>CM033473.1:133739284-134939284 GCA_019447015.1 Hymenochirus boettgeri
GTTACGTGAAGTAGGGATCCGCATTAACCGGTGCAAAAAGGAACTCTGAAGACCACTGCTTACTGCTGCATAAAATTCTTTATTGGTACACACCTGACACGTTTCATTAGTCCTTAATCATAGGCAAACCATTATCTTTATATATATACATATATATATTCAACAATTACGGAGCACCCAAGGTCAAAGAAAACAGTCTTATTAAGAAAGTAGGTGGGAGCCTACGTGTTTCAGCCCGCGAACAGGGCCGTCCTCAGGGTTGAAACGCGGGCTGAAACGCGTGCTCCCAGACCTAATTTCTTTAATAAAGACTGTTTTATTAGACCTTGGAGTGCTCCGTAATTGTTGAATATCTGTGCCCGTATGGATAGCACCCAGGCATACTTCAGTGGGGAGTGCGGCGGATCTTTGATATATATATATATATATATATATAATATATATACAATCAACGAAGGCGATCAGCACTCCATATTCCGTAGCAATCGCCGGGTGCACCTCGAGGAGGATAATACATGGACGGAGACAGAGGGCACTCTCGGAACTAAATAAAAGTAAATTTTATTATAACATGATATAAATAGTATATCTACGCGTTTCGGCAAAACAACAAGCCGTTATCCTGAAGACGGCTTGTTGTTTTGCCGAAACGCGTAGATATACTATTTATATCATGGTATTAATAAAAGTTACGTTTTATTTAGTCCGAGAGTGCCCTCTGTCTCCGTCCATGTATATATATATATATATATATATATATATATATATATAATAGAAAATGAGTAGTAAAGCAAGGCTCCACAGCTCTTATTCACAAGTTTATTAATTTCAACAAAAGTGCAAAAAAAAACAGCAAAAGTTTCGGGCTTGGTTTAATGGCCTTTATCAAGCGAAAAGGCCATTAAACCAAGACCGAAACATTGCTGATTTTTTTTGCACTATGCACTTTTGAAATTATAAACTTGTGAATAAGACTGTGGAGTGTTGGTTACTACACATTTTTATTATGTATTGGAACCTAAACCGGCAGCTCCAGGCAAACTAATGTGAACACTGTGTGCACACTATTGCTAATTATACATATATATATATATATATATATAGTAGTAGATGATGCCGACTCCTATTAAACAGAGCGTTAGGTGCGGGTGTTCGGCGGGACCGTAGCAACAGGTCCCTAATATGTATGAATAATATAATACACCGCATCACAGTTCATGCAATGATCCTTTATTATGTGGCTCGCTGTATATCCGGGCCCAGATAATATATTAATATTATATATTTATATATTATATGTAGTTGTAAATTAGCTTAATTGGAGTGTTTCCACAATCCTACTAAAACCCCTTTGTTTATAAAGTATGCCGGTTTGCAGATAATATGATATTGTATGGGGCCTAGAAATGTGCATTGATTATCTTTTCTATGTTTGTATAAATGTTTGATCAGATCAGTAGCACTTCCACTAAATGTAGTTATAAATTAGCCTAATTGGAGTGCTTCCACAATTCTTGTATTGTATGTATTTATTTGGAAGCCAGGTCAAGCTTCCATATGGTTATAGCACCCCCAAAACGCCCCTTTTACGGGAGCTCTGGTATAATAATAAGTAGTTACTATTACTATTATATTACTAGTTACTATTATAACAGAGCTTTCATCCCTCTCACATTAGGAGAACGATACCTATTGGTCAATTTGCACGAATTGATAGGTTAGTGAGTGATCCAATCATGAGGGAAAGACATGAGGGGAGTGATGTATGATATGTATGATAAATTCAGATATAGGGGATAACCGAACCAAGTGTTGGATATGACTCTACAAGAAAGGGAATTGAGACAGGATGGGGGTGGGAGGGAGAAAAAAGAAAAGGATTCCATTGGTGATGAATTTTGGGGTAGGAAGTGAACGTATTGGACAACTGGTGCGCAAGAATTGGCACATTATCAAGGGAGCATCCCCGCAGATAGAGTATTTTTTAAACCCCCCCATTGGTCCCTATAGGAAGGGACGTTCCTTGGCGAACCAGTTGATGAGGTCTACGTATGGGGCAGAAAGCCAAGGGTGGGACATTCCTTGGGACAAGATGACATTTGATGTTTAGTTGCTTGCATTGTACACAATGCCAGTTTGTTGAAAAGGGATCCTTCTTTTATCATCCTTTCACTTCCCAGGGGTTTGAGATTAAGGGTCATTACATGTGTGATACTAAATTTGCAGTGTTTATGTGTTGTGGTGCCCTTGCAAGCTCCTCTATGTGGGTTGGACCACCCAATGTGTGAAGTCGTGCACCTCGCAGCATCGTTAGACTGAAGGATAAAAGGTTGCCAGTATCCACACATTTTTTGGAGGCTGGCCACAAGGATACAGATTTACGATTTATGGTGTTGGAGATGGTCTCTCACTTAAAGGGGGGATTGGGTACTTAAATTGAAACAGAGGGAGGTATAGTGTGTGAAGAAATTGAATTCTCTTGCACCACATGGTCTCAATAGAGGCTATGACCTTTTTTGTTTTTATAATGGGTATGTTTTTTTCTAGGTGGGGATGATCCCTTGTTTATGTGTGGGTAATTTTTTGCCACTGTATATACTTACCTCCAAGAATGTATGTCCATTAGTAAAAAGATAACTTGTTATGTGTACAACTGCTGTTGTCCAGATCAACACTGTGATCTGTTGGATCTATACAGATTTCAGCAGGTATGGGAATGAGATGGTGATGTAATGGGTTAATGGGATCTGATGATGTAACTTCCTGTCTCATGTGTTAAATACCTCAAAGGTGAATGTAATCAGATGATGCCTTTTTTGTAGCCTGACGAAGGGGGCTGCGTTCCCCCGAAACATTGCTAATAAATGAATAATAAATATATACTTTGATGCAAGTGATTATGAGTGCTGCCTCGCAAATCTGTGTATGTATTGGGAAGAGTACAGCCACATTCCCTGGGGCATTGCACCAGACTTTGATGTAAGTGAAGTGCTGTAGAAAAGCACTAACTTCTAACCTTTTTTACTTCAATTACCATTAGCAAACTTTTGCATTTTCTCATTCTTACACACTGGATCCATATAACAGGCTCTCTCCACTCCCCCCCCCCCCCACCCCTTGACTTTTTAAAATGAGAGAAGAGGCGTCCATTCAGTGCTTTACATTAAAGGCATAGGACCTCCCATTAAGGCCCATGTTGGGGATGCTATTACCCATGGAAGCTTGACCATGCTTATATGGTATATATATATATATATATATATATATATATATATATATATTATATATATTATAATATATACACAATATCTTTTTTTAATATTTTTGTGTTTGTCAATGTCTGTTTGCATGTGTGTCTGTGCATGGACCCTTTAGTAGAAAAATAAAATCTTTGTTCTTCGTTCTTGGTAACATTTCCTTGAGAATTGCTGTTGGAGGTCATTCATGTAAAAGTAAAGTCTGTACAGGATATTGATAAAGGATAAAGCAATGAATTGTGTTATCCAAAGCTCTAAGTCCTGGGCAGCCTTGGATCATTGTTCTGAAGAAGCAGCTTGCATGTGACTATTAAAAGTAAGAGTTCTGCTAGGTCAATGGACTTTGTTCCAGATGAGAGATGACAATAATTCTCAAGGTTCAATTTAACATTTTAAACATGAATAGCAAACAATGCCAATGTTCTCCTTTTACCTTTCAAAATAAACAAATAAAACCAGAGAATGAAAGGGGAAAAAAGAATGCATATAAAATAATTGTTGAAAAAAACATTAATCTAACATTTTGCCCAAATTGAAGGAAATTACTAATAAAATATGTTCCAGTGATTGCTGGTGTAGTTGGGGCGTAAACAGGGTTGCCAGGCATCCCTATCTGGGCGGGATTGTCCTGACAGCAGGGACAAAATCCCAAATCCCGCAGTCGGGGCTTAAATCCCACTCTCTGCCCAGTTATGCCTCTAACCACTCCCCTGGCCCCACCCCTAACCCTGCCTTCATTCAGTCCCCCCCATGCCTACTGCAACATCCCCATCTCTTCCCACTCCAAGGCGGCCAAAATATGGCAATTAAAGTCTAATAACAAATTGAAGGAAAACTATAGTAGTCCCAACCCTTTCAAACCACTTTCCTTCTCTAATAGTGGGACATTATGGTTTAGGTCCTCATACTTAGCCAAGAAAGTCTGTCCAGTAGTGCCAGTCTGCAAGAAGTGTGTCTTCCCACAAGACAGTCAAGGAGACTGGACTCTGGGGAGGGGGCAACACTGCTATTACTATTATGGTAGGGAGGGTGGTTTGGGACAGTGTAGTTGCCCTTTAAGTTTTCCATTTACATTAACTTTTAAGTACTCCATTTAATGGGGACCTGAACTACTATATTTTAAACATTAGAAATGCTATCATTTGCCAAGGGCATACCTACAGGAGGCACATCCCTCCAACATTTTTAGACTAGGCCCCCAAGTCTTCCCTCCACTCACTGCCCCACCTTAACTCCACCCTACTAAGCTGAAAATAGCACCAGATGGTACAAGTACAACTGAGTTCTTGTACAGCCTGCTGTTTACAATAGCTGTTTTTATGGTACATTACCCTATTTTCCCCCAGGTTGTTAAGGCGTTTTTTATGCCACTGCATTTGCCTAAAAATGCATATGTTTGTAAATTGTACTTCCAAGTTCCTTTGTTTTTGGTGGCAGCAATCCACATAGACAATGTAAGAGACAGCGGCATTAAGCAGCGGTGCAAAAAGTACTTCTTTATTGAAAATCCATATAGATTAAACAAACACCCCACCCTGGGATACTGCTTAACGTGTTTTGTGGGAGGACCCCACTTCATCAGAAGCTAAGTATACACCCGGAGTACCATCACCATTTAAATAGCAAAAACAGGTAATTGGACAATTTAAAAGGGAGGAACCAATATATCAGAAGGTAAGTGATTAAAATTAGGTATATTAACCCTTTGTGGGTGTACCCATGTATACACACATAACATACGTAAGTATATATATAATGTTACAAACATAACATAAAAATGCAGATGTTATTTAGTCTATGAAACAGAGACAGTGTAGTAAGTGATACATTCTTACAAAGGATACACCCTGTCCAAAATCTTCATTTAAAAACATTATATCAAAAGTTAAAAATAGTATATATATATATATATATATATATATATATATATATATACATAAAGGGCACGGCAAATGCAAACTGCAAAGCAAATGCAATCACACACGTAATCTCATGCGATTTCATGTGCGATTTCATTGCATTTGCACATACGTTTTTCAATACTTAATTAAAAAATGCATGCCCAAACGCGATTGCGATTTAAAATGCGGAACGCAATGTGCAAAAACGCTAGTTTTCGGTGCGTTGCCGCGTTTTCAATGATATGAAAAATAACGCCAAAAAAACTACAGTGGGTGGTAGTTTAAAGGTGATATTAGTCGAGGAAACAATTCAATTCAGATTCTTTGTTCAAACCATGTGGCTATATACAGGGTTATTCAATAAAAGCTTTCAAATGTTAAAAAAAGATCTGATTGGCTGGGGCAAATTTAGCACCATTCTAAGCGATAAGAACTTTTATTGAATCTCCCTGATAGTTTTTAATTTATATATCCAAAACGCTTCCTTGCGTAACATAGCTTTATATAGGTCTCCTTTTCTATTACCCATTTTACCCAATCTATAATTTGAAAGGTGAAATCCAACGCATCTAGTTTCTTAGTAGCATTTATATGTTCAGAAATGCATTTCGATGCCCATCTTATGGTTTTCCCCACATACTGAAATTTACATGTGCAAGTGGCTAGAAAAATGATGTAAGTGGATCTACAATAATATTATCCTTTAATACTGAAGTTATCACCTTTAGACAAACTGGTGAAATTCTTAGATTTCTTAATGTATTCACACATCCAACAATGTGAGTAATTACATAGGTAACAGCCATCAATGTTTAACCATGATGGTCTGCCATCCCTACGTGGTTTGGAAAAGATGCTAGGCGGTACCCAATTCACTATTGTTCTCACCTTACGGAAAGAGAACCTGGGGACCCTACCAATTTTGTCTTTTAGTATAGGGTCTAATTTGAGTTTGTCCCAAAAAATTTTAAAAATTGTACATAGTCCATTACAATTTTTACCATATGCAAGTGTAACAAAAGGGTCAGATGTGTTAGATTTCCGAGACCTATCATGTTTACACTCTCTCAGAAGAATAGTTCTATCCTTTAGAACTGCTGCATCAAATGCCTGTTTAATAACTTCAAACGAAGACCCTCTATTATGCAGTCTATCCCAGGGCCTGATGTGAACTGAGTAAATAATTTTAAAGCGCTGCGGAATATGTAGCGCTATATAAGAAATAAAATACATACAAATACATACATAACTGCATTGCATTGTCTGAGAAGGACTGCCATGTAGAGCAAACCCTCCTCAGACATAAAAATTGGCTATATGGTATGCCACAGATAGTAGATATGAATATTGATACAGATTCCAGGTCACCATTCCAAATAAATATCATATCGTCAATTTAATGAAAATAGCTAATGATATTATTGCAGAACTTGTTTGACTTATTAGAAATATATAGGTACTCCCAGTAACCCATGAAGAGGTTTGGCATACGACAGGAAACACCATGTACCCATTGCACCCACTGACAACTTTAACCAAAAATTGAATATCGTATAACCAAAATGGAATCTGAGATTAGGTTAACCAAACACAACAGATTTAAAAGGAACAAACAGGATTACGACCTAGATAGAGTTTATAATTGGACACAATATACAACTCAGAAAGCACCTATCAAGTCTCCATATAAGGAATACACTCAATCTCCTCGCACCCCTGAAAGACTCAATAGGGGTTACGAAAGACCAGGTCATTGGAATCAAAGAGTTTGGTACCCTACTAAGAGTCACATGTAGGAATGAGAATAAATCTTTGTCTGCTTCCAGTATTATTTTACAGCACAATATTTCCAACACAAGGGATTTCGAATCTGCAATTAAGAGTAGTTACACCCTCCACACTTATAACACTGATGAGTGTATTACATATATGGATAGAAACAATATGTTCAATCTGATTGGTTTGATGCATACATAGTCCCCTGAAAAAGAAGTATGTATATCTACTAATTTAAAAGACAAATCCACCTTCTATCCTTTACACAGTAAAAGGTCCCTATATCGATATGTTTCAGAAGTTGCTTTACGTAGAGATAGAGAAACTGTATGATAATAATATTGTTTTAAATGAACACAACATTAAAGGTGGATGGTGGGAAACGTATTAATAACGACTATTCAAATAGTCTGAAATGCTAGCATTGGACTGTTTGTCGTCCAGTCAGGAGATTGTAATAAAATCTGCGCACAAGGGGGATCTATTGTAGTTTTAGATACAGACTACTACTATTTAGAATCAACGAGACAACTAAATTATGTTAACATATATACCCCCTTAAAACAAGATCCGACAAAAGAGTTTATGATTCAACTAACCCATTTGATTAATGTAGGTTTGTCCAATGGAATTTTAAATAAATACGAATATGAATAATTAAAGGTCAAACATCCAGTGATACCCATTTTTCACTGGTTACCAAAGATACACAAATCTCTGAGTAAAGTGAAGGGCCGCCCCATCATATCCCAGATAGGATCTTTAAACAAACATATGGTGGAATACATAGATTCCCTTTTACTTTCTATGGTCCTAAACCTTCCCTCCTATCTCTAGGGATTCTAATGTGGAATCTATGGTGGAATACATAGATTCCCTTTTTCTTTCTATGGTAATAAACCTTCCCTCCTATTTCTAGGGATTCTACTGATACCATCAACAGTCGTGGGCAACACCTGGTATGATACATATCGTTGGGTTACCATGGACTTCGGGTTCTTATATTCTTCCATTAATCATAATCAGGGACTTACAGCGGTCAAATTTTGGTTGAATTGGTTTCAATTTTATCCTTAAAAACAGAATGAATATATTTTGATGGTATTGAACTACCTTTTACATTCCAATTACTTTCTATTTGATAATGTGTTTAACATCCAGAAGAAGGGGGCTGCAATGGGTGCATAATTTTCACCGTCATACGCCAACCTCTTCATGGGCTACTGAGAGTACCTATATATTTCTAATAACAGGTAATATAAGTAGTTATGTACGAACGTTTAACCCAGCTTGCA
Source organism: Hymenochirus boettgeri (assembly GCA_019447015.1). Taxonomy (NCBI): domain Eukaryota; kingdom Metazoa; phylum Chordata; class Amphibia; order Anura; family Pipidae; genus Hymenochirus; species Hymenochirus boettgeri. The sequence goes on from CM033473.1 coordinate 133,747,514, forward strand.
GGGTCATTGCATTGCATCTGCATACCCTTTAATATTACCCCTTTAATAGTACAGAGCTGCAGAGGGAGGATAATGAAGTGAACCTGATCGTAGCACAGCTCGGTGCAATGCATTTCTTAGTAGTGTACCTATCTGAAGGTGAATGAAACCTTTAGAGCAGATTAATCCAGCACCACACTTTTGTTAATTATTCAATTAAGCACTGACACACCAGGGGCATATTTAGGGGTATTTTCTGGTGACTGCCTGGAATCCCCCCTTTCTGCCTACTCAGGGCAATCCGCTGTTCCACTTCTATTGGTGTCCATAGACTGTTACATAGTTTGTTACATAGATTGTTACTTTGTCAATTGAGCTGTGAGTAAGAAGCAGCATTTGTATGTTTCAAAAATACACAAATTGACAGCAGCATAACTAATAATATTTGATACAGAAGTGTATTAACAACCCTGCAGCTGACTGAGGTAATCCTCTACTGTAGTAAAGGGAGCCAGTTATGGAAATTTTCTGTCTTGCCCAATAGGTCCCAATATTGATAAAATTCAGCAAATTCTGTCAGATCCGTTGTCAATATCACAGCTCTGACTTTAAAAGACGCTAATGGTAAAGTAGTGTAAATGTGGATTTCTCAGTAAAACAGAACGTTAGGCTGGGTACACACGGACAAATTTTCCGTCCCGACCGCTCACCGATATAGAGTGATCGGCCACAGCAAATGTCTCCTATGGATCACACAATCAACGAAAAAATCTGTTTGTGTGTATGCAGCCTTAATGAATATCCTTTATAACAAAAGTAAAGGGAATATCTGTATTAGTCAACTGTGATTATTATTATATGATCCATTTATAATAGACTACATGGATGTATTCCTTCATGAACCTCCTTCTGGGATTGTTGAGTAATGATCCATTTAGGAACAACCCCTCCCCCCCTGAAAATCCTGCACTTGCCATTGCACACTGACTAATAGTTAGAACAAGAGCTATCATGAGATCTCACTGAAATTCAGTGGGAGGAGACTCCTTACTATATGATGAAGTTAGACTGGAAAAAGCTATTTACAAATAAAAAAAAACAAACAATGCAAATTAAAACATTGAAGTTACAGTAGTATAAAGGCAAAAGGTGAGTGGAAAAAAAGGTGTACAAGTCCTTTAATTCCTATTGGCTCTCTGATAATACCCATAAACATTTAACATTTTCGGAGTGTTTCTATTTGGTAAAACACGTGGAGAAATTCAAAAGCCTTACAGTAGATAGAGGTACCAACCTCTAGATGGACTATATACTTTCGGAATCCTATATTTTTCTACGTATATGATAATCAATACTACTCCAAACCTACATTATAACAATCTATACAGTTATACCCAATTTCTGCACTTTATCCCAACTCCTAAAAATTTGCCACTTAGTTTATATATAGGAAGGATATATATAACCTCCAACTTTTGTTCAGTATGATTACAAATCCCATCTCTCTAGAGAATGAGCTGATGGAAGAATACAGAGAATTTTAGTTTCCAAAACAGTGCTAAATACTGCCCGAGTAAGTCTAATACACTCCACATTACAAAGTGTATTCAAGCAAAAAAAAAAGGGACAGTCTTTGGTACTTGTTTACATGGGCATTTTGACCGCAGGCAATGAAACTCCCTAGAAGCCAGGAAAGAGCTTAAAATTTAAGGGCTGCAAGCAACAGTATAATCCAGTGTGTCTTATTTACGTCAGTAGTGCTGAGACATCCAAGGTTACATCCTGACCTTCTAGAAAAAAATCTGGGTTTTGTAAATGACTTATCTTTTCTTATTTTCACACCTACTGCTGATAAAAAAAGCTTTTAAAATGTCTTCATAGACAAAGCCATGCATAATCCACCAAGGTGGTTTTATATAATATACAAAGGCGCCAGTCTTCCTATGCATTTGAGTAAGAGGATATTACAGACTGCACACAGAGAGGGATTTATGTTCGTGTGAGAGGCCTGATGGATAGAGCCTGATAATATTTCTGATATTTGGTGGAACAAAGGGTACTATCTGTCAGAGGACAGAATCACGTTTCAGAATAAATTCAGTGCTGTACAAAACTGAACTCTTGTAGAGATATGATCCTTTGAACAATGATAATATGCTGGCTGTTTGTTATGAAAACAACAACACTGCTGCTTTTTATACTGAAAGCAGCAGGAAAATTTCCAAATGACAGGTAATATGATCTAGCATAACAAAGTATCTCTTCAGGTTATACGTCTGATCGGACAGCATGTTGGATTAAAGAGATTTGTGGGATAACAGAGAAAACTTTCATCAGTTCAGTGGAGGTGTACAGTACATCTGATTCAGTGAATACGTTACTGTTTAGATGCAATGAACCTTAAGTTGCTAGCATACAGTACAAACTGCGTACACATGTTCTAAGTCTTCCTACTGACCGACTGTTCAAGGCTTCCAACCGGTCGGCCAAGAGGAAGGACTGTCAGTCGCGACAAAAGCAGCAGCGTCCAGCAGTTAACCACAACTGAGCGTGCAGTCCATAAAGGACCACACAATCAGCTGTGGTTTTTCTGAAACGATTTGGACAAACAAATGGCCCAACGGTCAATCACAGGCGCAAGTAGTACCCATACAATAATTCGTGCCGACCGATCAAAACACTGAAACCCAGCTTAACTTACCTCTTAGCATTCCTGTGATATTCCTGGCCTGATCATTATGTGATCAATATTATACTCATAATATTAATGATAATTACAATTTTAAACATGATCCTGCCAGGAAACATTGGGGGAACATCAGCAAGTAAAACTCTTTCTCCACTCGACATTACAATTGATTCAGCATTTAGCTCACATTCAATGTCTAATCAATTTAATCTGGGTTTTGTGGTGCAGCCCAGTAATATTGTAGGCTTGAAGAGTTAAGGCACACGGTGGTTATACAGTATAATATTTTTTTCAGAGCTGCAAATATTTAACTTGTATTGCATTGCCTATACATTTGCCTGTACATTTTATTTGTACTGCTACAGGATTTATAGACCCAAGCCAGAAATGAGGTCCAGCAAGTCTCAGGGGGCGGAGCTTACCTGACTGCAGACATGAACCAAGATGGCCAGCACTTTACTGGGGCACAGGTAGACTCCGAAGGTACCTAGGGAAAAAAAAGGGAAAAGGTTAGTTAGGGATTCAGCTTCCATTTAAACTTCCATTTAAACTTCATTTGTTTTTGAAGAGCACTTATCCTTTAATATGACACCTTTAGGCTGAGGCCACATTGCAACACACAGAAATCGCGTGCATTATTGTGCGCAATTCTTGTGCATTTTGCGTTTTGCCATTTTCCGTTATGGAAACAAATGCTTAACGCACCAAAAATGGTGAACACATGTGTTACCAAAACGCGAACGGATGCACAATCGCATGCGCATTGGAAATCGTGGGAATTTTCGCATTCCGCGATTTCCATTTTAGCGAAAATCGCAGGCGCAATCGCAGAGCTTGCACATGACTTAAAGGTCTATGGGAAAAAAGCTAAAAAAGGAATGGGATTTTTAATAATAGCAAATCCTGTCCAAAAGCACACCAGACTGTTGAAATGAGGCATCTAGTACTGCTGGACACATTTCATTCAAAGGTTATTTCATATTTGTCAATTAATTGCACAGAATAATCTCCTATAGGAAGCAGTAGATTGCATGTCTTAGGAATAGAGTTTTCTGCAAACAGAGATCACAGTTGAAATTAATTTATCTGTTAAATTAAATTCAGGAGATTCATCATGAAATCAGGACATGAACCTCTATATTTTTATATAGATAATCCTCGAAAATACCCTTGAATGTTTGATAATCCTCGAAAATGGGATCCGAAGTCCCAAAATCCAAACGATTTAAGACGGAACATTCAAATTTCAGAACCGAGGGGTGCATCATTAGTACCACAGAAACATTATATATATATATTATATATATATATATATGTATGAAACAACATTTTGTAACTTTTTTATAATATAAAAATCTTTAAAATGTCTTCTACATTTGCAGAATATTATTATTATTATTTTTATTATTGTGGATTTATATAGTGCTAACATCTGCCATAGCGCTTTACAATTACATGTATACATTCACATCAGTCCCTGCCCCGAAGAGCTTCCAAGCACATTTATTTGACACATACAACCTATCACTATGTCTTTATGATTGTGGGGGAAACCGGAGTACCCAGAGGAAACCCACGCAAGCACAGGGAGATAAAAACTCCTTGCAGATGTGTCCATGGGTGGAATAGAACTCAGGACTTCAGTGCTGCAAGGCATCAGTGCTAACCACTGAGCCACCATGCTGTCGACCTTTTAAAGACATGTCCAACTCTTCGAATACATTTTATACTTCCTGATCAATAACCCTGACTTCACTAACCCAATGTTCCTGAACTTAGATACTCACCCTGCCCTCTGCTTTACTTTTGCCCAGTCTTCTTTCTTCCTCCCTGCACAGCAGTCAATCACTGCCTATTAATGACTGCTGCAGATCAGACTGTCTTCCCTGCGCATGTGTGAGCCTGTAACAAGCTCACACAGATACAGATCCTTCGGATCATATTTCTATAATTATCGAACTTTAGATAATCCTCGAAAATACGATCAGAAACTCGAAAGTAGTCTCCGATCGTATTTTCAACATTTATCGAATGTTCAAGGTTATTTTCGATCATTTTTGAAAATGGCCTTGAACATTAGATAATAATCAAAAATATGTTATGTTTTCGGATTTTCGGATCTTCAGGATTTTCCCGAGATCTGGAAGCCCTAAAAACGGAACGAGACTGGTAAGTTTTGGCCGTCTCTACAGTTCAGTGGGAATTTACAGGAATTCTGAAAATCCGTTTAGAACCCAAGCAGAACTTTTTTATTTTTCAATCTTGATTTTCACATTTTCGCATGCAAAATGGCATGCTAAATATTTTAGCCAGTTCCATTTTTTCAGGCAAAGTCCAGTAATTTTCCCAAAAACTATAGTTTATAATTGTGGAACTTATATACTAGATATTAACAAAGCCATTTGTCATTCATACATGCAAAACTTCTTAGAAACACTTAGATTGCAAGCTCTTAGTTGCAGGGGTCTCTTTCCTAATATGTCAAGGCACACCACACTTTTATAATATTTTATATATTTTATAATTTTATATATTGCCCTATTGATTACTTACGCAGACCAACCACCATCACTCTGGCTGAAACTTTGGACTCACAGCGTGCACATGAGCACAGGAAGTGAGAGAGCCTCAGAACAAGTCAGGCGACAGCAGGAGTGGTAGGGCACACAGCGCAGCAGTCCTCTTGTCCTCGGCGTCCCTGGTGCCCCAGTTCGCCCTACCTAACTCAGCCCAAGGAGTCAGGAGAGAAGCAAGTGCAACAACTGTGTCACACATTACCTGGAGGTAATATCCAGTCAGTCTACTGATTCTGAACAGGGTTGGGTAGGATTTCGTTGGGGGAGAACTTGGACATCAGCAGGAGGACAGGATGTAAATCTACTGGAATAAAAAAAGTTGTTGAGCAAAGTGGAAAATCTACTGGAAAGTGTGGTTGGGTTGGAGGGGGAAGGTATTTGGAAATGGATTGTTCATGGGGGGAGGGGTTGTTTGAGAGAAATAAATAATATAATAAATAAATAAATTAAAAATGGTGGATGCTAATTTATTGTTCATGGGGTGGGGTTAATGAATAATTAAGAACACTGCAAAACCAGAGGCTTGCACTACACTGATGATGGCTCAGTAAAGCTGAAACCAGTCTGTAGTTGGGGTTCTGGTTTTGCATTTAGCTTGTGGAATGCTGTAAAAGTCTTTTTAAAGATATAACTTTCCTAAAAGCTTCCATGAAAACATGGTAAATACCCAGAAGTCTTTGTTCCTTATTTGCATATTGCTGAAAGGGAAGTTTCAAAGCCTAAATTCTCTCCCTATCCAATTAAATGTATTAAGAACACATAAAAAAGTGATTTTTTTTATTTACATTTGGGGATGGGTGGATTAATAATCTCACTGACATCACTTTTTATCAATATTGTAATAATATGAATATGTGTCTGTCTGTGTGACGGTGTGTTTCTGCGTGACTGAGTGTTCGCCTGTCTGTATGAACGAATGTGTGTCTGTTTGCTTGACTGACGGAGTGTGTGTCTGTCTGCATGACAGTGTGTGTCTGTTAACACAATACGCTAAGTACAGTATTGCAGCAAAGAGAGCTCAAGCCTGACGTACGGAGCAGGGGACTGAGAGGGGCTGCTGGGAAATGATCACGTCGCGGGTGGTCGCATCGGCAGCCACACCCGCCGCATGACCCCTTCCCAGCAGCCCCCCCCCCCCCCCCTACGTTCACGGGGAGGGGAAAACGCTCAGAAAACAGAATGCAACGTACATAGTGGGACCTAACCTTAAGTAAAAATCTAAGTAAATTTTATTCTTTCAGACCAGTGTTGTCTCAGCCTAACGGATAATTAAGGTACAATATTTAAAAATATTTATATTAATGCTTATTGTCTCTGTTTCGAAAACCCAATGCAGTGCACACAATGTGAAACACTGGCACACGTTTCTCATGCACAAAACGCGATCATAAGTTCATAAGTGTGTGAGAAAGCTTAAGAATGGTCCAAATGGTTCTGAAATTGGTAACATTAGGATGAAAAAATATCATCAATGTGTAGTTATTTAAATTGATGGAGCAAAACATTCTTAAAACAGAAGGCATCTTGCAGTCTCATGCTATATAAAAAACATTGCCCACAAAATCTAAGAAACAAGAAGAAATTTCTTACTCCCAGGTTCCCCAGAGTAAGGGGCGGAGATATGCAAAATTCTCCTTTATGTCCCTTGGCTTTTGCATGTGTCCAGAACCGCTGGCTAATAACATGCAATATAACCTAATATATAGAGCCAATCATCTGACCTGTAGACATGACTTGTTTCAATCTTGTTAGATCTTGTCAGTGCAAGATTTTATGGGCAATGCTATTCATATAGCGCAAGACTGCAAGATGCCTTCTGTTATAAGAAGGTTCTGCTCTATTTTTATGCTCAGTGGAGGGTTTTTTGCTCCTTTTGGCCTACCTTTCCCTAGGCTTTCTAGGTACCTTGTTTAAATTGATGGTAACGTCCAAGAAGAAAATTGGACTTTAAAAACACCAAAATTTCAATATTTATATATTTTATCAGAATAAAGGTGGCTATAGATGCTACAATCGCTGTTGTATAATCGGATTGGGTGACAAAAAACTTTTCCCAACTTGCCTTAACTAGCCAATTGTCAGCTGATCATCCATACATCGCCCATTCATCGTACGACTGTGATTGTAGCGACAATGGCCACAATAAGTTTTTGGGCATGCTCAGTAGAAACACCATGGCAATCAAATACTTAAGATACCAATCAGAAAATCTTGTAAATAGCTACCTGTAAGGATCTTACCTGCCGCGCTCCCTCGCCGTTCTGGGACTGGTGACGGCGCCGGACATCGGCGTCGTGACGTCACCACGTCCGGACACCGATCGGCGCGAAGATTCAAATAGGCACTCGCAGAGGGAGCAAGTGCCTATTCGTAGACCTCGCTACCGGACTGTCAGGTTGTCAGTCTGTAGCGTCCCTTACCTGACATTGGATCCAGCCTTGTATCCAGCATTTGAGCACCAGCAGAATCAACTAGCTCAATTTCTGGACTCCATTTCTTCTCGGTTATCCCTGGGCCCTGCTACTCCTGCTCCTCCTGTTCTGCCTAGAGAACCCGTTCCCCACAGAGAGCCGCGAATACCACCTCCTGTGCGAAATGAAGGGGACGCTCAAGCCTATCCGGGGTTCATTAACCAATGCCTTATACATTTTGAATTGCCACCTTCCCATTTTGTCTCGGACTGTGCCAAAGTCGGTTATGTCATTGCCTTGTTGGGAGGCAATGCCTTGGCCTGGGCATCCCCCCTGTGGGAGAAAAATGACCCAGTCGTTAACGATATCTCCTTATTTCTGGAAACTTTCCGAAAAATCTTTGACGCTCCAGGCAGAACTATTTCTGCTTCCTCCCGGCTGATGCAATTGCGACAAGGCTCCCGTTCGGTAGGGCAGTATGCTATTGAATTCCGGACTTTGGCTGCCGAAACTGCCTGGAACAATGAGGCCCTGTTAGCAGCCTTTTGGCAGGGTGCATTGTATCCAGCCATTGTTTCAACTCCATTGTTCCAGTCATTGTATCCAGCATTGTATCCTGCCATTGTTTCAACTCCATTGTTCCAGTCATTGTATCCAGCATTGTATCCAGCATTGTATCCTGCCATTGTTTCAACTCCATTGTTCCAGTCATTGTATCCAGTCATTGTATCCAGTATTACATCTAGCCATTGTTTCAACTCCATTGTTCCAGTCATTGTATCCAGCATTACATCCAGCCATTGTTTCAACTCCATTGTTCCAGCCATTGTATCCAGCATTGTATCCAGCCTTTGTTTCAACTCCATTGTTCCAGCCATTGTATCCTGCATTGTATCCAGCATTGTATCCAGCCATTGTTTCAACTCCATTGTTCAAGCCATTGTATCCAGCATTGTTTCAACTCCATTGTTCCAGCCATTGTTTCCTGCTCCTGTTGAATCCTGCCCTACAGTCTGAACTCCTCCTAAAAGGTACAGTGAACCTCGTCCCTTCGGGACTCAATTCATTACAGCTACCAATGTTTTCTCTAGCTTTAATAAATTCTGGAGAATTAAAAAAAAATTAAGATTAAGGTGGGTGTGCCCTTCCTTTGTATCAAAATCAGTGCATTGTCTGATCTAGCAGAGAAACGGAACCAAGGGATATGTAATTAATTTAAATAATTGAAATGTATTTAATTTATTTACTAGTTTATTTAATGGATCCTACAGTATGCTGGGCAAGGTGGATTTCTTTCCCTAGAGATTTTCATAGTCTAGCATATCAGCAGTTTGCATAGCTCAATATACAGAAGGCTTCAGGTTTCAAAAGATATGAGGGATTAACACACGTAACTGCTGTACAGTGCTTTGACACATACAATCTAAAGATAGAACTTTCTGCATATTTAATGGGGAATTAACCCCCCTGGATGGTATTTCAAAAAGATTTTGAGGTTAGGACATAATCATTAGTAGGTCTGACAGAAATGATAGGTTACTGGGTGGGGGGTATGTGTTTAACTCAACTTTATCAATTTAAAATATTTTGTTGAGCATTATAATATCATTCCCCAAAACCTTTCAGAAAATAAAACAGAAAATGTCAGTCTCCAGGGGGCATCTTCATAAGGAATATGTCAGTTCAAGCTAAACAAACATATCCTGAATAACTTTGTTATCAGTTCCCTACTGTGCCGCGTCTCTGCTAGAGATTTTGTTTTTCTATTTAGTAACTGCTCTTAAAACCGTGTTCTTTAAAGTTATATTAAGTTATGTGACCTGTATTGGGTACCAAAAGATATGCAAATGCAGGAAAGCCAAATGCAGGAGTTAAACTGCAACAATAACTTAATGATGTGCACATCCTGTGTTTGGATCTCCTGCATTTGCATATCTTTTGGTGATTCAGTTTTCCACGTGAGACGGAGTGAAGCGGGATTGGAGCCATAAAGTAGCCTAAATTAAGTGTGAGTAGCCACAATTTTGACTTACCAGTTTGGGCTCCAGCATAGACATGACAAGAAGGAAAGCAGCGTGTAGCGTTGCCAAGAACACCAAAGGTTTGTCAGATTTTTTTTCTGTCAGTGTATTAGGAAATGTTGGGTTACATGAAAATATTTTTCAATAAGACTTGTTGGTTCAACATTTGTAGTTTAGCTTGTTTTTTCACAAACGTTTGAATAATTAGAACATTTGATCATGATTAATTCTGTGTTCATTATTGGACTAGATAAAAACATCCCAACATAACAAGGAGGTTGTTTTTAAAGTTCAATTCAGGTTCCTGCAATGGTACATTTAATGATATTGCTTCACAGTGGGAAGCCTTCCAACATTCCTAGACGTTTGACCCCTCTACGTGCAACGCTATGCGATATCCCTGCTGTCCAAAACACTAGTCAGGCTGCATGGTGAGCTCTTTGTGATGTGATTAGCTGTTTTATAATCAGAGCCTGTGAGAACAGTTTTTCTTATGCATAACCCTGTTCTATGTTACAGATCAACCATTAGTTTTATTTGCAGGACTCAGGTTTGGATCTCTGTAAAGCAATTGTCAGCCTGGCATCTGAGTAAAGTAAAATAAAAATATACCAACTTTAAATTGTGTAGACATGGAATTGAAAACTTTTCTCTAAGAAGCTAAAGGACCAAAGATTACAAATGCAGATGCAATTAGTAAGTTAGCCAGTCCTCTGCAATTTTGCACTTACTTAGCCTGCATAATGTTGGGGTTTGAAAACTGAGGGCTTCCTCTCTAATGAGGCAGGGTGAAACACATTATAGTGCAGCATCTTGTAGGAAGGCAGCAGTTTTGATGCCAGAATTCTTCCCCTAGCATCATGTGCCTGAGGCACATGATTTTTCCATTTGCCTGGGGTCCAGATGCCAGTGCCCCCCAAAAAATGCAGTTTCTAAAAACCACCTTTAAATAGCAGGGGAAGCCATGACTTACATTCCACAACAGAATGCAGCTAGAACTCCTCCACCTCCCTTCTGACTGGCAATTCATTTGATCAGAATCAATATTTGTCAGCCCTGCGGATCAAAAATCAATTTACCAGTTACTGTGGGCATCTTATACCTGTCACTGTGAGCATCATTTACCAGTCATTGTGGGAATTATTTATCAGTCATGTGTATAAAGCCCCTCCCACTTCTGGACAAGCCCCATCCCACTTCTGGACAGCAACACCCACTTTCAATTATAAAACTACACCACTTCTTGCGGTGCAGCGAGGGGGGCAGCATTTGGAATATTTTTTCAGGCACCAAAAAGTCTAGGGACGGCATTGCGCCCCTTGGTTCCTGAAAAGCTATCTATCTATCTAGAATTGTCTGCATGTGTAAAGGCAAACAGATTGTTATATTTCCATCTGGCTTTCATTTGAGGGTTTTTTCCCCTAATACCTAGAGGATTTGTTCGCTGCTTAACAACACCTGTATCACTATAAACTGCCTGTCTTCTTGTCAGCTTATTAATCATTGAGGAATGAAGACAGTGCCTTTTCAGGCTCCAGACGATGATTCCTGAGCTCATGGACATTGCATTCAGCACCCATCCACTACCCAGTTACTGCCCACCACTCTCATATTCCCGAGGGGGGGACGTTTTCTATTCTAACTGATGTGGGAAGCGTTATAAAACATTATTGAATGTTTTACTGTTTCCTGACACAGTCATCAGCACTATAATTTTGCTAACCTATATTTTACTTCCTATTTGGAATTTGGTATTCTCTGTAATTTTGTTGTGTTACATGGCAATACAAAAATTTAATCATGGAATACTTTCTGTTAGAAGACACATGTTATTTTCTCAAAAAACACCATTTTTTTATTTGATATTTTGAAAGAAAATGTTCTTGTACAAAAATATATCATCAAAATAAAACTTTTGTTTTCAAGAACTTGCACTGCTGCCTTTGTCGAAGAAATCTAAACATCTACTATTAACATCTATAATTCCCATACAATTAACATAGAAAGAATGTACACCGAAATCTAGAAACCTTTGAAACTATACTATGAAAAACACCAGGCATTTGTCAAAACAAATATTATCTCTCTCTAAGCAGGGCCTACTTCAGTGTTCTGTAACATAACTTTTTTTTCCTGGTTAGCATTTAGAATATGAAAGGGCATGTCCACTCTACAAGAACACTTTTTACATATGATAGGGTATCCCAACCCAAACCACTAGGTTTGTTTGCAAAAAAAACTGTGCAGAGCTCTACTTACAATCCTTTGATCCTGTCGCTCTAATCTAGACCCTCTGCATGACAGAACTGCAAGCAGGGGGCCGGAGAGGCAACTTCAGGGGAGTGAGGGATTGTAAGTAGAGTTCTACACACTTCCATGTTTAGAGGTAGGGCACCCGGCAGCTCCTGAGGGATGGAGGGGGGGTGGGCTTCCCCGCACATGCCACTGTCCTCTCAGAGAAGTGAAAATGCAGACCGCAACACTGTCTTGTAGTGAAAAAATAGTAAAACCATCCTTTATTATATAGAGATTATTCCAACACTGGAACATACAAAAAACATTTAAAAACAAGAGTGACCCTCCTCATGTATATAGATGACAAGTATAAATAATCTCTACATTATAGGTTAACAGATAAGTCACAAGGTATAAAGGTATAAAGCATATTGAGCATACTAGTACCAGTCCGGTCGTATAGTAGAGATAAGGAGAGAGGGTCCAGTATGGGTACAACCCTCTCTCCTTATCTCTACTATATGACCAGACTGGTACTAGTATGCTCAATACGCTTTATACCTTGTGACTTATCTGTTAATATATATAGTGGTTTACCTTAGTCAGTGCCCTGATGTATTTCATTTTTCTTAATGTCCTCTCAGAGGACAGGGTAGAGGAAGAAACCTTTCATGCAGGAAGACAGCTCCTACTCTTCAGTTTCCTGGATTTTGAACATGCACTGTAGGAGAACCATTTGGAGCAGGGATGTAAGGATTTTTTAACATTCCACAGTGTGGCCAGTATGGGTTAAATTTTAGTTTTGGGGATGAACATGCCCTTTTAGGATATGAAGCATATAGCATTTTATATTTGCCATGTGATATAACTGAAAGATAAATGCTAAATAATGTTCACCATCAATTAGTCTTCTAATTACTTGTATCTGGTTATTTTTCTGGCAACCATATAGTTTCCTGAGAATTAGAGCCTTAAAGGAGAATTATACTGATGCAGTAACTAGATGACAGTTTTCAAGCTGCTATTAAAACATGTACTTTAAGAAAGATGGGAGAATCATCAGTGACTGTGGGAGGAGCCAGAAAGAAGTCAATAACTGCACAAACATAATTCTCCTTTAATGTGTGTTGTAGTGTGATCTAACATATCTGACTGTAAAGCTAATACAAAAAGATTATTAAACAAAAAGTTCTAAGCATAAACTAAACTACAAAGTATTTACAAAGGTGTTGAACATACTTTAAAGGGGAACTGTGGTACCCATCCTTGTGCCTACTGGTCCCATCCCTGTGCCTCCTGGCCCCATCTTTGTGTCTCATGTGCATCTTCATGGCACCCTTTTGCCTACTGGGCCCATCCCTGTGCACCCTCATGACATCCCTGTGCACCCTGTCCCACCCCTGTGCATCCTCATGCCATTCCTGTGCCCCTGACCCCATCCATGTATCTACTGGCCGTATTACTGTGCACCCTCATGCCACCTCTGTGCCTCCTGTCTCCATCCCTGTGCCCCATGTGACATCCATATTCACCTTCATGCCATCCCTGTGCCACTGGCCTGATTCCTGTGCCTTCTCATGCCACCCCTGTACCTCCTATCTATATCCATGTGCCTCATGTGCCCATCCATATGCACCCTCATGGCACCATTGTGCCTACTGGCCCCATCCCTATGTCTACTGGCTCCATCCATGTGCACGCTCATGCAACCTCTGTGCATCCGGTCCCACCCCCACCCCCTTTGCAAAATAAAAATCCCTACATGCTAATACAGACAGGAGGGGTTGAAATTACACAAATAAAATTATTAATTAATTTTTAATACAAAAAGTAAGATCTGGCTGTTTTATAACAGCCAGATGAAATAATGGAAGCAAAAGCAGCAGCACGAGTAATTGAGTATCTCCCCTCCTGAAGGGTCTTGCAAGTTACACGTGATGAAAGCATGCTTGCTGTGATTGATGACAAGATTTTGCCAGAGGTCATAGAGAGGAGCGTAGTTATGCTAATGAATCTTCAAAGATTGACAGCACAAGCAGGAACAGAGTTTGTGATCGCGGATATTTAGAATTTACATACGGTAACTCGGGACAGAGGAGGAAACTCGGAACAGAGAAGTAAAGGTACTCTGGGGGTTGGGAAAAATTATAGAACACATAAAAAATGTTTTTTTTCCCACTATATATGCCCTTTAAAATTAATCCAGGATCATGCTTTTAGCTGCAAAATGAGTGTTGGTGCTTTCTGTATAATCTTTGCTTGAGCATGCCCACTTGCATCCAACTGCTGAGACAGAGCATCATCAGCCCTGCAACCAAACTTTTTAATCTTTTTTTAATCTAGCCACAAAAGATAAACAGGGAGATTCAATAAAAGTTCTTATCGTTAAAAAGGGTGCTAATTTTACCCCAACCAATCAGATATTATTTAACATTTGTAAAATAACATCTGATTGGTTAGGGCAAAATTGGCACCATTTTTAACGATAAGTACATTTATTGAATAACCCTGAAAGTTTCAACATTAAGCCTGTAATGAAAAGTGTTTGGGTGGTTGTCATGTTGTCTGGTAAGCTCTAAGGCCTGGCCATCTTCAGACCAATATCCTGACTGACAGATGTCGGTAGTCTGTCATATTTAAAGTGGCAAGGCAGATATTTTGGCCTAATCAACTGACTGACCATATTTAAATAAGGTTCATTAAATAGGTACCAATTTCTCACGAAAAATGGTCAGGAATGGCTGAAAATCACAGCATCCCACTCTATCAAAAGATCGAACCAGTTGATCAATCTGCCTTAATGCTTGCATTCTGTTTATCAGACCTGAGAGCCCTGTATAGCAAAGAAAATTGTGCAGTTTTTTATGCATTAGACATCTAAATGAAGATTCCTACTACATAATATACTAATCCTTTGGGTGCAGAGTTTCTTGATAGCCTAATGAACAATAAAACAGAGTTTTCTTTGAAATGCTACAAAAATGTACTAAACCTTAAATTTTTTTTTCTTTAAGGGATTATTTTCTGTAAAAGAGAGCTTTGCTTTTAAAGTCTTACCTCCCATACTTCACTTAATGCACCAAGAGAGAAAACAGGCAGAGCAATCCACCACTGGCTCCTGACGGGTCCCGATTGCTTCTGCGCTAAAGTTTACTTTCAGCCTGAAGCAGTCATTATCTGTAAGAGGATCCAGCTGTGGATCGCACTGCCGGTAAGGCAAAATCCATGAAGCTACAGATTTAAATTCCTAAAATTTGTAATGACATTTTAATTTTCTTTCTGCCTTCCATAGTAGGTATATTACTGCAAAAATAACTTTTTTGTTTGCAATGCAAAGAAATGTGTAACAATGGGGGAATGGAGATTGTTTCCAAACTCACTGTACACTTTAATATCCCTGCTTTGTGTCCGAGAGAGGCAGGACCTCTGTGCTGTAACCATCTGTGTCTTACATTGCCAGGTTTCTGTTCTGTAACATGATTGACTGTATGGATCCCTCCACACCTTTTTTATTTTATTTTATGTTTAGTTGTTATTTAGAAACACTATAATCATGCAAAAGAGATGTGCAAATATGCTGGTTGAAAAATGGTGCAATACATAATGAAGTACTGTATACATTGGGGAAAAAGTGTCTCTTGCAAAGTAACTAGAATTATTACATGCAGTATAATATATTCTCTATAGTTTATAAATAGACATAAGAACACAAGACTAGTTGAGCTAATGAAATTGTGTGTGGGGAAAATATTACAGTATACTGAATGTAAACAAAACCCACTGCTGTAGCAACCACACTTTACACTTAAGGTGGCCATACATCAGTGCGATATTACTTACCCGACCGAGTGCTCACACAACGTTCATCGAACCTGCCGGAACCGTCCCTCCTGATCTAATATCCGACTGACATGCGATCGCAAAATCCCATTCATTTTGCGATCGCATGCCGGTCGAATATAAGATCGGGAAAAGCGGTTCCGGCAGGATCGCAGGAACATCGCGTGAGCGCTCGGTCGGGTAAGTAATATCTCACTGATGTATGGCCACCTTAACATCCTTACATCAATTACATGCAATGGGTTAACTTTGATAGGAATTCCCCCCATTCTTTACTATTATTATTATTATCTTTTTACATTAAATACTCGCTGTTATAAAATATGATGCCCTTTGTAAAAAAAAAAGAAAAAAAAGAAAGATAATTTGCTAATGAAGACTGTTTAATTTTATGTGTGTCTGCTATCACTGATCAAGTAAATGAATTCAAGTTTTATTTTTCACTGTCTGTCAGTACATTTGTAAGATTTTCAATAGGCTAAATTAATTATGATGTCACAGGAAATGACTTATATAGAGTCAGAGCACACAAAATGTTAAATAAATCTGCTGTCCAAAAATAACCTTTTCTGCTGAATGATTTTCTTTGATTGAGTGGTGATTTTCCATTTCATGATAGGCAAGAATTATGAAAGACTAATGGTATATTGCCTGTGTAGGTGGATAAACATGTTTGATCCTAAGAGAGGCAACATTATTTCAGCAGTAATTTGTTCTGGCAGTTCTTGTTAAGATAGGGCCATTGATTTTGACTCACAGTGCTGTCATTGTCCCAGAACAGTGGCAATGCTATTCAGTAACATAAATCAATAGAGCTTGGCACACCAGCAGCTATGTAAGCCTGCTGTGTGACGTTTGACTAAAAACCGAGTTATTAAGTCATTGCATCCCATAATTAGTGTAGTAAAGTTGAGATGAGAGATTGATAGTTTTTATGTCTGTGTACACTGCATTGTTTATTTCTCTGGCACATTGTGTGAAAATCAATGGGATTTTTTCTGCATTCATAAATATGGTAGGATGCATTGTTCTTTAATAGCTGGGTAACATATTTACCCATTACTATATGATAATATTCTGGATAACATGAATTACATGCCTCCACATTGTTATACCTGTTGTATATCATGACAATTATGTTCTATTCAATTACATAAGAATACATTTCAGTACAGTATAGTATATTTTAACTATTCTGTTTCACCAACAAATACATTCGTGTTAACTAGATTGTAAGCTCTACGGGGCAGGGACCTCCTTTCCTCTTGTGGCAAAGCTCTAGCACTTATATTTATATAATTTATTTATGTACTGAACTATCTATGTATTTATCCCCCTTGTATAACTTTATTGTATTTTGTAACTGTACAGCGATGCTGCCCCAAGTGGCGCTTTTTAAACTATACATAAATACATAAACTATACATATGAACATAAGAATACATTTTACTATGGTATATTTTAACTATTCTGTTTCACCAGCAAATACACGTGTGTTCATCTTAGAATGTCCTAAGCCTGCACATGTGAACACATTTTATTTTAACAGCGCTGTATATAAAGTGGGCGATCCTCAAACAGATCCAGCAAATACAATTCCCATTGGTGAAAAAAAACTAAAGTTAATAGCAGTTACATGGAGAATGATCCACAGGGTGAACAAAATGGCCGTTTCCACAAACTGAGCTAAGGTGAAGGCAGACAGCATATACTTTACAATCACACTTATTGGATAGAGAGTGGGCCAACTTCTTAAAACGTAAACTAAAAAAAGTCAAATCAATCAAAACACTTAAAGAAACATTATAGAAACAGCTGTTTAAATTATGCATCTATATCTGTTTCACCTTATTAAGTAAAGCTTGAAGACTCCTTGCCTAATAATTTCATTTTACAGTGGGATATTAACCATTGATTAAAAAGTCCAGGATCATGATTATCCTTGAGCAAATAGGGCTACGTCAATATTTATTTCCCTAAAATTGTAATAAAGGGATTCTCGTGTATATCCCAGTGAGATGTAACCTTACACTGCACATGTAGTATGACAGTGTGTTCTATATTTGTAGTAGTTTTCTATTGGCTATATAATTTGGTTGTATCTATATAAATACATATGTATCTACCTTATTATTGTTTGGAAAACCCCTTAAAGGGCATGCCCCCCCAAACTTAAATTTACCCCACTAATGGCCCTACATCGTAGTGTTCTAGTGTTCTAGGTAAAGCCTTACCTTTCTCCTCTGCTCCTTATGGTTGTCTGGTGAAAGTCCAGAAAAGGGAAAGTAGGAGCCTCTCTGTGTGTAAGCCATTGCCTGCTACTTCCTTGTCCTCTTAGAGACAGTTCAGACCCTTCTGCTCTTCTGTTGACTACATTATATAAAATTTGGGATTTGGAGGTAGAGATATCCTTTATGCAATTCTGCAAATTCAGCCTAGTTTGGAGGCACTATGCCAGTTCAGGGATGGAAAAGACCTCTAACTATTACATCATTAATGAATAAATATTACCCTGAGATTAAAAAGTTTAAGTAAGGCTGGTAATGCTACTGTACTTATATCATAGCTTTATAAGGTAACCACTTGACCTGAAATGGACAATAAAAGTCAAAGCAAACCAAGACCAAACCAAACCATCCCCATTATGTCATGGAGGCATTATAAGTGACATGTAGAACAGTGATTCTGTCTTTGTCAGCATGCTTCTGTTTATATCAAGGATAGGCACCTAGTAGATCTCCAGATATGTGAAAACTACAACTTCCAGCATTCCTCTACATACAACAAACATCAGAAAATGCTGGGAACTGTAGTTTTCACTTAACTGTATACTTTTAGTTGTATATCGCTGTTTTATCACCTGCTTATACTGTTAGAGAAGTCCATAATTGGATAGTAATTTGCAAACACAAGTTATTTTTTTAATTTACATATGGTATTTTATATCCCCATTAGGTTTTCCTTTATTTACATTACTCTTTCAGAATATGTTTTTATTTAACTAAAGTTTACTGGTGAAAAAGAACATATACAGCAGCATAGGGAAAGGTCCATTTACGTACGATTACAGTACCTACTCCACAATATCAATGTTTGCCTATCCTTGTAATGACCTATTTTGCGAACCCATTCTCTGCCATAAGCTGTTTACTGAAATTCTAACCCAGTAATTACGTAGTAATCATGGAAATTGAATTCTTACAATGTTCTCATTATCATTATTTTATGCCACTGCATTGTGTGCTATGTGGCCCAGTAATGTGAAACCATTGTAAGATACCAGTGTTGTTAATTTTAGGAAACAGTGTTCTTCTGATCACATCTATTTTGTTTCTGTTCCTATTATAGTTGGCAGCTGATCTAATAACTTCTGAACTGAAACATTTCATTGTTTTAATTGGCTACTCGCTGGTTTAGGGTTGGTACTTTTTTAAATCTGCAGACTGGCAAAGGATTGGATGTGGCCTTTGATTCTGTAAAAATGAACAAAGACTTATTAAAAGAGGTAGAGTAGTTATGGTAGGCAGATACATGCCAAGAAAAAAAATCTATAACTTACAAGAAGTTATATCATTTAAACCTGTATTTTAAGCGAGTCATTGACATATTATTTACAAATGATGTATTCTTTTCATCACAGTAATAACTATTTGAAGAAAATGTGTTGGTAAATAAACTTATTATTCTAGCTCATGCTCAACATCTGTGCAGAGGATGCTTCATTTCACACGCAGAGAAAATTTTTCTACATAGCAATTAGCTAGGAAGAAGGCTTTAAATACGTTATCTTTATCCTGCTTATGGATTCAGATTGTGTCTTTGGTGGGTTACTATACATTTTTGTCTAACATTTTTATCTTCCTAGCTCCTGCTATATAACTTGAAGAAACCAATGCTTTTTTTATTACATTACATTTCTACATTTTTTAGATTATAATGTAGGAGACTTCTGCTGATTGACGAAAAGTGGTTGTGGCACTTAAAAAGCAACTTAAGTGTTCAACTACATTTCCAAAGGAGGTAGGGACGGAGGGAGGTTCCCTAGTGTAGTAGTGATTTGTCAAAAAGTGTAGCAGATGATAGCTTTCTCACTTCTCCCCCTGCCTGTTGTTTTGACTATTTCTCTCCTCTTTAACAGGTTCACACATTTGCAGTAGACTGCTATTTTTAGGGAATAGAAAGGGAGGAAGGATTACCTTCTCCTACCTCCCTTGCAATTTTAGTGCTAGGAGGAGGAAGGCCCAGAAGAAGGATTTGATTGCTTTAACACATATAGAAGACTAATACATTTTTAGTCTTTCCCGAATGAGGGAAACAGGAATGTTCAGCGGCCGCGTGCTCGTTCATGTAAGACGCTACACACACTGACGATAAAGCCGATATTATTGGAGTTTTATCATTATTGTGTGTACCTAGCTAAAAAGAAAACAGAAGAACCATATTTGCTTACCTAAATCCTTTAATTAGGCAATCAAAACCTTTTCTCCCCCATGGCTGCCAGTATGAAAAAAACACACAGCTATTCTAGTATACACACTAACTGGGCAGCATAATGGCAAAAAAAGGTGGCACTACCTGAAGCAAGCCACCTTCACTCCCATACAACCCTACTTCTTACAAAGCCTTTTGGTAAATAGTTCAGTTCTCTTAAAAAAATGGACTGTAAATAATGTTTTTGCTTAATTTTTAGTTGTTAAATTCCACAAAATTAAAACACTGGACCAAGCATTTAAAGCTTGTGTGTGTGCGTGTTTGAATTTATCTGAGCGTTCTTTACCTAATTAAGAGTAAATTTTATTATTAAAACAGTGTACTTCTTTAACTTACAGTAGCTGAGCAGCAACAAATAAATGGTTGACAGTTTGGTGAAACAGATGGATCTACACCTGTTTATTTTTCTGTAACAAACAAAACCATCCCTCAACAATTTAGCAAACTAGCAAAAGAGAAATGTAGTCTATCCTCTGTTGAATACCATCTGTGATTCCAATGACAAACCAAGAATAGGAATACAAGCAACATTTATTTCTTTTGTCTCCCTGCAACACAAATCATAACGTGAATCTCACTATTAAGAAATTATTCTTTCCAACAGTACCTACATTCATTTCCTTGTCAGCTTGTCAGAGTGGAAATTTTCCAGAAAAATTAACTCTGAAAGGCCGCATGCAAAGAGTAGACAACCACTGTAAGAAAAATACAAAACACCAAATGTGACTATTGTGAGTAAAGGTAAAGGTAAACTTTAATCTTGTGCTGTCTTAGTAAAGGATAGTTTATTCTGGAACGCTCCAGAACTCAAATACTGCAGGCAAAAGGCAGCGTTGTTTTGGCAGGTATACAGTACGTTCTGCACCTTAGGGAAACATTGAGATCTGTAATCATTCAACAGCTGGTGCTCTAAAGTAGCCCTGAACTACTGCAATCAGCCTAGGAGAAAATGAGTAATGATACTAATGTTGTTATGTCTCCCTTTTATATGTTCAGAGCAAGAAAACACTTGGAATGTAAGAGGGAACTTGATTTATTCAAACAGAGCAACAGGTCACTCACACTTTCTCATCCCATGCTATTCCCTAGCTTACTTTCCTGATACTGGCCCTTTTTTCCCATGCTTGCCCTCTTATGCCCTTGAAAAGAAAACCGTAAAATTAACTAAAACATGTAGATGTTACATCATCCCTCTTTTTTTTTCTTTTTAAAGGTTAAACACAAAACATACAAATAGTAATGAAAAAATAAATGAAACACTGGCATATTAAAATACAGATCAGTTTATATTATGAAAGAGCTTATATTTCCTCTATAAGCCTTGGTGGGGGTTTTCGTGGTCGGCAGGGGTATCGTCTCCTTGAACATGGTTCATCGTGAATCGGAGACTGACCACCACTCCTTGGTGACACTGAAGTATCAGCAGGTACATGGATGCATTCAGGTGATTGAACTGGCCCTCCTAATGTTTGAGGAGACTCTCTGACTCCTGTCTGTGCCTGTGGTATGTTATTCAGACTGGGGAGAAATTCCCCCCATCTTTACTATATTATTATTATCTTTTTACATTAAATCACTCGCTGTTATAAAATATGATGCCCTTTGTAAAAAAAAGAAAAAAAAAAAGATAATTTGCTATTGAAGACTGTTTTTTATGTTGTGTCTGCTATCACTGATCAAGTAATGAATTCAAGTTTTATTTTCACTGTCTGTCAGTACATTGGTAAGATTTCAATAGGCTAAATTAATTATGATGTCACAGGAAATGACTTATATAGATCATGAGCACACAAAATGTTAAATAAATCTGCTGTCCAAAAAACCCTTTTCTGCTGAATGATTTTCTTTGATTGAGTGGTGATTTTCCATTTCATGATAGGCAAGAATTATGAAAGACTAATGGTATATTGCCTGTGTAGGTAATAAACTGTTTGATCCTAGAGAGGCAACATTATTTCAGCAGTAATTTGTTCTGGCAGTTCTTGTTAAGATAGGGCCATTGATTTTGACTCCACAGTGCTGTCATTGTCCCAGAACATGGCAATGCTATTCAGTACATAAATCAATAGACTTGGCACACCAGCAGCTATGTAAGCCTGCTGTGTGACGTTTGACTAAAAACCGAGTTATTAAGTCATTGCATCCCATAATTAGTGTAGTAAAGTTGAGATGAGAGATTGATAGTTTTTATGTCTGTGTACACTGCATTGTTTATTTCTCTGGCACATTGTGTGAAAATCATGGGATTTTTTCTGCATTCATAAATCATGGTAGGATGCATTGTTCTTTAATACTGGGTAACATATTAACCCATTACTATATGATATATTCTGGATAACATGAATTACATGCCTCCACATTGTTATAACCTGTTGTATATCATGACAATTATGTTCTATTCAATTACATAAGAATACATTTCAGTACAGTATAGTATATTTTAACTATTCTGTTTCACACACACAAATACATTCGTGTTAACTAGATTGTAAGCTCTACGGGCAGGGACCTCCTTTCCTCTTGTGGCAAAGCTCTAGCACTTATATTTATATAATTTATTTATGACTGAACTATCTATGTATTTATCCCCCTTGTATACCTTTATTGTATTTGTAACTGTACAGCGATGCTGCCCCAAGTGGCGCTTTTTAAACTATACATAAATACATAAACTAACATATAGACATAAGAATACATTTAACTATTTATATGGTTTTTTAACTATTCTGTTTCACCAGCAAATACACGTGTGTTCACTTAAATGTCCTAAGCCTGCACATGTGAACACATTTTTTTTTAACAGCGCTGTATATAAAGGTGGGCGATCCTCAAACAGACCACCAGCAAATACATTCCCATTGGTGAAAAAAAACTAAAAGTTAATAGCAGTTACATGGAGAATGATCCACAGGTGAACAAAATGGCCGTTTCCACAACGAGCTAAGGTGAAGGCAGACAGCATATACTTTACAATCACATTATTGGATAGGAGTGGGCCAACTTCTTAAAACGAAACTAAAAAAGTCAAATCATCAAAACACTTAAAGAAACATTATAGAAACGCTGTTTAAATTATGCATCTAATCTGTTTCACCTTATTAAGTAAAGCTTGAAGACTCCTTGCCTAATAATTTCATTTAACAGTGGGATATTAACCATTGATTAAAAAGTCCAGGATCATGATTATCCTTGAGCAAATAGGGCTACGTCAATATTTATTTCCCTAAAATTGTATAAAGGATTTCTCGTGTATATCCCGTGAGATGTAACCTTACACTGCACATGTAGTATGACAGTGTGTTCTATATTTGTAGTAGTTTTCTATTGGCTTATATTTGGTTGTATTATCAATAAACTATGTATCTACCTTATTATGTTTGGAAAACCACTTAAAGGGCATGCCCCCCCACACTTAAATTTACCCCACTAATGGCCCTACATCGTAGTGTTCTAGTGTTCTAGGTAAAGCCTTACCTTTCTCCTCTGCTCCTTATGGTTGTCTGTGTAAAGTCCAGAAAAGGGAAAGTAGGAGCCTCTCTGTGTGTAAGCCATTGCCTGCTACTTCCTTGTCCTCTTAGAGACAGTTCAGACCCTTCTGCTCTTCTGTTGACTACATTATATAAAATTTGGGATTTGGAGGTAGAGATATCCTTTATGCAATTCTGCAAATTCAGCTAGTTTGGAGGCACTATGCCAGTTCGATGGAAAAAGACCTCTAACTATTACATCATTAATGAATAAATATTACCCTGAGATTAAAAGTTTAAGTAAGGCTGGTAATGCTACTGTTCTAAATCATTAGCTTTATAGGTAACCACTTGACCTAAATGGACAATAAAAGTCAAAGCAAACCAAGACCAAACCAAATCCACCCCTTATGTCATGAGGCTTATAAGTGACATTAGAACAGTGATTCTGTCTTTTCAGCATGCTTCTGTTTATATCAAGGATAGCACCATAGATAGATCTCCAGATATGTGAAAACTACAACTTCCAGCATTCCTCTACATACAACAAACATCAGAAAATGCTGGGAACTGTAGTTTTCACTTAACTGTAACTTTTAGTTGTATATCGCTGTTTTATCACCTGCTTATACTGTTAGAGAAGTCCATAATTGGATAGTAATTTGCAAACACAAGTTATTTTTTAATTTACATTGGGTATTTTATATCCCCATTAGGTTTTCCTTTATTTACATTACTCTTTCAGATATGTTTTTATTTAACTAAAGTTTACTGGTGAAAAAGAACATATACAGCAGCATAGGGAAAGGTCCATTTACGTACGATTACAGTACCTACTCACCACACATATCAATGTTTGCCTATCCTTGTAATGACCTATTTTGCGAACCCATTCTCTGCCATAAGCTGTTTACTGAATTCTAACCCAGTAATTACGTAGTAATCATGGAAATTGAATTCTTACAATTTTCTCATTATCATTATTTTATGCCACTGCTTGTGTGCTATGTGGCCCAGTAATGTGAAACCATTGTAAGATACCAGTGTTGTTAATTTTAGGAACAGTGTTCTTCTGATCACATCTATTTTGTTTCTGTTCCTATTATAGTTGGCAGCTGATCTAATAACTTCTGAACTGAAACATTTCATTGTTTTAATTGGCTACTCGCTGGTTTAGGGTTGGTACTTTTTTAAATCTGCAGACTGGCAAAGGATTGGATGTGGCCTTTGATTCTGTAAAAATGAACAAAGACTTATTAAAAGAGGTAGAGTAGTTATGGTAGGCAGATACATGCCAAGAAAAAAAATCTATATTACAAGAAGTTATATCATTTAAACCTGTATTTTACGGAGTCATTGACATATTATTTACAAATGATGTATTCTTTTCATCACAGTAATAACTATTTGAAGAAAATGTGTTGGTAAATAAACTTATTATTCTAGCTCATGCTCAACATCTGTGCAGAGATGCTTCATTTCACACGCAGCGAAAATTTTTCTACATAGCAATTAGCTAGGAAGAAGGCTTTAAATACGTTATCTTTATCCTGCTTATGGATTCAGATTGTGTCTTTGGTGGGTTACTATACATTTTTGTCTAACATTTTTATCTTCCTAGCTCCTGCTATATAACTTGAAGAAACCAATGCTTTTTTATTACATTACATTTCTACATTTTTTAGATTATAATGTAGGAGACTTCTGCTGATTGACGAAAAGTGGTTGTGGCACTTAAAAAGCAACTTAAGTGTTCAACTACATTTCCAAAGGAGGTAGGGACGGAGGGAGGTTCCCTAGTGTAGTAGTGATTTGTCAAAAAGTGTAGCAGATGATAGCTTTCTCACTTCTCCCTCCCTTGCCTGTTGTTTTGACTATTTCTCTCCTCTTTAACAGGTTCACAAATTTGCAGTAGACTGCTATTTTTAGGGAATAGAAAGGGAGGAAGGATTACCTTCTCCTACCTCCCTTGCAATTTTAGTGCTAGGAGGAGGAAGGCCCAGAAGAAGGATTTGATTGCTTTAACACATATAGAAGACTAATACATTTTTAGTCTTTCCCGAATGAGGGAAACAGGAATGTTCCGGCCGCCGTGCTCGTTCATGTAAGACGCTACACACACACTGACGATAAGCCGATATTATTGGAGTTTTATCATTATTGTGTGTACCTAGCTAAAAAGAAAACAGAAGACCATATTTTGCTTACCTAAATCCTTTAATTAGGCAATCAAAACCTTTCTCTCCCCATGGCTGCCAGTATGAAAAACACACACCTATTCTAGTATACACACTAACTGGCAGCATAATGGCAAAAAGGTGGCACTACATGAAGCAAGCCACCTTCACTCCCATACAACCCTACTTCTTACAAGCCTTTTGGTAAATAGTTCAGTTCTCTTAAAAAAATGGACTGTAAATAATGTTTTTGCTTAATTTTTAGTTGTTAATTCCACAAAATTAAAACACTGGACCAAGCATTAAAGCTTGTGTGTGTGGTTGTTTGAATTATCTGAGCGTTCTTTACCTAATTAAGTAAATTTTATTATTAAAATGTGTACTTCTTTAACTTACAGTAGCTGAGCAGCACACATAAATGGTTGACAGTTTGGTGAAACAGATGGATCTACACCTGTTTATTTTTCTGTAACAACAAAACCATCCCTCAACAATTTAGCAAACTAGCAAAAGAGAAATGTAGTCTATCCTCTGTTGAATACCATCTGTGATTCCAATGACAAACCAAGAATAGGAATACAAGCAACATTTATTTCTTTTGTCTCCCTGCAAACACAAAATCATACATGTAATCTGCACTATTAAGATATTCTTTCCAACAGTACCTACATTCATTTCCTTGTCAAGCTTGTCAGAGTGGAAATTTTCCAGGAAAAATTAACTCTGAAAGGCCGCATGCAAAGAGTAGAGAACCACTGTAAGAAAAAATACCAAACACCAAATGTGACTATTGTGAGTAAAAGGTAAAGGTAAACTTTAATCTGTGTGCGTGTCTTAAGGTAAGGAGTAGTTTATTCTGGAACGCTCCAGAACTCAGAATACTGCAGGCAAAAGGCAGCGTTGTTTTGGCAGGTATACAGTACGTTCTGCACCTTAGGGAAACATTGAGATCTGTAATCATTCAACAGCTGGTGCTCTAAAGTAGCCCTGAACTACTGCAATCAGCCTAGGAGAAAATGAGTAATGATACTAGGAG
The DNA here is from genome assembly GCA_019447015.1 of Hymenochirus boettgeri. Lineage (NCBI taxonomy): Eukaryota > Metazoa > Chordata > Amphibia > Anura > Pipidae > Hymenochirus > Hymenochirus boettgeri. The sequence goes on from CM033473.1 coordinate 133,774,436, forward strand.
ATGAACATTTCTAATGTTGTGAGATTGATGGGATGAAAGAGCCCTCTTCTAAAGGATTACTGTAAAGGTGGAGTAACAATATACTTTGTGGGTTCCACATAAATTTAGAATGTACATTTCGGTAATTATTTGTATACCAAAGAGCTTACTAAAGCACTTTTGTCTTACAGCACAACATTGTAGATTCTCTATTCAAGACATAGATATACTTAGAAGGTGGAATATATGGAGGACATATTGATTGACACTATATGTGTTTTATAAAGTTGAATACTAAACACATTTGATTTTAAAGCTACAGCCTTACTGGGCATATAAAGATAAATTGGAAAAAGATACTGCTAAAGATACTAATTCTAAACTAAAATCTAATTTAATTGGTTCACTGAAGTATAATATAGTTCTACGATTAAGGGGGTATTGTCAGCAATTCTCCAGCTTTGTCATTATGCTATGCCTACACTGCATTCATATTGTTGTGGGTCAGCGTTATGTAGGCAGCTGAGGGAGGGCTGACATGCAGTACTAGCCCTGAATAAAGTTAGTAATTCTCCAAAGGGCCACTTATACATGCAAAACAATCCTGTTTGCAAACAAACAGGATAGAATGCAACAATTACACTGCATTTTTTCCTGTGCTTATGCATTTCGATGGGGGTGTAGTGGGAACATAGCCTAAGTGCTCTGACAACATAAAATGGTGCTTCCTTAATTGGTAGTAATCCAAATAGAGTAATTTTTTAAGGTTAGCAATGTCATTCTGCATGCGTGGAGTGCCTGCAAGTGTGACATACTTTTGAACTGTGCACCTAACCTACTTCACCCCTTTTGAATGCTAAAAAGGGGCAGGCTAGGGAATGAAGCATCCAGGCCAAAACTCCTATAGTTCTGTCTAGTCTCTATTTGAGATCGATAAGTCTAAATTTCACTGTCCACCACTCTATATTGCTGGCCAAAGAGTCTGGAGCATGGGTGCCCAACTTAAGCCATGCTGGGGGCAGCACTAGTGGCCTCCAGTGCTGTGACAGTTCCACGGGTGTAGCCCCAGAATGGCAAAACACACTCCCAGAAAACCCAAGCCCAACCCCTTGCCCTGTGGGTCCATGTGGGCCAAAAAAATTGTGGGTCGGGTGCGTGTGGCCCACATGTTGGGAATCAATGGTCTGGAGCTAATGCGCACTGACCAAACACATTCTAAAATTAACTACATACTATTTCTGTTGTAGTTATTCGTAAAAATTTGTTGTACTGTTTGTATTCTAGCTCCAAATGTATGTTGGCATCCTGTACTTTTTGTTTTTGTATTCTAGCTCCAAATGTATGTTGGCATCCTGTACTTTTTGTTTCAAATACATAGGCCAAAAGTATCCAAAAAAAATATTAAAAAACACTTTCTGTACTATACATGTACTTGTTTTGCCTGGCAATCTGCTTATCTTAAGGATAAAGGACATACCTTTGAAGATTGTAATGTTAACATACTGGCGAAGGAACGTGACTGGTTCAAGAGAGGTGTTAAGGAGGCCATTTATGTGAAAATAAAGAAACCAAGCCTAAATAGAGGTGGGGAGGTTCGACACCAACTGTCTGCCATGTACAATGCTGTTTTAACACCTTACTCTGGGCGTTCCTATAACACCTCTTAGCCACTATCTAATCACACCCTTAACACCTGGCTGTCATATGCTAATTGGGATTTTCCAGGGTACATAATTGCCACAGATTCTTGTACAAGTCATTCTGAATTGAGAAAGCCAGTCGGATGACTAGCGAAATGTCTTCAAGAACTACATTTCAAGTCCAGTTGATCTAATTGAATACAACAGATATACCATGACCTGGATGAATGAGAACCTTCACAAGCACACTTTCTGTACTATACATGTACTTGTTTTGCCTGGCAATCTGCTTCTTTTGTGTCTGAGTGCACTGAATATCCTTCTTTCTAAACCTTTTGATTTTTATCCAGTGCGGGAATAGAATACTTACACACATATGTATTTATATCTGACAGTGATGTAAAATCAAACTTCTAATTAAATGTAATAAATGCATAAATCAGTATGTGTATACAATTATATTTATTAACATTATTTAAAATGTCCACCCTCCAAACAACATTTTTTATATACATTGTCTCTTATAATTAACTTTACCAAAGATGTGTGTAAAGTTACTTACAGACAGGGATCTCTCGCCACATCTGTCTCCCCACTTTCTCTGCAGAATATTCAGTTTCTGAAAACGCCTGTCAGTGTCTCAGCCAATCACTGGAGATGCTGATGGTCCGGGCCATTTTACTTTCTTCCATGCACGGAAAAGCACGGAAGTAAGCAGAAGGGTGCCAGCGGAAAGAAGGCTTATAAGTACTGTTAGAGGTATCTTTGGAATTTATAAACCTCACATGGTTGAGGTTTTTCGGAGGTTGCCAACGAAATATTAAATGTTTTTTGGGGGGTGGACATATCCTTTAACCCTTCTGTGCCAGCAGACTTCCCCAGAGTATTGCTATTACCACTTTCAGTGCCAGCAGAGTATTACCATTAACCCTTCAGTGCCAGCAGACTTTTCTACTTATAATTTCGGTGCCAGCACTTTCCTAGAGTATTGGCATTAACACTTTTTTGAGTATTACCTTTAACCCTTTCAGCTGCCAGCATTGACATGACATACAGTATGTACCTGCATTCCATGTCTCCTCCATTTAATTGTTCACTCCTCACCTACTCTAAGTTGGAGAGTTGGATGAAAGGAAGAAAGAGACAGGGCTAGGGATCTCATGGCTGCTAGTCACAGAGGTCACTGTTATAAAGTCTGCAGCAGCTTTTACCTGGCATTTTAGAACTGTTTTCATCAGTACTATTAGCTGAGCTCATCCTCCCCCCTCCTTTCTTCACCTTCAGTTCATTTGTAACATTGTTTCCAAGTAGAGGGAGCTGAGTTCAGGCTCTCTACTCACTACAATGTTCCAAATTACAGCAGCAGAACAAGGAGAGCAGTTCTAACACAGCAAGTAAAAGCTGACAGAGAGATTTTAGGGAGAACACTGGGTGCCCTTTTTTAACATAGGCGCCCTAGCGAAAGTAAAAAACTTACCCAGTGTCGCGCTCCTCCGCCGCTTCCTCTGACAGGTCCGTTCTTTAATAAAACTGAAACCCCAAAAGTAGTTTTCTTAGGTGGACATAAACTATAACTTTCAATACACACTTTACAGTCCCATAAAGTGTGTATTGAACTGCCCATCCTAGTGCATTGAAGCCCTACTAGCTATTCCTGGCACACAACACTGTACAATGTTTAATCACGTGGATGTTCATGTAGTTATTGTATCTTTTGCAAAAGAAAAGAAAATGAGTTAACAGATGCCCTGCAAGAAAGGCCCTATTGGAGATATTATCATTACATTTCATTCTGTGCATGAGCAGAGAAATTGGTTGGCCATAAAGACAAATTGGGTAAGTGCTTGTGCATTTACAAAACAGTGTAAGTAAGTCTCCGTGCTATCTGTCCTGCTCATTTATTCAGCTGACTACTGCTGTTATACCTGTTCAAAAGATTCATGACTTGAATAAGGTGATGAGGATGGAGAGAGAATAGGACATGGAATGGTAATAATTTACCATAAATAAGGTTTTCAGTTCCCTTCAGAAGATTTGCTCTGTGTGCAATAAATAGAAAAAAATACATATATGCTTGTCTATAAAAAATGCATCCAGTGTACCTCCTTAAAAGCACACTAAGTATGGGGAAAAAGAAAGAGTGTAAATGCACAGTAAGAATTGTAGTGTAAATGCATCCCTTTTAAATATATTTCACAAACCACTTTCCCAAAACAATGATCCAGTCAATGCAGAAGGCAGAGCTTTTTCTAAAAAAAAAACCAAAATAATTTATTTTTTATTTATCCATAAATAAAAAATAAATTATAAAATTAAATAAAAAGTTTTTCCTTTATAATAATATGCACGAAAAACAGAGGCGGATTTACACCTTAGCAGCCTGTAGGCACAAAAGTCCTGGTACCCTTAGGCCCACCCCAAACGCAGACCACACCCATTTTTTCTTCTTTTGGAAAGGAAATAGGCTATTCAGGCTGTGAAGAGGTGGAGGGGGATTAACAGACACCCCTCCAATCACAGGCGCCCCTAGGCACGTGCCTACTGTGCCTAATGGTAAATCCGTGCCTACATGATGCAGTGGACATCATACAATTTATTTTATTTACTTTATGAAAAACAATGTCTGATAGCCACAAAACATATGATTTTCATTAATCTTACTGCAGTCGATCAAAAAGAATTATTATAAATCTGTACGTTCTGTCTCTTTTCTGTCCTATGACTTGCTTACAAGTACAAAATGCATCTCCCATTATTTAAAAATAAAAAGGCTGGAGCAGAGGGTGAAATGACTCTCTCTTACCCTGCTTAAGTAGTAATGCAACATAACCTTTAGTTTCAACCTGCTAAATATTAAAAATGCATTACTACTTGTAATATTTCATTAAGGACATAACACAAGCTTCCTCAATGCTAAAACTGCAATCCATCCTTATTTCCCTTTTTTTCTATTTTGTTATAATGCCTTTTCTGTTTTTAGCTCCATTATTACTTTCTTCTCTTTTCTTTTTCTGCCCATTAATTTTTCCTCTTTTTCTCTCCAAAAAAAGATGGATCGGACCCATCAGTAAATTTTGGGCAATCTTCAATGGGCCACACGATCAGTCGTGCAAAATGCCACTTTTTTAGCGGGAAGCTATGAAAGCTTGGGCATACTCAGTGAATACTCACTATGCAAAGTATAGAGAAAAAGCAGGAGCTACAAATATTATGCATAACAAAAATCTCTAAACTTTAAAGGGCATGTCACCCTCAAAGCGATAATTTTTATACTTATTAAGCAGCCCCCCAAACCCAATTTTCGTTGTACATACCTATTCTAACCTATTCAGAATACTGACTCATCTGCTGCTGAGCGCACTCGTTACCAGCTTGCAACAGCAGCAGAGGTGGATGGATGTGCCAGCGAGGGATCGGGTATGTTAGTCCTTTAAAGGTCGTTTTTGGCAAGTTGAAAGTAATTGTGGTTTGAGGGGCTGTTTAACATGTATGTAAAATATCAATTTGAGAGTGGACATGCCCTTTAATGCAAACAAACTTACTGTTAAAGCTGAGGCCGCACTGCACCCCTGTGCGAACAGAAGCGCATGCGCAAACCTGAAGTGCAAATACAGAGAGCAGGTAAGATTACAAGATGTAGACAGTAAATTGTCAGCCATTTTTTCATAGATGGAATGTTTGCTTTGTCTTGTTACTTATTATACCTCTGTTTCCTTATGCACGTGTTTGGTCTCCACATTCAAATAACCTTCTTGAGAACATGCAAATAAAACCATTATGGAGGGCCTTGATCCCAGTTCAACTGGATATATATATTTTGGCATGTACCTAAGCCTAAAAAATGGTTGGTGATGATATCTACTGTAGGTTAGGACCTCGGGATGAAAAGTTAACAACCTTTTTTATTTTACAATGTATGCAATAGACTGGAATTTATAAGACTTTGTAGTAGTTCAAAGAAACTCCTAGAGTATTTATTTTTACCACTGCCAGAAGATAACTTTGATTTTCTTGTCAGAAGATTGTCAGAGAAACGATATAATTTACGGTAACAATGAATCCCAGTTGGAATAAAAACTATTGAGCCAATAGTCTTTTTACTATAAAAACAGGTTATGCCTTAATTCAAAGTATACATAAATAGGGCTCTATTTTAATAAAGCTATTATTAGACCACTTTAAACTATTTTCAATCAATGCAAAAGCATGATCAATATAATATAAAACCCCAAAATATATTGATGTAGCTTACAATAAATTTTCTGCGCCTTTCCAGAAGTGATCTCTATAATGAAATTAGAAAAACATTGCCTAGAAAAAAGGAAATCACTTATTACAAACAATTGATTTTTCACAACATCTATCATGTTAGCAAATGATTTCCAATATAACACATTTCTATTTCATTGCCATACATTATGAAGACAACATTAACCTCAGACTCAAAAAGGATTCTCTGAAATGAGTTTGGATTATAGGTTCATTGTCCAGAAAATCTCTAACCTCTTAAACCAATAATGTATTTTTCACTTGCACTTTGCATTTTGTTAACTGCAATCTCTTTTTGCTCATTTATTATAAAATGGGTGGGTATTAATATTTATAACTTTAACATATCTATCTTTATATGTGAACTTAGCATAAAACAAAAGTTTACTAATATAAAATATATACTCTTTCTGATTAAATATAAAATATATACATTTTCTGATTTAAAATATCCCCTCTGCATCTGACCCCTTCCACAACTTTCCATCCTGCCACAGTTCTTTTTGCCCATAAGGATGTGCAATATGTAGACCTCCAGACTTCCAGTGCTTTAATGGGAATGCTGGGAGTTGTAGTTTTCAAAATTCTGGAGGGCTATTGTTTGCCCCTTCCTGCTTTATTGGGATATTTAAATTGCTAAATGTTTTACTCTCTACGTTAAGAATAAAAAAAAAAAATAAATAAATTATGTATCCATATTACACATAACTAGGTATTTATTTTTGAACAGTCATTTGATTTTATACCCTTTGCTATACCTTGCTGTGGTCCGTAGTGAGCTGCCATTGCAGGATTAGAGATGGACTAGAACTCAAGTTCGAGCCGAACTATTTGAATTCTAATGAATTCGGACTTCTCAAACTATCCCGGACCCGAATTTTCGATATTTTCGGACTTTCGATAAATATCGAATGTTCAATCGTTCGAATATGCGAGTAAAATGCCTATTATACCTACACGCGAGCATCGAATCTGCGAGTAAAGTGTCCATTAAAAGCTATACGCGAGTATCGAATCTGCGAGTAAAATGTCCATGGTACTTAGGCGTGAACATCGAATCCGCGAATAAAATGTCTATGGTATCTAGGCGCGAACGCGAGCATCGAATCCGCGAGTAAAGTGTCCATTAAAGCCTATACGCGAGCATTGAATCCGCGAGTAAAATGTACATGATACCTAGACGTGAACATCGAATCTGCGAGTAAAGTGTCCATTAAAGCATATACGCGAGCATCGAATCCGCAAGTAAAATGTCCATGGTATCTAAGCGCGAACATCGAATCCACGAGTAAAGTGTCCATGAAAGCCTATACGTGAGCATCGAATCCGCGAGTAAAATGTCCATGATACCTGGGCACGAACATCGGATGTTCGAACGCGAGAGCTCGAAAATAGCACGAGTGAGAGTAAAATTGATTTTTCGAATGTCCTGGATATTCAAACATGTTTCCCAGACCATTTCCCAGGTCCCACAGCCATTTACATTAAGTTACCATTGATATTTTAATTGTATTTCATTAGAACTTTTCGAACTATTTGACTCCCATTGACTTTAATGGGTCCGTTTTCGAACTTTCCATATAGCTAAAAAATTCGAAAACGGACCGAACTTGAAAGTTCGGCCATCTCTATTCAGGATCTACAAGGGTCCTTTTGTTCGCAGGATGCACACTTTCTTAAAATGTTCCTAAGACTAATTTCTATTAATTGGCTATTGGATGGGTGAAACACGCTCAGATTTCAACTGAGCAACTAAATAAACCCAGGGACCGAGACTGTAACAGACACTGTTAGGGGACCTGCAAACAGGTCATTACTTATGCACAGAGAATTTGGTTAAGCACATTATGGTTATTGATATTAGAAAATACTCCCCTTTATTTGAAAGCATTTGTATTTGTGGTGATTTTATGTTTAATCCACAAATATGCATTTACCTGTTTAGTTAAGGTTTGGGTAAATAACAGGAGTTTTTAAAGGGTATCTCCACTGAAAAACTCAAGTTGGGCCAATTCGTTTTATTGAAGAACAGGAGGTAAAGGAGCTATGTCTTACCTCCTGTTCTTCAATAAAACAATCAGGAGCCAGGAGAGAAGATGCAGAACTTACCCGATCGCTCACTGCCCTGGAGCGTATTCTGGCAGGTCCTGACAGACTCTGTCTTCTATGTGCATGCTCGATCTTTGCGCATAGAAGACAGAGTTTTCAGTAGAGATACCCTTTAAGAGTACCCTGTATGTCCTTGGAGTGCTCTGTCCAGTGCTCTCTGGAGATTGTGTCATCTGATCATTTGGAAGCACCCAGGCAGTTATAACTTAAAAGAGAGTGCCAGTGTGGAACCTTTTTGCTATTAGAGATTGACACTGTTCAACTTGTATTTCGCCTTCCAGAGACTAAGGTTGCAGAGTTAAAAGAGTTGGTATAGTTATTTCAGGTAGCTAAAAAACTATTGAAGCAGGTTCAGTCCTGGTTAGGCTCCTTGAATTTCTCCTGTAGAAAAATGCCTATAGGTAGGGTCTTTAGCAGGCACTTCTTTAAAAAGGTGTAACTAAGCCCAGTCACCTCATCAGAATCTCAAAGGAGGTTAAAGGGACACTAAACTGGAAAAAAAGACTTGCCTTTATCCATTTTTATATTTTCAGTGCTGTCAGGAACTTGATCCCTTTTTGCTCTCAGTGCTTCCTGTTTCTAGATCTCCTCATCTCCTGTTCAGCTCACTCCTAGTTAGCATGCTTCTCTATGTATCCACCCCATCCCAAAACTGAGGAACAAATGTAGTGTGGAGCATGTGCAGTGGGGATGATCTGTGCCTCACTACAGCCAATAGCATTCACCCAGTGATTTTGTGTTATAGTGAAAGGGAAAGTAAAACTGATTTGCAATAGGAAGGTAAGCAGAACTGGGAGCTGTAATAACTGCTTGAACAAGTAATATTTTCTTTTAACTGTAGGAGTTTGTAGGTTTGTGTGTGTGGGGGGGGGCTTTGTAATTGATGTCAGAAATGGGTTTATCTGCACAGAAAGAGCACAGAGAAAAAGATAATGATTATTCCTTTTAGTGATCTTAATGCTGAATCAATTAGCCATGCAGTGATAGAGAAACAAGCTTTACTTTTATAGAGTGGATAGTTTCTACATCTAGTGTGTCAGGGGGAGGGGTTGGGTGATTGACAGTTTTTTCAGTTTGTTACTGACTAGCTGTGCCCCGCTCTCTTTAAAAAGTAAAACTCCCAGAGCTATAAAACAAGGGGTAGAAAGGTCAGAGAACAAAAGATTTAAGATTGGTGGTAATTAATCTACTGTGTGAATAGTAGACATCCCACCCTGCCGGCTTGGGATTTCGGGGCAAGGTGGGCGAGGGGGTTTGGTAAGGGGGTGTTGTGAGGGCATTTTGGGGCGTGGTGGCCAGAAGGGGCCGCAATCTGCTAAAAGGCACGCTGCAATTAACCAATGGTATCGCGGGACGATGGGTATGACAACTGCGTTTTCAAGTAGGTGACATCATCTCGCTGGGTAGGGGAAGAGGCGCCCTTAAAAGTACGGCTCCTATGAGGAACTGCCACCATTTTGGTAATTGCAACAAGATGCATTTGCTACAATTGCATTTCCCCTCCCTGATTTAGGCTGCAGAGGTCACTTTGTCACATCATGGTGGGTGTCCTTGCATGGGTACAAAAAAGGTCACAGCTGTTACATGCCCTCTGATAAACCAGAAGTTGGCATTCAGTTTCGAGTTATGGCTGGTGGTTAATAAGTTAAATGTAGATAATTAAATGCAAGGCATACGTTAATATTTCTGGAATATTTGCATGTGAAAATAAAGTTGTGGCCGCCCAGCCATCCAATAAGAAATGTGTGTATTTATTACAAGTGTTATACATTAACAAGGAGAAAGGACAAGTCATACCTTCTCTGGTCATATATATACAAACAGATTTTACTTATCATTGAATTATCACTGAAGCCAACATAAACAAAATTAGTTTTGCTGAATGTCACTTTCAGCGATAGAAGAGAAAGTCAATACATCCATTTTTAACAGTTTATTTCACATATTATCATACAATGACTTTTCCAGGTTTGCTTGATGACTGCAGAAATAGTCATTAAAAGCAATCAATGGTTATATACCCGACAGCTGATGAGAAAGAATTAGTTCTGGATTTTAGCCTCTGATAACATAGAAGTGTACTTTTTGCAATCATCCTTTTCTTCTGTTGGCAGTTTCCAAGCTAGAAAGAAGCCAGTTTTTTGCAAAGGAATAATTCACATTATCCTAAACATTATACCATTACTGCTTTCTAACTTCAGTCGTTTTCTAGACTCACAAGAAAACCTTGCCTACAGGGGTTTCGCTGCACCACACAAAGTTACATTCCTAAAATTGCATTGCTGTTAAATAAAGTATCCTTGGTTTCAAAATTGTGTAGCTTTGCACAATATAGGCAGCACACGTAGCTTATATTGGGATTAACCCATTTATTTTGAAAACAACAAACAAGTGATAAAGTACATACCTTTGTTTTGCTGTGGTCAGCTGTCATTTCAGGTACTGCAAGAATCAGAGATGAATATATCATTAGACGCTCATAACTGCTTTATTCAAATATAACATGTTTCGGACGCATGGTCCTTTATCAAATGTGACAAATAGAAACCCCACACCATCTTTTAACCCATTAAACAGGAAGTCCAATCAGAGGGTGCGGGTAATTCTGTGTTCCAAAGTGTCCCTCAATAATAGTGCAAGTCCACAAAGTCCATTGTGCTGAGTCCTCATTTGGTACCATTATGGAAAGAAAACTATACAACAGGAAATAAAAATACATAACACATGGTATTGCAACTAACACAGCCTACCATATGCTAAAAGTACTGCTCAAGGCCTACTACTAATATGATCAGGGTTCCAGGTACAAAACACAAGGTTCAATATGACACCCATTATAATTAGCCATAAATTTAGCTGTAATATTAACCATACCTTGTCGATGTCTATGTTTGCTATAACATCCATGTAAATAGGGCAGGCTATTATCTGTAGGAAAAGGAGAAAGGAGACTATAGTTAGAACCATACTAAAGGTAACATTTCAATGACCATGATTCGTTAAGGCCTTTTGACATCAGTGTATCAAGCAATCTAATCCAGTGACATTCTCTTTGGAGTAGTATTTTAGTTATATTCCTCCCTCACCTCGGGTTGGATATGGTCTCTAATACTATATCCACATTAGCAGAGGTGAAAAAGTGTTAAGTTGGCCATACACTATAAATGTTATCCTCTTATGCTCCCGCATTGTTGAGACCGATCATTTTGCATTCAACATTCAATGGCAAAATGAATTGGACACAACAGAGAATGTTGTACGAATGGCACACCAATATCTAATAGAATATGGATAGATAGAGATTTGTATCTCAGGGATTAAGCCGTGGACTGTGTAACTAGTAAATCTTTCTGCATACACCAGGCACTGAACCCAACACATCAGTCTACAAAGTGGTTACATTAATGTGTTATGTTTAAAGTCCACCTTAGACTACCGTACATTTCCAAGAAGTGGGTTTCCTCCCCAAAAATAGTTAAATGATTGGGTGTTTATTTTGTGATTTCTCTGTGGAAATGATACTGATAATATATGATAATAAAAGCACTGTGGGGTATCTATTGTGTGCTATATAAGAAACTGAGATGCAATACCTTTGGGACAACTAACAGTAGATAATAAATTGAACTTTCTCATGTCCCATACACAGTGATGGTTTGTGTAGTTTTACCTGCTCTTTTCCTTGGATGGATAACCTCATTTTTTAACAGAGCTCATTATCTTTGCTTGTTGTGTGAGCAATTCCATGTGGAGAAAATGATTATTTAATCAAACCAGACACTTTTTAATTCTGGATATTTTAATTATACTAATAGGCAAAACACATTGTCAGACCAAGTTTTGTTATGTGGATTACATTGAGCATTTTAGTATACTGTAATAGGAAAGTAAATAAAGGCAGGTGTTTAGCATGGTGCTGCATTTTAAGAAGAGAAGTGAGGCCCCAAGACATTTGTGTCTTCATTATTCTAACTGCACATACTTTGCAGTTTTTGTTTTCAGTTATCTCTTTATTTTACATTAATACTTGGCCCTTTTAACAAATAAAAAAAGAACATAATACTGATTGGCGGGGGAAGTAGTTACGCTACTGTGTATTGTTCAGCGGAACTCAAAAAGGGTGATGCAATATTTGGAGCCAAATTAGTATAAAACCCAAGCTACCTGATGTTATTTCTGGTTACAAAATGATTGCACCTTTTGCACCTACTTTGCACAACCTCTATACATTGTAAGATAATTCTCTAGTAAGTTTAATTTCTGTACATATTTTAAGTAAATTGTGTAACTAAGAGTGCTTTCATGCTGTACCAGTACAACTCAAAGCCCCTGTGGTATCCACAGAGCCGCCTACGAGGAACAATACTATGTAGTCAACTGGTTTAAATGTCTTTTTTTTCCCAAAAGGGCATGTTCACACTAGGGGGTGTTTCAGTGTGATTTTCATTAAAGGATAAGTGCACTGTAAAATCAAGTTATGTTCATTTGGAAGCTGCAGCTTTAATAATACCGTTTTTTTAATATGTTTTTTTACCTATGCCCCTCCAGAGCCTACCTTTGTACCTTGGAAGTTGCTGACATCTTTTTACTGTTTTGCTGAATGTTAAGCTCCGCCCCTCTGAGATTTCATCTGATTTCTCCTGCTTGAACCTCAAACAGTAATGCTTGTGAGTTCCGTGCAGGGAACTCACAAGCATTACTGTTTGAGGGACAATGGGGGAGAGAGAGTGAGAGGACGAGAGGAGGAGGAGAGAATGAAAGGAGGGAGAGACAAAGAGAGGGAGGGGGGAGAGAGAAGGGAAAGAAAGGGGGGAGAGAGAAGGGAAAGAGAGGGGGGAGAGAGAGAAGGAAGAGAGAGGGGAGAGGTCTTTAAATGCCGGGGGGAACGATTCTTTAAAGAATCAGGGGGTTGCTAGTTTGAGCTAGCCCCTAGAATCCACAGGTTAATTTCATAAATCAACCAACAGCCACAGCAAATGGAGAGGGGAGACATATCTGTTGTATTCAATTAGATCAACTGGACATGAAATGTAGTTCTTGAAGACGTTTCGCTAGTCATCCGACTGGCTTTCTCAATTCAGAATTGAGAAAGCCAGTCGGATGACTAGCGAAACGTCTTCAAGAACTACATTTCATGTCCAGTTGATCTAATTGAATACAATTTAATAAAACTGAAACCCCAAAAGTAGTTTTCTTAGGTGGACATAACCTATAACTTTCAATACACACTTTACAGTCCCATAAAGTGTGTATTGAACTGCCCATCCTAGTGCATTGAAGCCCTACTAGCTATTCCTGGCACACAACACTGTACAATGTTTAATCACGTGGATGTTCATGTAGTTATTGTATCTTTTGCAAAAGAAAAGAAAATGAGTTAACAGATGCCCTGCAAGAATGGCCCTATTGGAGATATTATCATTACATTTCATTCTGTGCATGAGCAGAGAAATTGGTTGGCCATAAAGACAAATTGGGTAAGTGCTTGTGCATTTACAAAACAGTGTAAGTAAGTCTCCGTGCTATCTGTCCTGCTCATTTATTCAGCTGACTACTGCTGTTATACCTGTTCAAAAGATTCATGACTTGAATAAGGTGATGAGGATGGAGAGAGAATAGGACATGGAATGGTAATAATTTACCATAAATAAGGTTTTCAGTTCCCTTCAGAAGATTTGCTCTGTGTGCAATAAATAGAAAAAAATACATATATGCTTGTCTATAAAAAATGCATCCAGTGTACCTCCTTAAAAGCACACTAAGTATGGGGAAAAAGAAAGAGTGTAAATGCACAGTAAGAATTGTAGTGTAAATGCATCCCTTTTAAATATATTTCACAAACCACTTTCCCAAAACAATGATCCAGTCAATGCAGAAGGCAGAGCTTTTTCTAAAAAAAAAACCAAAATAATTTATTTTTTATTTATCCATAAATAAAAAATAAATTATAAAATTAAATAAAAAGTTTTTCCTTTATAATAATATGCACGAAAAACAGAGGCGGATTTACACCTTAGCAGCCTGTAGGCACAAAAGTCCTGGTACCCTTAGGCCCACCCCAAACGCAGACCACACCCATTTTTTCTTCTTTTGGAAAGGAAATAGGCTATTCAGGCTGTGAAGAGGTGGAGGGGGATTAACAGACACCCCTCCAATCACAGGCACCCCTAGGCACGTGCCTACTGTGCCTAATGGTAAATCCGTGCCTACATGATGCAGTGGACATCATACAATTTATTTTATTTACTTTATGAAAAACAATGTCTGATAGCCACAAAACATATGATTTTCATTAATCTTACTGCAGTCGATCAAAAAGAATTATTATAAATCTGTACATTCTGTCTCTTTTCTGTCCTATGACCTGCTTACAAGTACAAAATGCATCTCCCATTATTTAAAAATAAAAAGGCTGGAGCAGAGGGTGAAATGACTCTCTCTTACCCTGCTTAAGTAGTAATGCAACATAACCTTTAGTTTCAACCTGCTAAATATTAAAAATGCATTACTACTTGTAATATTTCATTAAGGACATAACACAAGCTTCCTCAATGCTAAAACTGCAATCCATCCTTATTTCCCTTTTTTTCTATTTTGTTATATGCCTTTTCTGTTTTTAGCTCCATTATTACTTTCTTCTCTTTTCTTTTTCTGCCCATTAATTTTTCCTCTTTTTCTCTCCCTTAGGTTTGGTACAGAGGGATTGAAATATCATGGCAGCTGGTCGTTCAGGCCAAAATATTGTCAAAGGTCTTTAGCACAACCAAAAAAAGATGGATCGGACCCATCAGTAAATTTTGGGCAATCTTCAATGGGCCACACGATCAGTCGTGCAAAATGCCACTTTTTTAGCGGGAAGCTATGAAAGCTTGGGCATACTCAGTGAATACTCACTATGCAAAGTATAGAGAAAAAGCAGGAGCTACAAATATTATGCATAACAAAAATCTCTAAACTTTAAAGGGCATGTCACCCTCAAAGCGATAATTTTTATACTTATTAAGCAGCCCCCCAAACCCAATTTTCGTTGTACATACCTATTCTAACCTATTCAGAATACTGACTCATCTGCTGCTGAGCGCACTCGTTACCAGCTTGCAACAGCAGCAGAGGTGGATGGATGTGCCAGCGAGGGATCGGGTATGTTAGTCCTTTAAAGGTCGTTTTTGGCAAGTTGAAAGTAATTGTGGTTTGAGGGGCTGTTTAACATGTATGTAAAATATCAATTTGAGAGTGGACATGCCCTTTAATGCAAACAAACTTACTGTTAAAGCTGAGGCCACACTGCACTGCACCCCTGTGCGAACAGAAGCGCATGCGCAAACCTGAAGTGCAAATACAGAGAGCAGGTAAGATTACAAGATGTAGACAGTAAATTGTCAGCCATTTTTTCATAGATGGAATGTTTGCTTTGTCTTGTTACTTATTATACCTCTGTTTCCTTATGCACGTGTTTGGTCTCCACATTCAAATAACCTTCTTGAGAACATGCAAATAAAACCATTATGGAGGGCCTTGATCCCAGTCCAACTGGATATATATATTTTGGCATGTACCTAAGCCTAAAAAATGGTTGGTGATGATATCTACTGTAGGTTAGGACCTCGGGATGAAAAGTTAACAACCTTTTTTATTTTACAATGTATGCAATAGACTGGAATTTATAAGACTTTGTAGTAGTTCAAAGAAACTCCTAGAGTATTTATTTTTACCACTGCCAGAAGATAACTTTGATTTTCTTGTCAGAAGATTGTCAGAGAAACGATATAATTTACGGTAACAATGAATCCCAGTTGGAATAAAAACTATTGAGCCAATAGTCTTTTTACTATAAAAACAGGTTATGCCTTAATTCAAAGTATACATAAATAGGGCTCTATTTTAATAAAGCTATTATTAGACCACTTTAAACTATTTTCAATCAATGCAAAAGCATGATCAATATAATATAAAACCCCAAAATATATTGATGTAGCTTACAATAAATTTTCTGCGCCTTTCCAGAAGTGATCTCTATAATGAAATTAGAAAAACATTGCCTAGAAAAAAGGAAATCACTTATTACAAACAATTGATTTTTCACAACATCTATCATGTTAGCAAATGATTTCCAATATAACACATTTCTATTTCATTGCCATACATTATGAAGACAACATTAACCTCAGACTCAAAAAGGATTCTCTGAAATGAGTTTGGATTATAGGTTCATTGTCCAGAAAATCTCTAACCTCTTAAACCAATAATGTATTTTTCACTTGCACTTTGCATTTTGTTAACTGCAATCTCTTTTTGCTCATTTATTATAAAATGGGTGGGTATTAATATTTATAACTTTAACATATCTATCTTTATATGTGAACTTAGCATAAAACAAAAGTTTACTAATATAAAATATATACTCTTTCTGATTAAATATAAAATATATACATTTTCTGATTTAAAATATCCCCTCTGCATCTGACCCCTTCCACAACTTTCCATCCTGCCACAGTTCTTTTTGCCCATAAGGATGTGCAATATGTAGACCTCCAGACTTCCAGTGCTTTAATGGGAATGCTGGGAGTTGTAGTTTTCAAAATTCTGGAGGGCTATTGTTTGCCCCTTCCTGCTTTATTGGGATATTTAAATTGCTAAATGTTTTACTCTCTACGTTAAGAATAAAAATAAAAAATAAATAAATTATGTATCCATATTACACATAACTAGGTATTTATTTTTGAACAGTCATTTGATTTTATACCCTTTGCTATACCTTGCTGTGGTCCGTAGTGAGCTGCCATTTCAGGATTAGAGATGGACTAGAACTCAAGTTCGAGCCGAACTATTTGAATTCTAATGAATTCGGACTTCTCAAACTATCCCGGACCCGAATTTTCGATATTTTCGGACTTTCGATAAATATCGAATGTTCAATCGTTCGAATATGCGAGTAAAATGCCTATTATACCTACACACGAGCATCGAATCTGCGAGTAAAGTGTCCATTAAAAGCTATACGCGAGTATCGAATCTGCGAGTAAAATGTCCATGGTACTTAGGCGTGAACATCGAATCCGCGAATAAAATGTCTATGGTATCTAGGCGCGAACGCGAGCATCGAATCCGCGAGTAAAGTGTCCATTAAAGCCTATACGATAAGTGTGATATATTATAATGGGAGCTGCAGTGGTATATATCCTTATAAAAATCACTCAGCTATGTCACTAAGTGACTCATTTTTATTATATTATATAATACATAAGTGTGATATTTATAATGGGAGCTGCAGTGGTATATATCCTTATAAAAATCACTCAGCTATGTCACTAAGGACTCATTCCTTATAATTATAATACATCAGTGTGATATTTATAATGGGAGCTGCAGTGGTTATAATCCTTATAAAAATCACTCAGCTATGTCACTAGTGACTCATTCCTTATATTTCTTATATCTCACTGCCCCGCCCATTCCAGTGTTCATGCCTGGACAATGACTCAGTGTTTAACTTCACTAACAGAACCTGCTGGAGCTGCTTTTGTCACTTCATAACCAATGTTCTCTCCTCCTCCATAAAGATTGTTTAACCCCATAGATACTGGCGGGATGTTCCTTTCTACTGGGTTAAGTACAGAAAGTAGATTGGGGGTTAAATTAATGGTGGAAATAGGGACAAGGCTAGAATATAAATGGAATGGGGTGAAGGAATCCGATACTTATGTATTATAAGAAATATGCGCCCTTCACATTATAATAAAGGATATTACACCACCTCGGAGTTCCCTGTCCTGTATAAAAGCACTCGGCCTACGGCCTCGTACTCTAATGGTAAGGGAACACCTCGGTGGCGTAATATCCTTATATTACACTGTAAGGGGCGCATTATCCCTTATATAAACACAAAGTCCCAAAATCTCATAACACTGGAATTACACATATAACACATAAAGTTTCCCTGTACTAGCAAATGATGTTACATTGAAGTCTTATAGCAGCTTAATGGCCAAACTCGTGGCTGTTAAGTTAAATATAGTAGGTAAGTACGTGTATCCTATACGTATAGTAGTAGTACATGTTCTCACGTATAATGTAATGTACAGTGTCCTATACAGTATAGTATGTAACGTACATTGTATCCTATACAGTTATAGTATGTATGTAAGTGTTATCTATACGGTATAGTATGAGATACATGTATCCCATACAGTATGTATGTAATGTTACAGTGTACCCATACAGTATAGTATGTAATGTACAGTATCTACAACAGTATGTAGTATGTAATGTACAGTGTATCCTCACAGTTATAGTATGTAAGTACAGTGTATCTATACAGTATAGTATGTAAGTACAGTGTATCCTATACAGTTAATGTAACGTACAGTGTATCCTATACAGTATAGTATGTAATGTACAGTGTATCCTATACGTATAGTATGTAATGTACAGTGTATCCTATACGGTATAGTATGTAAGTACAGTGTATCCTATACGTATAGTATGAAGTCAGTGTATCCCATACGGTATAGTATGTAATGTACAGTGTATCCCATACAGTATAGTATGTAATGGTACAGTGTATCCTATACAGTTTATAGTATGTAATGTACAGTGATCCTATACGTATAGTATGTAATGTACAGTGATCCTAACAGTATAGTATGTAAGTACAGTTGTATCCTATACAGTATAGTATGTAAAGTACAGTGTTATCCTATACAGTATAGTATGTAATGTACAGTGTATCCTATACAGTATAGTATGTAATGTACAGTGGATCCTACACAGTATAGTATGTAAGTACAGTGTATCCTAACAGTATAGTATGTAACGTACAGTGTATCCTATCACGTTATAGTATGTAACGTAAAGTATCATATACGGTATAGTATGTACGTACAGTGTACCTATACGGTATAGTATGTAACGTACAGTGTATCCTATACGGTATAGTATGTAAGTACAGTGGTATCCTATACGGTTATAGTATGTAACGTAGCAGTGTATCCTTAAGTATAGTTATGTAACGTGCAGTGATCCTATACAGTATAGTATGTACAGTACAGTCTGTATCCTATACAGTATAGTATGTAAGTACAGTGTATCCATACAGTATAGTATGTAACGTACAGTGTATCCTATTTACAGTATAGTATGTAACGTACAGTGTATCCTATCAGTATAGTATGAACGTCATGAGTATCCTATACAGTATAGTATGTAACGTACAGTGTATGCTATACAGTATAGTATGAACGTACAGTGTATCTAACCGTATAGTAGTAAGTTAAGTATCCTATAACAGTTATAGTATGTAACGTACAGTGTATCCTATACAGTATATAGTAACGTACAGTGTATCCTATACAGTATAGTATGTAACGTGCAGTGTATCCTATACAATATAGTAGTAACGTACAGTGTATCTACAGTTTAGTATGTAAGTACAGTGTATCCTATACAGTTAGTATGTAACGTACAGTGTATCCATACAGTATAGTATGTAACGTTACAGTGTATCCTATACAGGATAGTATGTAATGTACAGGATCCTATACAGTATAGTATGTAATGTACAGTGTATCCTATACAGTATAGTATGTAATGTACAGTGATCCTATACAGTATAGTAAGTTGTATACCGTGTATCCTATACAGTATAGGATGTAATGTACAGTGTATCCTATACAGGGTAGTAATGTAATGTACAGTGTATCCATAGTATAGTATGTAATGTACAGTGTATCCTATAGCGTATAGTATGTAATGTACAGTGTCCTATAGGTATAGTATGTAATGTACAGTGTATCTATAGGGTAGTATGGTAATGTACAGTGTATCCTATAGGGTATGTATGTAATGTACAGTGTATCTATAGGTATAGATGTAATGTACAGTGTATCCTATAGGGTATAGTATGTAATGTACAGTGTATCTATACGGTATAGTTAGTAGTAATGTACAGTGTATCCCATACAGGATAGTATGTAATGTACAGTGTATCCTATACGGTTTAGTGATGTAATGTACAGTGTATCCCATACAGTATAGTATGTAATGTACAGTGTACCTATACGGTTATAGTATGTAATTACAGTGTATCCTATACGGGATAGTAGTAATGTACAGTGTATCCTATACGGTTATAGTTGTAATGTACAGTGTATCCCATACAGTATAGTATGTAATGTACAGTGTATCTATACGGTATAGTATGTAATGTACAGTGTATCCCATACAGTATAGTATGTAATGTACAGTGTATCCTATACGGTATAGTAGTAATGTACAGTTGTTCCTATACGGTATAGTAGGTAATGTACAGTGTATCCTATACGGTTAGTATGTAATGTACAGTGTATCCTATACGGTATAGTATGTAATGTACAGTGTATCCTATACGGTATAGTAGTAATGTACAGTGTATCATACGGTATAGTATGTAGTTACAGTGTATCCTATACGGTATAGTATGTAATGTACAGTTGTATCCATACGGTATAGTAGTAATGTACAGTGTATCCTATACGGTATAGTATGTAATGTACAGTGATCCTATAGGTATAGTAGTAATGTACAGTGTTATCCTATACAGTATATGTATGTAATGTACAGTGTATCCACGGTATAGTATGTAATGTACAGTGTATCCTTATATGGTTATAGTATGTAATGTACAGTGTATCTATACGGTATAGTATGTAATGTACAGTGTATCCTATACGGTATTATAGTATGTAAGTACAGTGTCTCTATTGTATAGTATTAGTATGTAATGTACAGTGTATCCGATACGGTATAGTATGTAATGTACAGTGTATCCCATACAGTATAGTATGTAATGTACAGTGTATCCCATACAGTATAGTATGTAATGTACAGTGTAACCTATATGGTATAGTATGTAATGTACAGTGTATCCATACAGGATAGTAGTAATGTACAGTGTATCCCATACAGTATAGTATGTAATGTACAGTGTATCCTATACGGATAGTTGTAATGTACAGGATCCTATACGGTTATAGTATGTAATGTACAGTGTATCACTACGGTTATAGTATGTAATGTACAGTTGTTGTATCCATACAGTATAGTATGTAATGTACAGTGTATCCTATACGGTATAGTATGTAATGTACAAGGCACCGTATATGGTATAGTATGTAATGTACAGTGTATCCTATACGGTATTAGTATGTAATGTACAATGCACCGTATATGTATAGTATGTAATGTACAGTGTATCCGATACGGTATAGTATGTAATGTACAGTGTATCCCATACAGTATATTATGTAATGTACAGTGTATCCTATACGGTATAGTATGTAATGTACAATGCACCGTATATGGTATAGTAGTAATGTAAGTTGTATCTATACGGTTATGTATGTAATGTACAATGCCCGTATATGGATAGTAGATGTACAGTGTATCCGATACGTTATTATAGTATGTAATGTACAGTGTATCCATACAGTATAGTATGTAATGTACAGTGTATCCTATACGGGTATAGTATGTAATGTACAATGCACGTATATGGTATAGTATGTAATGTACAGTGTATCCTTATATGGTATAGTATGTAATGTACAGTGTATCCTATACGGTATAGTATGTAATTGTACAATTGCACGTATCATGGTATAGTATGTAATGTACAGGGTATCCCCATACAGTATTTAGTATGTAATGTACAGTGTATCCTATACGGTTATAGTATGTATGTACAGTGTATCCCTTACAGTATAGTATGTAATGTACAGTGTATCCTATAGGGTATAGTAGGTAATGTTACAGTGTATTCCTATAGGGTATAGTATGTAAGTAAGTTGTATCCTATACGGGTTATAGTATGTAATGTACAGGTATCCTATTACAGTATAGTATGTAATGTACAGTGTATCCTATACAGTATAGTATGTAATGACAGTGTATCCTATATGGTATAGTATGTAATGTACAGTGTATCCATACAGTTATAGTATGTAATGTACAGTGTATCCATACAGTATGTATGAATGTTACAGTGTATCCTATACGGTTATAGTATGTAATGTAAGTGCACCGTTAATAGTATAGTATGTAATGTACAGTGTATCCTATACGGTTATAGTATGTAATGTACAGTGTATCCCATACAGTATAGTATGTAATGTACATGTATCCTATACGGCTTATAGTATTGTAAGTAGATAGTGGTAAATATAGAGATAGTAATAGAGATAGTGATAAATATAGCGATAGTAATATAGAGATAGTAATAGAGATAGTGATAAATATAGAGATAGTGATAGAGATAGTGATAAATAGTGATAAATAGTGATAAATATAAAGATAGTGATAAATGAAGCGGTTACAAGCCCCACCCACTACACAATCTATAGAAATAAAGACGTCTGACATTTTGTCCTACAGCTGACAATCAGATTTTCCTATTTACCATCAGACGGTTTACGAGCCCGGCGACCTTTCTGCTCAGTTTGGGCATGTTCTCCACAGCTTGGTTATATTTGGCCGTAGATCCAGACACCCAGTCCACCGCCACCACATTCATGTCTGCTACGCCCAGCAGAACTTCCACCATTCTGTCCACCCAAGAAGGTTTCGTCCCCAGGGCCCTGAGAGATACAAAGAGGAATTTCACCTTTTCTCCTTTATACAAACTCTACATTCTATTGGCTTAGAGATGTTCCTTGGTGATTGTCCAAGTCCTACACCCTTGTCTCTAACTCACCAGGTGGCACTAATGGGTCATATATGTAGAAAACACGAGGTGGATTAACGTGTTCTTTCTTAGTTGTCCATAAAGTGTGCACATGTTTTGTTCACGAGGCATTAAAGGGGAACTAAATTGCACAAAGTGTTGATTTCCGTAATCAAGGTGACACTGCTCATTCCTGACTTAGGGTTCATGTGTCAGGTGGGGGAAGAGGCTGAGAGTTTGGGACTGTACCAGGAGTGGCCAGCGTTGACTAGGGATTAATGTCTGTGTCCTCTCTGTAATCAAGACCGAACAGTGAGAAAACCAATTGTATCTCACTAGGAAGGAAGGAAGAACAGAGACCTGCACAAAGACAGTTTATTCACCACCTGAATTTCCAATGAGACAACCCACCCCATGATTGAAGTCTATTGGCCATTCTGAGTGCAGGTGTGTGTGTGTCAGATGGCATTGTCCCTGGGGAAGGGAACTATCGTTACTTTTCTTTCAAGCCTTTAGTAATAATAATAATAATAATGATAATAATAATAATAATAATAACAATTATAATAATAATAATAATAATATAATGGATAATGTGCCCCTTACAGTGTAATATCCTTATATTATATTGTGAAGGGGCGCATTATTTCTTATAATACATAAGTATCGGATTCCTTCACCCCATTCACATTTATATTCTAGCCTTGTCCCTATTTCCACCTTAATTTAACCCCCAATCTACTTTCTGTAACTTAAACCCAGTAGAAAGGAATATCCCAGCCCAGCATCTATGGGGTTAAACAAATCTTTATGGAGGAGGAGCGAGACATTGGTTATGAAGTGACAGGAAGCAGCTCCAGCAGGTTCTGTT
Organism: Hymenochirus boettgeri; assembly: GCA_019447015.1. Lineage (NCBI taxonomy): Eukaryota > Metazoa > Chordata > Amphibia > Anura > Pipidae > Hymenochirus > Hymenochirus boettgeri. Next base: position 133,797,999 of record CM033473.1, read on the forward strand.
AGTGAAGTTAAACACTGAGTCATTGTCCAGACATGAACACTGGAATGGGCGGAGTAGTGAGATATAAGAAATATAAGAAATGAGTCCCTTAGTGACATAGCTGAGTGATTTTTATAAGGATATATACCACTGCAGCTCCCATTATAAAATATCACACTTATGTATTATAATAATATAAGCCATATAATAACCAAATAATAACCTAGTCATATAATAACCATATAATAACCTAGTCATATAATAAACATATAATAACATAGCCATAAAATAACCATGTAATGACCATAAAATAACCTAGTCATATAATAAACTAACCCTCAAATGTACCGTTTGCTAACCCAGGAAGGATCGTTCGTTCGTTCGATAATGTACCATTTGTTAACCCTGGAAAGATCCTTCTTTCTTGCGATAATCCGTTCGCTAACACATGTAGGTTTGTTCGTTCGATAATCCTCGAATGTACTGTTCACTAACCTTAGGAAGGATCGTTCATTTGTTCGATAATCCGTTCGCTAACCCATGAAGGTTCATTCGTTCGTTCGATAATCCTCGAATGTATCGTCTAATGTAGCTTGCACAAAAGTCGACAATTGCCCGCCTGACTTCAGGAAGTGTTTTAAGAAGTTTTGGTGACAGTGACATATTCCCCAGACCAGACAACGGAACGAAACTCATCAGTTTCAAACATCTCTAACTGCTTCTGGTAGATATGTTCATTCAATGCTGCATTGGGTCCAGGTCCTTGGCTTTTGTTGTACAAGCCAAGAATTAAAAAATGTGGTGTTAAAAACAGATTTGCATCTATGTACAAAACACAATAATAAATCATGGCAGCTGCCAGCCTAGTAACACTTACTGTGTCAGTATATTTCTATCAACAACTCCATATTTGTACAAGTTTGAAAAATAAACCTGAATAATAACTGTATGCAGGCAAATAATATTAATTAAGGCTCTATGGCTGCTGAAACACGGGCTTCTGACTTTTTAAATAATAATCAAAAACCTTATAATAGAAGCTCGTTTTCTGCAAATAGTTATTTCTTTGTTTTTAAGCTAGGTAAATTTTTCAAAAATCATGATACCCTATGCACAGCATAGGGAGAGCGTTCAGGACAGTGTGTTTTCTTCTAAAAAAAATTTCAGATAATATTCTCCCTGCCCCCCCAGACCCAACCGCTATAGCGTTAAGTTCAGAAAGTGCCCCAAATATTACTTACCTTCCCTCTTTCCTCCGCCGCACTGCCAGGCCCTCTGCTTGCGAGAAAATGCAAGCAGAGGGGCGGGACCAGCAGTTGCGTCTGTGATTGGCTGAGCAGTAGCCAATCACGGACGCGGATGCCGGGAGTTCAGTGCGGCGGAGGAAAGAAGGAAAGTAAGTAATGTTTGGGGCACTTTCTGAACTTAAAACTATAGCGGTTGGGGCTGGGGGGACAGGGAGAATATTATATCAAAATGTTTTTACGCTAGGGGGAGGGAATTCAAAATCGGGAGGGGGAGAAGGGCTGCAGTGCGCATGTCAAACTTCTCCTGGAGGGGAGACAGGAGGCAGAGTCCTATATGGACTCTGCAGTCTCTGGTGGGCGTTTTTTTGAACTGGGGGGGGGGTAGCAGAAGAACCCTATGGAGCTGGGATGTAAGGTAAGGATTAAACTACACAACACAATGGGGCCAGTAGTGGGGGGGGATTATAGTTTTGGGGGTGGACATTCCCTTTAAAGGACTGTAAAAAAAACATTTCCAAAAATGAAAGATGTTAGTTAGGATTGTTTCTTTGAAATGTATCCATTCACCTAAATCACTGGAACAGACATTGATATCTTTTTTGCCGACTTAAAAAACTTTATAGGTACACAAAGTAATATAAACAATTCACTTGAAATGCCATTTGTATAGGGACACATTTACATATTAGGACCCTCTAGGCAAAAAAACCTGGTACCCTTAACCCACTACTAAAAAAAGACCACACCCAAAACCACACCTATTTTTTTCTTTTAGGGCAAAAGGTGACTATATTTATGCTGAACTTTTTAAACTGTAAAAAACAATTTTTTTTAAAAATGTTAACTTACCGCAGGGGGTGTCATATACTCTTTAAAAACGTACTGCATATAAGTTGAGGGAATAAAAAATGGGAACAGCCATCCTGCAAGAGGTGCCCATAGGCATGTGCCTTCTGTGCAAATGGTAAATCATGTTATTCTTAGTAGTCCCAGTTTCAAACAAACCTTGTTATGATTCTGAACTGACAGTTTAAATTTTTTAGAAAAAAAATTCTATTGAAATTCCTATTGGATTGGATTTTTTGGTAATCCACAGCTGAAAAAAAACTCGTCCCCCTCATTCAGCAACTGCTTTATGTATATATTACTTGTTATTTTCTACTTTCATTCTTTGTCTACTTTTGAAAATTAGAGATAGCATTTGAGAATTGTTCAGGTAAACTATAGAGGAGAAAAGCACAAATATTTCTATAAAATAGTTTCTTTCCAGTTATGTGCCATGTTTATTTTTTAACCAGGTATACATGTCACACAGAATCACAAGAATCTATGCAATTAGGATGTGAACACAATAAATTACAGTAGGTCACACTGTTCTTTACTCTGACATTTAAAAATGCATTGCAAAGGGGATTTTAAGACAGCTAAAAAAACAGACTGAAAAATGATTTTCTTTAAATCAAAGCACAATGCAATATTAAAGGCTATAAGCTCCACTACAAATCTTAAAATTGTAACAAGAAATCAACCTATGAAGTGTAAAGAGTATTAAACACAGAATGTTTCAAAATAAATGTTATAAATTTTGCTTGTCTTCGCAATACATGATGTCTGTAAATGTAATAATCACTGGCGCATATTAAGTTACAAGCCTAGGGCAAAACAAAATACCGATATACGCCAATGTAATTTGATCCGAGTATAAGTCGAGGTACCTATTTTTACCTGAAAAATTTGTAAAAACTGATTGACGAGTATTTGTAAAAAGATATGAAAACTGAGTATAAGCTGAGGTTAGAAATATGACCACTTAGTGCCTTCTAATCAATAATGTTTTAAAGCTTAGTTGCCCTTTAAATGGACAACACATCCCATCCCTACAGTGTCCCTACAGTAATAGACAATAGGCATTACTGTATGGGCCTACTGTATGGGAATTCTGCTGTCCATGCTGGGAGTGTTACTTTCCAAACATCTGCAGTGCCAAGGAATTGGGGGTTACTGTCCATTAAAGGGTAACTAAAGCCTCAAAACAATACAGAATAAGAAGGTAATCTTTAACAATAGATCCATCCTCTTGATTCTGTATTGTTTTGAGGCATTACTTGCCATTTAAATGGACAGTAACCCCCAATTCCTTGGCACTGCAGGTGTTTGGAAACACAACTCCCAGCATGCTTTAGTAGCTGGGAGTTGTAGTTTCCAAACATCTGCAGTGGCAAGCACCTCGGTCTCCAAAAGCAAACATCTAAAACTCTAAAACTGCTCAAAGAAACCGTTTGTGTGAAAGAAACCCTATACATGGTCAGCCATTCTCTAGCCACTCTCCTTCCAGTAACTAAGGGTAATACTGATGGCTATCTGCTCCATAGGAATCATAGGATATATTGAGGTCCATTTATATTTTTAGAGTTCTGCATTAAAGTGTAAGTCATTAAAACATTGTTTTTGGACCCCTAGTGCAGCCATCAAACCCCAGCTCTTCATATTCAGTATATAGTAATAGCTGCCAAAATATAGCTTTAAAATGCTAGTCTGAAAACTGCTACTTGCCTCATTGCATCCAATTTGGGTTGAGTCTTTTTACCACTCGTTTAGTAGGTGTTGAAGATTCCTCGTCGTGTCTTTGTCCGGCGAGCATTTTCTCATAAAGTACCAGAGCACACCCCAGTTAGTGGATGTAAGTGTTAACTTGCCTGGGTCTGCCACCCAGTTGCCGCTCACTCCGCATCTGCGCCTGACGTCACTAAACGGTGGGAAGTGAGACTAGATTACAGACTGAGAGGTGAGTGACCGAGGTATACATCGAGGTTTGGTTTTAAAAGCTGAAACCCTCGGCTTATACTCAAGTATATACAGAATGACACAAGCTCTAAGGGCCCTTTTTCTAAAGCTACTGTAAGTATCAAAATGTATATACAACAGAAACAGGAAATTTTATTTTCTACAAAATAACATTTTTATACAGTCCTGCTTCTTACATCAAAAGGCAACAACAAGAAATAAGAAGGCAGAGCACCTTGACATAAAAGCAGTTATCTGTTTCTTATCTATTATTTTAATGTAGGTGCTGAAAAATTTGCCTTTCTCACATTATTTATTTCCCAGCATTCCAGTATCTCACAGTGTGGTCACTGACCTTTGTGCTCTCTGTACATGCCCAATCATAAACTACTGCAGGAGCTAGTTACAGCAGATCATGCCTACTAGTAGTCTCTAGCCAATCATGCTACCATCTGTATTAGACAGTGAGCATGTGACTGAAGTCAGGAGGTGTGGCCAGAAAGTTACACAAAGTTATCTTATCCAGTTCTTCAGAGGATTACATTAAAATTAATGCCATTTACTGGGAAGGTAATTTAAAATTTATTGGTGTTTTTTAGTGGGATGCTTTCATATTATGAAGTATAAAAATGTTGGTTGTTAGTTGTCCTTTAAGTTTTTGAAGGTGGAAAAAAATACAATGGCTGTATTTTTAAAAAACGGGGCAAAGAATATTTACGAGAACAACCTTTTCTTACTTTGATTCTTATGTGTATGTACAATTATATACTGTACAAAAACATATAATGGAAAGATTGCTGATTAGACAATACATTAGTGATGGCTGCCTTAACCAGCATGCATCAACAGATACTCTTTTTTAATTGATGTGAGTGGAATGTTATCTGGATATACTTAAACTAGTAAATCTATTTCTTGCAAAATCATTTGAAGATATTTGGGACACTGTAATTTGTTATTGTTTTCCCTGTTTTTATTCCATTCTGATCTCATCATTGGATGGTAATATTTATGTCAGTCAAAAGGAGGACTGATATATTATCCTGCTAAGCTATTTTTCTGCATATAAAATGTAAGTGCATTGCTATCAGTATATACTATCTCTATTACAATTACTGGATATTCAATAAAAGTTCTTATGGTTAAAAATGGTGCTAATTTTGCCTCAGCTTTCATATGTTAAATACTATCTGATTGGTTGGGGCAAATTAGCACATTTTAAACGATAAGAACTTTTATTGAATCTCACTGTATGCTGACCAATGTCCTGTCTCATTCTCATATCATAGAAGGCTTGAAATATTATTTATTTATTAAAAGGCTTTAAATATATAAGCAACAAGATAATTTTTTTGTGTTTCTAATTTTAACATTGTTTATTACTACATTAACATTGAACAAATCTAAAGGCTGTTCCCTAGTTTTCTGTTAATACTTAAAGGAGAAGTTCAGTGCAAATACATGTAGTTTTCAGAAAAAAGAGACAGTATTTTCCATCCTAAAAGACCTTAATCTGCCAATTCAGTATTTTGTCGGTGTATAAATACTGAACGCAGCTGAAATAGTGACTTCCTGTTTGCAGGACCCCTAGTAGAGACCGTTATGGTCTGCCCTTGACCCAGCGCCTGAGCAGATTTCAACTGCAAATGAGCAGATTTCAACTGCAAAGTTTCTTTAAAGTAAAACTGCCTCCCCACTCCACATGTGCATTGTGCCCAGGGTGAGTAACGTTTTCTCAACATGGGTACAATGCATGAAAAAGAGAAGAGGAATAAGGAATGTGAATATGATTGTCCTTAAAGATTGTGAATACATAATAATCTGAGATCGACAGGTGTAAATGAGAATTGAGTTTGACCATTTTGATCAAAATGATTATATGGTAATTAATTTAGATTCATAGTGTGGGGTGGGGTGACCAGGCTCGGTCACCCCACACCATCAGAGATTTCTGTTCTACCGATCCACGGCACTATCGTCGGTCAGCCCGGAAATAACTGCTGGGTGTGTACCCATCCTTAAATTCCCACTGCCCCTTTAAGCAGAGCATAGGAGGGGTGTTAGCACTATTTTGTTTAAAACCACCAATTTACACTCTTACTGCTTCTAAAGAATGCTGTGTTTTTATGGCCAGGAACTGTACTTGAGCCCCTGAAAAGCAAGTCATAGTCTGCCCCTAGAAAGAGTAGCACATCCTATGCAGCAAACTGAGTGCCATCAATGGTATTTGCCATCTTGCTTTGATATTATAAAGAATTCATTATTATATATTTCAAAATGCAAAGTTCTCCCAATCCCTGTTTTTTTATTAGATGAATGAATCTACATTTCTTTACATATAAATAAATAGCTAGTAGATGGTGAGGAAAATACAATAAGAAAACTGACATAAATAAAGACAGATTTATAAACTTATGTTTGCTTTAAGTGATGCTAAATTATTCGGATTCTATTTCCATGTTATTTTTAGTCTGTTTTCAGTTTATGCAAATGCTGTCATCAGCTTTATTCACACCTCTATAAAATTCCTATTTTAACTACCCATAGATTAATTGCCAGAGTCAACAGTTAAATAGCAAAAAAAACTAAAAAAATTTAAGCAAGAGTACAGAAATCATTTTAGAGGGTTATTACAGTACATTATGTTGCAGGGCTTTCCAATCAAAAACTCTTGAATAATGAAGTATCTGCACTAATTATTTACTTGGTTATGCAGGGCTCTGGTTTCATGGGAAAAATAATTCCTCTAAGGGCAGATTTACACCTTAGGAGCTTGTAGGCACAAAAAGCCTGGCGCCTTAGACCCACCCCCCAAATCACATCCATTTCCTTTTTGGGGGAAGAAAATAGACACTATTTGGGGGTGCAGGGGTGGGGGAGTTTGACAGCAAAGTTCATACCTGCTCCTATTATACAGTCAACAGAAGAAGTGGGTCGCGCACAGGTTCTAAATTTAACTTAAAATTAGCCATTATTTATTGTATGTACAGATTTAGCAGACTGAGAGAGAGAGAAAAGTCCAGAAGGTGCAGCACTCTAAAAATTTATTTAACAGCATTTAAAATCTGTGAGGCTCACGTGACCAAGTCAGGATCTTAAATGCTGTTAATTGTATTGTGTATCACATGATTTTGTTGAGGCTTGTTAATGGGAGTGGATAGTCCCGAAATTTCACCTGGTGTAACACAATGTAACTGTGTTCTATTTAGATAAATTTTTAGAGTGCTGCACAATTTGGACTTTTTTTTTTACTTTCTATTTTGGAGTTTGAGGTTTTGGAGTTGAGGACTGCAGGTAGGCCTCACTGCTGTACATGCACCTTACAACACCCTGAAATATGCTGTGGTTTACCTTTTTTCTTTTTATATATATTTGGTGGAATGGGAATCTCCTTAAGCTTAATTTCTTCTGCTTGAATAAATCAAAATTGTGATCATCAAGCCCACTTCTAATTAGTATTCATTCCCCATCTCTCTGCTCAGCCCCTCTCAGAATATGTGTCATTGCTAGAAGGGACAAGCATGTGCATCCGAAGATAAGCTGTATCTAGAATAGTGAGCTACAGCTAGTAGTATTCCCTAGTGGTTGTGTACTATAGGAGTACAGCTAGTATCACTAATTGAATTAAATTGTATTTTCCTTCAGCTGTAGAATTTGGACAGTGTATACTAGATTGAGTATGTTCTCCAAAAACACAGACACAGTACAGAAACAGGTAACTGTAGGATTGAGTGTCAACTGCAAGCGGTGAGAGAAAGAGCAGCTTTTCTTTCATAGAAATATAAGGTTAATACAAATTGTGGGAGGCATGAGGGGCTGGGATGTGCAAAGGGGTAGGTGATTGGACAGTTCACTGCCTGCTGTGACCTGCCCGCTTGCACTAGTAAAATTCAAGAGCTAAAAGAAGAGAAGGGGGAAAAAGCAGAAAAAATTGTACAGCAATATACATCAAGATCCATGAGTTGTAATTATTTGTACATCATTTGAAATCCCGCATTTGCAAGGTAAGACCTGTCACTTTGGAAGCAGAAATGGATATATGTCCCATCCCTGACTTCTTACTAGGATCTTTCGCTGGCTGCCAGCACACTTTCTGCAATAATTGAGAGATTCAGCAGAGAAAGAAAAGGTGAAGGGAGGGGGAGATATGTAAGCAGAGCAGTGTCCATGGTGAGGCTGTGCAGAGCTTATACATTTTGCAGACACTACAAGAGTGAGTAAGGGAGGGTCGGGGCAATTAGGAAAACTTACTAAACATAATTAAATAATAATTTAATGACAAAGCAACCAAACTTAATATGTGAGTACCACGTTTTTATTTCTCTCAAATTGTAGTTTCGGATAATATTAAAGTTGTTTGAGTGAGTATAGTGGACCTTTAAGAGATGTGCCAAAATCCTTATTTTAATTTTTGGAATACTCCTTACATTTTTCTATTTGTATAATTTTTAATTGATGAGCAGTGCAGCCTATAAAGGGAAATCTCCTTTGTTTGCTGACTGGCTTGAAGTCATTGCCCCTGCGAAAGACTCTGGTGATTGATTGCACAATGCATGTCACCTGTGCCCAGCTCAGCAATGTTTAAACATTTGCACATAAAGTCTAGAATGTCATTCTGCCTGCACCTGAAGTGGAAACCTTGTAGAATGCTAACTATAAAACATTGAAGGGGTGGTCAGTGATCATGTTCATTACTTATTATTCAGATTCAGCAGTGGCTTTTTCTTGTGCCAACATAATATGCAATGAATCTTTTCAGCATTATATCTTCTGGCAGGCTACATTTAGATATGTGATGCAGGGTTTGTTTAAAGGTAAGAAAGCAGCCCTTCAATTAGCCTCAACTTGTTTGGAAATCATGGGCCATAGTGAATTAATAGACTCTTATATAGGGGAGTTAAAGTCTTATAATAAATTAGATTCAGAATATTAACCATTTAATAAGGATCTGAATCCAAAATATTTAACTATAAAAGAGAATATGCACATTACAAAAATTATTTCACTGATGGTTGCCACTCTTTCCATTATTATCTGTAGCTCGTTATATGAAGTAAATCATATCTGTGATTTGGATAGCTAAAAAAGTCGGGAGAAGGGAAGGGGCAAAACCTTCATTTTAAAATGTTTAAAATGTCACACTTACACAAGGAATCATTTGAACAGTTTATTAAAGGATTTAGTTCTCCTTTAAGTATATTGTAAGAGAAAACCACCCTAAGTATACAATCATAACACAAGTATCTAATGCTATCACAAAAAAGTGAACAGAAGTCCTCTAAAAGTTCAAAGCCATGTTACAACTTGACTTGAGATCGGGCAATGTTCAAAATGTGCAAAGCTTATAAAACCTGTTTCCTGGTTGCACTTCTTTTTTTTTTATTTAAAAGAAATCACATACAATCACAGCAAATACTGTCCGAAAAGGGGGCCTTATATTGTGCTCCAGTGATATGGAAAGGTAACGGACAGTACTACAGAGCATTGTTGCCTGACATACAGAATGTTCTGAATTGCATTTGAAATTATGCTGGCAGCACTGGCTCCTATAATCAGAACAGAAGGCTATATGATACATTTTTCATAGGGTACTAATGGAAAATTCTGTTGGCAATGATACGATTTATCTGTATAAATAGTGCTGAGAGGTATCTTATAAAGTCCATAGAGTAATTGTTTGATTTAAGAGATTTTGATTGCAAAGCATCAAGAATTTTTGTTTACATACCATGGTGACATCCACTCATTACAGATACAGGGGAGATGCAAAAAATGCAAGAGGTGAGTTTACAACCCTTTGCACCGCTAAAGATATAATAGAAAAGGCGTAAACATTTGTGCAAACAACTGGGCAAAGTCTGGGGAAAAAAAATACGTACATTAAATTATGAATGGAGTTCTAAATGATAACTACAATATAAACAATATTTTACAGTCAAAACAATTTCTTTATTTAGATGCTCCATCTATCATGTGTCTATCTATTTAACCTGTGGAGTCACCGGGGCATTGGAACCGAAGCGTGAGTGCGAGAACCCATCCTATATATATATATATATATATATATATATATATCTATATATAGATAGATAGATAGATAGATAGATAGATAGATAGATAGATATCAGTTGTAAAGGCAGCACTTGGACTCTTATTTCATTGCCGTAATTTTATTGTTACACAGTTCATCATTTCAAAGGCGACGTTTCGGAGAGAACATCCTCCCTTCTTCAAGCTCTACAATTGACTGTTACTGTTACGTAACAGTCAAGTGTAGAGCTTGAAGAAGGGGGATGTACTCCCGAACGTCGCTTTTGAAATGATGACTGTGTAACAATAAAATTACGGCAATTGAAATAAAGTCCAGATTGCTGCCTTTACAACTGCTATGTTATATGGGATACAATACAGCCAGTGTCCATAGGCACGCACCGGACCATGTGAAGTGGTGGAGTGCTGTGAGTATACAAATTATATATATAATATATATCTATATATATATATATAAAAGAAGAAGAAACACGGCACTTAGTAGCCATCAATGAAGTGTGTTTATTTGGTAGACACCAACACATATCACCATGCAAGGCCCGTTTTGGGGACTCCTCCCCCTTCCTCAGGCAGTACACAACAAATAATGTGTTCCCTATTACAGCATAGGTATTATAGTCAAAAACAAGAAATAAGAGTTTGTGTGTCTCTCTCTCTATCTCTCTCTCTGGGCTGGCTGGCTGCTGCTGTTGATCCTGGATTTCTTCAGTACACATAACTTTACAGCTGTGATTGGTTGAGAGGGAAAATCCAGGGATCCAGGGGTCAGACCATTACTGATGCAACTTCCTCTGTTCTCACTGCTGGATGCTAACAGACATGCTCAAGAACATGAAAAGAACAGAGGCAAGGTAATGTAACCTGTCTCTGTTCATCGCTGTATTGGTCCATGTTGCAGGATTAAGCCAGCTACAAAGGTCTGTAACTTTTGAACCACTGGACCGATTTACATGCTGTAAAGTTTGTTTTGGAGCACTTATTTGGGCCAAATAAATATAAAAAGTTAGTTTTGGGGGTGGACTTTCCCTTTAAACTACACAACACAATGGGGCCAGTAGTGGGGGGGATTATAGTTTTGGGGGTGGACATTCCCTTTAAAGGACTGTAAAAAAAACATTTCCAAAAATGAAAGATGTTAGTTAGGATTGTTTCCTTTGAAATGTATCCATTCACCTAAATCACCTGGAACAGACATTGATATCTTTTTTGCCAGACTTAAAAAACTTTATAGGTACACAAAGTACTATAAACAATTCACTTGAAATGCCATTTTGTATAGGGACACATTTACATATTAGGACCCTCTAGGCAAAAAGCCTGGTACCCTTAACCCCACTACTAAAAAAAGACCACTACCCAAAACCACACCTATTTTTTTTCTTTTAGGGCAAAAGGTGACTATATTTATGCTGAACTTTTTAAACTGTAAAAAACAATTTTTTTTAAAAATGTTAACTGTACCGCAGGGGGTGTCATATACTCTTTAAAAACTGTACTGCATATTAAAGTTGAGGGAATAAAAAATGGGAACAGCCATCCCTGCAAGAGGTGCCCATAGGCATGTGCCTTCTGTGCATAATGGTAAATCATTGTTATTCTTAGTAGTCCCAGTTTCAAACAAACCTTGTTATGATTCTGAACTGACAGTTTAAATTTTTTAGAAAAAAAATTCTATTGAAAATTCCTATTGGATTGGATTTTTTGGTAATCCACAGCTGGAAAAAAAACTCGTCCCCCTCAATTCAGCAACTGCTTTATGTATATATTACTTGTTATTTTCTACTTTCATTTCTTTTTGTCTACTTTTGATAAATTAGAGATAGCATTTGAGAATTGTTCAGGTAAACTATAGAGGAGAAAAGCACAATTATTTCTATAAATATGTTTCTTTCCAGTAATTGTGCCATGTTTATTTTTTTAACCAGGATATACATGTCACACAGCAATCACAAGAATCTATGCAATTAGGATGTGAACACAATAAATTACAGTAGGTCACACTGTTCTTTACTCTGACATTTAAAAATGCATTGCAAAGGGGATTTTAAGACAGCTAAAAAAACAGACTGAAAATATGATTTTCTTTAAATCAAAAGCACAATGCATATTAAAGGCTATAAGCTCCACTACAAATCTTAAAATTGTAACAAGAAATCAACCTATGAAGTGTAAAGTATTAAACACAGAAATGTTCAAAATAAATGTTATAAATTTTGCTTGTCTTCGCAATACATGATGTCTGTAAATGTAATAATCACTGGCGCATATTAAGTTACAAGCCTAGGGCAAAACAAAATACCGTATATACGCCAATGTAATTTGATCCGAGTATAAGTCGAGGTACCTATTTTTACCTGAAAAATTTGTAAAAACTGATTGACGAGTATTTGTAAAAACTGATATGAAAACTGAGTATAAGCTGAGGTTAGAAATTATGACCACTTAGTGCCTTCTAATTCAATATTGTTTTAAAGCTTTAGTTGCCCTTTAAATGGACAACATACATCCCATCCCATACAGTAGTCCCATACAGTAATAGACAATAGGCTATTACTGTATGGGCCTACTGTATGGGAATTCTGCTGTCCATGCTGGGAGTTGTACTTTCCAAACATCTGCAGTGCCAAGGAATTGGGGGTTACTGTCCATTTAAAGGGTAACTAAAGCCTCAAAACAATACAGAATAAGAAGGTAATCTTTTTAACAATAGATACCATCCTCTTGATTCTGTATTGTTTTGAGGCATTACTTGCCATTTAAATGGACAGTAACCCCCAATTCCTTGGCACTGCAGGTGTTTGGAAACTACAACTCCCAGCATGCTTTAGTAGCTGGGAGTTGTAGTTTCCAAACATCTGCAGTGGCAAGCACCCTCAGGTCTCCAACAGCAAACATCTAAAACTCTAAAACTGCTCAAAGAAACCGTTTGTGTGAAAGAAACCCTATACATGGTCAGCCAGTTCTCTAGCCACTCCCTCTCCAGTAACTAATGGGTAATACTGATGGCTATCTGCTCCATAGGAATCATAGGATATATTGAGGTCCATTTATATTTTTAGAGTTCTGCATTAAAGTGTAAAGTCATTTAAAACATTGTTTTTGGACCCCTAGTGCAGCCATCAAACCCCCAGCTCTTCATATTCAGTATCTGATTCTGTCTGTAGTAATAGCTGCCAAAATATAGCTTTAAAATGCTAGTCTGGAAACTGCTACTTGCCTCATTGCATCCAATTTGGGTTGAGGTCTTTTTACCACTCGTTTAGTAGGTGTTGAAGATTCCTCTGTCTGTGTCTTTGTCCGGCGAGCATTTTCTCATAAAGTACAAGAGCACCCCCAGTTCAGTGGATGTAAGTGTTAACTTGCCTGGGTCTGCCACCCAGTTGCCGCTCACTCCGCATCTGCCGCCTGACGTCACTAAACGGTGCCGGGAAGTGAGACTAGATTACAGACTGAGAGGTGAGTGACCCGAGTATACATCGAGGTTTGGTTTTAAAAGCCTGAAACCCTCGGCTTATACTCAAGTATATACAGAATGACACAAGCTCTAAGGGCCCTTTTTCTAAAGCTACTGTAAAGTATCAAAATGTATATACAACAGAAACAGGAAATTTTATTTTCTACAAAATAACATTTTTATACAGTCCTGCTTCTTACATCAAAAGGCAACAACACAGAATAAGAAGGCAGAGCACCTTGACATAAAAGCAGTTATCTGTTTCTTATCTATTATTTTAATGTAGGTGCTGAAAAATTTGCCTTTCTCACATTATTTTATTTCCCAGCATTCCAGTATCTCACAGTGTGGTCACTGACCTTTGTGCTCTCTGTACATGCCCAATCATAAACTACTGCAGGAGCTAGTTACAGCAGATCATGCCTACTAGTAGTCTCTAGCCAATCATGCTACCATCTGTATTAGACAGTGAGCATGTGACTGAAGTCAGGAGGTGTGGCCAGAAAGTTACACAAAGTTATCTTATCCAGTTCTTCAGAGGATTACATTAAAATTAATGCCATTTACTGGGAAGGTAATTTAAAATTTATTGGTGTTTTAGTTGGGATGCTTTCATATTATGAAGTATAAAAATGTTGGTTTAGTTGTCCTTTAATGTTTTTGAAGGTGGAAAAAAATACAATGGCTGTATTTTTAAAAAACGGGGCAAAGAATATTTACGAGAACAACCTTTTCTTACTTTGATTCTTACTGTGTATGTACAATTATATACTGTACAAAAACATATTAATGGAAAGATTGCTGATTAGACAATTACATTAGTGATGGCTGCCTTAACCAGCATGCATCAACAGATACTCTTTTTTAATTTGATGTGAGTGGAATGTTATCTGGATATACTTAAACTAGTAAATCTACTTTCTTGCAAATCATTTGAAGATATTTGGACACTGTAATTTGTTATTGTTTTCCCTGTTTTTATTCCATTCTGATCTCATCATTGGAGGTAATATTTATGTCAGTCAAAAGGAGGACTGTAATATTATCCTGCTAAGCTATTTTTCTGCATATAAAATGTAAGTGCATTGCTATCAGTATATACTATCTCTATTACACTTACTGGATTATTCAATAAAAGTTCTTATGGTTAAAAATGGTGCTAATTTTGCCTCAGCTTTCATATGTTAAATACTATCTGATTGGTTGGGGCAAAATTAGCACCATTTTAAACGATAAGAACTTTTATTGAATCTCACTGTATGCCTGACCAATGTCCTGTCTCATTCTCATATCATAGAAGGCTTGAAATATTATTTATTTATTAAAAGGCTTTAAATATATAACCAACAAGATAATTTTTTTGTGTTTCTAATTTTTAACATTGTTATTACTACATTAACATTGAACAAATCTAAAGGCTGTTCCCTAGTTTTCTCTTTAATACTTAAAGGAGAAGTTCAGTGCAAATACATGTACTTTTCAGAAAAAAAGAGCAGTATTTTTCCATCCTAAAGACCTTAATCTGCCAATTCAGTATTTTGTCTGTGTATAAATACTGAACGCAGCTGAAATAGTGACTTCCTGTTTGCAGGACCCCTAGTAGAGACCGTTATGGTCTTGCCCTTGACCCAGCGCCTGAGCAGATTTCAACTGCAAATGAGCAGATTTCAACTGCAAAGTTTTCTTAAAGTAAAACTGCCTCCCCACTCCACATGTGCATTGTGCCCAGGGTGAGTAAAGTTTTCTCAACATGGGTACAATGCATGAAAAAGAGAAGAGGAATAAGGAATGTGAATATGATTGTCCTTAAAGATTGTGAATACATAATAATCTGAGATCGACAGGTGTAAATGAGAATTGAGTTTGACCATTTTGATCAAAATGATTATATGGTAATTAATTTAGATTCATAGTGTGGGGTGGGGTGACCAGGCTCGGTCACCCCACACCATCAGAGATTTCTGTTCTACCGATCCACGGCACTATCAGTCGGTCAGCCCGGAAATAACTGCTGGTGTGTACCCATCCTTAAAGTTCACACTGCCCCTTTAAGCAAGAGCATAGGAGGGTGTTAGCACTTATTTTGTTTAAAACCACAATTTACACTCTTACTGCTTCTAAAGAATGCTGTGTTTTTTAGGCCAGGAACTGCACTTGAGCCCCTGAAAAGCAAGTCATAGTCTGCCCCTAGAAAGAGTAGCACATCCTATGCAGCAAACTGAGTGCCATCAATGGTATTGCCATCTTGCTTTGATATTATAAAGAATTCATTATTATATATTTCAAAATGCAAAGTTCTCCCAATCCCTGTTTTTTTATTAGATGAATGAATCTACATTTCTTTACATATAAAATAAATTAGCTAGTAGATGGTGAGGAAAATACAATAAGAAAACTGACAATAAATAAAGACAGATTTATAAACTTATGTTTGCTTTAAGTGATGCTAAATTATTCGGATTCTATTTCCATGTTATCTTTTAGTCTGTTTTCAGTTTATGCAAAATGCTGTCATCAGCTTTATTCACACCTCTAAAAATTCCTATTTTAACTACCCATAGATTAATTGCCAAGAGTCAACGTTAAATAGCAAAAAAAACTAAAAAAATTTAAGCAAGAGTACAGAAAATCATTTTAGAGGGTTATTACAGTACATTATGTTGCAGGGCTTTCCAATCAAAAAACTTGAATAATGAAGTATTCTGCACTAATTATTTACTTGGTTATGCAGGGCTCTGGTTTCATGGGAAAAATAATTCCTCTAAGGGCAGATTTACACCTTAGGAGCTTGTAGGCACAAAAAGCCTGGCGCCTTAGACCCACCCCCCAAATCACATCCATTTCCTTTTGGGGGGGAAGAAAATAGACACTATTTGGGGGTGCAGGGGTGGGGGAGTTTGACAGCAAAGTTCATACCTGCTCCTATTATACAGTCAACAGAAGAAGTGGGTCTGCGACAGGTTACTAAATTTAACTTACAAATTAGCCATTATTTATTGTATGTACAGATTTAGCAGACTGAGAGAGAGAGAAAAGTCCAGAAGGTGCAGCACTCTATAAAATTTATTTAACAGCATTTAAGATCTGTGAGGCTCACGTGACCAAGTCAAGGATCTTAAATGCTGTTAATTGTATTGTGTATCACATGATTTTGTTGAGGCTTGTTAATGGGAGTGGATAGTCCCGAAATTTCACCTGGTGTAACACAATGTAACTGTGTTCTATTTAGATAAATTTTATAGAGTGCTGCACAATTTGGACTTTTTTTTTTACTTTTCTATTTTGGAGTTTGAGGTTTTGGAGTTTGAGGACTGCAGGTAGGCCTCACCTGTACATGCACCTTACACACACCCTGAAATATGCTGTGGGTTTACCTTTTTTCTTTTTATATATATTTGGTGGAATGGGAATCATCCTTCAAGCTTAATTCCTTCTGCTTGACTAAATCAAAATTGTGATCATCAAGCCCACTTCTAATTAGTATTCATTCCCCATCTCTCTGCTCAGCCCCTCTCAGAATATGTGTCATTGCTAGAAGGGACAAGCATGTGCATCGAAGATAAGCTGTATCTGAGAATAGTGAGCTACAGCTAGTAGTATTCCCCTAGTGGTTGTGTACTATAGGAGTACAGCTAGTATCACTAATTGAATTAAATTGTATTTTCCTTCAGCTGTAAGAATTTGGACAGTGTATTACTAGATTGAGTATGTTCTCCAAAAACACAGACACAGTACAGAAAGCAGGTAACTGTAGGATTGAGTGTCAACTGCAAGCGGAGTGAAAGAGCAGCTTTTCTTTCATAGAAAATATAAGGTTAATACAAATTGTGGGGCCAGATGAAGGGGCTGGGATGTGCAAAGGGGTAGGTGATTGGACAGTTCACTGCCTGCTGTGACCTGCCCGCTTGCACTAGTAAAAATTCAAGAGCTAAAAAGAAGAAGGGGGAAAAAGCAGAAAAATTGTACAGCAATATACATCAAGATCCCATGAGTTGTAAATTATTTGTACATCATTTGAAATCCCAGCATTTGCAAGGTAAGACCTGTCACTTTGGAAGCAGAAATGATAATATGTCCCATCCCTGACTTCTTACTAGGATCTTTCGCTGGCTGCCAGCACACTTTCTGCAATAATTGAGAGATTCAGCAGAGAAAAGGTGAAGGGAGGGGGAGATATGTAAGCAGAGCAGTGTCCATGGTGAGGCTGTGCAGAGCTTATACATTTTGCAGACACTACAAGAAGTGAGTAAGGGAGGGTCGGGGCAATTAGGAAAACTTACTAAACATAATTAAATAATAATTTAATGACAAAGCAACCACAACTTAATATGTGAGTACCACCATTTTATTTCTCTCAAATTGTAGTTTCGGATAATATAAAGTTGTTTGAGTGAGTATAGTGACCCTTTAAGAGATGTGCCAATTAATCCTTATTTCATAATTTTTGGAATACTCCTTACATTTTTCTATTTGTATAATTTTTAATTGATGAGCAGTGCAGCCTATAAAGGGAAATCTCCTTGTTTGCTGACTGGCTTGAAGTCATTGCCCCTGCGAAAGACTCTGGTGATTGATTGCACAATGCATGTCACCTGTGCCCAGCTCAGCAATGTTTAAACATTTGCACATAAAGTCTAGGAAATGTCATTCTGCCTGCACCTGACAGTGGAAACCTTGTAGAAATGCTAACTATAAAACATTGAAGGGGTGGTCAGTGATCATGTTCATTACATTATTATTCAGATTCAGCAGTGGCTTTTTCTTTGTGCCAACAATAAATATGCAATGAATCTTTTCAGCATTATATCTTCTGGCAGGCTACATTTAGATATGTGATGCAGGGTTTGTTTTAAAGGTAAGAAAGCAGCCCTTCAATTAGCCTCAACTTGTTTGGAAATCATGGGCCATAGTGAATTAATAGACTCTTATATAGGGAGAGTTAAAGTCTTATAATAAATTAGATTCAGAATATTAACCATTTAATAAGGATCTGAATCCAAAATATTTAACTATAAAAGAGAATATGCACATTACAAAAATTATTTCACTGATGTTGCCACTCTTTCCATTATTATCTGTAGCTCGTTATATGAAGTAAATCATATCTGTGATTTGGATAGCTAAAAAGTCGGGAGAAGGGAAGGGGCAAAACCTTCATTTTAAAATGTTTAAAATGTCACACTTACACAAGGAATCATTTGAACAGTTTATTAAAGGATTTAGTTCTCCTTTAAGTATATTGTAAGAGAAAACCACCCCTAAGTATACAATCATAACACAAGTATCTAATGCTATCAAAAAGTGAACAGAAGTCCTCTAAAAGTTCAAAGCCATGTTACAACTTGACTTGAGATCGGCAATGTTCAAAATGTGCAAAGCTTATAAAACCTGTTTCCTGGTTGCACTTCTTTTTTTTTATTTAAAAGAAATCACATACAATCACAGCAAATACTGTCCGAAAAGGGGGCCTTATATTGTGCTCCAGTGATCTGGAAAGGTAACGGACAGTACTACAGAGCATTGTTGCCTGACATACAGAATTGTTCTGTAATTGCATTTGAAATTATGCTGGCAGCACTGGCTCCTATAATCAGAACAGAAGGCTATGATGATACATTTTTCATAGGGTACTAATGGAAAATTCTGTTGGCAATGATACAGTATTTATCTGTATAAATAGTGCTGAGAGGTATCTTATAAAGTCCATAGAGTAATTGTTTGATTTAAGAGATTTTGATTGCAAAGCATCAAGAATTTTTGTTTACATGACCATGGTGACATCCCACTCATTACAGATACAGGGGGAGATGCAAAAAATGCAAGAGGTGAGTTACAACCCTTTGCACCGCTTAAAGATATAATAGAAAAGGCGTAAACATTTGTGCAAACAACTAGGGCAAAGTCTGGGGCAAAATTTATTCTATCACTTGCACTGCGCAAATGACAAAAAAATTGAGACATGTCGCAGGGTAGCACAAAACCCACGCTAACACATTAGTACACATTGGTTTGAGTGATTTTAGCACTTATTTTCCCATTAGTGCAAGATATTGCATTTCCCAGACAGAGTTTTAAAGATAAACAATGTCCTATTTAAATTCTAAGGATTATTGTGATTGTTTAAAAAAATACGTACCATTAAATTATGAATGGAGTTCTAAATGATAACTACAATATAAACAATATTTTACAGTCAAAACAATGTTCTTTATTTATATTTTTATATATATATATATATAAAAATATAAATAAAAAGGCGAGATTTCGGAGTAACATCCTCCCTTCTTCAAGCTCTACAATTGACTGTTACGTAACAGTAACAGTCAATTGTAGAGCTTGAAGAAGGGAGGATGTTACTCCCAAAACGTCGCCTTTGAAATGATGACTGTTGTAACATAAATTACGGCAATTGAAATAAGAGTCCAGAGTGCTGCCTTTACACTGATATATATATATATATTATTTATATATATATATATAATATATTATATATAGGATGGGTCTCGCACTCACGCTTCGGTTCCAATGCCCCGGTGACTCCACAGGTTATACAGCAGCCGTCCTCAGGATATGACATCACTACAAACAAAGGTGGTATTTAACAATACTAGTGAAACCCAACTCCTACCCCTGTGCTCCTCCCTCTAAGTGGGAGTTGGGTTTCACTAGTATGTTAAATACCACCTTTGTTTGTAGTGATGTCATATCCTGAGGACGGCTGCTGTGTTTGCCGAAACGCATCGATTGTCACAATAAATTGTTTGATCTATTTAAAGTCCCACGAGTGCTCCATCTATCCATGTGTCTATATATATTATTATATATATATATATATATATAGATTATAGATATAGATATATACAATATAAACAATATTTACAGTCAAAACAATGTTCTTTATTTATATTCATATATATATATATATATAAAAATATAAAATAAAGAACATTGTTTTGACTGTAAATACTGTTATATTGTAGTTATCATTTAGAACTCCATTCATAATTTAATGGTACGTATATTTTTTTAAACAATCACAATAATCCTTAGAATTTAATAGGACATTGTTTACTTTAAAACTTGTCTGGAAATGCAATATCTTGCACTAATGGGAAAATAAGTGCTAAAATCACTCAAACCAATGTGTACTAATGTGTTAGCGGGGTTTTGTGCTAACCCTGGACATGTGTCTCAATTTTTTTGTCATTTGCGCAGTGCAAGTGATAGAATAAATTTTGCCCCAGACTTTGCCCTAGTTGTTTGCACAAATGTTTACGCCTTTTCTATTATATCTTTAAGCGGTGCAAAGGGTTGTAACTACCTCTTGCATTTTTTGCATCTCCCCTGTATCTGTAATGAGTGGGATGTCACATGTTCTCATGTAAACAAAAATTCTTGATGCTTTGCAATCAAAATCTCTTAAATCAAACAATTACTCTATGGACTTTATAAGATACCTCTCAGCACTATTTATACAGATAAATACTGTATCATTGCCAACAGAATTTTCCATTAGTACCCTATGAAAAATGTATCATCATAGCCTTCTGTTCTTGATTATAGGAGCCAGTGCTGCCAGCATAATTTCAAATGCAATTACACAGAACAATTCTGTATGTCAGGCAACAATGCTCTGTAGTACTGTCCGTTACCTTTCCAATCACTGGAGCACAATATAAGGCCCCCTTTTCGGACAGTATTTGCTGTGTGATTGTATGTGATTTCTTTTAAATAAAAAAAAAGAAGAGCACACCAGGAAACAGGTTTTATAAGCTTTGCACATTTTGAACATTGCCGATCTCAAGTCAAGTTGTAACATGGCTTTGAACTTTTAGAGGACTTTTAGAGACTCTGTTACTTTAGATACTTGTGTTATGATTGTATACTTAGGGGTGGTTTTCTCTTACAATATACTTAAAGGAGAACTAAATCTTAAAAACTGTTCAATGATTCCTTGTGTAAGTGTGACATTTTAAACATTTTAAAATGAAGGTTTTGCCCCTTCCCTTCTCCCGACTTTTTAGCTATCCAAATCACAGATATGATTTACTTCATATAACGAGCTACAGATAATAATGGAAAGAGTGGCAACATCAGTGAAATAATTTTTGTAATGTCATATTCTCTTTTATAGTTAAATATTTTGGATTCAGATCCTTATTAAATGGGAATATTCTGAATCTAATTTATTATAAGACTTTAACTCTCCCTATATAAGAGTCTATTAATTCACTATGGCCCATGGTTCCAAACAAGTTGAGGCTAATTGAAGGGCTGCTTTCTTACCTTTAAAACAAACCCTGCATCACATATCTAAATGTAGCCTGCCAGAAGATATAATGCTGAAAAGATTCATTGCATATTTATTGTTGGCACAAAGAAAAAGCCACTGCTGAATCTGAATAATAATGTAATGACATGATCATGACACCCTTCAATGTTTTATGTTAGCATTTCTACAAGGTTTCCACTGTCGGGCAGGCAGAATGACATTTCTAGACTTATGTGCAAATGTTTAAACATTGCTGAGCTGGGCAAGGTGAAATGCATTGTGCAATCAATCACCAGAGTCTTTCACAGGGGCATGACTTCAAGCCAGTCAGCAAACAAGGAGATTTCCCTTATAGGCTGCACTGCTCATCAATTAAAAATTATACAAATAGAAAAATGTAAGGAGTATTCCAAAAATTATGAAATAAGGATTAATTGGCACATCTCTTAAAGGGTCACTATACTCACTCAAACAACTTTATATTATCCGAAACTACAATTTGAGAAAATAAAATGGTGGTACTCACATATTAAGTTGTGGTTGCTTTGTCATTAAATTATTATTTAATTATGTTTAGTAAGTTTTCCTAATTGCCCCGACCCTCCCTTACTCACTTCTTGTAGTGTCTGCAAAAGTTATAAGTCTGCACAGCCTACCATGGACACTGCTCTGCTTACATATCTCCCCTCCCTTCACCTTCTTCTTTTCTCTGCTGAATCTCTCAATTATTGCAGAAAGTGTGCTGGCAGCCAGCGAAAGACCTAGTAAGAAGTCAGGGATGGGACATATTATCATTTCTGCTTCCAAAGTGACAGGTCTTACCTTGCAAATGCTGGGATTTCAAATGATGTACAAATAATTTACAACTCATGGGATCTTGATGTAATTGCTGTACAATTTTTTTTTTCTCCTTCTCTTTTTTAGCTCTTGAATTTTTACATGCGCAAGGGGCAGGTCACAGCAGGCAGTGAACTGTCCAATCACCTACCCCTTTGCACATCCCAGCCCCTCATCTGGCCCCACAATTTGTATTAACCTTATATTTTCTATGAAAGAAAAGCTGCTCTTTCACTCCGCTTGCAGTTGACACTCAATCCTACAGTACCTGCTTTCTGTACTGTGTCTGTGTTTTTGGAGAACATACTCAATCTAGTAATACACTGTCCAAATTTTACAGCTGAAGAAAATACAATTTAATTCAATTAGTGATACTAGCTGTACTCCTATAGACACAACCACTGGGGAATACTACTAGCTGTAGCTCACTATTCTCAGATACAGCTTATTCTTCGATGCACATGCTTGTCCCTTCTAGCAATGACACATATTCTGAGAGGGGCTGAGCAGAGAGATGGGGAATGAATACTAATTAGAAGTGGGCTTGATGATCACAATTTTGATTTAGTCAAGCAGAAGAATTAAGCTTGAAGGATGATTCCCATTCCACCAAATATATATAAAAAGAAAAAAGTAAACCACAGCATATTTCAGGGTGTGTGTAAGGTGCATGTACGGTGAGGCCTACCTGCAGTCCTCAAACTCCAAAACCTCAAACTCCAAAATAGAAAAGTAAAAAAAAAGTCCAAATTGTGCAGATAAAATTTATCTAAATAGAACACAGTTACATGTGTTACACCAGGTGAAATTTCGGGACTATCCACTCCCATTACAAGCCTCAACAAAATCATGTGTGATACACATACAATTAAACAGCATTTAAGATCCTTGACTTGGTCACGTGAGCCTCACAGATCTTAAATGCTGTAAATAATTATTTAGTAGGTGCTGACACCTTCTGGACTTTCTCTCTCTCTCAGTCTGCTAAATCTGTACATACAATAAATAATGGCTAATTTGTAAGTTAAATTTAGTAACCTGTCGCAGACCCACTTCTTCTGTTGACTGTATAATAGGAGCAGGTATGAACTTGCTGTCAAACCCCCCACCCCTGCACCCCCAAATAGTGTCTATTTTTCTTCCCCCCAAAAAGAAGAGATGTGATTTGGGGGAGGGTCTAAGGTGCCAGGCTTTTTGTGCCTACGGACTCCTAAGGTGTAAATCTGCCCTTAGAGGAATTATTTTTCCCATGAAACCAGAGCCCTGCATAACCAAGTAAATAATTAGTGCAGATACTTCATTATTCAAGTTTTTTGATTGGAAAGCCCTGCAACATAATGTACTGTAATAACCTCTAAAATGATTTTCTGTACTCTTGCTTAAATTTTTTTAGTTTTTTTTTGCTATTTAACGTTGACTCTTGGCAATTAATCTATGGGTAGTTAAAATAGGAATTTTTAGAGGTGTGAATAAAGCTGATGACAGCATTTTGCATAAACTGAAAACAGACAAAAGATAACATGGAAATAGAATCCGAATAATTTAGCATCACTTAAAAGCAAACATAAGTTTAAAATCTGTCTTATTTATTGTCAGTTTTCTTATTTGTATTTCCTCACCACTCTACAGCTAATTATTTTATATGTAAAGAAATGTAGATTCATTCATCTAATAAAAAAACAGGGATTGGGAGAACTTTGCATTTTGAATATATAAATATGAATTCTTTATAATATCAAAGCAAGATGGCAATCCATTGATGGCACTCAGTTTGCTGCATAGGATGTGCTACTCTTTCGGGGCAGACTATGACTTGCTTTTCAGGGGCTCAAGTGCAGTTCCTGGCCTAAAAAACACAGCATTCTTTAGAAGCAGTAGAGTGTAAATTGTGGTTTTAAACAAAATAGTGCTAACACCCTCCTATGCTCTTGCTTAAAGGGGGGTGATGTGAACTTTAGGATGGGTACAACCAGCAGTTATTTCCGGGCTGACCGACTGATAGTGCCATGATCGTGACGGTAGAAAGAAATCTCTGATGGTGTGGGGTGACCGAGCCTGGTCACCCCCACCACACTATGAATCTAAATTAATTACCATATAAATCATTTTGATCAAAATGGTCAAACTCATATTCTCATTACACCTGTCGATCTCAGATTATTATGTATTCACAATCTTTAAGGACAATCATATTCACATTCCTTATTCCTCTTCTCTTTTCATGCATTGTACCCATGTTGAGAAAAATTTACTCACCCTGGGCACAATGCACATGTGGAGTGGGGAGGTTCAGTTTTTACTTTAAGAAAACTTTGCAGTTGAAATCTGCTCATTGCAGTTGAAATCTGCTCAGGCGCTGGGTCAAGGGCAGACCATAATGGTCTCTACTAGGGGTCCTGCAAACAGGAAGTCAGTATTTCCAGTGCGTTCAGTATTTATACCCAGACAAAATACTGAATTGGCAGATAGATAGGTCTTTAGGATGGAAATACTGCTCTTTTTTTCTGAAATACCATGTATTTGCCTGAACTTCTCCTTTAAGTATTAAGAAGAACTAGGGAACAGCCTTTAGATTTGTTCAATGTTAATAGTAGTAATCACAATGTTAAAATTTAGAACACAAAAAAATTATCTTGTTGCTTATAATTTAAAGCCTTTTAATAAATATAATATTTCAAGCCTTCTATGATATGAGAATGAGACAGGACATTGGTCAGGCATACAGTGAGATTCAATAAAAGTTCTTATCGTTTAATGGTGCTAATTTTGCCCCAACCAATCAGATAGTATTTAACATATAGCAAAGCTGAGGCAAAATTAGCACCATTTTTAACCATAAGAACTTATTGAATAATCCAGTAAGTGTATAATAGAGATATATATACTGATAGCAATGCATACTTTTTATATGAGCAAAAAATAGCTTAGCAGGATAATTTACTACAGTCCTCCCTTTGACTGACTAAATATTACCTCCAATGATGAGATCAGAATGGAATAAAAACAGGGAAAACAATAACAAATTACAGTGTCCAAATATCTTCAAATGATTTGCAAAAAGAATCAGAAGTAGATTTACTAGTTTAGTATATCCAGATAACATTCCACTCACATCAATTAAAAAAGAGTATCTGTTGATGCATGCTGGTTAGGCAGCCCATCACTAAGTAATTGTCTAATCAGCAATCTTCCATTAATATGTTTTTGTTACAGTATATAATTGTACATACACAGTAAGAATCAAAGTAAGAAAAGGTTGTTCTCTAAAATTCTTTGCCCCGTTTTTTAAAATACAGCCATTGTATTTTTTTCCACCTTCAAAACATTAAAGGACAACTAAACAAACCAACATTTTATACTTCATAATATGAAAGCACCCAACTAAAACACCAATAAATTTTAAATTACCTTCCCAGTAAATGGCATTAATTTTAATGTAATCCTCTGAAGAGACTGGATAAGATAACTTTGTGTAACTTTCTGGCCACACCTCCTGACTTCAGTCACATGCTCACTGTCTAATACAGATGGTAGCATGATTGGCTAGAGACTACTAGTAGGCATGATCTGCTGTAACTAGCTCCTGCAGTAGTTTATGATTGGGCATGTACAGAGAGCACAAGGTCAGTGACCACACTGTGAGATACTGGAATGCTGGGAAAAAAATAATGTGAGAAAGGCAAATTTTTCAGCACCTACATTAAAATAATAGATAAGAAACAGATAACTGCTTTTATGTCAAGGTGCTCTGCCTTCTTATTCTGTGTTGTTGCCTTTTGATGTAAGAAGCAGGACTGTATAAAAATGTTATTTTGTAGAAAATAAAATTTCCTGTTTCTGTTGTATATACATTTTGATACTTTACAGTAGCTTTAGAAAAAGGGCCCTTAGAGCTTGTGTCATCTGTATACTTGAGTATAAGCCGAGGGTTTCAGGCTTTTAAAACAAAACCGATGTATACTCGGGTCACTCACCTCTCAGTCTGTAATACTAGTCTCACTTCCCGGCACCGTTTAGACGTCAGGCGGCAGATGCGGAGTGAGCGGCAACTGGGTGGCAGACCCAGGCAAGTTAACACTATCACCCACTGAACTGGGGGTGCTCTTGTACTTTATGAGAAATGCTCGCCGGACAAAGAACAGACAGAGGAATCTTCAACACACCTACTAAACGAGTGGTAAAAGACTCAACCCAA
The DNA here is from genome assembly GCA_019447015.1 of Hymenochirus boettgeri. Lineage (NCBI taxonomy): Eukaryota > Metazoa > Chordata > Amphibia > Anura > Pipidae > Hymenochirus > Hymenochirus boettgeri. The sequence goes on from CM033473.1 coordinate 133,824,818, forward strand.
ATTGGATGCAATGAGGCAAGTAGCAGTTTCAGACTAGCATTTTAAAGCTATATTTTGGCAGCTTACTATACTGAATATACTGAATATGAAGAGCTGGGGGTTTGATGGCTGCACTAGGGGTCCAAAAACAATGTTTAATAATGACTTTACACTTTAATGCAGAACCCAAAAATATAAATGGACCTCAATATATCCTATGATTCCTATGGAGCAGATAGCCATCAGTATTACCCATTAGTTACTGGATGTCTATTAATGTATGGGACCTGTATGGATGGGAATGTATGGTGTCCATTTTAAGGGCACTAAAGTTTAAACAATATTGAATTAGAAGGCACTAAAGGGTCATAATTTCTAAACCTCAGCTTTATACTCATACGTTTTTACAAATACTCCCGTCAAATCAGTTATTTACAATTTTTCAGGAAAAACTAGGTACCTCAGCTTAGAAATATCGATCAATTACGATTGGTCGTATATACGTGTATTTGTTTTGCCCCTAGCACTTAATATGCGCCAGTGATTTTTACATCTTACGCATTACAGACATCATGTATTGCGAAGAAAAGGGCAGAAATGTTATAACATTTATTTTGAACATTTACTGTGTTTTAATACTTTAACACTTCATAGGTTGATTTTCTTGTTACAATTTTAAGATTTGTAGGGAGCTTATAGCCTTTAATATGCATGTGCTTTTGATTTAAAGAAAATCATATTTTCAGTCTGTTTTTTTAGCTGTCTTAAAATTCCCTTTGCAATGCATTTTAAATGTCAGAGTAAAGAACAGTGTGACCTACTGTAATTTATTGTGTTCACATCCTAATTGCATATATTCTTGTGATTGCTGTGTGACATGTATATCCTGGTTAAAAAATAAACATGGCACAATTACTGGAAAGAAACATATTTATAGAAATAATTGTGCTTTTCTCCTCTATAGTTTACTGAACAATTCTCAAATGCTATCTCTAATTTATCAAAAGTAGACAAAAAAAAGGAAAGTAGAAAATAACAAGTAATATATACATAAAGCACGTTGCTGAATTGAGGGGACGAGTTTTTTTTCCACTGTGGGTTACCAAAAAATCCAATCCAATAGGAATTTTCAATAGAAGTTTTTGATTTTTTTTTCTAAAAAATTTAAACTGTCAGTTTCAGAATCATAACAAGGTTTGTTTGAAACTGGGACTACTAAGAATAACAATGATTTACCATTATGCACGAAGGCACATGCCTATGGGCACCTCTTGCAGGGATGGCTGTTCCCATTTTTTATTCCCTCAACTTTATAAGCAGTACAGTTTTTAAGAGTATAGAAACCCCCTGCGGTACAGTTAACATTTTTTAAAAAAATTGTTTTTTACAGTTTAAAGGGTATGTTATTCACGCAAAATCAAAAATTTTTTTTTTTCATTATACAGGTAGTACCCATCCCAGAAGACCTTTTCCTGCCTTTCTTTTGAAAAAATTCCATTCCCTACCTTTGCAGCAGTCTTTAGAAGTTCTATTCGTTTTGGGGGTGTGGCCTTAGCTGTGCTGGATAAGGAAGTGAGCTGATTACTAAATGAGGCTATTACCATGCGTTTTGGTCCGCACCTTGACCCTGTGCTTTTTTAAACAGATCCTCTCCTGCATTGCAGAACTGTAGTAAAACGACATGCTGGCAGAGACAAAGGAGAGAGTTCATACATAAAGTGTGCCTTTCTGTGGCTGGGGGAAGCAGGGAGAGTGTGTGTAGAATAGACCCAAGATCTAAATATCCAATCCAGACGTAAGAGCCATTTCTGTGGCTGGGGGAAGCAGGGAGAGTGGTGTGTAGAATAGACCCAAGATAATAAAATCCAATCCAGACGTAAGAGCCATTTCTGTGGCTGGGGGAAGCAGGGAGAGTGTGTGTAGATAGACCCCAAGATCTAAATATCCAATCCAGACGTAAGAGCCATTTCTGTGGCTGGGGGACAGCAGAGAGAGTGTGTGTGAGATAGACCAAGATCTAAATTCCAATCCAGACGTAGAGCCACTTTCTGTGGCTGGGGGAAGCAGGGAGAGTGTGTGTAGATAGACCCAAGATCTAAATATCCAATCCAACGTAAGAGCCATTTCTGTGGCTGGGGGAAGCAGGAGGAGTTGTGTAGATAGACCCAAGATCTAAATATCCAATCAGACGTAAGAGCCATTTCTGTGGTGGGGGAAGCAGGGAGAGTGTGGTGTAGATAGACCAAGATCTAAATATCCAATCCAGACGGAAGAGCCATTTCTGTGGCTGGGGGAAGCAGGAAGAGTGTGTGTATATCAGGACCCCGAGAGGAGACGAGATAGAGAGAGAGATAGAGATAGATAGATAGATAGATAGAGATAGATAGATAGAAGAGAGCATACGACGAGAGATAGACGAGATAGAGAGATAGCAGCAGATCGATAGATGAGATTAGACTGGAGATGAGAGAGCGTCCGCCAGATAGGAGTGAGAGACTAGAGAGAGAGAGAATAGAGAGAGAGATAGCGAAGTAGATAGATGAGAGAGCAAGATAGAGACGACGGTACGACGATACGCAGCTCGTGCACTAGCGCGAACGAGCGCAGGAAGAACGCTAGACTACGACTGCTACGGGCATAGATCGAGAAGACCTAGACGCGAGAGACGACCTTCCTCGCCTGAGACTACCGCTCGCTCTCGCTATGACGAGCGGCGATAGAAGAGACCGCGATCGCGCGCCGCCGCGGATTGCGCGGACGCGAGAGTGCTGGCGCTCGACGATAGCGCGATGACGACGCGGAGCGCGCCTCGAGAGACGGACCCGACTCGACGACGCGCGCGAGATACGGACGCCTGTGGTGACTTCGAGACGCAGACTGGAGGATCGCGGGACGTACGAGACGCGCTAGGTAGCGCGACGCGCGGACGATTGGATACTAGAGAGAGCTAGGCGCGGATTCGACGCGAGGCCTACGCGGAGCAGGAGCTCAGTCTAGCATGTAGTTGAACGACGAGAGCTAAGAGAGCGATGACGACGAGGAGGAACGACTCGTCGATAGTACTTCTCGGATCGGTAGGCTCGACTACGACGCTAGCCTGAGACGACCGAACGTGGTAGCGACGATCGGATAGATCCGCGTCGACGGAGTACGCGACGCGACGACGGACTGGCTCACCCTGAGAGATAGCAAGATAGAGGATAGGAGAGAGGTGGTGTGGTGCTGTGTGTGTGTGTGGTGGTGTCGTGTGTGGTTCCCGGTTCTATCACCTCCCTGCGGCCGGGGCAGAGGTGTCGACGAGTCCGACGCATGTCAGGGCTGGAATCTGACAGCATGTGCGGATGGCACTGCACGTCGGACTACCTGCTATTGTGGGAAGGCTAGGCACTATGAATATTCAATGTGTCCAAGTGCCGGATCTTACACATCATACTCGGAACAACTAGGGACACACAGACAAAATCATAAAAGTAATCATGCATACTTTATAATTGGGCTTCTTTTACTTTTAGGCAATGTTAATTTTTCAGTTGGACAATCCTTTTAAAAAGTTCAGCATAAATATAGTCACCTTTTGCCCTAAGAAAAAAAAATGAGGTGTGGTTTTGTGGTAAGTGTTCTTTTTTTTAGTTAAGTGGGGTTAGGGGTACGAGGCTTTGTTTGCCTAGAGGTGATCCTACTATGTAATATGGGCGCCTACTTAGCAAACTACTGCATTCACATGTGAATTGGTTTATACATAGTATAGGGTTGTTTACCTATAAAGTTTTTTAGTCTGGCCAAAAAAACATAGCACAATGTCTGTTCCCAGTTGAATTTAGAGGTGAATGTGGATACATTTCAAAAAGGAAACAATCCCCACTAACATCTTTCATTTGTTGGAGAACTGTGTTTTTTTACAGTCACTATTAAAGGGCACGTCCACACCCACAAACTATCATCCACCCCCCACTCACTGAAATGCTCCCCGATTGTTGTTGTGTAGGATTTTAAAAGTGGAAAGCGGTCCACTCCCTGCCAAAACTACTTTTTTATATTTATTACTGGCCCAAATACAGTGACTCCACAACCAAACTTTAAGCATGTTACAATCAGTCGTCCAGTGGTTCGAAAGTGTACATTCGACCTTTTTGTAGCTGGCTCTAATCCTGACAAAACATGTGGACCAACAGCCGATAACAGTAGACCGGTATACAATTACCTTTGCTCTGCACTTCTTGTTCATTGTTCTTGTAGCATGTCTGTTAAGCATCCAGCAGTGAGAACAGAGGAAGTATGTCATCAGTAATGAGTGTCTGACCCGGGATCGCTGGATTTTCCCTCTCAACCAAATCACAGCTGTAAAGGTTGCTCGGTACGACAGAAATGCCAGAGATCAAACAGCAGAGCCAGCCAGCCAGAGCAGAGAGATAGAGAGAGGACACCAAAAAGAGAAGCCAGAGAATTTTTTTTTGTTTCTAAGCTGAGATGCGCTCGGGAGTTTCTCTAAAGTGGAAGTGGAGAGGAAATGCAGCCATGATATATATATCAAAGGTCTGTAACTTGTTGAACCACTGGACCGATTTACATGCTGTGCTAAAAGTTGAGTTTTGGAGCACTTACTTGGGCCAAATAAATATAAAGAAGTTAATTTTTGGGGGTGGACTTGCGCCGTTAATCCTTACACCTTACCTTACATCCAGCTTCAATAGGGTTCTTCTGCTACCCCCCACCCCAAGTTCAAAAAAAAAGCCCCCACCAGGAGTACCTGCAGAAGTCCCATATAGGCCTCTGCTCCTGTATCCCCTCCAGGAAGAAGTTTACATGCGCACTGCAGCCCTTCTCCCCCTCTACTCCCCCCCCTGCCCCTCCCACCACCCAACGATTTTGAATTCCCTCCCACCTAGCGTATAAAACATTTGATATAATATTCTCCCTGTCCCCCCAGCCCCAACCGCTATAGTTTTAAGTTCAGAAAGTGCCCCAAACATTACTTACTTCCTTCTTTCCTCCGCCCACTGAACTCCCGGCATCCGCGTCCGTGATTGTCTCTGCTCAGCCAACTCAGACAGCAACTGCTGGTCCCGCCCCTTGCTGCATTTCTCGCAAGCCTGTCGGGCCCTGGCAGTGCGGCGGAGGAAGGGGAGGTAAGTAATATTTGGGCACTTTCTGACTTACACGCTTGCGGTTGGGTCTGGGGGGCAGGGGAGAATTTCTTGACATTTTTTTAGGCCGACTCCCCCCGGTCCTGCACGTTCTCCCTTGCTGTCCTAGGGTATCATGATTTTTGACATTTCCTGCTTCAACGATCTTACTTTGCAGAACACGAGCTTCTATTCTCAGTTTTTGCATTATTATTAAAGTCCAGACCTGCCCGTGTTTGTTTGCAGCAGGCATAGAGGCCATTTTAACTATTATTGCCTGCATACCAGTTATTCTTCGGTTTATTTTCCCAACCTGTACCAACCCTATGGAAGTGTTTGATAGAGAACCCCTAATCTGCCACCGTATAGTGGTTACGCGGCTGGCAGTCTGCATGCTTTATTATTTGTTGTTGACATAGAATGCAATCTGTTTGTATACACCCACATTTTTCTCCTTCTTGGCTGTACCCCACAAAGCCAAGGACCGGGACCGCAATGCAGCATTGGAGCGAGTTGGAAATTGCAACTCTCAGACAGCAGTTAGGATGTGTTTGCAACTATGATGAGTTTCTTCCCCGTCACTGTCTGGTTGGGGAATATGTCACTGTCACTCCCAACATCTTTAGAAACACTTTGAAGAGTCAGGGGGCCAATTGTCGCCTTTGTGCAGCTACATTAGCGACATTCGAGGATTATCGATACGACGACACCTTGAACCTTCAGGGTTAGGACCGGATTATCGAAACAAATGAACCGACCTTCCAAGTGTAGTGAACATCGTACAATCCTTAGGAGGATATCGATCGAACAACCAACACCTACCCCTGACTGAGAGGTCCTCTTAGACTCGAGACGCGATACGCCCAGAAAGAGACTGGGATCTTCACACGAGGTTAAAAAGGTACATTACGAGTACATACGAACCGATACGATCCTTCCGGGTTCTACGCCAGAACACAACCGGTACATTTGAGGGTTAGTTATTATATGACTAGGTTATTTATGGTCATTACATGGTTATTTTATGGGACTAGTTATTATATGTTTATTATATGACTAGGTTATTATATGGTTATTATATACTAGGTTATTATTTGGTATATATGGTATAATAACCATATAATAACTAGTCATATAGTAACCATATAGTAAACTAGTCATATAATAACCATTTAATAACTAGTAAATTTATAATAACCATATAATAACCTAGTCTTATAATAACCACATAAAACCCAGTAATATAATAACCATATAATAACATAGTAATATAATAACTATATAATAACTAGTCATATACCATATAATAACATAGTCATATAATATCATAAAGAATAGTCATAAATAACAGATAAATAACCTAGTCATATACATAACCATATAATACCTAGTCATTAATAACCATATAAAAACCTAGCATATAAAACCATATTAATAACCTAGTCATATAATAACCATATAATAACCTAGTCTATAATAAACATAAACTAAGTTAGTAATATAATAACATAAAATAACCTAGTCATATAATAACATATAAAACCTAGTCATTATAATAACCATTAAAATAACTTAGTCTATAATAACCATAAAAAACCTAGTCATATAATAAACATATAATAACCCTATCATATAATAACATTAATAACCTAGTCATAATAATAACCATAAAATAACCTAGTCATATAAAACCATATAATAACCTAAGTCAGTAATATCCATATAATAACCAGGTTATTATATGGTTATTATAGACTAGGTATTATATGGTTATTATATTTAGGTATTATATGGTTATTATATTACTAGGGTATCAAACGGGACATTCGAGGATTATCGTAACGAATAATGAACGAACGATCCTTCCTGGCTTAGCGGATGGTACATTTGAAGTTATCGAACGAACGAACGACCTTCCTGCTTAGCGACGGTATTTGAAGATTATGACCGAACGAACGATCTTCCAGGGTTAGCGAACGGTATTCGAAGATTAACAAACTTTTTTTTTGTGCAAATGTGGACGCGCCATATATGGCTGCGTCCAACGTCCATTTGTGCAGGCTGATGCTTGCTATGACAAACGCTGGTCGGACAAAAAGCCCCCACAGTGTACCAGCCTAACTCTTATTGATCTAGCATATTTTTTGGGGGTGTGAAAACTGCCTTTAAAAAACCCATACGGGCGCGATATGATCAGAGTATAAATTTTCTGTTTATGAGAATCTCAAATGGAACTGCCATCTAATGATACACTACAAATTTCCACCCAATGTTGAGTAATTTTCCAAACAACGTCATTTCCAATGATTTTGCAATTGATAATATGATAAGTAATATAATCAGCATTTTTGATCATAAACATAACTGTCTGGGAAATGTTGGCAGTTTGTTCTTGACTTGAGTGCCTATATCTTAGTTACAGTTTTTCAAGGGAAACGTCCACCCTCCTTCGCACTGGATAAGTGGAAAAAACTACTGGCTTAGTGAACATGTTTAAAAAAACATTCAGGTTATTCAATAAAAGATCTTATCGTTTAAAATGGTGCTAATTTTGCACCAACCAATCAGATGTTATTTACCACTTGAAAGCTAACTCTGATTGGTGGGCAAATTAGCACCATTTTAAACAATAAGAATTTATTGAATCTCCCATTTTTCACTATCAAAGAACATTCTTAGGTATTATTATTATTATATTTACAATTATAATATATTTTATTATTATATTTATATTATACTGTTTATATAAATGCTACTGGCCTTATTAATATTACGTAAACAATTCTGGTATTTCCCAAGTGGATATTGAAATCATATAGGTTATTTGTTACATTTAAAGTTGTTTCTGAAAAAACTCACTTTTTATGATTTAAAAAAAAAATTGAAGCTCTGGAAGCAAGTAAATGATTAGATGGCATATTGGAATGATCAAGACTACACCTAGTGCAAGTATGCAGAGCACTGCTTTTCTGCTGGCCCATTGTTACCTCTGTTGTGGCACTTCAGATATTGTGTTAATTATTATCACACATTGCTTGCTGAGCCCTGCTGAGTTCATCAGAAAGTGCAAGGGATGTCAGTCTGACAGAGGATTAAAATTTAATAAAAGCCATTATGCATAGTAAAAATAAGGCTAGGTACACATAAGATGCTCTATCAACCTGATTGACTGCCAGTGCAATATTTTTCCACAACTATTTCTCTCGATTTTTCATCAAAATATAGCAAAAAACTGACTGAACATAATTTTCAGCTGATAACATGGTTTGCAACAGGCCACATGATTGGTCACCACAAAATTCTCGGTACTGCTTTATATATCCATATGTAGATCGCTTTCTCAACCGTTAGTCTGTCGGAAGGAATATGGTCCAGGGCTTGCCATGTGTACCCAGCTAAAGTTAGTAGTTTGGGGCAGAAGTGATATTTTTTGAAAAGACAGTAATAGAGGTCACACAATAGCACAAATAGATGTTATCAATTTTAAGCTTATTGTCTGGTATCAGTATTAGCACGCATTGAACTCTGAGTCCCTATACAGATCAATTAAAGGGGTATTTCGGCTCCCAACATATTTTTAATATGTGGCAGGAAAAAGGGCACAAACCTCAACCTTGCTTTCCCAAAAGTACTTACCAGCCTTCGTTCCACGATTGGAAATTGGACAAACTGGAATAAGTGGGGTTACATACAAAACCTTGCAGGTGAGGTTTGTGACCATTTCGCCCACATATTAATTTTTTTGTGGGGGGATGTACATACCCTTTAATGTAATATATCAGTTAAGTTATTTGGACAGCTACGACCAACAGCAGAAAAATTTTAAATTCTTTTTTAGAAGTTTAAATTAGAGATAATATATAATGCCATAACAGTAACTATAATTTTATAGGGGTACATTTATCTTATATATTGATTATCAAAGGGATGTAAAAATAGATTAGAATATAAAAGAGATTATCAAAAAGATAGTTCACAAATAAGGTTATAATAGGAGGTGGGCCACATGTTTGACCCCCCTTCATACCGCAGCCGAACGTCAAAAATCGTTAGGGGCATACACTGCCAATAGTCCAAGGACTATGTAAAAGGAAAACTATACGATATACTATAAATTAACTAACTTTTACTACCTCCCAATATTGTTTTGTTGTATTATTTATAATTACAATATATATAATATATTGTATTTGTACAGCACATAAAGTTTCATTTGCCAGGTTAGTTTGGACTAACCTGGCCTGGGGTTGACCCCATGATAACCTGGTTGCTGAAAGCCAGGAGGAAGACTGGCAGAATCAGTTTTCTTGGGCTGGTGCTTCTCACCGAAAACAATATGGGAGGTATGAAAACAAGTCCTATCCCTGTCCCAAGTACTTAACATTTTAAAATGTTTCTAAAAAAAAACTTTACACACTATAGTTCTCTGCCCAATTCTACCTGCAACCAGCAGATGTTCACTGTTGCAGAGAGACAACCTAGAAAAGTTAAGGATGTGTGCTTTTGTTTATGATGGTTGTTATCACACTTTAAAAAAAAAGACCAATAAAAATGCTTAATACATGTAGCACATGACATAAATCTTGTTTATAAAATATTGACACATTGTTTTTTTTTTTTTTTACAAGTGTCAAAGTATCAAGAGGTTGATTTACTAAAAAAAAAAAAAATATAATATATAAGTGTTGTAAACAATTGTTTAGGTTTCTACTAACCACAAGGTTTTATTTTGGAAATGGATGACAGAAAACAAAATAATTGCTGTGTGGTAAGGGCATCCTAGGTTACAAGGCTACATCTAACATACAAAGACTGCAACAGGGTTCAGTTTCATCTCTGTCCTTTTCTGTATTGTAAAGATCCAGGCCTAAAACCGTCTCTGAAGAACATAGCTTCACAACGTCACAGCCATCAGCAATTGTAAATCTCCTGCTCTCCGCGAGCAGCTAAAAACATGGAAATTTTACAAAACGTGACATCAGTAAAAAAACGGGGAGAAAGAGTGGTGCATACACAGGGAGGGTTATTGTGTAAAGATTTTTTTCCATAGAATAAATAATTCAAACAGACCAATAAATTGTTAATAAAGAAAAGATGGACCATATTTGTGATCATCAGGCATGTGACAACCAGTCGAACAAATTAAACTAAATTAACCACTTTTGCTATATGCCACTGCCAATGCTGAATGTTGTTCTAGCTTAGTGGTCAGCACTGATGATTTGCACATCTACAAGAGAGTTTGTATTGTTCTCCATTGGTTACATGGTAACCCTCCCAGGCACTCTCTGTTACCCACAGTTATAAAGGACATAATGATGGAAAATGTGGTGAAAAAAGTGAATATTTACGCTTTTCGGCGCAAAGCCTGAGGGAGAATGAATAAATAAGTGTGTTGTTTAATACATCTGCTATTAGCATAAAAACATACATACCAAGGGTAAAAGTCTTACCCTGCAGGACAACCTCACATTTCAACACCCACATTATATTGCATTATAAATTTTTGCTAGTCTCAAGTCTCTTTTTCTCGGTTTCTTTTACAACTTCTGCATGGTCTACTTTCTTTCTACTAATGTCCTGGAATATGTAATGTAAGGCAAAGGTCGAGGAGTGGCAAGAGCAGTTTTGAATCAAGAGTCCACCATATTCTATCTACTAAGAGGTGGATGATTCTCAATAATCTATAGCAAACACTGTTATCAGCAAAAGATCTTATGTGACATTTCTTTTTTTTGTCCCTGGCAGATCTCCTTCTTCAGATGAATGATTTCTGCACTACTTTACATGAATGGAAAGCGACAGTAATTGCCAGCGTGCAGGATACCTTTTTTTTATTTTCATTTTTATAGTTCATCCTTTGTACAGGAAGTACAGAATATACCATGTCTTGCCGGCTAATAAACCAGGCACCATGGAGAAGAGCCAGGCAGTCAGTTTACATTTCTTAATCTCCATTTTTGGGCTCAGGCGTTAACTATAAGTGAAACACTGGTCTCTCTTGTCCTTCTATTTATCCTGGTTTGGAATCTTTGACCTGTTTTTGCATGATTATGCTTGTCATTGCCTGCCCACTACACAGGGGGATTGTCTGCTTTTCTTCTTATCCTCACTCTCTTTATTATTTTGGTCCTAAGTTCAAATCTACCTTTTGCTAATCTGCAAGGTGTTTCTATGTCCACTGTGATTGTTTTGGTTCTGGTCAGGTAAATAATACATGGGAAGGACTATACTCCGCTTAACATTTAACAACCCTCAAGAAATTACACACACTGTGTTTTTCTTTTGGATGTGTTGGCCACAGCTTTAATAAATTATACAGTCAATCCAATACCTCTTAAAATTTCAAAGGTAAGTATCATGTACATTAGAACATAACATAATATACAAGTGTTAGAATCTACATAACAGGTTATTTTGGAAAACTTCACATATAGTGAACTTGAATCTGCTTGAGGGTCCACACCAGCTGGCGAGAATTTAACCATTGCCATTGTTTTTACTTAAAACTCTCAACTTGTTTAAATGGCCTCTCGACTGACCATTTCAGCTAACTTGGGCGATCAAACAAAATTACCGTAATGAATCCTTCCTTTACAGTCATTTAACAAGATTTATCTCCCCGGCACACCCACCTACAGGGTGGACCAGGCCAATTAGTTACCACCATTGTCCATGCAACGCGTGAAGCCAGGCTGGCGAGGAACCCCGCCAAAACCCGCGAGAGGAAGGTCCCTAACTGCGAGGGTCCCCCAAGCCGATGACGCCCCTCTCTAGGACTTCACATTAAATTAATAAAAATATCAAGTCCTACCTCAGTAAGGTGAACAAGTCTGAGCGAACAGAGAGCTCTGATGTTCATGTTCACATGTCTTATCAATGGCCCTCCGTTGTAAGAATGAATTATCTATGGCTCTATTTATTTTAACTCTGGCCGTTCTATAGCTGCATGTGAATCGAGCACCAATCCAGGAAAAAAATGGGTTTATGAATTTCTGACCGCAAAATCCATAACATTTGGGAAAATTGACCACAAGTCAAGGCAGGTCCCTTTATAGCTTTATTATTATTTCATGGGACAACCAAACCAAATCATTCCCACCTGCATGAAGCAGAATTATGTTGGAGGTCCTAAAAACTTAGCGCGATATTATCAAAGAAACGCCTCCTCCCACACCAGGCCTCTCTTACTTATCCAGTGGACCTCGAAATCCCTATCATCTAAACCCAACTGAGCCCCATTTTTTCTAATAGAGCTCTCTGGTGTGCCCATAGATAAACGAGTGTCCAACCACCCACACCGAACATAGTGTCGGTCCTGAAAGGTAAACAATATATCCTATAAATAAAGTAAAGCTACTTACTGAACTTATTAACTTGTCTGTTGTGTTTTTTTTTTTTTTAATGGTTTCAATTTCGCTTAACCTGATATATGACCTGTAACGTTTTTGATTCCCAGCGACCCACCTTTTTTATTACTGACTCCCTCAAGCCCATTCTTGTGCTTCGGTGGCTGTCCCCAATTCCTGAATGAGTGGGTGCCATAATCTGCAGTGTTAGACCCTACGTTTGTACTGCCTTTTTAAAAATGTGTTTAAATTGAAATATGGATAAAGCTGCCCCTGTTGTATGTATCAGGAATGACCTGGAATGCTTTTGGATCTAATAGCTATATAAACCATATAGCTTTTTACTGGGCATGTCAAGCTCCTTTGACTTGGTACAAAGTCACTGTAAGTATCCCCCCTTTCTTTGTTTTTGGGTCTCTTAGTAGGATCTCTGGTGCAGTCTGACTTCTTACAACATCTCATTAAATGCCTCCTGCTCCGCTGTGTCTGACTTACCAATTCCGTACTCTAAACGCCCCATGGAATGCCCACGTGAAGAAGCTATGCTTAAAGAGGTTAAGTTCAAAATAGGATGTAGTTATGCTTTCTAACTGTTTCAGCAGTCCTTCCAATATACCTATCGTTATAGGCCTTCGCTTGTCTTGGCCACATCCTTTTTTCTTGTATCCTTGCATGCTGCCGTATCAGAAATGTTTGTTAATCGTAACTACTGGACAGTTTAAAATGAAAGCTTAAGGAGCTGAGTTTTTTCAACTTTGCTTGCAGAGTCATTGTTATCAAACACATTTTTGATTAAATGACATTTAATAATCTGAACCTGTCCAATTTTCCTTCCTTTCTATAAGTTTCTTTCTCTATTTTTTTTCCATTCCGTCCAAACTCTGCAGTAGCCCGCCATGTAGCGGCGCCACCGATTGTTGCACCCAGCCGTAACAATTTCTCTATAGCAGGACTCCATAACCAATTCGGGCAACCCGCGTCCTACCTCCTGTGCTCTGGTGCCAACGATCGAAATCTCTTCCACTGAAATCGAAGAAACAGAGTGCTATCTCGTTTTTAATCCTTTCGTGCCTAGCTCTGAATGATATGTTATGCTTTAAACATTGCAAAACTAGCTGCCTCAATATTACTAGTACGGTATGGATCCACTAGTCAGATTATTAAGTGATGCACCACCGACATATTGTCGTCCTGAACATAACTATTGTTGTGTTAATTTGCCCCTCCCCAGATATTACTGACACAAGTATTGGTAAAAGCTCAACAATGTAAATTGGGTATTAGCTCTGAATTTGTCCATTTTTGGGCCAAGGCTCGGCACACCATGCTCCTTGCAGATATGCTCCCACAAGCCTGTATGAGCCCGCCGGCATCGGTAAACGTTCCAATTTTCTATCGTCTGTAAGGTGAGTTGCCAATGTTTTTTCCATTAAACGTTTTTAGGAATTGCTGCCAGTCGATAGTTAAGTCATCTCCTTCATCCCTTTGTGGACTCTGATAAAATGATGGGCTCTCTTGATACCTGCTGTTGCTAATGATAAATCGCCTAGCAAAAACCCTCCCTATGGTAGTTAATTTACAAGCAAAATTAGTTTACCTAAAAAAGATTGCATTTGTCTCAGGCATATCTTTTTGCTACCATTGTCATCCGCACTTACCGTTGCAAATTTTACCCTTCTCTATGGGCAATCACATTCCTGAGCTATCGAATCCACCAACAATCCCTAAGATGTTAAACACGTTGCGGTCTATTGTCTTTTCAGGGAGCCCATGGGATCCCAAAGTCTTCTGCTATTGCCTGAATAGTTGCCAACCAACTTTGACACTGTCCTGATTCCCTAGCACCATATGAATAAAAAGTTGTCTAGTAGGTATGAAATACTGAGTCAAGGACAGACTTTGTTTAACTACCCATTCCATGATGAAAACTGTACTGAACTTTCAAATTAACGCGCATGAGATAGAACACCCATTGGGAGTGACCTATTATAAATTTTATTTCAAGCTACATCCTAAAAAGGTACATGGAATCGGGGTGAAAACTGGGTAACAGTTGAATGCGATTCTACATCTGTTTTTGACATAAACGCCCCAAGGCCCGCTTCTGAATGATCTTTACCGCTGGTCAATGATTATACTCGACTGCAGAGAGCTTTTATCTATTTCATCATTGACTGACTGACCAGCGTGGGAATGATAGGTGATGAATCAGCCGGTATTTTCCTGGCTCCTTTTTTGAAACCAGGCCTAAGGGCGAAAAAACTATCAGATTGGGAATTGGTGCTGATCAAATGGTCATGGCCATTTTGCCCATATTAATCTCTTTTTCTAAAATCTCTTTAACTTTGTCTGGCTGCAATCTCACCGAACGTAAATTTTTTACATTGTGATCTGGGCCCTTGCAGTTGTTGATGGTAAATAAAGCCTTCCTGAAATCCTTTTCTCAACACTTGTGTTTATCCTGACACGGGGTATTTATTTAGCCCAAATTTCCATCCTGTCTAGCTTACTGGCGTCACATCCCTTTTGTAAAATATTTTTTCCTGCCTGCTGTTTGTCTAACTCTTTTGAAACATCTTGTAGTGTGCATTCCTGTGCAGAATGAACATTCGTGCCACATTTGCACGACATTCCCCACTTGCAGGCACTCTCATTATATTGCCAGCATTATCCTTTCTTTTGATTGTTGGCCCTGTATACCAAAATCCGTCGTCCTGACTGAAAGGACTGCACTGTTCTGAAATGGTGGCATTGTGGGTTGTTATAGGATGGGATGTTGTGAAAACTTTTATTATTCATGATCCTCATCCATAGACTAATATTCTCGTGGTCCCATGCTAATTCTTGTCGCACTGCCATCCTCTGCCTAAATGCCTCATCATATCGAAGCCAAGCTTGACCTCCATACACCCAATGCGTTCCCATTGGTGGTCCAGGTAGCAGAGTAATGATGAGCATTGCATCGGATAGCGCTCCCCATAATACTACCCAATATTACAAATGCTTGAAAGCCAATTCCCGAAAGTTTCTCGGGATCATCCAATTCTCCTTCTTTCTTCGTCCTCTTCTTTCCTAGGCTTCTCTGAATTATCCCACTTGTCAAATTAAATCTCTCCAAAGGGCAGTAGAGAGAAAAATTTCCAAATACTCCCTCCGCCATATCCTGTCTTTATTTTCTTGTTTCAAGTGTGCTTAATGGCCCTCGAAACAGTGTATGTATTTCCCATCGCTGGTCTGATATACCGGTTGTATTGACAAAGCTGTCATTTGCGCTACATTACTGGCTGCCGCTATGATGCTGCCACTGACCACTGAGGTGAGCTAAGATCTGTAAGCTCCATTTGTTGTCTGCTCCCCCCTATGCTGTCAGGTACATTACCACTGACGTCCGGAATTACTGTTAAGAGCTACCGTACCCAATGTAGCGTTCGTATATCTGCTTTCTGTTGTCAGTGAAGCTTCATTGCCCCAATAACTGTTTTGGCTAGTCATAAAACCATGCATGCCCTCATTGCCCTGATAATTAGCATTAAAGACTGTTGAGTATAGGCTGTGTTGTGTTTGTGGGGTGTGTGTGATGTACAAAGTGTGTTGCATTGTACCTGGATAGTTTGGAGCTTGACTGCCGTCTGTGCTCAGATCCATGGGCCAAATCTCGACGGATCCTGTTCGACGCTTGCAGCCCTCTTGAAACATGCCGTCGCGTGATCGCAACGTGCGCCCTTCTGGACTTTTCTTGCAGTCACATCGAAGCGGTTGTGTGGTGACAATCTTGTACTGTTGATGGTCGCTACTCCCTGACTGCGTATTCTGAAATGAATATCAGATGACGTACTTGTATGCCCAACCTGGCTGGCCGCCTCCGCGACATTTCAAATGAGCACCGCTGCACCAAATTTTCCTGAGGCCTCACTTCCGCCCTGGTCTATCGAGCTCTCCCACGCCCTGCCTATCGCAGCGTGCACTGACTCAGTTTGATTATCAATTCGCCCCTTTGGTATGTGACCTGAGGTGATAACCGTCGCTGAGGCTGGCAATTCTTCTGTTTACTCTGTCATCTAGTCTATACTCTGTCTGCTACCGACCCAAGGTGTCCCTATCTTCCCCCTGCTACTTAGAACACCTCGGCCACCATTTTGATTAACCTGGCTGCCTGCCACTATAATGGCATCCCTTCCCCTGTCCGCTGGAGTACTTTTGTTGTGGCTGTTCTTTTCTTAGCCGCTCTGGGCTCCTGCTCTTCCTTGTTCCTTCCCCCTGATGTAAGAGGGCTCAGTCTGTCTGGAAATCTGGAGGCCTCTGCCTTCTGCCATAGCCATGAGGTGATTCTTGTGGTGATCCTTGTGTCTCAGCCGTTGCAGCCTGCTTTCAGCTGCGTTGTTCAGCAGCTCACCTACCCAGGTACTCCTCTTCTTTCAGCTTCCCGCTGCAGGGACACCAGTATCTGTGCCGTCCTGCCTCATCTTGCCGCGCCTTTTTTCTTTCCTTAATATGGCTCCTGTCCTGTTTTCTTCTCCTCACTCTTTCTTCTTCCCAGCATGCATTGCTCTCCCTAACCACTCCCCCGCTTGATCGTCCCTCCCTGTCATGCCGCCCCTCCCTCGATTAACTCGTCCATGGCTCTCTTTCTAATAGGTTGGTGGAATAGACCTGAAAATGTATTTTACAAAAATGAAATTGCTAACATACCAGACAAGCCAGCAAAACTAAAACACCTGCTATACCCTACTCTTGATCCAGACATTGCTTGCCAAAGATAACCCGGCCCCATTGATACTGTTCCCCACTATAAAACAGACTATACCAAATAATTTGAAACTAAGGGATCAGTTTATTGATTCTAACAACAGTGTGAAAATTCGAGGACAGTAACATTAACTTGTAACATAGTACAACTTCTTAATATAGTTGATAAGACATTACAGTTATAAACAATGTACTATCTAAATAACAAGTATTCGAGCAGGAGGTTACCGTGGAAGCTATCACCTTCCATTTTTGTCCACCAGCCACCTCTACGCCGGCTTGTTAAGCACATGTCCTAGTTCTGATGCCCTATTGACTGGACCTGTTTATGTTAATTACTTATTGGAGTTGCCACCCCGTGGGCTAACTCCCCAAAATTCAGCACCATCTAGCTTCCAGTGAACCCCTAACTGCCACGGAAGAAGGGCCTGATTACTTTTGCATGGCTGCTCCAGAAACCTTAGTCTATTTGTCGAGCAGTCAGGCCAAAATACTCTGGCCCTTAACTCAAAGAGTCTCGTAACTCAAAGTTAAATAAGTCAAAGCTAAAAGTGAACTCCATCTATACCGAACCTTTACCTGTCCATTTTGAATTCCCTACGTTTCACTGCCATACCACCAATGCGCTGCACAACTTTGACAATTACCCAATTTAGCTTTATTTTTTTTTCTAGGGCCCAGTAAGACCTGTCATCCCTCCATCTCAATCTGGTAGTTATTTGAAGGGAATCCTGGTCGGATCCTAAGTAGTTTACATTTTATGTCAACATCTTCTGTGGCACTTTACAATTACATAGTCATACATTACATACAGGGTTAAATAATGTTCTGACATAGTGTGTGGTTTCATAATTGTACTACTAGGTAAATCATAATTCTAAGTAACAGAGTGAGGGTTTTTAAAGAAAAAAAACAATACGTGATACAATAGGAGAGGAGGGCCCCTGCCCAAAGAGCTTACAGACTGATTATGGGGATTAAGACATAGGTTGTGGAATTGAACGGCTGTAAATAAGATTGGCAGTGGAGCATGAAAGGCGGGTTGGATCATATGGGTTAGTAAGGGGTCTTAATGTTTATATGCTGCCTTAAGGGGGGGGTTTTAAGGGTTACGTTTAAAGGTGTTAGGAACCGTGAGTGACGGACAGACGAAGGGAGTTCCGAGCCGAGGAGCAAAGCACAACAAGTAAAGTCCCTGAAGCAGGCATGGGAAGAGGTGACCAGAGTGGATGAGAGGAGGTATTATCATTTGCAGAACGGAGTTGCGCATGGGGACGTATCGCTGGATCAGCATGAGATATAGGGTAGGGCTTGTTGGATAGTGCTTTATAGGATAAGGTAAGCATTTGAAACTGGATCCTTGCGTGATGGGCAACCAGTGGAGGGACTGACAGAGAGGAGAAGGCATAGCGAAGTGAGAAAGAGAAATGAATGAGCAAGGCAGCAGAGTTGAGATGATTGAAGCGCGTTGACAGGCGGTTGTTGCGTAAACCACATGGAAGTGTGTTGCAGTATTCAGGGGATAGATTAGGGCACGATAGGATTTTTGTAGCTTTTTCGACGAGGAAGGGTCGAAGCGGGAGATGTTTTTGAGTTGGATGCCGACAGTTGGCAAGCGATAATGACAGAGGTTTGAAGGAAAGATCGGAATCTAGGTTATTCCCAGGGGGCGGACAGAGGGAGTGGGATGATATGGGTTTGTTAATATTAATCGTAAGGCTTAGGCCCGCACACCAACGGAAATTTGTCCCGGCTGGCCCTCGCTCAGACAGCTATAGATAAGGCGTTTGTATAAAGTGATTTGTAAATGTCGATGCAGACAATTTCCATGTTCAGTGCTGAGGCTGCGGAAAAGTTGTAGGTTTTTGTGTCTATGAATGTGTGCCTTTTTATATCTTTTCAATGCCCTGCTTAACGACCTTGAACCTAGGATGTCTTACTAGGAGCACAGTCCTGACACCTTTCTGCAGACTGAGCCTTTGAGACATCAAAAGATGAGCCTTTGAGTTTGAACAGGTCCTTAGCACTAGAGTTAAAAACTGTAATATCATCCTACCCTGTGGGTTAACATTTACTAACTTCTTACCCTGTCCCGTTGACCAGACCGTGAGTAGTTAATTATGGGGAAAATGCCAAAGATTTTTTTAACAGCTTTGCAGCCTTGCCACCAATTCCCAGTGCCTCTGGGGCTAGCCTCTCGGAATCGCTTCCTTTGACAACGAAACTGTGTTGGACACTGGATGTGCCTGAGAATGCAGCCAGAATATTGCATTGTAGGCAAGGTAGTACTAAGTGCATGAGTAATACTATTAGGTTATTGATTGCTTACAGTGGACCACATTTAGGTTGTCACGAAAAAGCACCTTTCTATCCGGCCAAATGACCTTGCCCTATTTTTGATTTGCGCTAGGAAGGTGAAATAGACAAGAGGTCAGTTGGAAGTAAGGCTTGTTCTTGAAGTTGAGGGTCTTGCCAAGCCTCGCTGCTCCACTGTCCCTGCAAATATCACCATATCCTGGCTACTGCAGCATTCGGTAAACAGCCTGTATGCTTCCTCATGCTGCCACACTGACCTTCCATTCTCTGTGTTAGAATTCCCTACTATGTTGTTTTCCCCTTGCAGGAGCATTGGACTCCTGAACCTGTCTTCTGGGTATTCACAGAGAATTCCCTCCTCACCTGTTTGCTGTGCTACATAAGGGAACTCCCCACCTCCTGGGTGTGGCCAGATCGTCAGCTTTACGTGGCTTTCTTGTCGGTCCATTGTATCATGATTTTCAGTCCAGACCTGTTCATTGTATGCTACATAGTCATGTTTCATTGAGTATGATCAGTGAGTTATCCTTGAGTTCCTGCCTGGTTCTTGGTCCCGCATTACAGTATGATCGCTGGCCTATATTGATATTGCAGATACAGAGAAAACTCCAGTTAATTTTTGCTATTATTTTTCCCTTTCCATCAGGTACCCAGTTTCATTACTTTTGTATCCTAAAGCTTCGTCCGATACAAGGATTTTGACACAGACTTCGATCACGGTGGGGCCTCGTAGTTTCCACCACGGAGGCAGATCAACGAACCCAACCCCGACAAAACACATACAACATGTGATTACAGCCGAAACAGCGTTCGTCATGGGCATGGATGGTGCTCGGGGGTCGTGGAATCAGTGTCAACATCTATGTGTGGATGAAGCTTAAGAAGAGAAAGTTATGCAGGTCAATCGTCTGTGACCATTCTAGCAAATCTCGGTTAGAAGATGATTAGCCAGGTGCAGCGGTTTGGTTAAAGAGGGTTTTCTTTAAAGGTGATTTTTTATTGAAACCATTCCTTACAGCAGTTCTGTAACCAAACTTTTTTTAAAACAATTATGAGGTGTGTGAATCTGTTTAATCTTTGGCAATAGGGTATCTTTACTTGGGACACACCTTTAAACGCACATCCAACACCTACCTATCCTATTCTAATCCTCATACTAACCTCTCATCCATAATAATGAGAATATATATTACATTACCCAGACGATAACTAACACGCTCAATAGCCCATAAAATATAACATATCTTACTACATAACTCTAACGCTATATACTAAGGCATTAAACTGCTTACTCTCTAAGGATAAATAAAAAGCAATTAGTTCAACAATTGGCCAAATTATTTTTTAAGACCAGGTACTCCATCAAGGTTGCTTTCTTGTGGAACTGGTGCCTACCCTATGGTAAACTTGTCTTTTTGGCTAAATGAGCTGACAGCTTTCCTGTGTGGCCTGATGCTTGAAACTGACCTAGTATAAACGTACTTTTGCTTAAACGAGCACATGACCTAACTTGGGGGAAGACAATTTCCCAGAAGGTTGGTCAAACCTTAAATGTAACACACAATATATAGAAATTGGGCTGTTGTACATCCAATAATTAAAGGCAACTAGAGAGCCAAAAATATAATACATACAAAAAATAGAATTTATAGTGCACACACGATTCTAATTGTAATTGGCTACCTCCATAAAAGGGGTTTTTTTTTGGGGGGGCGGGGGGGTGGGGGGGGGGGGGGGGGGGGGGGGGGGGGGGGGGGGGGGGGGGGGGGGGGAAAAACCTTTTTTTTGTAACAAACAGTCTGCAAACCTGGAGATAAATAAAAGGCAATTGTCCAATAAGTGGCCAAAGTATTTTATTTTGTAGTAGCAACCTTATGTACGGAGCCAATATGCAAATTAGAATTGTTTGGGAAACTAGAATTCGGTGTTTTGTGTATGATATTATATTTTTGGTCTACTAGTTGCACTTTAATATGGATGTACAACAGCACCAATTTTCTATATATTGTATCTTACTGGGAACAGGTTGACCTTTTACTGTATATGGGTATTCAGGGTATCTGTACTTGCGGAACAGGTGACCTTTACTTGTATCTGTGATCAGGGATCGACTTGGGTATAAGGGTATCTGACTTAGAAACAGGTTAACCCTTAACTTGTATTCTGGGTATCAGGGTGGTATCTGTATGGGAAAACAGGTTGACCCTTACGTGTATTGGGATCAGGTGATCTGTACTTGGGTATCAGGGTACTGTATTAGGGAACAGGTTCACCCGTTATTGTTCTGGGCATCAGGGTATCTGTACTGGGTATCCGAAGGTATCTGTACTTACCTTTTTGTTTCTGCGATTCTTTGGGTAAAACTCCATAGGCCCAGTCTATGTCAATTTCAAAGCAAACATACTTCTTCTCAACCAGGTGCAATCATCCGTGTCAAGCAATCAGACTGATCCGAACTAACCCTGTTAGTCTCCAGCCATACAGCCTTGCTTCCAGTCGACTTCAATATCTTACTACAACCTGCTTCCATTCCATCTAAGTCCAGGGTCCATAGAAATAGCCTGCATTTCAGTCTTAACAGGGTCCATCACTACAGTCTCTGCTTCTCAATCTTGTTCCTTTGCCTTTTAAATCCAAAATGTTGAGGCTGAGGCCCACCCACTACAACACAACACACAAGGCATGTGATTTTGCTATTTCACATTTGCACAAAAAAAAGGCTATGGCAAATGGAAATGGATCTGACTATTTTCCATGATTTCATTCTAACCAAACTTGATCGCAAGCACAAGTGAACTAGCGCGTGTAAACACGTGAAAAATGCATTAGTGTGGCCATAGCCCTTGAAGATCCTTATGTAGGAGCCAAAGTAATAGATTGTCATCAATGTATAACGGGATACATTTCCTATGATGCTCCATACATATGTTTATGTTAGTAAAAAGTTCAAAGCACTTCCTCTTTTACACTGGACAATGTAAAAGTGTTCCTTCTCCAGCTCGGTGTCTGTGGGCAAGTTCCTCTTTTCTGTTTAAATAAAAGCTTATAATTATTATAATGCAGTTATAAAGTAAAATATAGGGGACGGGATCGTGCCTTATGAGTAAATGCAACCTGTGCAAGGGTGTAATTTCCAGTAACGAAAGAAATTTTTTGTTAATACCGTATGAACTCGAGTATAAACCACCCAGAGTATAAACCGCCCGTGGTACCTATTTTACTAAAAAAAACTAAAAAATGATTGTCTCACGTATAAACAGAGGGTAGAAAATATGACATACTGTTCTGATTCGTATTGTTTTGAGGCTTAGTGCCCTTTAAATAGCACAAAGATTCCCACTACAGTAGTCCCATAAGTAATAGCAATTCCAGTATGGTTATTACTGTATGTTCTTACCTGACTAAAAGAGATGTTCTGTTAAGTATTGAGTATAAAAAATTCTGTTCTATTTGAGGATATCTTGGAAGTGTACTGATGAGATATTGGGGGTTCCTCCCACTGGGAACCATGGCAAATGATTGTTGCTTCGTCACATGTCTTTAAATCCCAAAGCTTGCAGATATTGCCTGTAAATCCAGTTGCATACTTTCTGCTGATGAATGGTAGCCATGCCCAGTGTCCTTAGATGATTCAGAGGGCTCAGCCTGCCCAGTGTTTGAGATTGGATTCAATGTTCAAGGTCTGCAAGAGGATGACCCAAGTCACAGCCAGGTGTACAGTCTGGTTGAATTGAGACCCCAGTCAAGCCCAGTTCCAGAGCCACTAAAAAGGACAAGTCCCTGCCAGCCCAGTGATTCTGCTTACATCCAGATGACTTTAAACCTGATTACCAAATATTGAACCAGTCTGCTGAGATGACCGCTATCTTGCCATCCCTGAGACCACAACATTCTGCTGTCCCAGCCAGCCATAGATGGTCCCAAGCTTCCTGTGTCAAGGCCAGCACCGATTGTCCACAGCTTGTCCGTATCGGTCAGGCAGCACAGATGTCCAAAAGCTCACTGCCTGCCAAGGTGACCAAAGCCACAAGTGCAGCCAGGTGTGACACAGGTGCAATGCCTGCCCAGGTGACCCCAGTCTTAACGCAAATTGATTTTAGCTTTTTCCTTTATAGTCCTCCCAGCAAAATTGATCTCCGATCTCCAGAACTAATGATCTGCTATTTGCCCTCAGTGCCCAGGACAAGTTGAATCCGGCCATAAGTTTCTCTCTTCTCTTGGGATAGGGTTGCCTAGCTTTAGTCAGTGGTAAAAACCTGACAGGGTTTACAAGGTTTCAGTGATGCCTAGGTTGTTGAACACTTATAATCTCTGAGTTCATGGGACCACTTACCTTTTTGGGTTATACAATTACCTCCTAAAGCCCCCTTCATTGGTGTCAGAAATCTGGTGACAGTGCCAACTTTGGGCATGGGTGTGGGGGATCTGGAATTGGGATGTTTCGTATTGTAGCAATTACCAGCCAACATTTATCTCAAAGTACAATTGGTAAACAGATTGGTCCAGTGTGGAGGTCAGGATTGGTTTTTTTCTTTTTTTGCTCTAAAAGAGGAGGGTAATTGTAAGGAATTCCATCGTATGTCTGTTTACCCTGTGGTGAAACTGTACTACTGAACTGCATTCTCTGTATTTTGTCATAATCATATATCCTCCACGAGTTTGATGTCACATAAAGACTCTACCATCCATGGATATGGCAGATATAAGATACTTGGTACTCTTGTCGGTTTTTGTACATGATCTTCAGTTCCAGTCTGTTAATCTAATCTTCTAGTTACCGTTCTTGAGGACCAGCTGTAGGTGGTAAAGGGACAGCAATTTTATGGCAATTTTTTTTTCTGATTTAGGTATGTGCCTTGGAAAGGGGGATGGGCCATGATATGTCAGGAATAATGAACCCATGTGACAAAACCCTTCTCAAGCAGGTCAGTACTGACCTGCTTGAGAAGGGTTTTGTCACATGGGTTCATTATTCCTGACATATCATGGCCCATCCCCCTTTCCAAGGCACATACCTAAATCAGAAAAAAAAATTGCCATAAAATTGCTGTCCCTTTACCACCTACAGCTGGTCCTCAAGAACGGTAACTAGAAGATTAGATTAACAGACTGGAACTGAAGATCATGTACAAAAACCGACAAGAGTACCAAGTATCTTATATCTGCCATATCCATGGATGGTAGAGTCTTTATGTGACATCAAACTC
Organism: Hymenochirus boettgeri; assembly: GCA_019447015.1. NCBI lineage: Eukaryota > Metazoa > Chordata > Amphibia > Anura > Pipidae > Hymenochirus > Hymenochirus boettgeri. Next base: position 133,849,538 of record CM033473.1, read on the forward strand.
GTGGAGGATATATGATTATGACAAAATACAGAGAATGCAGTTCAGTAGTACAGTTTCACCACAGGGTAAACAGACATACGATGGAATTCCTTACAATTACCCTCCTCTTTTAGAGCAAAAAAAGAAAAAAACCAATCCTGACCTCCACACTGGACCAATCTGTTTACCAATTGTACTTTGAGATAAATGTTGGCTGGTAATTGCTACAATACGAAACATCCCAATTCCAGATCCCCCACACCCATGCCCAAAGTTGGCACTGTCACCAGATTTCTGACACCAATGAAGGGGGCTTTAGGAGGTAATTGTATAACCCAAAAAGGTAAGTGGTCCCATGAACTCAGAGATTATAAGTGTTCAACAACCTAGGCATCACTGAAACCTTGTAAACCCTGTCAGGTTTTTACCACTGACTAAAGCTAGGCAACCCTATCCCAAGAGAAGAGAGAAACTTATGGCCGGATTCAACTTGTCCTGGGCACTGAGGGCAAATAGCAGATCATTAGTTCTGGAGATCGGAGATCAATTTTGCTGGGAGGACTATAAAGGAAAAAGCTAAAATCAATTTGCGTTAAGACTGGGGTCACCTGGGCAGGCATTGCACCTGTGTCACACCTGGCTGCACTTGTGGCTTTGGTCACCTTGGCAGGCAGTGAGCTTTTGGACATCTGTGCTGCCTGACCGATACGGACAAGCTGTGGACAATCGGTGCTGGCCTTGACACAGGAAGCTTGGGACCATCTATGGCTGGCTGGGACAGCAGAATGTTGTGGTCTCAGGGATGGCAAGATAGCGGTCATCTCAGCAGACTGGTTCAATATTTGGTAATCAGGTTTAAAGTCATCTGGATGTAAGCAGAATCACTGGGCTGGCAGGGACTTGTCCTTTTTAGTGGCTCTGGAACTGGGCTTGACTGGGGTCTCAATTCAACCAGACTGTACACCTGGCTGTGACTTGGGTCATCCTCTTGCAGACCTTGAACATTGAATCCAATCTCAAACACTGGGCAGGCTGAGCCCTCTGAATCATCTAAGGACACTGGGCATGGCTACCATTCATCAGCAGAAAGTATGCAACTGGATTTACAGGCAATATCTGCAAGCTTTGGGATTTAAAGACATGTGACGAAGCAACAATCATTTGCCATGGTTCCCAGTGGGAGGAACCCCCAATATCTCATCAGTACACTTCCAAGATATCCTCAAATAGAACAGAATTTTTTATACTCAATACTTAACAGAACATCTCTTTTAGTCAGGTAAGAACATACAGTAATAACCATACTGGAATTGCTATTACTTATGGGACTACTGTAGTGGGAATCTTTGTGCTATTTAAAGGGCACTAAGCCTCAAAACAATACGAATCAGAACAGTATGTCATATTTTCTACCCTCTGTTTATACGTGAGACAATCATTTTTTAGTTTTTTTTAGTAAAATAGGTACCACGGGCGGTTTATACTCTGGGTGGTTTATACTCGAGTTCATACGGTATTAACAAAAAATTTCTTTCGTTACTGGAAATTACACCCTTGCACAGGTTGCATTTACTCATAAGGCACGATCCCGTCCCCTATATTTTACTTTATAACTGCATTATAATAATTATAAGCTTTTATTTAAACAGAAAAGAGGAACTTGCCCACAGACACCGAGCTGGAGAAGGAACACTTTTACATTGTCCAGTGTAAAAGAGGAAGTGCTTTGAACTTTTTACTAACATAAACATATGTATGGAGCATCATAGGAAATGTATCCCGTTATACATTGATGACAATCTATTACTTTGGCTCCTACATAAGGATCTTCAAGGGCTATGGCCACACTAATGCATTTTTCACGTGTTTACACGCGCTAGTTCACTTGTGCTTGCGATCAAGTTTGGTTAGAATGAAATCATGGAAAATAGTCAGATCCATTTCCATTTGCCATAGCCTTTTTTTTGTGCAAATGTGAAATAGCAAAATCACATGCCTTGTGTGTTGTGTTGTAGTGGGTGGGCCTCAGCCTCAACATTTTGGATTTAAAAGGCAAAGGAACAAGATTGAGAAGCAGAGACTGTAGTGATGGACCCTGTTAAGACTGAAATGCAGGCTATTTCTATGGACCCTGGACTTAGATGGAATGGAAGCAGGTTGTAGTAAGATATTGAAGTCGACTGGAAGCAAGGCTGTATGGCTGGAGACTAACAGGGTTAGTTCGGATCAGTCTGATTGCTTGACACGGATGATTGCACCTGGTTGAGAAGAAGTATGTTTGCTTTGAAATTGACATAGACTGGGCCTATGGAGTTTTACCCAAAGAATCGCAGAAACAAAAAGGTAAGTACAGATACCTTCGGATACCCAGTACAGATACCCTGATGCCCAGAACAATAACGGGTGAACCTGTTCCCTAATACAGTACCCTGATACCCAAGTACAGATCACCTGATCCCAATACACGTAAGGGTCAACCTGTTTTCCCATACAGATACCACCCTGATACCCAGAATACAAGTTAAGGGTTAACCTGTTTCTAAGTCAGATACCCTTATACCCAAGTCGATCCCTGATCACAGATACAAGTAAAGGTCACCTGTTCCGCAAGTACAGATACCCTGAATACCCATATACAGTAAAAGGTCAACCTGTTCCCAGTAAGATACAATATATAGAAAATTGGTGCTGTTGTACATCCATATTAAAGTGCAACTAGTAGACCAAAAATATAATATCATACACAAAACACCGAATTCTAGTTTCCCAAACAATTCTAATTTGCATATTGGCTCCGTACATAAGGTTGCTACTACAAAATAAAATACTTTGGCCACTTATTGGACAATTGCCTTTTATTTATCTCCAGGTTTGCAGACTGTTTGTTACAAAAAAAAGGTTTTTCCCCCCCCCCCCCCCCCCCCCCCCCCCCCCCCCCCCCCCCCCCCCCCCCCACCCCCCCGCCCCCCCAAAAAAAAACCCCTTTTATGGAGGTAGCCAATTACAATTAGAATCGTGTGTGCACTATAAATTCTATTTTTTGTATGTATTATATTTTTGGCTCTCTAGTTGCCTTTAATTATTGGATGTACAACAGCCCAATTTCTATATATTGTGTGTTACATTTAAGGTTTGACCAACCTTCTGGGAAATTGTCTTCCCCCAAGTTAGGTCATGTGCTCGTTTAAGCAAAAGTACGTTTATACTAGGTCAGTTTCAAGCATCAGGCCACACAGGAAAGCTGTCAGCTCATTTAGCCAAAAAGACAAGTTTACCATAGGGTAGGCACCAGTTCCACAAGAAAGCAACCTTGATGGAGTACCTGGTCTTAAAAAATAATTTGGCCAATTGTTGAACTAATTGCTTTTTATTTATCCTTAGAGAGTAAGCAGTTTAATGCCTTAGTATATAGCGTTAGAGTTATGTAGTAAGATATGTTATATTTTATGGGCTATTGAGCGTGTTAGTTATCGTCTGGGTAATGTAATATATATTCTCATTATTATGGATGAGAGGTTAGTATGAGGATTAGAATAGGATAGGTAGGTGTTGGATGTGCGTTTAAAGGTGTGTCCCAAGTAAAGATACCCTATTGCCAAAGATTAAACAGATTCACACACCTCATAATTGTTTTAAAAAAAGTTTGGTTACAGAACTGCTGTAAGGAATGGTTTCAATAAAAAATCACCTTTAAAGAAAACCCTCTTTAACCAAACCGCTGCACCTGGCTAATCATCTTCTAACCGAGATTTGCTAGAATGGTCACAGACGATTGACCTGCATAACTTTCTCTTCTTAAGCTTCATCCACACATAGATGTTGACACTGATTCCACGACCCCCGAGCACCATCCATGCCCATGACGAACGCTGTTTCGGCTGTAATCACATGTTGTATGTGTTTTGTCGGGGTTGGGTTCGTTGATCTGCCTCCGTGGTGGAAACTACGAGGCCCCACCGTGATCGAAGTCTGTGTCAAAATCCTTGTATCGGACGAAGCTTTAGGATACAAAAGTAATGAAACTGGGTACCTGATGGAAAGGGAAAAATAATAGCAAAAATTAACTGGAGTTTTCTCTGTATCTGCAATATCAATATAGGCCAGCGATCATACTGTAATGCGGGACCAAGAACCAGGCAGGAACTCAAGGATAACTCACTGATCATACTCAATGAAACATGACTATGTAGCATACAATGAACAGGTCTGGACTGAAAATCATGATACAATGGACCGACAAGAAAGCCACGTAAAGCTGACGATCTGGCCACACCCAGGAGGTGGGGAGTTCCCTTATGTAGCACAGCAAACAGGTGAGGAGGGAATTCTCTGTGAATACCCAGAAGACAGGTTCAGGAGTCCAATGCTCCTGCAAGGGGAAAACAACATAGTAGGGAATTCTAACACAGAGAATGGAAGGTCAGTGTGGCAGCATGAGGAAGCATACAGGCTGTTTACCGAATGCTGCAGTAGCCAGGATATGGTGATATTTGCAGGGACAGTGGAGCAGCGAGGCTTGGCAAGACCCTCAACTTCAAGAACAAGCCTTACTTCCAACTGACCTCTTGTCTATTTCACCTTCCTAGCGCAAATCAAAAATAGGGCAAGGTCATTTGGCCGGATAGAAAGGTGCTTTTTCGTGACAACCTAAATGTGGTCCACTGTAAGCAATCAATAACCTAATAGTATTACTCATGCACTTAGTACTACCTTGCCTACAATGCAATATTCTGGCTGCATTCTCAGGCACATCCAGTGTCCAACACAGTTTCGTTGTCAAAGGAAGCGATTCCGAGAGGCTAGCCCCAGAGGCACTGGGAATTGGTGGCAAGGCTGCAAAGCTGTTAAAAAAATCTTTGGCATTTTCCCCATAATTAACTACTCACGGTCTGGTCAACGGGACAGGGTAAGAAGTTAGTAAATGTTAACCCACAGGGTAGGATGATATTACAGTTTTTAACTCTAGTGCTAAGGACCTGTTCAAACTCAAAGGCTCATCTTTTGATGTCTCAAAGGCTCAGTCTGCAGAAAGGTGTCAGGACTGTGCTCCTAGTAAGACATCCTAGGTTCAAGGTCGTTAAGCAGGGCATTGAAAAGATATAAAAAGGCACACATTCATAGACACAAAAACCTACAACTTTTCCGCAGCCTCAGCACTGAACATGGAAATTGTCTGCATCGACATTTACAAATCACTTTATACAAACGCCTTATCTATAGCTGTCTGAGCGAGGGCCAGCCGGGACAAATTTCCGTTGGTGTGCGGGCCTAAGCCTTACGATTAATATTAACAAACCCATATCATCCCACTCCCTCTGTCCGCCCCCTGGGAATAACCTAGATTCCGATCTTTCCTTCAAACCTCTGTCATTATCGCTTGCCAACTGTCGGCATCCAACTCAAAAACATCTCCCGCTTCGACCCTTCCTCGTCGAAAAAGCTACAAAAATCCTATCGTGCCCTAATCTATCCCCTGAATACTGCAACACACTTCCATGTGGTTTACGCAACAACCGCCTGTCAACGCGCTTCAATCATCTCAACTCTGCTGCCTTGCTCATTCATTTCTCTTTCTCACTTCGCTATGCCTTCTCCTCTCTGTCAGTCCCTCCACTGGTTGCCCATCACGCAAGGATCCAGTTTCAAATGCTTACCTTATCCTATAAAGCACTATCCAACAAGCCCTACCCTATATCTCATGCTGATCCAGCGATACGTCCCCATGCGCAACTCCGTTCTGCAAATGATAATACCTCCTCTCATCCACTCTGGTCACCTCTTCCCATGCCTGCTTCAGGGACTTTACTTGTTGTGCTTTGCTCCTCGGCTCGGAACTCCCTTCGTCTGTCCGTCACTCACGGTTCCTAACACCTTTAAACGTAACCCTTAAAACCCCCCCCTTAAGGCAGCATATAAACATTAAGACCCCTTACTAACCCATATGATCCAACCCGCCTTTCATGCTCCACTGCCAATCTTATTTACAGCCGTTCAATTCCACAACCTATGTCTTAATCCCCATAATCAGTCTGTAAGCTCTTTGGGCAGGGGCCCTCCTCTCCTATTGTATCACGTATTGTTTTTTTTCTTTAAAAACCCTCACTCTGTTACTTAGAATTATGATTTACCTAGTAGTACAATTATGAAACCACACACTATGTCAGAACATTATTTAACCCTGTATGTAATGTATGACTATGTAATTGTAAAGTTCCCAGAAGATGTTTGACATAAAATGTAAACTACTTAGGATCCGACCAGGATTCCCTTCAAATAACTACCAGATTGAGATGGAGGGATGACAGGTCTTACTGGGCCCTAGAAAAAAAAATAAAGCTAAATTGGGTAATTGTCAAAGTGTGCAGCGCATTCGGTGTGTAATGCAGTTGAAACGTAGTGGAATTCAAAAGGACAGGTTAAAGGATTCGGTATAGATGGAGTTCACTTTATCTTTTGACTTATTAACTTTGAGTTACGAACTCTTTGAGTTTAAGGGCCAGAGTATTTTGGCCTGAACTGCTCGACAAATAGACTAAGGTTTCTGGAGCAGCCATGCAAAAGTAATCAGGCCCTTCTTCTGGGCAGTTAGGGGTTCACTGGAAGCTAGATGGTGCTGAATTTTGGGGAGTAGCCCACGGGGTGCAACCTCCAATAAGTAATTAAAACATAAACAGGGTCCAGTCAATAGGGCATCAGAACTAGGACAGGTGCTTACAAGCCGGCGTCAGAGTGGCTGTGGACAAAAATGGAACGTGATAGCTTCCACTGGTAACCTCCTGCTCGAATACTTGTTTATTTGATAGTACATTGTTTATAACTGTAATGTCTTATCAACTATATTAAGAAGTTGTACTATGTTACAAGTTACTGTTACTGTCACTGTTAATTTCACTGTTGTTAGAATCAATAAACTGATCCCTTAGTTTCAAATTATTTGGTATAGTCTGTTTTATAGTGGGGAACAGTATCAATGGGGCCGGGTTATCTTTGGCAGCAATGTCTGGATCAAGACTTAGGGTATAGCAGGTGTTTTAGTTTTGCTGCTTGTTGGTATGTTAGCAATTTCATTTTGTAAAATAACTTTTCAGGTCTATTCCACCACCTATGAGAGAGAGCCATGGACGAGTTAATCGAGGGAGGGGCGGCATGACAGGGAGGGACGATCAAGCGGGGGAGTGGTTAGTGGAGAGCAATGCATGCTGGGAAGAAGAAAGAGTGAGGAGAAGAAAACAGGACAGGAGCCATATTAAGGAAAGAAAAAAGGCGCGGCAAGATGAGGCAGGACGGCACAGATACTGGTGTCCCTGCAGCGGGAAGCTGAAAGAAGAGGAGTACCTGGGTAGGTGAGCTGCTGAACAACGCAGCTGAAAGCAGGCTGCAACGGCTGAGACACAAGGATCACCACAAGAATCACCTCATGGCTATGGCAGAAGGCAGAGGCCTCCAGATTTCCAGACAGACTGAGCCCTCTTACATCAGGGGGAAGGAACAAGGAAGAGCAGGAGCCCAGAGCGGCTAAGAAAAGAACAGCCACAACAAAAGTACTCCAGCGGACAGGGGAAGGGATGCCATTATAGTGGCAGGCAGCCAGGTTAATCAAAATGGTGGCCGAGGTGTTCTAAGTAGCAGGGGGAAGATAGGGACACCTTGGGTCGGTAGCAGACAGAGTATAGACTAGATGACAGAGTAAACAGAAGAATTGCCAGCCTCAGCGAGGTTATCACCTCAGGTCACATACCAAAGGGGCGAATTGATAATCAAACTGAGTCAGTGCACGCTGCGATAGGCAGGGCGTGGGAGAGCTCGATAGACCAGGGCGGAAGTGAGGCCTCAGGAAAATTTGGTGCAGCGGGCTCATTTGAAATGTCGCGGAGGCGGCCAGCCAGGTTGGGCATACAAGTACGTCATCTGATATTCATTTCAGAATACCAGTCAGGGAGTAGCGACCATCAACAGTACAAGATTGTCACCACACAACCGCTTCGATGTGACTGCAAGAAAAGTCCAGAAGGGCGCACGTTGCGATCACGCGACGGCATGTTTCAAGAGGGCTGCAAGCGTCGAACAGGATCCGTCGAGATTTGGCCCATGGATCTGAGCACAGACGGCAGTCAAGCTCCAAACTATCCAGGTACAATGCAACACACTTTGTACATCACACACACCCCACAAACACAACACAGCCTATACTCAACAGTCTTTAATGCTAATTATCAGGGCAATGAGGGCATGCATGGTTTTATGACTAGCCAAAACAGTTATTGGGGCAATGAAGCTTCACTGACAACAGAAAGCAGATATACGAACGCTACATTGGGTACGGTAGCTCTTAACAGTAATTCCGGACGTCAGTGGTAATGTACCTGACAGCATAGGGGGGAGCAGACAACAAATGGAGCTTACAGATCTTAGCTCACCTCAGTGGTCAGTGGCAGCATCATAGCGGCAGCCAGTAATGTAGCGCAAATGACAGCTTTGTCAATACAACCGGTATATCAGACCAGCGATGGGAAATACATACACTGTTTCGAGGGCCATTAAGCACACTTGAAACAAGAAAATAAAGACAGGATATGGCGGAGGGAGTATTTGGAAATTTTTCTCTCTACTGCCCTTTGGAGAGATTTAATTTGACAAGTGGGATAATTCAGAGAAGCCTAGGAAAGAAGAGGACGAAGAAAGAAGGAGAATTGGATGATCCCGAGAAACTTTCGGGAATTGGCTTTCAAGCATTTGTAATATTGGGTAGTATTATGGGGAGCGCTATCCGATGCAATGCTCATCATTACTCTGCTACCTGGACCACCAATGGGAACGCATTGGGTGTATGGAGGTCAAGCTTGGCTTCGATATGATGAGGCATTTAGGCAGAGGATGGCAGTGCGACAAGAATTAGCATGGGACCACGAGAATATTAGTCTATGGATGAGGATCATGAATAATAAAAGTTTTCACAACATCCCATCCTATAACAACCCACAATGCCACCATTTCAGAACAGTGCAGTCCTTTCAGTCAGGACGACGGATTTTGGTATACAGGGCCAACAATCAAAAGAAAGGATAATGCTGGCAATATAATGAGAGTGCCTGCAAGTGGGGAATGTCGTGCAAATGTGGCACGAATGTTCATTCTGCACAGGAATGCACACTACAAGATGTTTCAAAAGAGTTAGACAAACAGCAGGCAGGAAAAAATATTTTACAAAAGGGATGTGACGCCAGTAAGCTAGACAGGATGGAAATTTGGGCTAAATAAATACCCCGTGTCAGGATAAACACAAGTGTTGAGAAAAGGATTTCAGGAAGGCTTTATTTACCATCAACAACTGCAAGGGCCCAGATCACATGTAAAAAATTTACGTTCGGTGAGATTGCAGCCAGACAAAGTTAAAGAGATTTTAGAAAAAGAGATTAATATGGGCAAAATGGCCATGACCATTTGATCAGCACCAATTCCCAATCTGATAGTTTTTTCGCCCTTAGGCCTGGTTACAAAAAAGGAGCCAGGAAAATACCGGCTGATTCATCACCTATCATTCCCACGCTGGTCAGTCAGTCAATGATGAAATAGATAAATAGCTCTCTGCAGTCGAGTATAATCATTGACCAGCGGTAAAGATCATTCAGAAGCGGGCCTTGGGGCGTTTATGTCAAAAACAGATGTAGAATCGCATTCAACTGTTACCCAGTTTTCACCCCGATTCCATGTACCTTTTTAGGATGTAGCTTGAAATAAAATTTATAATAGGTCACTCCCAATGGGTGTTCTATCTCATGCGCGTTAATTTGAAAGTTGCAGTACAGTTTTCATCATGGAATGGGTAGTTAAACAAAGTCTGTCCTTGACTCAGTATTTCATACCTACTAGACAACTTTTTATTCATACGGTGCTAGGGAATCAGGACAGTGTCAAAGTTGGTTGGCAACTATTCAGGCAATAGCAGAAGACTTTGGGATCCCATGGGCTCCCTGAAAAGACAATAGACCGCAACGTGTTTAACATCTTAGGGATTGTTGGTGGATTCGATAGCTCAGGAATGTGATTGCCCATAGAGAAGGGTAAAATTTGCAACGGTAAGTGCGGATGACAATGGTAGCAAAAAGATATGCCTGAGACAAATGCAATCTTTTTTAGGTAAACTAATTTTGCTTGTAAATTAACTACCATAGGGAGGGTTTTTGCTAGGCGATTTATCATTAGCAACAGCAGGTATCAAGAGAGCCCATCATTTTATCAGAGTCCACAAAGGGATGAAGGAGATGACTTAACTATCGACTGGCAGCAATTCCTAAAAACGTTTAATGGAAAAAACATTGGCAACTCACCTTACAGACGATAGAAAATTGGAACGTTTACCGATGCCGGCGGGCTCATACAGGCTTGTGGGAGCATATCTGCAAGGAGCATGGTGTGCCGAGCCTTGGCCCAAAAATGGACAAATTCAGAGCTAATACCCAATTTACATTGTTGAGCTTTTACCAATACTTGTGTCAGTAATATCTGGGGAGGGGCAAATTAACACAACAATAGTTATGTTCAGGACGACAATATGTCGGTGGTGCATCACTTAATAATCTGACTAGTGGATCCATACCGTACTAGTAATATTGAGGCAGCTAGTTTTGCAATGTTTAAAGCATAACATATCATTCAGAGCTAGGCACGAAAGGATTAAAAACGAGATAGCACTCTGTTTCTTCGATTTCAGTGGAAGAGATTTCGATCGTTGGCACCAGAGCACAGGAGGTAGGAGCGGGTTGCCCGAATTGGTTATGGAGTCCTGCTATAGAGAAATTGTTACGGCTGGGTGCAACAATCGGTGGCGCCGCTACATGGCGGGCTACTGCAGAGTTTGGACGGAATGGAAAAAAAATAGAGAAAGAAACTTATAGAAAGGAAGGAAAATTGGACAGGTTCAGATTATTAAATGTCATTTAATCAAAAATGTGTTTGATAACAATGACTCTGCAAGCAAAGTTGAAAAAACTCAGCTCCTTAAGCTTTCATTTTAAACTGTCCAGTAGTTACGATTAACAAACATTTCTGATACGGCAGCATGCAAGGATACAAGAAAAAAGGATGTGACCAAGACAAGCGAAGGCCTATAACGATAGGTATATTGGAAGGACTGCTGAAACAGTTAGAAAGCATAACTACATCCTATTTTGAACTTAACCTCTTTAAGCATAGCTTCTTCACGTGGGCATTCCATGGGGCGTTTAGAGTACGGAATTGGTAAGTCAGACACAGCGGAGCAGGAGGCATTTAATGAGATGTTGTAAGAAATCAGACTGCACCAGAGATCCTACTAAGAGACCCAAAAACAAAGAAAGGGGGGATACTTACAGTGACTTTGTACCAAGTCAAAGGAGCTTGACATGCCCAGTAAAAAGCTATATGGTTTATATAGCTATTAGATCCAAAAGCATTCCAGGTCATTCCCTGATACATACAACAGGGGCAGCTTTATCCATATTTCAATTTAAACACATTTTTAAAAAGGCAGTACAAACGTAGGGTCTAACACTGCAGATTATGGCACCCACTCATTCAGGAATTGGGGACAGCCACCGAAGCACAAGAATGGGCTTGAGGGAGTCAGTAATAAAAAAGGTGGGTCGCTGGGAATCAAAAACGTTACAGGTCATATATCAGGTTAAGCGAAATTGAAACCATTAAAAAAAAAAAAAACACAACAGACAAGTTAATAAGTTCAGTAAGTAGCTTTACTTTATTTATAGGATATATTGTTTACCTTTCAGGACCGACACTATGTTCGGTGTGGGTGGTTGGACACTCGTTTATCTATGGGCACACCAGAGAGCTCTATTAGAAAAAATGGGGCTCAGTTGGGTTTAGATGATAGGGATTTCGAGGTCCACTGGATAAGTAAGAGAGGCCTGGTGTGGGAGGAGGCGTTTCTTTGATAATATCGCGCTAAGTTTTTAGGACCTCCAACATAATTCTGCTTTATGCAGGTGGGAATGATTTGGTTTGGTTGTCCCATGAAATAATAATAAAGCTATAAAGGGACCTGCCTTGACTTGTGGTCAATTTTCCCAAATGTTATGGATTTTGCGGTCAGAAATTCATAAACCCATTTTTTTCCTGGATTGGTGCTCGATTCACATGCAGCTATAGAACGGCCAGAGTTAAAATAAATAGAGCCATAGATAATTCATTCTTACAACGGAGGGCCATTGATAAGACATGTGAACATGAACATCAGAGCTCTCTGTTCGCTCAGACTTGTTCACCTTACTGAGGTAGGACTTGATATTTTTATTAATTTAATGTGAAGTCCTAGAGAGGGGCGTCATCGGCTTGGGGGACCCTCGCAGTTAGGGACCTTCCTCTCGCGGGTTTTGGCGGGGTTCCTCGCCAGCCTGGCTTCACGCGTTGCATGGACAATGGTGGTAACTAATTGGCCTGGTCCACCCTGTAGGTGGGTGTGCCGGGGAGATAAATCTTGTTAAATGACTGTAAAGGAAGGATTCATTACGGTAATTTTGTTTGATCGCCCAAGTTAGCTGAAATGGTCAGTCGAGAGGCCATTTAAACAAGTTGAGAGTTTTAAGTAAAAACAATGGCAATGGTTAAATTCTCGCCAGCTGGTGTGGACCCTCAAGCAGATTCAAGTTCACTATATGTGAAGTTTTCCAAAATAACCTGTTATGTAGATTCTAACACTTGTATATTATGTTATGTTCTAATGTACATGATACTTACCTTTGAAATTTTAAGAGGTATTGGATTGACTGTATAATTTATTAAAGCTGTGGCCAACACATCCAAAAGAAAAACACAGTGTGTGTAAATTTCTTGAGGGTTGTTAAATGTTAAGCGGAGTATAGTCCATTCCCATGTATTATTTACCTGACGAGAACCAAAACAATCACAGTGGACATAGAAACACCTTGCAGATTAGCAAAAGGTAGATTTGAACTTAGGACCAAAATAATAAAGAGAGTGAGGATAAGAAGAAAAGCAGACAATCCCCCTGTGTAGTGGGCAGGCAATGACAAGCATAATCATGCAAAAAAGGTCAAAGATTCCAAACCAGGATAAATAGAAGGACAAGAGAGACCAGTGTTTCACTTATAGTTAACGCCTGAGCCCAAAAATGGAGATTAAGAAATGTAAACTGACTGCCTGGCTCTTCTCCATGGTTCCTGGTTTATTAGCCGGCAAGACATGCTATATTCTGTACTTCCTGTACAAAGGATGAACTATAAAAATGAAAATAAAAAAAAGGTATCCTGCACGCTGGCAATTACTGTCGCTTTCCATTCATGTAAAGTAGGCAGAAATCATTCATCTGAAGAAGGAGAATCTGCCAGGGACAAAAAAAAGGAAATGTCACATAAGATCTTTTGCTGATAACAGTGTTTGCTATAGATTATTGTAGAATCATCCACCTCTTAGTAGATAGAATATGGTGGACTCTTGATTCAAAACTGCTCTTGCCACTCCACGACCTTTGCCTTACATTACATATTCCAGGACATTAGTAGAAAGAAAGTAGACCATGCAGAAGTTGTAAAAGAAACCGAGAAAAAGAGAACTTGAGACTAGCAAAAATTTATAATGCAATATAATGTGGGTGTTGAAATGTTGAGGTTGTCCTGCAAGGGTAAAGACTTTTACCCTTTGGTATGTTGTTTTATGCTATATAGCAGTATGTATTAAACAACACATTATTTATTCTATTCTCCCTCAGGCTTTGCGCCGAAAAGCGTAAATATTCACTTTATTTCACCACATTTTCCATCATTATGTCTTTATAACTGTGGGAAAGAGAGTTGCCTGGGAGGGTTACCATGTAACCAATTGGAGAAAATACAAACTCTCTTGTAGATGTGAAATCATCAGTGCTGACCACTAAGCTAGAACAACATTCAGCATTGGCGTGGCTATAGCAAAAGTGGTTAATTTAGTTTAATTTGTTCGACTGGTTGTCACACTGCCTGATGATCACAAATATGGTCCATCTGTTTCTTTATTAACAATTTATTGGTCTGTTTTGAATTATTTATTCTATGGAAAAAAATCTTTACACAATAACCCTCCCTGTGCATGCACCACTCTTTCTTCCGTTTTTTTACTGATGTCACGTTTGGTAAAATTTCCATGTTTTTAGCTGCTCGGGAGAGCAGGAAGATTTACAATTGCTGATGGCTGTGACGTTGTGAAGACTATGTTCTTCAGAGACGGTTTTAGGCCTGGATCTTTACAATACAGAAAAGGACAGAGATGAAACTGAACCCTGTTGCAGTCTTTGTATGTTAGATGTAGCCTTGTAACACTAGGATGCCTTACCACACAGCAATTATTTTGTTTTCTGTCATCCATTTCCAAAATAAAACCTTGTGGTAGTAGAAACCTAAACAATTGTTTACAACACTTATATATTATATTTTTTTTTTTTTTAGTAAATCAACCTCTTAATACTTTGACACTTGTAAAAAAAAAAAAAAATCAATGTGTCAATATTTTATAAACAAGATTTATGTCATGTGGCTACATGTATTAAGCATTTTTATTGGTCTTTTTTTTAAATGTGATAACAACCATCATAACAAAAGCACACATCCTTAACTTTTCTAGGTTGTCTTCTCTGCAACAGTGGAACATCTGCTGGTTGCAGGTGAGAATTGGGCAGAGAACTATAGTGGTATAAAGTTTTTTTTAGAAACATTTTAAAATGTTAAGTACTTGGGACAGGGATAGGACTTGTTTTCATACCTCCCAGTATTGTTTTCGGTGAGAAGCACCAGCCCAAGAAAACTGATTCTGCCAGTTTTCCTCCTGGCTTTCAGCAACCAGGTTATCATGGGTGTATGACCCCAGGCCAGGTTAGTCCAAAACTAACCTGGCAAATGAAACTTTATGTGCTGTACAAATACAATATATTATATATATTGTAATTATAAATAATACAACAAAACAATATTGGGAGGTAGTAAAATATGTTAATTTATAGTATTATCGTATAGTTTTCCTTTTATCGATAGTACCTTTGGACTTTGGACAGTGTATGCCCCTAACGATTTTTGACGTTCGCTGCGGTTTCGAAGGGGACGGCAAACATGATGGCCCACCTCAATACTTATTTGTGAACTATCTTTTTGATAATCTCTTTTATATTCTAATCTATTTTTTACATCCCTTTGAAATCAATATATAAGATAAATGTACCCCTATAAAATTATAGTTACTGTTATGGCATGTATATATTATCTCTAATTTAAACTTCTAAAAAAGAATTTAAAATTTTTCTGCTGTGGTCGTAGCTGTCCCAAATAACTTAACTGATATATTTCATTAAAGGGTATGTACATCCCCCCACAAAAAGTTAATATGTGGGCAAATGGTTCACAAACCTCACCTTGCAAGGTTGTTGTCCCACTTATTGTTTGTCCTCCAATCGTGGAACGAAGGCTGGTAAGTACTTTTGGAAAGCAAGGTTGAGGTTTGTGCCCTTTTTCTGCCACATATTAAAAATATGTTGGGAGTCCGAAAACCCCTTTAATATGATCTGTATAGGGACTTCAGAGTTCAATGCGTGCTAATACTGATACCAGTCAATAAGCTTAAAATTGATAACATCTATTTGTGCTATTGTGTGACCTCTATTACTGTCTTTTCAAAAATATCACTTCTGGCCCCAAACTACTAACTTTAGCTTGGGTACACATGGCAAGCCCTGGACCATATTTCCTTCCGACAGACTAACGGTTGAGAAAGCGATCTACATTGGATGAGATAAAGCAGTACCGCAGAATTTTGTGGTGACCAATCATGTGGCCTGTTGCAAACCATGTTATCAGCTGAAAATTATGTTCAGTCAGTTTTTTTGCTATATTTTGATGAAAAATCAGAGAAAATAGTTGTGGAAAATATTGCACTGGCAGTCAATCAGGTTGATAGAGCATCTATGTGTACCTAGCCTTATTTTTACTATGCATAATGGCTTTTAATTAAATTTTAATCCTCTGTCAGACTGACATCCCTTGCACTTTCTGATGAACTCAGCAGGGCTCAGCAAGCAAGTGTGATAATAATTAACACAATATCTGAAGTGCCACAACAGAGGTAACAATGGGCCAGCGAAAAGCAGTGCTCTGCATACTTCACTAGGTGTAGTCATTGATCATTCCAATATGCCATTCTAATCATTTACTTTGCTTCCAGAGCTATCTAATTTTTTTTTTAAATCATAAAAAGTGAGTTTTTTCAGAAACAACTTTAAATGTAACAAATAACCTATATGATTTCAATATCCACTTGGGAAATACCAGAATTGTTTACGTAATATTAATAAGGCCAGTAGCATTTATATAATACAGTATAATATAAATATAATAATAAAATATATTATATATTGTAAATATAATAATAATATACCTAAGAATGTTCTTTGATAGTGAAAAATGGGAGATTCAATAAATTCTTATTGTTTAAAATGGTGCTAATTTTTTTGCCCACCAATCAGAGTTAGCTTCAGTGGTAAATAACATCTGATTGGTTGGTGCAAAATTAGCACCATTTTAAACGATAAGATCTTTTATTGAAAACCTGAATGTTTTTTTAAACATGGTTCACTAAGCCAGTAGTTTTTTCCACTTATCCAGTGCGAAGGAGGGTGGACGTTTCCCTTGAAAAACTGTAACTAAGAATAGGCAATCCAAGTCAAGAACAAACTGCCAACATTCCCAGACTAGTTATGTTATGATCAAAATGCTGATTATATTACTTATCATATTATCAATTGCAAAATCATTGGAAATGACGGTTGTTTGGAAAATTACTCAAACATTGGGTGGTAAATTTGTATGTATGCATTAGATGGCAGTTCCATTTGAGATTCTCATAAACAGAAAAATTTATACTCTGATCATATCGCTGCCACGTATGGGTTTTTTTTAAAGGCAGTTTTCACACCCCCAAAAAATATGCTAGATCAATAAGAGTTAGCTGGTACACCATGTGGGGGCTTTTTGTCCCGACCGCGTTTGTCATACAAGCATCAGCCTGCACAAATGACGTTGGACGCAGCATATATGGCGCGTCCACATTTGCACCAAAAAAAAAGTTGTTAATCTTCAATGACCGTTCGCTAACCCTAGAAGGATCGTTCTTCGGTCATAATCTTAAATTACCGTCGCTAAGCAGGAAGGTCGTTCGTTCGTTCGATAACTTCAAATGTACCATCCGCTAGCCAGGAAGGATCGTTCGTTATTATTCGTTATCGATAATCCTCGAATGTCCCGTTTGATACCCTAGTAATATAATAACCATATAATACCTAAATATAATAACCATATAATAACCTAGTCTATAATAACCATATAATAACCTGGTTATTATATGGTATTACATGATTAGGTTATTATATGGTTGTTATATGACTAGGTTATTTTATGGTTATTATTATGACTAGGTTATTAATGTTATTATATGATAAGGTTATTATATGTTTATTATATGACTAGGTTATTTTATGGTTATTATAGACTAAGTTATTTAATGGTTATTATATGACCAGGTTTATATATGTTATTATATGACTAGGTTATTTTATGGTTATTATATTACTAACTTAGTTTATGTTTATTATATGACTAGGTTTATTATATGGTTATTATATGACTAGGTTATTATATGGTTTATATGCTAGGTTTTTATATGGTTATTAATGACTAGGTATTATATGGTTATTATATGACTAGGTTATTTATTAGTTATTTATGACTATTTCTTTATGATATTATATGACTATGTTATTATATGGTTTTATATGACTAGGTTATTATATAGTTATTATATTACTATGTTATTATATGGTTTATTATATACTGGGTTTTATGTGGTTATTATAAGACTAGGTTTATTATATGGTTATTATAAATTTTACTATGTTATTAAATGGTTATTATATGACTAGTTTACTATATGGTTACTATATGACTAGTTATTATATGGTTATTATACCATATATACCAAATAATAACCTAGTATATAATAACCATATAATAACCTAGTCATATAATAAACATATAATAACTAGTCCCATAAAATAACCATGTAATGACCATAAATAACCTAGTCATATAATAACTAACCCTCAAATGTACCGGTTGTTTCGCTAAACCCAGAATGGTTATCGTTCGGGTTCGTATGACAGTCGTAATGTACCATTTGTTAACCGCGTGGAAGATCCCCATTCTTTCTTGGGCGATAATCCGTCTGAGGCATAATAAGACGGTGTTAGCCGAGGCTAGGTGTGGTTGTTGCGAGTGAATCCTCCTAGATGACTGTTCACAACTTGGAAGGGATCGGTCATTTGTTTCGATAATCCGGTTCGCTCACGGCCTGAAGGTTCAAGGGCTTTCGTTCGTATCGATAATCCTCGAATGTGACGGTCTAATGGTAAGCTGCACAAAAGCGACAATTGTCCCGCCTGACTTCAGCAGTGTTTCTAAAGGTTGGGTGACGTGACATATTCCCCAACCAGACAAGCGCGGAGAAACTCACTCATCAGTTGGCAAACACATCCTAACTGCTGCTCTAGGTAGTTCATATTTCAATCCTCTAATGCTCATTGGGTCCCGGTCCTTGGCTTTGTGGGGGGATACAGCCAAGAAGAGAAAAATGTGGTGGGTACAAACAGATTTGCATCTATGGTCAACAACACAATAATAAATCATGGCAGCTGCCAGCCCAGTAACACTATTACCTGGTCAGATAGTTCTCTATCACACACTTTCCATAGGATTGTACAGAGTTTGAAAATAAACCTGAAGTAATAACTGTATGCAGGCAACATAATAGTTAATAAGGCTCGTATGCGCTGCTGAAAACAACGACGGGCATTCTGACTAATAATAATAAAAACCTGAGAATAGAAGCTCGTGTTCTGCAAAGTAAGATCGTTGAAGCAGGAAATGTCAAAAATCATGATACCCTAGGACAGCAAGGGAGAACGTGCAGGACCGGGGGGAGTCGGCCTAAAAAAATGTCAAGAAATTCTCCCCTGCCCCCCAGACCCAACCGCAAGCGTGTAAGTCAGAAAGTGCCCAAATATTACTTACCTCCCCTTCCTCCGCCGCACTGCCAGGGCCCGACAGGCTTGCGAGAAATGCAGCACAGGGGCGGGACCAGCAGTTGCTGTCTGTGTTGGCTGAGCAGAGACAATCACGGACGCGGATGCCGGGAGTTCAGTGGGCGGAGGAAAGAAGGAAGTAAGTAATGTTTGGGGCACTTTCTGAACTTAAAACTATAGCGGTTGGGGCTGGGGGGACAGGGAGAATATTATATCAAATGTTTTATACGCTAGGTGGGAGGGAATTCAAAATCGTTGGGTGGTGGGAGGGGCAGGGGGGGGAGTAGAGGGGGAGAAGGGCTGCAGTGCGCATGTAAACTTCTTCCTGGAGGGGACACAGGAGCAGAGGCCTATATGGGACTTCTGCAGGTACTCCTGGTGGGGGCTTTTTTTTTGAACTTGGGGTGGGGGGTAGCAGAAGAACCCTATTGAAGCTGGATGTAAGGTAAGGTGTAAGGATTAACGGCGCATAGTCCACCCCCAAAAATGTAACTTGTTTATATTTATTTGGCCCAAATAAGTTGCTCCAAAACAACTTTTAGCAAGCATGTAAATCGGTCCAGTTGTTCAACAAGTTACAGACCTTTGAGATATATATATCAGCGTGCATTTCTCTCCACTTCCACTTTTAGATGAAGACTCCCGAGCGCATTCAGTCTTAGAAAAAAAAAAAATTCTGCTGGCTTTACTTTTGGATGTCCTCTCTCTATCTCTCTGGCTCTGGCTGGCTGGCTCTGCTGTTTAGTCTCTGGCTTTCTTCATTACCGATACCTTTCCAGCTGGATTGGTTGAGAGGGAAATCCAGACGGATCCAGGGTCAGACACCATTACTGATGCAACTTTCCTCCTGTTCTCACTGCTGGATGCTTAACAGACAGCTCAAGAACAATGAACAAGAAGAGAAGCAAGGTAAATGTTAACCGTCTACTGTTATCGGCTGTTGGTCCACATGTTTGTCAGGGATTAAAGCCAGCTACAAAGAAGGTCGAGACACTTTTCGAACCACTGGACATCTCGATTTACATGCTTAAAGTTTGTTGCTGAGCACTGTATTTGGGGCCAAAGTAAATATAAAAAAGTTAGTTTCTGGTGCGGGTGGACCGCTTTCCACTTTAAATATCCTACACAACACAATCGGGGGCTTAGCAGTAGGTGGGGGGTTTGGGATGATAGTTTTGTGGGTTGTGGACGTGCCCTTTAAAGGCTGTAAAAAAAACATTCCAACAAATGGAAAGATGTTAGTGGGGATTGTTTCCTTTGATAATGTATCCACATTCACCCTAAATCAACCTGGGAACAGACATTGGCTATGTTTTTTTGCCAGACTAAAAAACTTTATAGGTAAACAACTAGTACTGTAACAACAATTCACATGTAATGCATAGTTTGCTAACTGGCGCCCATATATTACATATAGGATCACTCTAGGCAACAAAGCCTGGTACTGCCCTAACCCCACTTACTAAAAAAAGAACACTTACCCCAAACGACCACACCTCATTTTTTTTTCTTACGGGCAAAAGGTGACTATATTTATGCTGAAACTTTTTAAAGGATTGTCCAACTGAAAAAATTATACATGCCTAAAGTAAAAGAGCCCAATTTATAAAATGCAATGATACTTTTATGATTTTGTCTGTGTGTCCCTAGTTGTTCCGATGTATGTGCTGTAAGATCCGGCACTTAGGGATACATTGAATATTCATAGCTGCCTGAGCCTTCCCAAGGATAGCAGGTTAGTACGACGTTGCGTGCCATGCTCCGCACATGGCTAGATTCCACCACTGACGCGAGTCGGACTCGTCGCACCTCTGCCGCCGCCCGCAGGGAGGGTTAAACACGGGAAACCACACACGACACCACACACACACACAGCACAGCACCACACACCTCTCTCCTATCCTCTATCTATTATCTCGTCAGAGTGAGCCAGCCTGTCGTTACGTCTCGCGACTCTGTCAGGTCTCATCCGTAGCCTAGCCGTCGAGTCTGGATCGCGGCTCGCACGGTCACTCAGCGACGCAGCGTAGCCGGAGAGATCGTTAGTCGTATCGACTCGTCTCTCGCTCGAGTCTACGCGCGTCTCTATGTCTCGCGTCTTCTAAGTATCATTGCAGTAGCCCGATCTCCCGTCCTCGTATCTGCGGCTAAAGTCCCTCTCGAGTCCCTCGAGGTACTCTAACTCACGTCGCGCTCGCGTAGTCCAGCGCGCGTCGAGTCCTCCGTCGACGCGTCGCGAGTTCGTCGCTCACTACCGTAGAGCCCTTATCCTCGTCGCGCGTCGCGCCTCGCATCGACGTCCGACTCGCGTCAGTCTCGATCGCCAGTCTCGTACCAGTCGCGGAGCACGCTCTGCCTTCGACCTATCCGAGCGACGCAGTCACGATCTCGGCAGTCTCTATCGCGTCCGCGTCAAGCGATACAGGCGCTAGTCCAATCGAAAGGAGTAGCGTCTCCCGGTCAAGGCTCCGAGTCTATGCTCAGCGTATCAGTCTAGCGTCTCGCTACGCTCGTACCCTATACATCTACATCATCGTCTCGCATCGCTCTATCTTCTCTCTCTATCTATCTCTATCGTCTATGCTCTCTCTCTATATCGCTTCTACTCTCTATCTCTATCTCCTTATCTAGCGAGCTCTCATTTTCCATCTATCTCAGTCTATCGTCTCTTGCTATCTCTCTATCTGTCCTATCTCGCGTCGTATCTCTCTATCTATCTATCTATCTCTCATCTATCTATCTAATCTATCTCTATGCTCTCTCTCTATCTCGTCTCCTCTCGGGGTCCTGTATATACACCACACTCTTTCCGTGCTTTCCCCAGCACAGAAATGGCTCTTACCGTCTGGATTGGATATTTAGATCTTGGTCTATCTACACCACACTCTCCCTGCTTCCCCCACCACAGAAATGGCTCTTACGTCTGATTGGATATTTAGATCTTGGGTCTATCTACACAACTCCTCCTGCTTCCCCCAGCCACAGAAATGGCTCTTACGTTGGATTGGATATTTAGATCTTGGGTCTATCTACACACACTCTCCCTGCTTCCCCCAGC
The DNA here is from genome assembly GCA_019447015.1 of Hymenochirus boettgeri. Taxonomy (NCBI): domain Eukaryota; kingdom Metazoa; phylum Chordata; class Amphibia; order Anura; family Pipidae; genus Hymenochirus; species Hymenochirus boettgeri. The sequence goes on from CM033473.1 coordinate 133,871,683, forward strand.
CACAGAAAATGGCTCTACGTCTGGATTGGAATTTAGATCTTGGTCTATCTCACACACACTCTCTCTGCTGTCCCCCAGCCACAGAAATGGCTCTTACGTCTGGATTGGATATTTAGATCTTGGGGTCTATCTACACACACTCTCCCTGCTTCCCCCAGCCACAGAAATGGCTCTTACGTCTGGATTGGAATTTATGATCTTGGGTCTATTCTACACACCACTCTCCCTGCTTCCCCCAGCCACAGAAATGGCTCTTACGTCTGGATTGGATATTTAGATCTTGGGTCTATTCTACACACACTCTCCCTGCTTCCCCCAGCCACAGAAAGGCACACTTTATGTATGAACTCTCTCCTTTGTCTCTGCCAGCATGTCGTTTTACTACAGTTCTGCAATGCAGGAGAGGATCTGTTTAAAAAAGCACAGGGTCAAGGTGCGGACCAAAACGCATGGTAATAGCCTCATTTAGTAATCAGCTCACTTCCTTATCCAGCACAGCTAAGGCCACACCCCCAAAACGAATAGAATCTTCTAAAGACTGCTGCAAAGGTAGGGAATGGAATTTTTTCAAAAGAAAGGCAGGAAAAGGTCTTCTGGGATGGGTACTACCTGTATAATGAAAAAAAAAAATTTTTGATTTTGGTGAATAACATACCCTTTAAACTGTAAAAAACAATTTTTTTAAAAAATGTTAACTCGTACGCAGGGGGTTGTCTATACTTGTAAAAAACTGTACTGCTTATAAAAGTTGAGGGAATAAAAAATGGGAACAGCCATCCCTGCAGAGGGTGCCCATAGGCATGTGCCTTCGTGCATAATGGTAAATCATTGTTATTCTTAGTAGTCCCAGTTTCAAAAACAAACCTTGTTATGATTCTGAACTGACAGTTTAAATTTTTAGAAAAAAAAATCAAAAACTTCTATTGAAAATTCCTATTGGATTAGGATTTTTTGGTAACCCACAGTTGGAAAAAAAACTCGTCCCCTCAATTCAGCAACGCTGCTTTATGTATATATTACTTGTTATTTTCTACTTTCCTTTTTTTTGTCTACTTTGATAAATTAGAGATAGCATTTGAGAATTGTTCAGTAAACTATAGAGGAGAAAAAGCACAATTATTTCTATAAATATGTTTCTTTCCAGTAATTGTGCCATGTTTATTTTTTAACCAGGATATACATGTCACACAGCAATCACAAGAATACTATGCAATTTAGGATGTGAACACAATAAATTACAGTAGGTCACACTGTTCTTTACTCTGACATTTAAAATGCATTGCAAAGGGAATTTTAAGACAGCTGAAAAAAACAGACTGAAATATGATTTTCTTTAAATCAAAAGCACATGCATATTAAAGGCTATAAGCTCCCTACAAATCTTAAAATTGTAACAAGAAAATCAACCTATGAAGTGTAAAGTATTAAACACAGAAATGTTCAAAATAAATGTTATAAATTTCTGCTTTTCTTCGCAATGACATGATGTCTGTAATGTAAATGTAAAAATCACTGGCGCATATTAAGTGCTAGGGCAAAACAAAATACCGTATATACGCCAATGTAATTGATCGGTATTTCTAAGCTCGAGGTACCTATTTTTCCTGAACAAATTTGTAAAAACTGATTTGACGGGAGTATTTGTTAAAAACGTATGAGTAAAGCTGAGGTTTAGAAATTATGACCACTTTAGTGCCTTCTAATTCAATATTGTTTAAAGCTTTAGTGCCCTTTAAATGGAACCATACATTCCCATCCATACAGTGTCCCATACAGTAATAGACAAATCCAGTAACTAATGGGTAATACTGATGGCTATCTGCTCCATAGGAATCATAGGATATATTGAGGTCCATTTATATTTTTGGGTTCTGCATTAAAGTGTAAAGTCATATTAAAACATTGTTTTTGGACCCCTAGTGCAGCCATCAAACCCCCAGCTCTTCATATTCAGTATCTGATTCAGTATATAGTAATAGCTGCCAAAATATAGCTTTAAAATGCTAGTCTGGAAACTGCTACTTGCCTCATTGCATCCAATTTGGGTTGAGTCTTTTTACCACTCGTTTAGTAGGTGTGTGAAGATTCCTCTGTCTGTTCTTTGTCCGGCGAGCATTTCTCATAAAGTACAAGAGCACCACACCAGTTCAGTGGGTAAGTGTTACTTGCCTGGGTCTGCCACCCAGTTGCCGCTCACTCCGCATCTGCCGCCTGACGTCTCTAAACGGTGCCGGGAAGTGAGACTAGATTACAGACTGAGAGGTGAGTGACCCGAGTATACATCGAGGTTTGTGTTTTAAAAGCCTGAAACCCTCGGCTTATCTCAAGTATACAGCATGACACAAGCTCTAAGGGCCCTTTTCTAAAGCTACTGTAAAGTATCAAAATGTATATACAACAGAAACAGGAAATTTTATTTTCTACAAAATAACATTTTTATACAGTCCTGCTTCTTACATCAAAAGGCAACAACACGAATAAGAAGGCAGAGCACCTTGACATAAAAGCAGTTATCTGTTTCTTATCTATATTTTAATGTAGGTGCTGAAAAATTTGCCTTCTCACATTATTTTTTCCCAGCATTCCAGTATCTCACAGTGTGGTCACTGACCATTGTGCTCTCTGTACATGCCCAATCATAAACTACTGCAGGAGCTAGTTACAGCAGATCATGCCTACTAGTAGTCTCTAGCCAATCATGCTACCATCTGTATTAGACAGTGAGCATGTGACTGAAGTCAGGAGGTGTGGCCAGAAAGTTACACAAGTTATCTTATCCAGTTTCTCAGAGGATACATTAAATGTAATGCCATTTACTGGGTAAGGTAATTTAAAATTTATTGGTGTTTTAGTTGGGATGCTTTCATATTATGAAGTATAAAATGTGGTTTGTTAGTTGTCCTTTAATGTTTTTGAAGGTGGAAAAAAATACAATGGCTGTATTTTAAAAAACGGGGCAAAGAATTTATGAGAACAACCTTTCTTACTTTGATTCTACTGTGTATGTACAATTATATACTGTACACAAAAACATATTAATGGAAAGATTGCTGATTAGACAATTACATTAGTGATGGGGCTGCTAACCAGCATGCATCAACAGATACTCTTTTTTAATTGATGTGAGTGGAATGTTATACTGGATATACTAAAATAGTAAACTACTTCTGAATTCTATTTCTGCAAATCATTTGAAGATATTTGGAACTGTAATTTGTTATTGTTTTCCCTGTTTTTATTCCATTCTGATCTCATCATTGGAGGTAATATTTAGTCAGTCAAAGGAGGACGTAGAATTATCCTGCTAAGCTATTTTTCTGCTGACATATAAAAAGTATGCATTGCTATCAGTTATATATATAGCTCTATCTATACACTTACTGGATTATTCAATAAGTTCTTATGGTTAAAAATGGTGCTAATTTTGCCTCAAACCAGCAGTGTTGCTTTATATGTTAAATACTATCTGATTGGTTGGGGCAAAATTACACCATTAAACGATAAGAACTTTTATTGAATCTCACTGGATGCCTGACCAATGTCCTGTCTCATTCTCATATCATAGAAGGCTTGAAATATTATTTATTAAAAGGCTTTAAATATATAACGCAACAAGATAATTTTTTTTGTGTTCTAAATTTTAACAATTGATATTACTACTATTAACATTGAACAAATCTAAAGGCTGTTTCCCTAGTTTCTGTCTTAATACTTAAAGGAGAAGTTCAGTGCAAATACATGGTACTTTCAGAAAAAAGAGCAGTATTTCATCCTAAAGACCTATCTCATCTGCCATCTTCAGTATTTTGTCTGGTATAAATACTGAACGCACTGGAAATACTGACTTCCTGTTTGCAGGACCCCTAGTAGAGACCATTATGGTCTGCCCTGACCCAGCGCCTGAGCAGATTTCAACTGCCAATGAGCAGATTTCAACTGCAAAGTTTTCTTAAAGTAAAAACGTGATAGCCTCCCCACTCCACATGTGCATTGTGCCCAGGGTGAGTAAATTTTTCTCAACATGGGTACAATGCATGAAAAGAGAAGAGGAATAAGGAATGTGAATATGATTGTCCTTAAAGATTGTGAATACATAATAATCTGAGATCGACAGGTGTAATGAGAAGTTGAGTTTGACCATTTTGATCAAAATGATTATATGGTAATTAATTTAGATTCATAGTGTGGGGGGGTGACCAGGCTCGGTCACCCCACACCATCAGAGATTTCTTTCTACCGTCACGATCATGGCACTATCAGTCGGTCAGCCCGGAAATAACTGCTGGTTGTACCCATCCTAAAGTTCACATCCCCCTTTAGCAAGAGCATAGGAGGGTGTTAGCACTTATTTTGTTTAAAACCACAATTTACACTCTACTGCTTCTAAAGAATGCTGTGTTTTTTAGGCCAGGAACTGCACTTGAGCCCCTGAAAAGCAAGTCATAGTCTGCCCCGAAAGAGTAGCACATCCTATGCAGCAAACTGAGTGCCATCAATGGATTGCCATCTTGCTTTGATATTATAAGAATTCATTATTTATATATTCAAAATGCAAAGTTCTCCCAATCCCTGTTTTTTTATTAGATGAATGAATCTACATTTCTTTACATATAAAATAATTAGCGTAGAGTGGTGAGGAAATACAAATAAGAAAACTGACAATAAATAAGACAGATTTTAAACTTATGTTTGCTTTTAAGTGATGCTAAATTATTCGGATTCTATTTCCATGTTATCTTTTGTCTGTTTCAGTTTATGCAAAATGCTGTCATCAGCTTTATTCACACCTCTAAAAATTCCTATTTTAACTACCCATAGATTAATTGCCAAGAGTCAACGTTAAATAGCAAAAAAAAACTAAAAAAATTTAAAGCAGAGATACAGAAAATCATTTTAGAGAGTTATTACAGTACATTATGTTGCAGGGCTTTCCAATCAAAAAACTGAATAATGAAGTATCTGCACTAATTATTTACTTGGTTATGCAGGGCTCTGGTTTCATGGAAAATAATTCCTCTAAGGGCAGATTTACACCTTAGGAGCCGTAGGCACAAAAAGCCTGGCACCTTAGACCCTCCCCCAAATCACATCTCTTCTTTTTGGGGGGAAGAAAAATAGACACTATTTGGGGGTGCAGGGGTGGGGGGTTTGACAGCAAGTTCATACCTGCTCCTATTATACAGTCAACAGAAGAAGTGGGTCTGCGACAGGTTACTAAATTTAACTTACAAATTAGCCATTATTTATTGTATGTACAGATTTAGCAGACTGAGAGAGAGAGAAAGTCCAGAAGGTGTCAGCACGCTACTAAATAATTATTTACAGCATTTAAGATCTGTGAGGCTCACGTGACCAAGTCAAGGATCTTAAATGCTTTTAATTGTATGTGTATCACATGATTTTGTTGAGGCTTGTAATGGGAGTGGATAGTCCCGAAATTTCACCTGGTGTAACACATGTAACTGTGTTCTATTTAGATAAATTTTATCTGCACAATTTGGACTTTTTTTTTACTTTTCTATTTTGGAGTTTGATGGTTTTGGAGTTTGAGGACTGCAGGTAGGCCTCACCGTACATGCACCTTACCACACACCCTGAAATATGCTGTGGGTTTACCTTTTTTCTTTTTATATATATTGGTGGAATGGGAATCATCCTTCAAGCTTAATTCCTTCTGCTTGAACTAAATCAAAATTGTGATCATCAAGCCCACTTCTAATTAGTATTCATTCCCCATCTCTCTGCTCAGCCCCTCTCAGAATATGTGTCATTGCTAGAAGGGACAAGCATGTGCATCGAAGAATAAGCTGTATCTGAGAATAGTGAGCTACAGCTAGTAGTATTCCCAGTGGTTGTGTACTATAGGAGTACAGCTAGTATCACTAATTGAATTAAATTGTATTTTCTTCAAGCTGTTAAAATTGGACAGTGTATTACTAGATTGAGTATGTTCTCCAAAAACACAGACACAGTACAGAAAGCAGGTACTGTAGGATTGAGTGTCAACTGCAAGCGGAGTGAAAGAGCACTTTTCTTTCATAGAAAATATAAGGTTAATACAAATTGTGGGGCCAGATGAAGGGGCTGGGATGTGCAAAGGGTAGGTGATTGGACAGTTCACTGCCTGCTGTGACCTGCCCCTTGCTATGTAAAAATTCAAGAGCTAAAAAAGAAGAAGGAGAAAAAGAAAAATTGTACAGCAATTACATCAAGATCCCATGAGTTGTAAATTATTTGTACATCATTTGAAATCCCAGCATTTGCAAGGTAAGACCTGTCACTTTGGAAGCAGAAATGATAATATGTCCCATCCCTGACTTCTTACTAGGTCTTTCGCTGGCTGCCAGCACACTTCTGCAATAATTGAGAGATTCAGCAGAGAAAAGAAGAAGGTGAGGGAGGGGAGATATGTAAGCAGAGCAGTGTCCATGGTGAGGCTGTGCAGACTTATAATTTTGCAGACACTACAAGAAGTGAGTAAGGGAGGGTCGGGCAATTAGGAAAACTTACTAAACATAATTAAATAATAATTTAATGACAAAGCAACCACAACTTAATATGTGAGTACCACCATTTTATTTTCTCAAATTGTAGTTTCGGATAATATAAAGTTGTTTGAGTGAGTATAGTGACCCTTTAAGAGATGTGCCAATTAATCCTTATTTCATAATTTTTGGAATACTCCTTACATTTTCTATTGTATAATTTTTAATGATGAGCAGTGCAGCCTATAAGGGAAATCTCCTTGTTTGCTGACTGGCTTGAAGTCATGCCCCTGTGAAAGACTCTGGTGATTGATTGCACAATGCATGTTCACCTGTGCCCAGCTCAGCAATGTTTAAACATTTGCACATAAGTCTAGAAATGTCATTCTGCCTGCCCCGACAGTGGAAACCTTGTAGAAATGCTAACATAAAACATTGAAGGGTGTCCATGATCATGTCATTACATTATTATTCAGATTCAGCAGTGGCTTTTTCTTTGTGCCAACAATAAATATGCAAGAATCTTTTCAGCATTATATCTTCTGGCAGGCTACATTTAGATATGTGATGCAGGGTTTGTTTTAAAGGTAAGAAAGCAGCCCTTCATTAGCCTCAACTTGTTGTGGAACCATGGGCCATAGTGAATTAATAGACTCTTATATAGGGAGAGTTAAAGTCTTATAATAAATTAGATTCAGAATATTAACCATTTAATAAGGATCTGAATCCAAAATATTTAACTATAAAAGAGAATATGACATTACAAAAATTATTTCACTGATGTTGCCACTCTTTCCATTATTATCTGTAGCTCGTTATATGAAGTAAATCATATCTGTGATTTGGATAGCTAAAAAGTCGGGAGAAGGGAAGGGGCAAAACCTTCATTTTAAAATGTTTAAAATGTCACACTTACACAAGGAATCATGTGAACAGTTTTTACAGATTTAGTTCTCCTTTAAGTATATTGTAAGAGAAAACCACCCCTAAGTATACATCATAACACAAGTATCTAAAGTAACAGAGTCCTCTAAAAGTCCTCTAAAAGTTCAAAGCCATGTTACAACTTGACTTGAGATCGGCAATGTTCAAAATGTGCAAAGCTTATAAAACCGTTTCCTGGTGTTGCCTTCTTTTTTTTTATTTAAAAGAAATCACATACAATCATCACAGCAAATACTGTCCGAAAAGGGGGCCTTATATTGTGCTCCAGTGATCTGGAAAGGTAACGGACAGTACTACAGAGCATTGTTGCCTGACATACAGAATTGTTCTGTTAATTGCATTTGAAATTATGCTGGCAGCACTGGCTCCTATAATCAAGAACAGAAGGCTATGATGATACATTTTTCATAGGGTACTAATGGAAAATTCTGTTGGCAATGATACAGTATTTATCTGTATAAATAGTGCTGAGAGGTATCTTATAAAGTCCATAGATGTAATTGTTTGATTTAAGAGATTTTGATTGCAAAGCATCAAGAATTTTTGTTTACATGAGAACATGTTGACTCCCACTCATTACAGATACAGGGGGAATGCAAAAAATGCAAGAGGTAAGTTACACACCCTTTGCAACCGCTTAAAGATATAATAGAAAAGGCGTAAACATTGTGCAAACAACTAGGGCAAAGTCTGGGGCAAAATTTATTCTATCACTGCACTGCGCAAATGACAAAAAAATTGAGACACCTGTCTCAGGTTAGCACAAAACCGCACGTAACACATTAGTACACATTGGTTTGAGTGATTTTAGCACTTATTTTCCCATTAGTGCAAGATATTGCATTTCCCAGACAAGTTTTAAAGTAAACAATGTCCTATTAAATTCTAAGGATTATTGTGATTGTTAAAAAAATATACGTACCATTAATTATGAATGGAGTTCTAAATGATAACTACAACTATAACAATATTTTACAGTCAAAACAATGTTCTTTATTTTATATTTTTATATATATATATATATATGAAATAAATAAAGAACATTGTTTTGACTGTAAATATTGTTATATTGTATATATCTATATCTATAATCTATATATATATATATATATATAATATATATATAGACCACATGGATAGATGGAGCACTCGTGGGACTTTAAATAGATCAAACAATTTATTGTGACAATCGATGCGTTTCGGCAAACACAGCAGCCGTCCTCAGGATATGACATCACTACAACACAAAGGTGGTATTTAAATACTAGTGAAACCCAACTCCCACTTAGAGGGAGGAGCACAGGGGTAGGAGTTGGGTTTCACTAGTATTGTTAAATACCACCTTTGTTTGTAGTGATGTCATATCCTGAGGACGGCTGCTGTATAACCTGTGGAGTCACCGGGGCATTGGAACGAAGCGTGAGTGCGAGACCCATCCTATATATATATATATTATATATATATATATAAATATATATATATATATATCAGTGTAAAGGCAGCACTCTGGACTCTTATTTCAATTGCCGTAATTTATGTTACAACAGTCATCATTTCAAAGGCGACGTTTTGGGAGTAACATCCTCCCTTCTTCAAGCTCTACAATTGACTGTTACTGTTGACGTAACAGTCAATTGTAGAGCTTGAAGAAGGGAGGATGTTACTCCCGAAACGTCGCCTTTTGAAATGATGACTGTGTAACAATAAAATTACGGCAATTGAAAAAGAGTCCAGAGTGCTGCCTTTACAACTGCTATGTTATATGGGATACAATACGCCACGTGTCCATAGGCACTGCACCGGACCATGTGAAGTGGTGGAGTGCTGTAGTATACAAATTATATATATATCTATATAGATTATATATATATATATATATCTGATAAAAGAAGAACACGGCACTTAGAGCATCAATGAAGTGTGTTTATTTGGTAGATCACCAACACATATCCACACTGCAACGGCCCGTTTTGGGACTCTCCTCCCCCTTTCTCAGGCAGTACAACAAAATATGTGTCCCTATTACAGCATAGGCTATTTATGATCAAAAACAGAAATAAGAGGTACAACCTCAAAAGTTCCCCATCAAATATAAATTATACCTTTCTTATAACACACAAGGTATGTACATGTGATATTCCTTATACATATAAGTAAACATGAAACTCGTGTATATAATATCATAATTACAATTACTATTATCAGGATGACCCTGCAAAATAGAATAGTACACCTCCCATCTATATATTTCTATGGGGAGCATGTGGAAGTCATGGGTTCAAGGGCTGACCTAGGCAAACTATACAGAGGTGAGAAGGTGCTCTGTGTGGCACCGAAACGGCAAAAAATTCATACGTTAAATTGGAAGGAGTGCTCAGAACTTTTTTGTATTGTCTAAAGATAACAGATTGGGGCATCTGTGTTCTTTGAAGCACCCGAATATAAAAGAAAAAAAGGATTGTTGTATATATATATTATATATATATATATATATATATATATATACTATAATATATTCATCATTCACAATGCAATCCCTCTATAAAACAACCGACTTAAACTTTTTAAAATTTCAAGCATTTACCGTACTTACAGTTTTTCTGTTGTTTTTATATAGAGGGAATTGCATTGTGAATGATGAATATATATATGTATATATATATATATATATATATATATATACAACATCCTTTTTTTTCTTTTATATATTCAGGTGCTTCAAAGAACACAGATGCCCCAATCTTGTTATCTTTAGACATACAAAAAAGTTCTGAGCACTCCTCCAATTTAACGTATGAACTTTTTTGCCGTTTCGGTGCCACACAGAGCACCTTCATCACCTCTGTATAGTTTGCCTAGGTCAAGCCCCTTGAACCCATAACTTCCACTGCTCCCCATAGACATATATAGATGGGAGGTGTAACTATTTCTCTTTTGGCAGGTCCTCCTGTAATAATAGTATTGTAATTATGATATTATATCACGAGTTTCATTTTTACTTAATGTATAAGGAATATCACATGTACATACCTTGTGTGTTATAAGAAAGGTATAATTTATATTTTGATGGGGACTTTTTGAGGTTGTACCTCTTATTTCTTGTTTTTTGACTATAAATCAGCAGCGGCTATGCTGTAATAGGGACACATATTTTGTTGTACACTGCGAGAGGGGGAGGACGCCCCATAACGGGGCTGATGACGTGGGGTGGATAGTGGAGGTCGCAACGGGTGTGGAAAAAACACACTTTGTGATCTAAGTCAAATTAACACACACTTCTTTGTAGCTAATACTGATTATTGCACGTGTTTCTTCTTTTATATAATCTAATATATATTATATAATATTATATATATATAATTTGTATACTCACAGCACTCCACCACTTCACACATGGTCCGGTGCAGTGCCTATGGACACGTGGCGTATTGTATCCCATATAACATAGCATTGTAAAGGCAGCACTCTGGACTCTTATTTCAATTGCCGTATTTTATTGTTACACAGTCATCATTTCAAAGGCGACGTTTCGGGAGTAACATCCTCCCTTCTTCAAGCTCTACAATTGACTGTTACCGTAACAGTAACAGTCAATTGTAGAGCTTGAAGAAGGGAGGATGTTACTCCCAAAACGTCGCTTTTGAAATGATGACTGTGTAACAATAAATTACGGCATTTGAATAAGAGTCCAGAGTGCTGCCTTTACAACTGATATATATATTATATATATATATATATATATATAATATATATATATAGGATGGGTCCTCGCACTCACGCTTTTCGTTCCAATGCCCCGGTGACTCCACAGGTTATCAGCAGCCGTCCTCAGGATTATGACATCACTACAAACAAAGGTGGTATTAACAATACTAGTGAAACCAACTCCTACCCCTGTGCCCCTCCCTCTAAAGTTGGAGTTGGGTTTCACACTAGTATTGTTAATTACCACCTTTGTGTTGTAGTGATGTCATATCCTGAGGACGGCTGCTGTGTTTGGCCGAAACGCATCGATTGTCACAATAAATTGTTTGATCTATTTAAAAGTCCCACGAGTGCTCCATCTATCCATGTGTCTATTATATATAATATTATATATATATATTATATATAGATAGATATAGATATATACAATATAAACAATATTTTTTACAGTCAAAACAATGTTCTTTATTTATATCATATATTATATATAATAAAAATATAAATAAAGAACATTGTTTTGACTGTAAAATATTGTTTATATTGTAGTTACATTTAGAACTCCATTCATAATTTAATGGTACGTATTTTTTTAACCAATCACAATAATCCTTAGAATTTAAATAGGACATTGTTTTATCTTTAAAACCTGTCTGGGAAATGCAATATCTTGCACAATGGTGAAATAATGTGCTAAAATCACTCAAACCAATGTGTACTAATGTTTAGCTTGGTTTTGTGCTACCCCTGCGACCTGTCTCATTTTTGTCATTTGCGCAGTGCAGTGATAGAGAATAAATTTGCCCCAGACTCTTTGCCCTAGTTGTTTGCACAATGTTTACGCCTTTCCTATTATATCTTAAGCGGTGCAAAGGGTTGTAACTTACCTCTTGCATTTTTTGCATCTCCCCTGTATCTGTAATGAGTGGAGTTCAACATGTTCTCATGTAAACAAAAATTCTTGATGCTTTGCATCAAAAATCTCTTAAATCAAACAATTACTCCTATGGACTTTATAAGATACCTCTCAGCACTATTTATACAGATAATACTGTATCATTGCCAACAGAATTTCCATTAGTACCCTATGAAAAATGTATCATCATAGCCTCTGTTCTGATTATAGGAGCCAGTGCTGCCAGCATATTTCAAATGCAATTACAGAACAATTCTGTATGTCAGGCAAACATGCTCTGTAGTACTGTCCTTACCTTTCCAGATCACTGGAGCACAATATAAGGCCCCCTTTTCGCCGTATTTGCTGTGATTGTATGTGATTTTCTTTAATAAAAAAAAAGAAGTGCAACAAGGAAACAGGTTTTATAAGCTTTGCACATTTTGAACATTGCGTGTCTCAGTCAAGTTTAACATGGCTTTGACTTTTGAGGACTTTTAGAGGACTTTGTTCACTTTAGATACTGTGTTATGATTGTATACTTAGGGTGGTTTTCTCTTACAATATACTTAAAGGAGAACTAAATCCTTGTAATAAACGTTTCAAATGATTCCTTGTGTAAGTGTGACATTTAACATTTTAAAATGAAGGTTTTGCCCCTTCCCTTCTCCCGACTTTTAGCTATCCAAATCACAGATATGATTTACTTCATAAACGAGCTACAGATAATAATGGAAAGAGTGGCAACATCGTGAAATAATTTTTGTAATGTCCATATTCTCTTTTATAGTTAAATATTTTGGATTCAATCTTTTATAAATGGTTAATTTCTGAATCTTTTATTAAGACTTTAACTCTCCCTATATAAGAGTCTATTAATTCACTATGGCCCATGGTTTCCAAACAAGTTGAGGCTAAGAAGGGCTGCTTTCTTACCTTTAAACAAACCCTGCATCACTATCTAAATGTAGCCTGCCAGAAGATATAATGCTGAAAAGATTCATTGCATATTTATTGTTGGCACAAAGAAAAAGCCACTGCTGAATCTGAAATATATGTAATGAACTGATCACTGACCACCCCTTCAATGTTTTATAGTTAGCATTTCTAAAGGTTTCCACTGTCAGGGGCAGGCAGAATGACATTTCCTAGACTTTATGTGCAAATGTTTAAACATTGCTGAGCTGGGCACAGGTGACATGCATTGCAATCAATCATCACCAGAGTCTTTCAGCAGGGGCATGACTTCAAGCCAGTCAGCAACAAGGAGATTCCCTTTATAGGCTGCACTGCTCATCAATTAAAAATTATACAAATAGAAAAATGTAAGGAGTATTCCAAAAATTATGAAATAAGGAATTGGCACATCTCTTAAAGGGTCACTATACTCACCAAACAACTTTATATTATCCGAAAACAATTTGAGGAAATAAAATGGTGGTACTCACATATTAAGTTGTGGTTGCTTTGTCATTAAATTTTATTTAATAATGTTTAGTAAGTTTTCTCATTGCCCCGCCCCTCCCTTACTCACTTCTTGTGTGTCTGCAAAATGTATAAGCTCTGCACAGCCTCACCATGGACACTGCTCTTCTTACATATCTCCCCCTCCCTCACCTCTTTCTTTTCTCTGCTGAATCTCTCAATTATTGCAGAAAGTGTGCTGGCAGCCAGCGAAAGATCCTAGTAAGAAGTCAGGGATGGGACATATTATCATTTCTGCTTCCAAAGTGACGGTCTTACCTTGCAAATGCTGGGATTTCAATGATGTACAAATAATTTACACTCATGGGATCTTGATGTAAATTGCTGTACAATTTTTCTCGCTTTTTCCCCCTTCTTCTTTTTAGCTCTTGAATTTTACTAGTGCAAGCGGGCAGGTCACAGCAGGCAGTGAACTGTCCAATCACCTACCCCTTTGCACATCCAGCCCCTCATCTGGCCCCCCAATTTGTATTAACCTTATATTTTCTTGAAAGAAACTGCTCTTCACTCCGCTTGCAGTTGACACTCAATCCTACAGTATACCTGCTTCTGTACTGTGTCTGTGTTTTTGGAGAACATACTCAATCTAGTAACACTGTCCAAATTTACAGCTGAAGGAAAAATCACATTTAATTAAATTATTGATACTAGCTGTACTCCTATAGTACACCCACTAGGGAATACTACTAGCTGTGCTCACTATTCTCAGATACAGCTTATTTTCGATGCACATGCTTGTCCCTTCTAGCAATGACACATATTCTGAGAGGGGCTGAGCAGAGAGATGGGGAATGAATACTAATTAGAAGTGGGCTTGATGATCACAATTTTGATTATTCAAGCAGAAGGAATTAAGCTTGAAGGATGATTCCCATTCCACCAAATATATAAAAAAAAAGGTAAACCCACAGCATATTTCAGGGTGTGTGTAGGGTGCATGTACAGTTGAGGCCTACTGCAGTCCTCAAACTCCAAACCACTCAAACTCCAAAATAGAAAGTAAAAAAAAGTCCAAATTGTGCAGATAAAATTTATCTAAATGAACACAGTTACATTGTGTTACACACGGTGAAATTTCGGGACTATCCACTCCCATTAACAAGCCTCAACAAATCATGTGATACACAATACATTAACAGCATTTAAGATCCTTGACTTGGTCACGTGAGCCTCACGATCTTAAATGCGTTAATAAATTTTATAGAGTGCTGCACCTTCTGGACTTTTCTCTCTCTCTCAGTCTGCTAAATCTGTACATACAATAAATAATGGCTAATTTGTAAGTTAAATTTAGTAACCTGTCGCAGACCCACTTCTCTGTTGACTGTAATAGGAGCAGGTATGAACTTTGCTGTCAAACTCCCCCCACCTGCCCCCCAAATAGTGTCATTTTTCTTCCCCCCAAAGGAATGGATGTGATTTGGGGGGAGGGTCTAAGGTGCCAGGCTTTTTGTCGCTACAGGCTCCTAAGGTGTAAATCTGCCCTTAGAGGAATTATTTTCCCATGAAACCAGACCCTGCATAACCAAGTAAATAATTAGTGCAGAATACTTCATATTCAAGTTTTTTGATTGGAAAGCCCGCAACTAATTGTACTGTAATAACCCTCTAAATGATTTTTCTGTACTCTTGCTTAAATTTTTTTAGTTTTTTTTTGCTATTAACGTTGACTCTTGGCAATTAATCTATGGGTAGTTAAAATAGGAATTTTTAGAGGTGTGAATAAAGCTGATGACAGCATTTGTCATAAACTGAAAACGACTAAAGATAACATGGAAATAGAATCCGAATAATTTAGCATCACTTAAAGCAAACATAAGTTTATAATCTGTCTTTATTTATTGTCAGTTTTCTTATTGTATTTTCCTCACCATCTACTAGCTATTTTATTTATATGTAAAGAAATGTAGATTCATTCATCTAATAAAAAAACAGGGATTGGGAGAACTTTGCATTTTGAAATATATAATAGAATTCTTTATAATATCAAAGCAAGATGCAACCTCATTGATGGCACTCGTTTGCTGCATAGGATGTGCTACTCTTCTCAGGGCAGACTATGACTTGCTTTTCAGGGGCTCAGGGCAGTTCCTGGCCTAAAAACACAGCATTCTTTAGAAGCAGTAGAGTGTAATTGTGGTTTTAAACAAAATAAGTGCTAACACCCTCCTATGCTCTTGCTAAGAGGGCATTGTGAACTTTAAGGAGTGTACCACACAGCAGTTATTTCGGGCTGACCGACTGATAGTGCCATGGATCGGTAGAACAGAAATCTCTGATGGTGTGGGGTGACCGAGCCTGGTCACCCCCCCCACACTATGAATCTAAATTAATTACCATATATATCATTTTGATCAAATGGTCAAACTCAATTCTCATTTACACCTGTCGATCTCAGATTATTATGTATTCACAATCTTTAAGACAATCATATTCACATTCCTTATTCCTCTTCCTTTTCATGCATTGTACCCAGTTGAGAAAACTTTACTCACCCTGGCACAATGCCATTGGAGTGGGGAGGCTATCACAGTTTTACTTTAAGAAAACTTTGCAGTTGAAATCTGCTCATTTGCAGTTGAATCTGCTCAGGCGCTGGGTCAGGGCAAGACCATAATGGTCTCTACTAGGGGTCCTGCAAACAGGAAGTCAGTATTTCGTGCGTTCAGTATTTATACACAGACAAATACTGAATTGGCAGATTAGAGGTCTTTAGGATGGAAAATACTGCTCTTTTTTTCTGAAAAGTACATGTATTGCCCTGAACTTCTCCTTTAAGTATTAAAGAGAAAACTAGGGAACAGCCTTTAGATTTGTTCAATGTTATGTAGTAATCACAATGTTAAAATTAGAAACACAAAAAAATTATCTTGTTGGTTATTATTTTAAAGCCTTTATAATAATAAATAATATTTCAAGCCTTCTATGATATGAGAATGAGACAGGACATTGGTCAGGCATACAGTGAGATTCAATAAAAGTTCTTATCGTTTAAAATGGTGCTAATTTTGCCCCAACCAATCAGATAGTATTACATATAAAGCACATCGTTTTGAGGCAAATTAGCACCATTTTTAACCATAAGAACTTTATTGAATAATCCAGTAAGTGTAATGAGGATAGTAATACTATAACTGATAGCAATGCACTATTTTATATGCAGAAAAATAGTTAGCAGGATAATTTACAGTCCTCCCTTTTGACTGACAATAATTACCTCCAATGATGAGATCAGAATGGAATAAAAACAGGGAAAACAATAACAAATTACAGTGTCCAAAATCTTCAAATGATTTGCAAGAAGTAGATTTACTATTTTAAGTATATCCAATAACATTCCACTCACATCAAATTAAAAAAGAGTATCTGTTGATGCATGCTGGTTAAGCCGCCATCACTAATGTATTGTCTAATCAGCAATCTTTCCATTAATATGTTTTTGTACAGTATATAATTGTACATCACAGTAAGAATCAAAGTAAGAAAGGTTGTTCTCATGATATTCTTTGCCCCGTTTTTTAAAAATACAGCCATTGTATTTTTTTCCACTTCATCAAAACATTAAAGGACAACTAAACCAACATTTTTATACTTCATAATATGAAAGCATCCCAACTAAAACAACACAATAAATTTTAATTAACCTTCCCAGTAAATGGCATTCATTTTAATGTTCCTCTGAAGACTGGTAAGATAACTTTGTGTTAACTTTCTGGCCACACCTCCTGACTTCAGTCACATGCTCACTGTCTAATACGATGGTAGCATGATTGGCTAGAGACTACTAGTAGGCATGATCTGCTGTAACTAGCTCCTGCGTAGTTTATGATTGGGCATGTACAGAGAGCACAATGGTCAGTGACCACACTGTGAGATACTGGAAGTGTGGAAAAAAATAATGTGAGAAGGCAAATTTTTCAGCACCTACATTAAAATATATAAGAAACAGATAACTGCTTTTATGTCAAGGTGCTCTGCCTTCTTATTCTGTGTTGTTGCCTTTTGATGTAAGAAGCAGGACTGTATAAAAATGTTATTTTGTAGAAAATAAATTTCCTGTTTCTCGTTTGTATATACATTTGATACTTTACAGTAGCTTTGAAAAAGG
Source organism: Hymenochirus boettgeri (assembly GCA_019447015.1). Taxonomy (NCBI): domain Eukaryota; kingdom Metazoa; phylum Chordata; class Amphibia; order Anura; family Pipidae; genus Hymenochirus; species Hymenochirus boettgeri. Next base: position 133,889,303 of record CM033473.1, read on the forward strand.
GCCCTTAGAGCTTGTGTCATGCTGTATACTTGAGTATAGCCGAGGTGTTTGGCTTTTAAACAAACAAACCTCGATGTATACTCGGGTCACTCACCTCTCAGTCTGTAATCTAGTCTCACTTCCCGGCACCGTTTAAGAGACGTCAGGCGGCAGATGCGGAGTGAGCGGCAACTGGGTGGCAGACCCAGGCAAGTTAACACTTACACCCACTGAACTGGGGGTGCTCTTGTACTTTATGAGAAATGCTCGCCGACAAACCACAGACAGAGGAATCTTCAACACCTACTAAACGAGTGGTAAAAGACCTCACCCAAATTGGATGCAATGAGGCAAGTAGCAGTTTCCAGACTAGCATTTTAAAGCTAATATTTTGGCAGCTATTACTATAACTGATCAATACCTGAATATGAAGAGCTGGGGGTTTGATGGCTGCACTAGGGGTCCAAAAACAATTGTTTTAATGACTTTACCTTTAATGCAGAACTCTAAAAATATAATTGGACCTCAATATATCCTATGATTCCTATGGAGCAAGATAGCCATCAGTATTACCCATTAGTTACTAGTGATTTGTCTATTACTGTATGGGACTACTATGGATGGAATGTAGTGTTGTCCATTTAAAGGGCAACTAAAGCTTTAAAACAATATTGAATTAGAAGGCACTAAGTGGTCATAATTTCTAACCTCAGCTTACTACTCATATCAGTTTTTAACAAATACTCGTCAATCAGTTTTACAAATTTTTCAGGTAAAAATAGGTACCTCGACTTTACTCGGATCAAATTACATTGGCGTATATACGGTATTTTGTTTTGCCCTAGCACTTAATATGCGCCAGTGATTATTACATTTACGACATCATGTATTTGCGAAGAGCAAGCAAATTTATAACATTTATTTTGAACATTTCTGTGTTTAATACTTTACACTTCATAGGTTGATTTCTTGTTACAATTTTGATTTGTAGTGGAGCTTATAGCCTTTAATATGCATTGTGCTTTTGATTTAAAGAAAATCATATTTTCAGTCTGTTTTTTTAGCTGTCTTAAAATTCCCTTTGCAATGCATTTTAAATGTCAGGTAAGAACAGTGTGACCTACTGTAATTTATGTGTTCACATCCTAAATTGCATAGATTCTTGTGATTGCTGTGTGACATGTATATCCTGGTTAAAAAAATAAACATGCACAATTACTGGAAAGAAACATATTATAGAAATAATTGTGCTTTTCTCTCCTCTATAGTTTACCTGAACAATTCTCAAATGCTATCTCTAATTTATCAAAAGTAGACAAAAAAAAGGAAAGTAGAAAATAACAGTAATATATACATAAAGCAGTTGCTGAATTGAGGGGGACGAGTTTTTTTCTCAACTGTGGGTTACCAAAAAAATCCTAATCCAATAGGATTTTCAATAGAAGTTTTTGGATTTTTTTTTCTAAAAAATTTAAACTGTCAGTTCAGAATCATAACAAGGTTTGTTTGAAACTGGGACTACTAAGAATAAAAATGATTTACCATTATGCACAGAAGGCACATGCCTATGGCACCTCTTGCAGGATGGCTGTTCCCATTTTTTATTCCTCAACTTTTATAGCAGTACAGTTTTTTAAGAGTATATGACACCACCCCTGCGGTACAGGTACCATTTTTTAAAAAATTTGTTTTTTACGTTTAAAGGGTATGTCTATTCACCAAAATCAAAAATTTTTTTTTTTCATTATAAGGTAGTACCCATCCCCAGAAGCCTTTTCCTTGCCTTTCTTTTGAAAAAATTCCATTCCCTACCTTTGCAGCAGTCTTTAGAAAGTTCTATTCGTTTTGTGGGGTGTGGCCTTAGCTGTGCTGGATAAGGAAGTGAGCTGATTACTAAATGAGGCTATTACCATGCGTTTTGGTCCCGCCCCTTGACCCTGTGCTTTTATTAAACAGATCCTCTCCCTGCATTGTCAGAACTGTAGTAAAACGACACATGCTGGCAGAGACAAAGGAGAGAGTTCATCATAAAGTGTGCCATTTCTGCTGGCTGGGGGAAGCAGGGAGAGTGTGTGTGAATAGACCCAAGATCTAAATATCCAATCCAGACGTAAGAGCCATTTCTGTGGCTGGGGAAAGCAGGAGAGTGTGTGTGTAGAATAGACCCAAGATCAAATATCCAATCCAGACGTAAGAGCCATTTCTGTGTCTGGGGGAAGCAGGGAGAGTGTGTGTAGATAGCCCCAAGATCTAAATTCCAATCCAACGTAAGACCCTTTCTTTGCTGGGGGGAGCGTAGAGAGTGTGTGTAGATAGACCCAAGATTCTAAATATCCAATCCAGACGTAAGAGCCATTTCTGTGGCTGGGGGAAGCAGGGAGAGTGTGTGTAGATAGACCCAAGATCTAAATATCCCAATCCAACGTAAGAGCTCTTCTGTGGCTGGGGGAAGCAGGGAGAGTGGTGTGTAGATAGACCCAGATCTAAATATCCAATCGACGTAAGAGCCATTTCTGTGGCTGGGGAAGCAGGGAGAGTGTGTGTAGATAGACCCCAAGATCTAAATATCCAAGAAAAACTGTAAGTACGGTAAATGCTTGAAATTTTAAAAAGTTTAAAAAAACACTCATCTATTCTTTCCCCTAGTATTTATCAAATGATCAGGGAATATCTCCCAGTCCTGAAACATGAATAGTGATAATGAAACTTCCCTCATAATGTGGTGTCCATGTTGCAGTATTTCCTAGCATTGCCCCAGGAGAAATCAACAGTAGTGTAGCAGTGAAGAAGGCAGCAGCATTACATACTCACCTTTGGGACACAAACACTGCAGAGCTGTAAAAGCCAGAAGGCACATACAATGTAATTATCTTAAAAAGAACTGTACATTCAAAAAGAACAACATTTCTTACATATGTATTGTAACGCCCTTAGAGCTATCTAACAATAGGGAGGCCTCATCTATAATTATACAAGGTCAACTTTCTTCTAGGCAACATAGAAAATTGTTGTGTTGGTTTAAAAGGGGAACATAAGATCTCTTTCACTGGATCGAATGCCTCAGTCTAGCTCCTTAGGAATCAAGAGAGAATAGGAATCTTAAAACAAAAAAGGTCCTAAGGGGATGATGCATTATTATGTGTATGGAACATTTATAAACAATGTATTTATTTACATCATTTTCTATGAATAAGTTATTAAAATTTTTAACATCTCTACATTCTCTGTAATTCAAATAAAAGAGAGCTGCTGTAACATCTCTTGTTAAAGGGCATGTCCACCCTCAATCACAGACGTGGCTGCTGGTCTGGCCCCTGCTTGCATCTTCTGGCAAGCAGAGGGCCGGGAACAGAGCGCCATGGGAACGAAGTAATGTAATTAGTATTCTGCTTCTTTTTTTAACAAACCAACTTGGCGGTTGGGGGTAGGCTAGGGTGCCCTACAATATATTAAAAGTTTTTTTTGCAGGTGGGCATGCCCTTTAAAGCCCCAATAGCAATAGAAATTACAGCATAACAACACACAATCCCACTAAAGTATACTCTTATAAGTGTGGTATTTACCTCCTTTCTCTCCAATAGTTCTGTTCTTATAATATTCTTGTGGCTTTGGCCTACTGGTTAGTAACAAGGTTTTTTAGATGGATCTGGCTTGCCTCAATGTCAGTAGAACTGCATAAACATATGCAGTACTTTGTTTTTTATGTTTTTTTGTCTTTTACTGGGTGTTTCAATCACTAAAATGAAAGTTAACGGCTTCCTTGGAATGTTAAGGCTGAGATATGTGTCGTATAAACCGTGTTAAATTAAATTTTAATACCTTGTATCTAGCATTCAAACCTAGATTTGCATGGGATAAGACAGAAATCACACGATAAAATGCTTGGATGTTCAGACAATGTAATTAGTATTCTGCTTCTTTTTTTAACAAACCAACTTGGCGGTCCCTAAGATGATTTGATGATCATCTTTGGGAATGATCCAAAAAAAAGGGGGGGAAATGCACACAAAAAAAATCTTAAAGTGATACACACACCTTTTTTTTTTTACCCTAAAACTATAAATTAGCAAAAAACTTTGTCTTCTCCAAGCTTCCCAATGTCCCTTCAACCTTAATTACTATGTTACTATGTTTGGAAGTATGTACTTAATCCTACCTCCATGCCTAAAGAACTATTTAATTGCAACTTTTTTAAATGAACAATGTAGTTGCCCTAAAATTTACCTAATTCCCATTCTATTTTATGCATATGCTGTGCACATGTACAGTATATATGGAAATGAGGTAGGAGAACAGACAGGTGAATGTGCTCATGGAATGTTCAAAAGACTGCCGCTTTACTTACAGAATGAAATGTAGGGAAAATACCAATCCTACTTCACCACTATTTATACTTTTTGGTTAATCAAGGTACTTTTGGGTGCAGATAGCCTTTAAGGGCAAAATAGTTATTGACTGCATCATTCGAAAATGGGCCGAGAATAATAAAATACTTTGGAAATACCCCCCCAAAATAACACCGCAAAAAAAATACAGCCAGAAATCTTTTTTGTATTTTTTTTTGTTGTAGTTTGCTTTCAGTGAAAAGAGACTATAGAATTACGCACATAGGCTGCATTTAAACTTTTTTATGTTCGCTGTAGTCATAGACAAATAAACAATACTTCTTTTTCTCATTTATTTAGTTTTCCAGTGCTGGCCAGCTAGTCAAGCGTCCCTGTCAACTAGAGATGGCCAACTTTCGAAAGTTCGGTCCGTTTTCGAACTTTCGAACATGAAGTCATAAGTTCGAAGGCCTAAAGCTATCTGGAACATTTAGAATATCAGCATCGAAAATCAATTTTACTCTCACTTTGCGCTATTTTCGAACAAACCGATGTTCGCGCCTAGGTATCAGTTACATTTACTCGCAGATTCGATGCTCGCGTATAGGCTTTAATGGACACTTTACTCGTGGTTTGATGTTCGCACCTAGGTATCATGGACATTTTACTCGCGGATTGATGCGTTCGCTATATAGGCTTTAATGGACACTTTACTAGCGAATTCGATGTTCGCTTCTAGGTATCATGTACATTTTACACGTGGATTCGATGCTCGCGTATAGGTTTTATCGAAAGTCCAAAAATATCGAAAATCCGGGTCCGGGATATTTCGAGAAGTCCAAATTCGTTCAAATTCGAATAGTTTGGCTCAAACTTGGGTTCGAGTTCGAGTTCTAGTCCATCTCTACTGTCAACCAGTGGATAATGGTACATATTATTACCATGTGCCAGATTATGCTAATTAGTTATTTCTTCCGAATTATGCAAAAGATGCCATTTAGTGACAGTTATTCTAGTCACATGACAGTCAGTCTAGTATGATGGGAGGTCACTTTATTACAAGAACAATCTCAGAGTCCCCATATTTGATTGGCATTGCTTGACTTTTCGCCCCAATTCTCTCCGCCCTTATCAGCTGTGTCCCCCTGCACATCAGCTGGTATAAACCACACCCTCACCAGCTGAGTGCCCCTTCACATCACCTTGCATTCCGAAGGTCCCTAACACCTGGCTGTCATATTCTAATTGGGATTTTCCAGGGTACTTAATAGCTAACAGATTCTTGTACAAGTCATTCTGAATTGAGAAACTGATCTATCTAACAGATATCCTTTTCTGAAATTTTAATGTAAAGTATCTTTCTTAAAACAGACTTGTGCTTGCACATTTAAGAAGGGCCAATGTAAAACAGATCCGTTAACTGATTGGTATTTTGAAAAAAGAAAACTTATACTGGCTGATGCAATAACAGGTGCAAAAGTTTGCTTTTGAGTGGTTGCTGCAAATTAATATCAAAAGCAAATTTTGCATCTCTTATTGCATCAGCTCCATTGTGTTTTGTGTAATTCATTAAGCACACACAAGTAATTATATTGACCAGAAAACTGAGTTACAGAGATTATTAGTGCATCCATGATGACCAAATAACTGACTACAGTAAGTACTGTCCAGGGATGTTTTTTTTTTCAGCAGGATTACTGAAATTTTAAACATTGAAACCAGGGTCAGTTTTGCAAATGTGCCAGTAGAAAAAGAACACAATCCACCCAGAGCTGCAATGCAAGCAGGTCTTTACCATATGCCCAGCTTCACAACATTCCATTTTTGAATGGAAAATATACAACAAATATTGTAATCCAGGGAGCCTTGATTTTATCATCTTGGATGTTTTGTCATTTCCTGTTCACTTTCCTTTGTAAAACAATATAACATTGCAAAATAATTCAAAAACAGAATTTAACGCTATACCAACTTTGGTTACTTAGCTCAGCTGAAATAGGATTACACTGATGGAAAGAAATTCAAGTCCAAAATGATGTCCAAGAAATACCTCATCTAATAAAATTACTTGAACATGAATATACGTCATATATCTAATGAAAAAGTAATACCTTTACAGAAAACAACAATTTAATGATAAAATAGGATGTTCTGGCTTTTCTGCATCCCTCCTACCAGAGTTTATACTGGACAAATTTATAGTCCAGTCTGAACATGAAGCTAATTGGGCCCGTTTCATCGTGGTAAGGGAATCTGTGTCAGTGTGGGCAGTGCTGGACACATCTTATATTTACCAGTCTGTGTGGGTTGGGCATGAGGGTATCTTATTTTTAAAGGTTTGTGAGGGTTGGGCATGAGGGCATACTATATCTACCAGTCAGTGCGGGCTGGACATGAGGGAACATTATTTGTATTAATCTGCACACACTGGCACAAGGGCATCTTTATGTACCAGTCTCTGTGGGCTGGGCATGAGGGCATCTAATATGTACCAGTTTGTGTGGGCTGGGCATCTTATATGTGTCAGTCTGTGTGGACAGGGCATCTTATATGTTCCGGTCTGTGTTTAAATATTTTAAATATCTGTTTCAGGTAACAAAAGGTCTAGAAACACCTGTGATCATAACATAATTATTGTGGGTTTCATTTTTTTAAAAGACAGACAACATTAAAATACTTATAATATAATAATTTTTCGCCATAATTCAAATAGGGACATGCATGATCAAATCCAATAAGTTAAGTATATTGAGCAGGGATCTCAAGCTCTCCATATTCTATTAATCCTTCTGCTTATAGACCTTTATTCATCTGGTGCTATCAAGAGATAAATGCAGGGTCCAAAATAATGATACATAAGGAAATTAATGGTACCATTCAATATTATGGTAAGTTCTCATGTCCAACTTATGGCCTTATGTTTTTTCATCATGTTTAGTTTATCCTATAACTCACTGTATAGCTCCAAAATAACAATTGAGATGATACATGAGTGAAGCCCCTTAATGATACTGTATCTTTAAAAACCCAAAGGAATAGAAAAGTACAATCTCTGAGTGATAACAGTAAATATACAGTATCTCAAAAGTCCTTCCTTCCTTCTTTTTTAAATTGCTTTTGAAAATTCTTGCGTTTGCTTAAAAAAATTGCATATTATTTATAGAAATAAATTATGTAGTTACTGCGGTTGCTATGAAGAGCTTTGTGCTCATTTTGAAAGGCGAATAACATCTAAATAATCTTAAACACAATTCTTTTATTATTAAAGTGGCCTGTTAGCACAAGATCAAATGCCATATATGGCAGTCTACCCACACAAACAGGATAAAAACATACTGAAAAAAGGTCTTCTGCTCCTTTATTTTTCTTTTAGATAAGAAAAATATTTAATGTATATGAATCCTTTTGATTACTTATCTGTTTAGTATTTTTCTTTTGCATACAATATTTCCCTGCCTGTACAAGAGAGTACACGTAATATTCTCTCAGACACGTGACTGAGCATAACATCATGCATATTAACACTTTGTATTGTTTTATTAAATGATTTAGGGATTTTATAACAATTATCAAAAAAAAGCTTGTGAACTAAATTCCAATGCAAGATTGTTTTTTTACAAGAATTAAATGATTTGGATTAAGCAATATTGTCATTTTGGTAAAAGGGAAGGATTTCCATGAGTAAAATATTGGAAACTTATGTTATTATGGGTTTATATGATTAAGAAAAAATATTGTTAAGGATTTCCCATGACTGAATAAATCTTTTTGCTGTAATGTAATCACTGTATATTTTCGAAAAGAAAATGACTGATACAGATAACAAATTTCAGGGTCTTTGAGATGACTTGTCAATGTTCATGTAAGCCTGTCAAAATCATGTTTAGCCTGCAACTTTATCATGTTAAGATGCATACAAATTTGACACCATATTAGACACAACAATGTTCATTTTATGAATTAAAATCTGTATAGAACAAAAAAGAAATAGAAAATGTATTCATAATATTCTACTAGGAAGCAGGAGAGCTTTTTTTTTCCTTTATAAAGGTCTATAATTTATTAAGGTATCATTATTTTTCAACCTGATTGATACGTTACCGTACTTTTCATAGTTGTTTTTGTCTCTTTATACACTATTAGTACAGCATTGGTCTAAAAAAAATTCAGCCTATGCACTGGACAATTAAATTGTTATTTAACCTTCTTTATTTACAAAGAGCAGAACAATAATGTAGAACAATAAACAAAGGCTATGTACGCATGCTAGATTACATTGTTAAAGGGCAATCATACTCTGACACCACCTCCCTCAAACTTCCCCTTCCATTAAAAGTACCCAGGTTAAGGACCTAAACTGCTATCCCATGAACCTCAGCATGGACATTCCACTCGATGTCTGGACCTGGCACCAACCACTTCTTCAGTCTGGGGCCTGACCAAAGAGAAGTTGCAATCTACAAAAAGCACGTTTTTCCATTGGTCAGGCCCCGAACTGCACTAGAACTTCTAAAGCAAACAATTCCCAGAATACATTGGGTAAGTAAAATGGATAATGGCAACTATTAAAAACATTTATACTATCATGTTTCGAGGAGAACTAAACCTAAATATAAATGCCTCTGAATGAATTAAAGGGTATCTCCACTGTCAAAAGTCACCTGGGTTGTAGGGATAGATATGTGTAAGGTGGAAATGTACCTGCAGTATCCTGTGTCTTTGATCAGTAGTTTAGAAGAAATCCAATGAGTTTCTCCCTAAACGCTGTGGCTGGTGCAGGTCCGCCCACTTTCAGTGACTGCCTGCTTGGGAAATACCCGACGCACGTTTTCCTTTAGTGCATGCACAGAACATGTGAGGATCCGTCGGGACTGCTGTCTGTGTGATCCGAATGGTTGGTCATTTCTACACACGCGCACACACACACACACATTACTGGAGAAATAATCACATGACCATCACAGCAGCTTGCAGAGTTCTCTAATTAATGGAGGAGTAATCAGGTACTACCTGATTGTCTCCCAATACACCCTCTCACATCTGCTTATGTTTCTCTCCCACCCCCTCCCACACCAGATTGCCCTTATATTCCCAGCATCCCCTGTGAAATTAATCTTAGATCACTTTTCAACCACCCCTCTCAGAGTTAGACACAAAAAAACTTTATTAAAAACAACACAAGTTCCCCCTGCCTTCGTTACAGTATTGTGGGAAGAGGGTTTTAACTTTTCCTCCCCTGTCTCTCCCTGCATGATCAGCTGCAAAAATGAACTTACAGAGACAGGGAGGAAAGGATTTCTTTACTGCAGCCAACTGGGTGTGTCTGCTACCATGATGATGCACACTGAGTGACAGCACTCCCAGCACAGGGAAAGACACACATCCAGGAGCTAGCACAACTTTACCATGCTGCTGCAAACAAACAAAGGGGAATTCTGGGGGAAAAAAATGGTAGGAGGAGGGTTGGGGGATGGTGTACTTTAAAATAAACCCCCAAAAAAATGCTTTTTCCTCAGTGGAGATACCCTTTAAATAAACCATAGCATGTCATTTCATTTTTATATCAGCAGCATTGGGAGAGAAATTAACTCTACAGGTTTCTAGCTTTATTACAGTAAGTCTAGGAACTAGATATGTACTAATTAGTGATACCGAGCGACAGCAAATTTTGTGACTGCAATTGTACAATTAAGTAATTATCACGGTTGTACAATTACAATCCTACATTTATAGTCTTAATTGTAATTGTATGATCGTCTATTGGCAAAGGGCTGGACCAATAGGTTCAACTTAATTCTCATTAAAGAGATTGTAAAACTGGCAGGGGCATAACTACAAGGGGAGCAGGGCCTAGGAGCAAGGGGGCCCCATCTTCTTATTTTTCCTGTGACAGATATAGCCTCCTCCCAGAAAACCACTGTACATGATGCACTGAGCATCATAGTTTTGCGCGGGGGGGGGGGGGGGTCAGTGATTCCTAGTTATGCCACTGAAAACTGGATTTTAAAAAAGATTAAACTAATATCCATATTTCATTGGATTTTTTTTATTATTAGTTGCAATATATATCTATTCCATCAAATTAGATTAATCAATTGACCAGGTCATAATTTTTTAATTAAAATATACTAAATAAAAATAAATGAATTATTCAGCCTGAGTCAATCAATTAATCTTAAGATTTTTTTGCGTACAGGTCTAGTATTCAGGGGCCAGCCAGAGGCACCCAAAGGGCCGCATGTGGCCACCGGGCCTTACTTTGCCCAGGTCTGGTATAAAAGATGCAAGTGCACTTTGGTTAACCGAGGATATGGTACAGAAACAACTAAATAAGGTTAATATTAATAAATCTGCTGGACCGGATACAATACATCCTCGGGTCCTTAGGGAGCTAAGTTCAGTTTTATCTAGGCCATTGTTTCCTATTTTTGCTGATTCCCTCATGTCCAGATGTGTGCCTCTGGATTTGAAAAAGGCTGATGTTGTTCCAATATTCAAAAAGGGTAGTCACTCACAGCCAGGTAGTTACAGGCCTGTAAGTTTAACTTCAGTGGTGGGGAAGATCCTGGAAAGTTTCTAGAGTATGTTTCAAGGATTAACATTATAAGTAGTAATCAGCAAGGATTTAGGCGGAATAGATCTTGTCAAACTAACTTGCTTGGATTTTATGAGAATGTAAGTAGAAATTTAGACTCTGGCATAGCAGTAGATGTAGTATACAGTACTTGGATTTTGCAAAGGCTTTTGATACAGTCCCCCATAGGCGACTAATGTATAAGCTAAGGTCTGTTGGTCTAAGGAGGCACATTTGTACATGGATAGAAAGGGATCTTGGAGTTTGGGTGGATAACAAACTTAAAGGTAGCAAGCAGTGCCAGGAGGCAACAGCCAGAGCCAGCATGGTATTGTCTTGTACAAAGAGAGGTATGGATTCAAGGGATAATGTTTCGAGGAGAACTAAACCTAAATATAAAAAACCTCTGAATGAATAAAGGGTATCTCCACTGTCAAAAGTCACCTGGGTTGTAGGGATAGATATGTGGAAGGTGGAAATGTACCTGCAGTATCTTGTGTCTTTGATCAGTAGTTTAGAAGAAATCCATGAGTTTCTCCCCTAAACGCTGTGGCTGGTGCAGGTCCGCCCGCTTTCAGTGACTGCCTGCTTGGGAAATACCCGAGCAGCGTTTTCCTTGTGCTGCGCAGAACATGTGAGGATCCGTTCGGGACTGCTGTCTGTGTGATCCGAATGGTTGGTCATTTCTACACACGCCACACACACACACACACATTACTGGAGAAATAATCACATGACCATACAGCAGCTTGCTGAGTTCCTAATAATGGAGGAGTAATCAGGTACTACATTGTCTCACAATACAACCCTCTTCACATCTGCTTATGTTTCTCTCCCACCCCCCTCCCACACCAGATTGCCCTATATTCCCAGCAACCCCTGTAAATTAATCTTAGATCACTTTTCAAACCACCCCTCTCAGAGTTAGACACAAAAAAAATCTTTATAAAAACAACACAACGTTACAGTAATTGTGGGAAAAGGGGTTTTAACGTTTCCTCCCCTTCTCTCCCTGCATGATCAGCTGCAAAATGAACTTACAGAGACAGGGAGGAAGATTTCTTTACTGCAGCCAACTGGGTGTGTGTCTGCTACCATGATGATGCACATGAGTGACAGCACTCCAGCACAGGGAAAGACCACACCAGGAGCTAGCACAACTTTCCCATGCTGCTGCAAACAAACAAAGGGGAATTCTGGGGAAAAAATGGTAGGAGGAGGGTTGGGGGATGGTGTTCTTTAAAATAAACCCCCCAAAAAATGCTTTTTCCTCGTGGAGATCCCTTTAAATAAACCATAGCATGTCTTTCATTTTATATCAGCAGCCATTGGGAGAAATTAACCTCTACAGTGTTCTAGCTTTTTATTAGACAGATGTATGATACACGAGGAATACTAGAATAGTTGTAATTAATAGATGTATGACGAGCGGATCAAGACAAATTTTTGTGAACTTGGCAATATGTTACAATTAAGTAATGGATGGTACATTCCACGGATTGTACAATTACAATACTACATTTATAGTCTTATACTATGATAAACTTCAGTAATTGATCGTGTATTGTGCTATGCAAGGGCTGGACCAATAGGTTCAACTTAATTCTCATTAAAGAGATTGTAAAACTGGCAGGGCAAACTACAAGGGGAGCAGGGGCCTAGAGCAGGGGGCCCCATCTCTTATTTTCCTGTGACAGATATAGCCTCCTCCCAGAAAACCACTGTACATGATGCACTGAGCATCAAGTTTTTGCGCGGGGGGGGGGGGGGGGTCAGTGATTCCTAGTTATGCCACTGAAAACTGGATTTTAAAAAAGATTAAACTAATATCCATATTTCATTGGATTTTTTTATTATTAGTTTGCAATATATATATTCCATCAATTGATTAATCAATTGACCAGGTCATAATTTTTTAATTAAAATATACTAAATAAAAATAAATGAATTATTCAGCCTGAGTCAATCAATAATCTTAAGATTTTTTTGCGATACAGTCTAGATTCAGGGGCCAGCTCAGAGGCACCCAAAGGGCCGCATGTGGCCACGGGCCTTACTTGCCGGTCTGGTATAAAAGATGCAAGTGCACTTTGGTAACCGAGGATATGGTACAGAAACCAACTAAATAGTTAATATAATAAATCTGCTGGACCGGATACATACATCCTCGTCCTTAACTAAGTCAGTTTTATCTAGGCCATTGTTTCCTATTTTTGCTGATTCCCTCATGTCCAGATGTGTGCCTCTGTGGATTTGAAAAAGGCTGATGTTGTTTCCAATATTCAAAAAGGGAAGTCACTCACAGCCAGTAGTTACGGCTGTAAGTTTAACTTCAGTGGTGGGGAAGATCCTGGAAAGTTTCTAGAGTATGTTTCAAGGATTAACATTATAAGTAGTAATCAGCAAGGATTTACGGGGAATAGATCGTTGTCAAACTAACTTGCTTGGATTTTTATGAGAATGTAAGTAGAAATTTAGACTCTGGCATAGAAGGCGTTACAGTAAATGAGTATACAGTACTGGATTTCAAAGCTTGATTGGATACAGTCCCATAGGGCCTATGTATAAAGCAAGCTGGTTAGAAGGCACATTGTACGATAGCATTGAGTTTTGGTGGATAACAAACTTAAGGTAGCAGCAGTGCCAGGAGCAACAGTAGGCCGCTGGTATTGTCTTGTACAAGAGAGGTATGGATTCAAGGGAGGAAATTGTTATTCTTCCTCTTTACAAAGTATTGGTAAAGCCTCATTTGGAATATGCAGTGCAATTTTGGAATCCTGCGTACAAAAGGACATCTTTGAAATGGAAAGGGTTCAGAGAAGGGCAACTAAATTAATAATGGGGATTGGGGGATCTTGAATATGAAGAGACTGGAAAAGTTACAAGTATGTATGCTGGAGAAAAGGCGCTTGCGTGTTGGATATGATTACTGTGATTAATAATATAAATACATTAACGGCCATACATAAACTATCTGGGGCAGTGTTCACCAATAGAGATGTTCAGAGGACACGTGGACATCCCTTAAGACTTGAAGAGAAAAAGGTTTAGGCTGCAAGTTTGGAAAGGTTTTTCACTGTGAGAACGGTAAAGCTATGGAACTGTCTCCAGTGGACGTTGTTATGCAGGAAGTCATGTGTCAGTTTCAAAAAGAAGCTGGATGAGTTTCTGCAAACAAGGAATGTTGCAAGTTACTGGTTTGATACAAGTAGAGTTGATCCAGGAACTTTCCGATTGCCACTTGGAGTCAGGAAGGATTTTTTTCCCCTTCATAAATTTGGTGGGGTTTTTTTGCCTTCCTCTGGATCAACAGTTAGGCAGAGAATGAGATATTGCTATATGGGTTGGACTGGATGGACGTATGTCTTTATTCAACCTCAAAACTATAAAAAAGCATGACCTAGCCCTTACGCTATCAACTTGTCAGGAATGAAAATCCATTTGAGGCTAATTTTTTTCATATGTTCCCTTTATGATTTGGTTGAGTTGATTGGCAACACTTATTTTCTTGTCTGATTTCCCCTTGTGTCTTTCCTTTCTCTGTATGATTTGCAGCTATTACATCATGGATATACAGGTAGAGAGATAGCACACACAGCATATGTGAAGGGCCATTGCAAATCTGGAAAGTTATTTCTTACACTGTAGTCGCTCTACCCAGCTACACCACTGATTTTGTATTTTTTGCAACAGTTTAAAATACTTTCTGCATTATTTCTGTTTTTTTTAATTTCTATTTATTTTCTTAATAAATTTTAATTAGGATTACTTGCCAATTTCAAATGAGTAAACACATGATTGAGAGAAAGAAATTTAGTGGGGGAGACCAAACAGCGACTGCATCAACGTATGGCCCAGCACAGAAAAGCCAATTCCTCGGGTCAGGACTCAGCCGTGTACCTGCATCTTAAGGATAAAGGACATACCTTTAACGATTGTAAAGTTAACATATTGGCAAATGAACGTGACTGGTTAAAGAGAGGTGTTAAGGAGGCTATTTATGTGAAAATAAAGAAACCAAGCCTAAATAGAGGTGCGGGGGTGTTCGACACCAACTGTCTGCCATGTACAATGCTGTTTTGACACCTTACTCCTATAACACCTCTTAGCCACTATCCAATCACGCCCTTAACACCTGGCTGTGATATGCTAATTGGGATTTTCCAGGGTACATCATTGCCACAGATTCTTGTACAAGTCATTCTAAATTAAGAAAGCCAGTCGGATGACTAGCGAAACGACTTCAAGAACTAAACATCAAGTCCAGTTGATCTAATTGAATACAACAGATATATTGTTTAATCACAAAATAAATACACATTTAGAAATGTAGAAGTTTTATAATAACTTTGCAGTGAATTTTCTTCATAGGATAGTTCCCTATAGTACAAGGATTACAGGGCATGTCCACCCCTTTTAAAATTTTGATATATAGTAGGTCTCCCTCCCCCAGCACCAACCGCTATAATAGATTTTCCAGAAACTTCCCCAATCGTTACTTACCTTCCCTCCTGGCCCTCTGCTTGCATGAAACTGCAGACAGGTGGCCAGACCGGCAGCCTCGTCCGTGATTGGATGAGAGGCAGCCCATTAAGGACCCGGCTGCCGGCTGCGCAGAACGCCAGGGAAGAGAGGTAGAGTTTGGAGGAGCTTCTGGAAAATCTATTATAGCGGTTGGGGCTTGGGGAGGAAGACCTATTATATATCAAAGGGGTTTTACAATAGGGGGAGGGAGAGCAAAACGGGTGGGAGAGGGAGGGAGTGGGCTGCTCTGAACAAGCCAACAACCTCTGAGAGGACGTCTCAGAGGCGGGAACAATTTCCCTCCCTGCCAGGCATCTGGTGGTCAGTTTTCTGCACTTTGGAGGGACATTACAGAAGAACCATTTGGAGCTGGGATGTAAGGTAATGATTTTTATGCACTACACAGTGGGGCCAGAAGTGGGTGAAATTATAGTTTTTGGGTGTAAATGCCCTTTAATGTGCCCCTTAAATGGTAATATATACAGTAAGGGATAATACGCCCCTTACAGTGTAGTATAAGGATATTATGTCACTGAGGAGTTCCCTTACCATATAGAAGCACAAGGCTTGTAATTTTAAAATTTAATAAGTTGAACTTAAGCACCATGATTTACTTTCTTTACTCAACCTCAGGTCAACCAGGATTAACCCTCCGTAGTTTTTACCCTCAATGCAGTCTGCTTGCGCAGGTGAAAACACTGAACTGCAAATATATCAATTAACCCCTTTAGTACAGCTACTGCTGACAGTACTACCCACTGTGTTAAGCATTTATACAGGGACAGAACAGAACAAGGAAACACAGGACATAATGTTACTATAAAGATGTTTGCACCGTTATCAAACATAGATGAATGCTTAAATTATGAGACACTATATAGGTGCATTTACCTTGTCATTTTTAATGGTCATAGGAATCCTTGGTGGTTATTTTTAATATGTTTATATTTTTTAAAATGGGCATACGTTATTCGGTAGGTATTGATTATTAAAAGAGTGATAGTATAAGTTAGCTGGGAACGACATATAACAATGGGTGTGTCTAGCATTTTGATTGAGTGCTCGTTGCGCTGCTGCCCATGAAAAAAACATTTCCCCCTTGGAAATCCTGCACTGATACTATAGAAATTGTGATGTTTTAAAAGCAGTAAAAATAATAGTTACCTGATATTTGTTTATTCCGGTGCCAATGATAAAACATGGCCCTTGTAGATACCAGCAAGATCCTCTGCTGTATCAATGCTGTTGAGTGGCTGCTTAAAGGGACAGTTTAGTGGAAATGATCAATATTTGTTAAAGGGCATCTATACCGAAAAATAGGTTATTTTAAATTGACCATAACTGGAAACTATAATTGCTCCCAACCACCACTGTATCATTTTTTTGTTGATCTGCCCCCTATTTATTTAGATATCCAATCTAAAACTTCTTATATTTCAGCTGTCAATCAAGTTCCTTGCTCTCAAAAACTATTCATCTGCGAGTAGTTTAACTGTAGCTGGAATGGTGACAGAGTTTTGACAGTTGGAATGCTGTATGCTGTATGCAGGCTTGACAGTTGGTTTATGGGGGAAAAGTCAGGTTGGATGGAAGTGGGAGTGGTTAAAAGAGGGAGGGGGGATACTGCTCCTAAACAAAATGTGTGCTAGATTGAAGGCATGCAGCAACGCACGCAAGTGGTACTTACATGTATTCAATTATAGATTAAGATGAAGCAGTCATTTTTTTCAGTATAATGTCCCTTTAAATTGTCAGTTTGTGTAATGCCTTTTTAATTATTTTACATATTCTCTCCCATTTTGAAAAATCAGTTGATTTCATACCCGTTGCTGTGGTGAGGTGTACAAGAACAGAAAAACGGGCACGGGTGGAACGTGTGGGTGCCGATAGTGCATGGGGACGAGGGGTAGGCGAAGCGGGGAGCGGGGAGAGGGGAACGAGAGTGGGCACATGTCCAGGGAAGTCTGTGGACGGGGGTGCGGGGGGGAGCACAAGGGCCCCACAGGGTAGTTGTGTGCGCCGAAAAGGAGCACCCCAGGAATCCACGCAAAGGGGAGAGGGACGACACGAGCGGAGATAGACGGGCAAGAACAACGGGCACAAACCCAAAGCAGGGGCGCGGAGCACTGCGGAGGGACAGCCATAGCCGGGGAAAAATGTCGGAAAGGGCACCCGGAAGAAGTGAACCACAAACGAGGGTAGAAATGAAAAAAAGAGTACGAAATTTAGGGCTCAAAGAACAGGAGGCTCGAAGGTGCTATAAAAAAGTGGCTTTAGGGCATGGGCGGGGGGCAAAAGACAGGACGACGACCCGATCAAAAAAAGAAGTGGGAGAACAATACAGCAGCCACCCAGCCATACGAGGGGTAAATGCCACATTCCACCTAGTATCGCAATATGGTGGCGTAACATGGGGGGTGTGACTTGAGGGTACGTTACTTTCTAAACAGCATCAATCACGTCTTGTTTTTACACGAAATGCGGGAATAAAACTCACTTTGGCGTCTACTCGGGACTTGTGGAGGACATCCACCTAGACGGGCGCTTCTAAAAAAGGAAAATTAATTCAACGCGCGGGCTCATCCATACCTTGTTAATATATCACAAAAAACTGCAGAAAAGGTAGAAACCCCTGCTGGAACTAAGTATGTTCGGGTGCATGTGGTAAGGGACGGACCCTCAAAACGGAATGTGCTCTGTAACAGCGAAGGAACAGTCCTACTGGGAGAACATACACTAGGAGATATTGCACTTTAGTGCTGGCGTCCCCAGAGGAATAAGTTTATATGATATGGTCCATGAGGCTTGTGGGTGGTGTCGTTGAAACTGTTTTACTTTTTAAAAAAATGTCGTTAGCAAAATTAAGCATGTTATCTAAACATGTTATACTGTGGATTCTTTTAGAGTACTTACTGATTTTTTGTGCATTTCCCAATGTAAGAGCCCTAATACATCTTCACATAGAGACATTACATTTTATAAAGTAATGTAAAAAAAATTTATATTTTTCGGTATATGATGAATTTAAGCTGGAATTACTGTGGTCGTACCTAATTATACTAACACCTACCTGCGCTACATAATACATATACAGGAAAGGTCTGTATCTCCAAAAAACCTTTATACAATGCCCGATCTCAGGATAATCACAATCAAGGCTGCATACAATGGTTTGGAGCTAACAAATTGTATGGTTATAGATTGCCGAAGAGTTCAACTGTCCATTAAAGGGGTACGTCTAGTTGCAAATACATATCGCCTTTCAGAAAAAAGAGTTACGTATTTTTTCACCACCAATGATTCTAATCTTCTCGTCAGCATCAAGCAACCTGAATACTGGACTCGTGTGCTGCTTGGCTAGATCCCTATATTAGAGGACCGTTATGTATCGGGCCTTTGACCCAAGTGCCGGGGTTGATCAGTTGCGCTCCAGTATAGATCTGTCAGGTTTTGATCCCACGCCACGTTCAATCACAAAAATTACTGGTTGATGGGTAACATACCAGTCCCGAAACTGGTCATTGCATTCCGATGGGAAGAAAGAACCGTTGAGAACCTGATGATGTTCAGCTCACTAATTCTACAGCAGGGAAAATAGCAGTTTGGATGTATTACGATTTTTTGTGCATTTCCCAATGTAAAGTAATACAATCTTCACATAGAGACATTACATTTATAAAGTAATGTAAAAAAAATTTATATTTTTCGGTATAGATGCAATTTAAGCTGGTTACTGGGTACCTAATATACTCAACCTACCTGCGCTACATAATACATATACAGGAAAGGTCTGTATCTCCAAAAAACCTTTATACAATGCCCGATCTCAGGATAATCACAATCAAGGCTGCATACAATGGTTTGGAGCTAATCAAATTGGTATGGTTAGATTGCCGAAGAGTTTCAACTGTCCAATTAAAGGGGTACGTTCAGTGTCAAATACATAGTGCCTTTATGAAAAAAAGAGAAAGTAGTATATTTCTTATAAAAAATGATCTTAATATGATAATTAAAAAAAGAAATAATGATGTAATATTCTCTTTTATGCTTGTGATTACCCCTTTCCCCCTTGTTCATCTTTTTCAGCACACCTATGCCCCCCCTTTTCCTTTTTTCCCTCCCTTCCCCTCTGGGACTGTTGACTTCCGTCCTTTTGGTTCCAATTCCCCACGTATTTGGCCTTTATAAGCATGATAGTATATTTGATTACAGACTAGGTCTTGTTTGTAGTTGAACTTCCAGCACCAATTAAGGATAAATACTGTTGTCATGAGACGTTACAACAGGTCTCAAATAACCATGTCTAAGTTGGTATTATAAGGTAATGTCCCCCGTAAGAACCTGAGGCACCACCACTTTAGCCCACATAGATGATAGCACCATGCGACATTTCTCGCTCCGTTATTTCTCAATCATTTTAATCCCTTTTCCTTCCATCTCAATGTCTACACGTTTGTGCTCGTTTATACAAGTTTCAACAGGCCCCCCTTCCTAACTTTCACATCTATACGGACTCCTACCTTTTGTGTTTACACGTATTAAAAGGTGCTTTAGCAAAAAATCTCCGATATACCAAATTCATTGCTAAAATGACAAAAATCTGTAAATTATTATTCACCAGTTGTATAAATAACCAAGACAAGTTGAGATTTTTAGGGAACTAGGGACCCTTCGAGTACCTCTACAGACACACCTGCCTCACACATGTGTTCCTATTCCGGTCCACCCATCTCTGTTTTTCGTTGGGGTGTGCTTTTAGTGGGCCTCCTGGTTTGCCATTGAAACTTCCTGCTACAGGTTTTAAGGACCTCTTTACCTCAAACCTACCTTGTTTAGAGTAACATTAACCAGTTTTATCTCCAAGGAATCGATCATTTCTTGTAAACTTTATGCACTGATATTGTTTTTTCTGCATGCCCTACTTAAACTCTCCACTGAACTCTTTTGTATGATTGTCAATGGCCCGTTCTAATTTATTACTCTACTGGGCTTAGCCATTGATGTCACGCTAAGGTCTTGAAAGCCAAGACCAAGTTGCCACTGCTGGCTCTGTACGTCGCAGTAAAGAAATGCATCCGCCGAGGCACGAGTTTACTGCCCCCCTGGGCTGAGCAGGCTAGGGCCTTGTACACCGTAAGTTTATGAAATTATCTTTAGACACATTATTACATATACAGCATACCGGTTTGTTTTGGGGCGTTATTGCAGTCCGGAAGGCTTGCTATACCACGACCCTTTTTTTTCTTTCCACATGAGATGAGCATCAACCCGTTCTGACCATTCCGATCTTGCACGGCAGGTGATCCCTCTTTTTTGAGTATTACCATTTTTTTCTTGAGAGAACGCCCAAGAAGCGATCATGTTCGTTTAAAAATTATTTTGACAATATAAAACTTTGTCCCGCTCATTTTTCTGGGAAGCTGCTTTAATTCTGTATAGCAATTCAGGTTCTCTTACTGGCGTTGGTGTTTTCATAAGCTAACCAACCCTGATTTTACCACGCAGTGCTACTTTATTAATATCCTTTGTTAATCACCTGTGTTCACCCTTTCCCTTTCTACCATCAAAGACCCCTGATCTTAAAGGCAAACTCTATTGCATATTTTAATGTAACTAGAGTACTTGATTTTTTTTATCTTCTCTGACGGAATGATGTCTCGATTTTAGTCAGGTTGAATATCCAGCATTTTTTACTTTTTGTCCTCGAATGTATTGTACATAGTTTACAACCCCAACCGATCTTTGATTTTACACCATTTTCAACCACACTGTGGCTATACCTGTTTTCTATATCCCAATTTTGCCACTTTCTTTTTATAATTATTTTCCCGCTGGATTTGGGTACAAATGAGTGAAAATACATACAATTCACCACAAAATTTTGCCTGATCCAGCCCAATTTCGCGTATCAACACTTACCCGCCATTGATCTTAACAATTTTCCATCGACATTGCTTGGGGGAATTGACGAAGCCCGGACCTTGGGGGACGAACTTCATATTACCATTGAGAGTTACATTTTTAGTAACCAGTGTATAAACATAGCCTGCCCTCACTCAAGTGTCGAGTATAGTGGTGATCATATAACGAATACATTTTCCGTTAAGTACTCACTTCGCTGTCCGCTCTTTTCCTTCCCTAAAGAGTTTGGAGAGTGAAGCCTACATCCTGGGTGCATTTGACAAAAATTTCCGCCCGCTTTTTTAGATATTTACTCATGTTTCTCTTTTTACCTCTTCCCTCAACAGTCTGCCAGTTTTCGTCCCCTGGGCATGTGGCCTCTTTTTCGGTATATCTATTAACTATCTTTTACTGGATGCATTTATTTTGGTCAGTTCCCTGCCTTCAGGACCCTGGCCAACAGGGTTCAGGGAATTCAACCCCCCCCCCGGTGAGCGCCCCCCCTCACAGACCCCCCTTGTCACCCTTATGGAAATAGCCCGAAAATCTTTTAAAATTTAATTCACGACGCAATTTTTTTAAGGATTACAAAGAAAGGCCAGCCTCGCCATAATAACATTCATCTCGATATGTAACCTTAATTAAATGGTAATTAATGCCCTAATAAATGTTTCAGTCCGTGGTCCCTCATTTTCCAACCGTCCCGTCTATGCTGTCAGTGGTTCCCACACTTTTTTCTGTGACTCTTATCGTATTGGCAATTGCATTTTTATCTACAGCACCACACTTATCTTTGCCCACAATGTTCGGGACTTGATGTTGTCTTTTACCCATTTGTATTTATACAACCCCCCCATATACCTCCCAAATCGTATATCGATTTATTTGTGAAGTTTACTGGTGATATAATACCCAATGTAGTCGTTCTCTATTACCATATTTGTATTACCTCTTATTTCCTAACATACCTTTATGTTCTCTTTATCCTTCTTTTTTTCTTTTTTATTACCTATTCAACACTTACACAGGGGTCCAAGGGTATTTTATCCCTACAACGGACTTTTTTTCCTTTCATTTTTATGAATTTTTTTGGACCACCCCCTGAACACATTTATACACTAACTCCCCTATAACCCACAGTTCAAACTGGTAACATTTAAATACACGTACAATTTTCTAGTCCTTATTTTTGTAATTTTCATGCTTCCAATCCCTTAATGTTTTATGCTGCTTTTCTGATTTTTCCCGGTTATGTTGTGAACCTATTGCTTCTTTAATAGTCACTCGTTAAGTGCCAATAAAAACCTACTATACAATATTATTTACTTCCACATTTTATTTTCCTCCCCGTCTTGCCTTGCGATAATTAACCTTATGACGTTTGATCCAGGTGAATGTTTCTTTATTATCCTCGGCAATGCTCTCACCCACACACATTAACTCCTTACATTTGTCTTTCGTTGGACGGTCAGTTTAGCCCCATAACCACCAAGTATACATTTTTGGTGCTGTTTTTAAATTTATCCAGAAAGTGCATTTTTCTAAGCCCGACAACCTTCCACTCTAAAATGAATCCAGTATTAACATGTTAGATAACATGCTAATTTTGCTAACGACATTTTATTTAAAACAGTTTCACCCCCAACAAGCCTATGGACATATCATATAAACATATATCCTCTGGGACGCAGCACTAAAGTGCAATATCCCCATAGTGTATGTTATAAAGTAGGACTGTCATTTTTAAAATACATTCAGAGAGGGTAGTCACTTTAAAATGGCAAAGAAAATAATTGGTTCCAGAGGGGTTACCTTTTCTCTTTTTTGAATATAAAAAGGTATGGAGCCAAAGCTAGTTGATATTTTACTTTAAAGAGCCAGATAAGGTGGATAAACCAAGTAAAGAGAAAACTTTTCCCCGTAAAACAAGCGTAAAACCCACACCACACTACCCAATGCAATATCGCGTAGCATGGGTTTAACACTCGTTTTGTGGGGGCTGCGCTACTTCCAATTCTTTTTTGGAAGTAGCGGCAGCTTTTTACATGCAATAAAAAATTGTAGAAATTGTGGCCTCTATTGTGCAATCTCTCATCTCTTGTTTTTCAAAATATGTGGGTCTTTTTTTTCCCTCAGGTTGCAATTTAAGTTTTCTGTACCTCCAAATAAATCTGAGCACTGATTTTTGGGTCTTTTGTGAAACGTTTTATTGTGTCTTATAAGCTGTGTCTTACCTCTCCCTTTGCTGTGGATACTGGGTGATTTAGGAAAATAACATGTGGGGACTTGTGTCCACAGTACACTTCCTGGAAGCTAACAGTCAATTATGCTACAGCTTAGACCATCCCTCTGACACAGAACACAGATTTCAGTGCAGTTTTTGTGTAAAATAAAAAAAAATGACAACGCTCCTGTCCCTGATAAATACTTTTGCTTTTCATACAAAAAAGAAAAGTAATATTTGCTGTTTATTTCATGGCTAGCATGGCTGTAAGAAACACATAATTAAAGGGCATGTCCACCTCCAAAACTAAAATTTGCCCCAGTGTGGCCCCACTGTGTAGTTTTTAAAAAAATACTTACTTTACATCTCTGCTCCTTATGGTTCTCCTGCAATGCTTGTCCAATGTCCAGGAAACTGAAGAGTAGGAGCTGTCTTCCTGTATGAAAGGTTTCTGCCTCTTCCTTGCCCTCTGTTCCCCCCATACCTCCTGATCCCTCTATTGCTGCCCTTCACCTAGCGTAAAGTCCTTTTGATATACTGTGCCTCTCCCTTGCCCACCCCAAACGCCAAGTTAGATCTCTACTAAAAGCTTCTGCAGCAGCCAATCACAGGTGCGTTTGCCCGTCCACCCCCTCTATGCTGCTTCCCATTAGGAGAAAGCTGGAGAAGACATTCACGGGAGCGAAGGGCTGTAATTGTGATTCGGATGCTTATAGGGCCCAGTTTAAAGAAAGCAACCTTGACGTGGTGACTGGGCTTAAAATTATTTGGCCAACTTATTGAACTAATTGCTTTTATTTATCCAGGGTTTAGCAGGCTGTTTGTAGTACACCTTCATGGATCGTAGCCAAGTTTATCTTTCGCATAGAAACCGAAGCTAGAAAGTCTTTGAAGCCAACAAGTGTTGGGAACTATGATTTGTACTGGCCCACCAACATTAAAGCCTTCGTTTGTTAAGAATCTAGGGAAATTACTTCAAATATACTAAATATGCCACTTACTCTAAGAAGAAGAAACTTTTCAAAATGTCAACCGTTATACATCGAAAAGTAAAATAAAAGCCGACTGCGAGTATAAAAAAAGAGATCCCGAAAATGCAAAAAAAAAAAGAAAGGAAGGAGGGAAGGACGAAAGAAGGGAAGGGGGGAGGACCACATGTTTGAACTAAAAAATTAGCAAAGAGATGATTGAGGAAAGCCGAGGTATAGAAGCCAAGGGGAGATCAACAGCATGCTAAGTGGGGTTTGCTGGGAAAAAAAAGTTGTAGTTTCCGGCCAGACCACCAATATGATAGAAAGGTATTGGGGGTTACTGGGTATGGCATACTGTCCCCAGCAACCACTACATACCTATTCCACTGTAGACTAGTGGTTGGAAAAGGGACTAGGCAACGGTCCCAAGCAATGCAATAAAGTGGTAGTGCTGGGGAATTTAAAGTTGCACAAGCCACGCAATAATAGTAAAAGGTAATGTGGGTGTCTAGCATGGTGCAATAAGCGAAAGGGCTGTCCCCACGGCAGACCCGGGTCCCCCCAAGTAACAAAAGAAAACCCGCGATAAAACCCTCCCCAAGCCACACGCATGGATTAAACTTGCAAACTAAAATTGCAGGAGCCGTATGGTGCCCGAAAGATCAAATGCAATGGGATACAGCTTAAATCTCATATGAGATCTTCACCTACAATTTTGTAGGTGGTTAAAAAAAAAAATGTGGAAGCCGATGACGCTACAAAAGAAAGTTCAGTTGTATGCCTTTGGCACCTGTTTTCTGTATAAGAGAGGAAACCAATTAGGGGTGGTCTTTATTAAATTGTACGTAACCAACAAAACAAGGAATAACCTATGTAATTAACAAAAAGAAAAGAAAAATTGTACTGCCTAGTCACAATTATCCAATCATTATAAAGACCATATTTCCTCTAGCCAAAGAACAATCCAGGGGGTAAGAAATGCATAAGAGGGAGAAAAGGCTTTTCCCTGACACTGTAGACGGGCGGTATACAAGTGGCTTTTAGTAAAAAGGGTTAATTTGACAACACCCTTATAAAGGGGTTGTAACTACCTAAGGGAGTAACAAGTCAACGTTGGGGGGATTTTTATTTTACTTGGACAGAACATGGAGGAGAAAAGGACTTAGTCTTAAAACGGCAGAAGGTCTTGAATGCTTCAGAACGCAATGGTACCCATATCATTGAACACGAAAATGGGAGGGAACATAATGTTCCTTGAAGAACAGCTGCTCCATGTTGCTATACATGTGGCAAGGATGTAAACAGGGTTGCAGATTTAAACACATAGAAAACGTTCACAGCTAAACACCAATAGAGTAAGCCCACAAAACAGCCAGGAGCATATTTAATAAGCCTTTCCTTCTGTTGTTCAGGGAAAAAAAACAGACTATAACTTACTATAATTTAGTAGAATTAGCATACCAAATCAATTAGATACAAAAATTAGAGTACAGAAGGGATGGAAGAAAAGAGGAAAAAGGGGGGGGGGGAAAAAAAGGGGAGAAAAGGGAACGAGAAGGAAAGAAAAAAGGAAGGAAAGTGAGCATAGAAAGGAAGACAATAAAGAGGAGAAATGGGAGAGACAAGAGGAGACAACAGGAAGCAGTAACGGAGAAAGGAAAAGGAGAAAGGAGAAAGAAAGAAAGGAGAGAATGAGGCAAGAATAAAAAAAGAGAGAAGGAGAAATAGGGAAGAGGAGATAGGAACCAAAGGGAGGGAGAAAAAAGAGAGGAGAAAAGGACAAGAAACCAATATCTCACACCTCCAAAACCTTTTTCCAGGTTTTTACATCTGATCTGTAGATTTTATGGAAATCATCCATTTGAAAATCACAACACTTACAAGAATATCTTCGGCAGTTCCAGAAGCCAAATATTAGTAATGTTTTCCCCACCCTTGCCTCTTTTCCTGTGCCTGTCAGAACCACTTTTCTGACAACAATTAAGAAGATCAACAGATAGAAAGAAAGAAGAGGATATGTGTGGAAGAGGTACAAGGGAAGCAAGATATCTGATGGAAAGAGACGGGGATGTGTACAGAACTTATTAAAAGGCAGTGAAGTAGGGGGGGCTTAACGTTGCATGGAGTGCAAGCTCACACAGGTCAGATCCACAATCAAAAAATTTATGGACAAAGAAGCAACGATAAAATAATGTGAGTAGCCGGGGAAAAAGGAAAAAAAAGACACCAAATTTTACAGAGCTTTTCAACAAACCTACAAGTTATGTAGGGATGTAATCAAGAATAATGTAAAAGTTGTTTGTAGAAGGGGAGTAATAGTTAGAGGCAAAGCGCTTAAAAAGGGTATATTCATTTCTTTAGAGGCATGCGTAGCAAGCAAAGTATAAGTGCAGAGAAGGGAGCCTATGAAGTGTGTTATACCGAAAGGAAGGCCCGGGGCGTACAATAGGAAAAGGAAACCGCTGGAAAAGCTGAGGCCAACGGTATTGTATTAGATAATAAGCAATGGTAAGGAAATGGGTTAATAAAAAAAGAGAGTTTAAGAACAATAGTATAAATAATTTAATTTAGAGGATTTAATTTTTAAACATGTAAGAAGAAAAGAATTGAATTTGAATTTTTGGCACATCCATTTTGAATAATAACACCCTCACTACCATAATTGACTAGTAAATACTACCTCTCAGAATGATGTAGGAGAAAAACAAGGACATAAACCCAATGTGGTCAGGAAACAGTAGTGCTTTTAAAAACAGTAATAAGAAAGGGATGGGAAAGAGGAAGAAAAATACAAATGTTTTCCATAGCAAGCGTTAAGAAAGGTAACTTTTTTGTACGGGCGCTCACTAAGATTCACACACTTTTTTCAACTCATCATCATGCGCTGGTAGGGAATGAGGCATAAAAGATAAGAGAAACTGTTCAGTCAAATATACGTACATAAATGCCCTTTTAGATATAAATGGATTTTTCAAACCTTGTCCCCGCACAGTGATATTACCTCCGCAGCTAGGTGAGTCCTAACGTACATATTCTATTATTCTCATTAATTACAATGAGATATCAAGGCATTACATTACTCAGTTGTCTGCCAGGCTGTGGTCAATTAAAAATTCAAAAGGGGAAAAATGAGCAAAAATCCCCCAGCTTGCCCGACAGGACAATTGCTTTCCAATAGTTAGGGACAGGTTGGTACTACTAAATTGACACAGTAAAAATTTGATTAGTTGTGGCGACTTAAAGGAGAGGAAAACACACTACGAATAAATATAAGGATAAGAAAATGGAACATCAACTACATGTGACAGAAAATGATCATGTACTGTAGCAAATTTAGGAACTTGTTACCTTTTGCTGCATTGGCAGTTCTACTATTCCATTTAATGTTAGGGTAATTAAAATTCACCATGATTAGAAATTGCCCTAAATTTGCAGCCTTTGCCATCTGCATATGCAGCTGAATCTCTTGATCTTCACTACAATTTTGTGGTTTGTAACAGATGCCTACAATTAATTTCCCTTCCTGTTTTCTGTATACCATTTTCTTTATTATGTCTAAACAAGGAATAACCTTTTTAAATGTACTGCCTAGTCAAGTTAATCATTTAGCCATATTTCTGCACCCTAAATCATGCTTTTCACTGCACTGTAGACTATTGGCTTTTACTTTATTTACACACTTTAAAGGGGTTGTCCACCTGAGAAATCAACTTTGGGGGATTTCATTTTATTGAAGAACTGGAGGAAAAGGAGCTATGTCTTACCTCTTGTTCTTCAATAAAATGAAATCCCCCAAAGTTGATTTCTCAGGTGGACGCATTGCAAATAGAAAACGTTCACGCTAAACACAAACGGCAAGCATTTTAAGCCTTTCTTGTTTTAAACTATAACTTACTATAATTTAGAATTAGATACATCAATTAGATACAATTAGATACACCAATATCTCACAACTCCAAAACCTTTTTCAGGTTTTTACATCTGAGCTGTAGATTTTGAGAAATCATCATTTGAAATCACAACACTTACAAAGAAGATCTGTCATTCCAGAAGCCGAAATATAGTATGTTCCCCACCCCTGGCCTCTTTGGCTGCCTGTCAGACCACTTTCTGCAACAATTAAGATAATCAACAGAGAAAAGAAAGAAGAGGGAGATGTGTGAGCAAAGCAGTAACTATGGAAAGGCTGTACAGAACTTATAAGGCAGTGAGTAAGGGGGCTTAATTAGGAGCACTCACATTCATAATTTAATGACAAAGCAAGCACAGATAAATATGTGAGTACCACCATTTTACTTTTCTCAAATTGTAGTTTCAGATAATGTAAAGTTGTTTGAGGGAGTATAGTGACCCTTTAAATAATATTCATTTCTTTAGGGCATGCTAGCACAATTAATGACAAGGGGCCTATGAAGTGTGTTTCCGCTCTACCTACCCTATTTTTACCTCCTATATTGAATAGTAATAATCCTCTCAGAATGATGTAGGAGAAAACAGGAATCCCAATGTCAAAACAGGTGCTTTTAAAAACAGTATAAATGTGAAGAAAAAAAAATCAAATGTTTTCATAGCAGCGTTAATAAATATTTTGCCCTCCTAATTACTTTTCACTCATCTCTGCCTGGAATGACTTAAATAACTTTCAGTCAATATACTTACATAATCCCTTTTAGTGCAAATGGATTTTTACACTTTCCCAACTATATTACCTCAGCAGCTTTCCCAGTACATATTCTATTATTCTCATTAATTACAATGAGATACAACAGTTACATTACTCAGTTGTCTGCCAGGCTGTGTCATTCAATGAGGCAAAATCCTCCAGAGCTTCCAGAGGACATTCTTTCCATTTAAGGGACTTTAATACTTTACAGTAATTTTTGCACTTTAAGGAGAACTACATTTAAATAACAACTCCCTCAACACAGAGCCCATATATAGTTTATTCCCTGCTAACTTTCCTCCTCTAATCTGCAGTTGGCACATGCTCAGTGCATGCCTGAAGGGTAGGAGGGGGGGTGGGGAGAACAGCACAGCCCACAGCACTGCTTTTTTTAATGCCTCCCACTTGCTGGCCCTTTCCAATCGTGGGCCCTGTGTCCCCTCTCCTTTCAGCCCACTGTGGCCCCTCCCACTCACAGACTCTGTGGCTCTGCACACTCCCACTCGGGGGCTCCAGGGCCCCTCCTAAGTGGGAGGGGCCTGGGGACTTAAGTGGGAGGGGCCCCTGAGTAGAAGGAACCCCAAGTGGGAGGGGCCCCAGGGGCTGCTGGGTGGGAGGGGCCCCAAGTGGGAGGGTCCCTGGGGGCCCCCAAGTAGGGGGGGTGAGTAGGAGGGGCCCCTGAGTGGGAGGGCCCCCGAGTGGGGGGGCCCGTGTGGAAGGGGCCCCAAATGGGAGGGGCCCTGGGTGGCCCCTGGGTGTGGGGGTGATTGGAAGGGGCCCCTTAGTGGCAGGGTCCCTGGGGGCCCCCAAGTAGGGGGGGCGAGTAGGAGGGGCCCCTGAGTGGGAGGGCCCCCGAGTGGGGGGCCCGAGTGGAAGGGGCCCCAAATGGGAGGGGCCCTGGGTGGGAGGGGCCCCAGGGGATTTGGAGGGCACCCAGGTGCCCCCAAGTAGGAGGGGCCATGGGGGGCCCCAAGTGGGAGGAGCCACAGGAGGCTGCAATGGAAAGGCCCAAGGGGCTGCAAGGGGAGGGGCCATGGGGGCCCACGAGGAGGAGGAAACACGGAAGAGGGACTGTCACATGGTTTCAGTACAGGAAGCAGGAAGTGCAGGGAATCTGGTGATGCTGCAACCATATCACACATATAAATGTAAATATCTTCCCTCCTCTAATCTGCAGTTGGCACATGCTCAGTGCATGCCTGAAGGGAAGGAGGGGGGTGGGGAGAACAGCACAGCCCACAGCACTGCTTTTTTTAATGCCTCCCACTTGCTGGCCCTTTCCAACCGTGGGCCCTGTGTCCCCTCCCCTTTCAGCCCACTGTGGCCCCTCCCACTCACAGACGCTGAGGCTCTGCACACTCCCACTCGGGGGCTCCAGGGCCCCTCCTAAGTCGGAGGGGCCTGGGGACCCAAGTGGGAGGGGCCACAGGGGCCCCTGAGTAGAAGGAACCCCAAGTGGGAGGGGTGGAAGGGGCCACTTAGTGGCAGGGTCCCTGGGGGCCCCCAAGTAGGGGGGCGAGTAGGAGGGGCCCCTGAGTGGGGGGGCCCCAAAGTGGGGGGGGCCGAGTGGAAGGGGCCCCAAATGGGAGGGGCCCTGGGTGGCCCCTGGGTGTGGGGGTGATTGGAAGGGGCCCCTAAGTGGCAGGGTCCCTGGGGGCCCCCAAGTAGGGGGGGCGAGTAGGAGGGGCCCCTGAGTGGGAGGGCCCCCGAGTGGGGGGGCCCGAGTGGAAGGGGCCCCAAATGGGAGGGGCCCTGGGTGGGAGGGGTCCCAGGGGATTTGGAGGGCACCCAGGTGCCCCCAAGTAGGAGGGGCCATGGGGGGCCCAAAGTGGGAGGGGCCACAGGAGGCTGCAATGGAAAGGCCCAAGGGGCTGCAAGAGGAGGGGCCATGGGGGCCCACGAGGAGGAGGAAACACGGAAGAGGGACTGTCACATGGTTTCAGTACAGGAAGCAGGAAGTGCAGGGAATCTGGTGATGCTGCAACCATATCACACATATAAATGTAAATATCTTCAAAACTATGTAAAATAAATAATGAAAGAATCCTTAGGAAACAATTCCTGCCAATTTACCTAAAGTCATTTTTGGACCACAGTTACCCTTTAAGGTAAACTGATAGTGTTGTTTTAGAAATTGAGATGGGGTTTAATTGAAGGAGGATGCCATAAATCCACATTGTTCCTAGACTTTATCTCTTCTTTAATTGCCCATTAGATATGACATTTTTAATTGAAGATATGAAATTTATATTTAAGGTAAATTGCAGAGTATACCATCAGATGTTTCAGTCTTGACCCCAATTGGGATTGAAGCTAATAAACTCTTTTGGGCATTTATATTTTTGACTAAAATAGGTTCAGGATAATGGAATACTGCATACATCATAATGACCATGCACAAATAGTATGTATTAACACTGTTTTCTTCTATCAAAATTAATTAAAGTCTTGAGACTTTTTACATCTCTAGAAAAGAGCTGAGATATTTAAGTTTGACTTGCAATCTCTAATTGACTAGAAGTCCACAGATAACTCTCAAGAGTACAATTTGTTGCAGTGAAGTTTTTATTATTAATCATATCTTAATTAAATGGTTGGTCAGTCGTTGCAGCAATTACAATGACATATGACTAATAAAACCATTTGGAATTAATTCAGACAACTGGAAACGTCTGCCCTGACCAATTCCTCTTATTTCCATGGTGAGCAAAAAACTAAACTAAACTAAGCTAATTGGGTTATGGACATGGCATAGCAGTATTTTAGATGATCGAATGGAGAATTGTTGACAAAGAATCTATGACTTGAGTAGTGTTTAATAAATTGTTAATTTATGTTAATTTATGACCAAATGAGTTGACTTAGTGCAGTAACATTGATAAAACAAAAACAAAATACTATTGCTGTTAGTCTAAGCTAAATAATAAATGTGTAATTTTTTTAGTTATGTTAGCTAAATCTCACATATGAGAGAGATTAACTGTCAGGTTCCCACGATGCGGTAAGTTACTACATTGAAGAAGGTCATCTCCATCTCTCTTCAGAACATGTAAAGTTTTGCGCTTTGTAGCATGTAGCATGTAGCATGTACTGCATGGTGTCTCTGGCATTGTTAAAGGGTAATGGTGGTCACTGTACAAGTGCTTCCTCAGCTCTTTCATAGCTTTCAAACAAGCCTAGAATGGTGTCTCCAGCTTATCTGGATCTTTATTTATAGTCTTGTAAATGTACCGTCTTTCCTGTCTGTCTGAGTCTCTGTGACAGTCACATTATGTTCTATGTATATGGTTAGGTTTGTTTGTTAGGCTAGGTTAGACTAGATAGGGCCCTGCTGAAAGAGTCTACCTTGACATGGTGGAAGGCTTACAAATCCACCTTAAAAGCCACACCCACTTTAAAACAGATTGCTGTGTGCCGCACCTGGAAATAATCAAAGTTTGTCTCAGGCAGCAAAAACCCTAGAAGTGCCCCTGTGTGTAAGAAGCCCCATCTTCAAAAATCTGAAGGTAGTTACTGGTTACAGGCCTGCAACCATTCTCTTTCTTTACCTATGGGCACCTTAGTGAAGGAAAACGTTTTCTTTTCAGGCTTGTGGCTAGCTTTAAAAATGATTTAGAAGTTCGGGTGCAAGCTTATGATGCAGCTGATGATGTTCTGTCCAAGCAGTGGGCATGCTTCAACCTTAAACTTGAAGGCAGACCCCAAAATTCTGGTGATGTCACAGTACTAGCAAGAAAGAATACCATCTACTCTGCTACAACTTTGGATAGACTGAAGCCAGAAGCATGACCCTGGAGTCATTTTAAAGGTAGGAGTGTGCCCTTTTTAATAAATTCCACTTGTATGGAGACTTGTATGGAGCAGCAGGCCCTGATAATTAAGTGAAAGAACCACGCTAACCTAATATTAGATTGGGTGGTGTGAGTTTTACACTTATTTGTCCTATTCCAGCTTTTATGCATCTCCACCACTTTTTCTAATATCTAGGGTACCAATAGTAAAATGTGCAAGATGTTTGGAGGAGTATGATCCCGTCTAAGAATACCACCGTCTAACACAAAACCTTGAAAGGTGGAACAAAAAAGTGTCACCTACTATTTTAAATAAATACCACATCCTACAAAATATATCTTGGGTGTTCTGTAAGATTGCAATTGTGTTTAGCATTTTGTGTAAACACAAAAAAGGTTAATAATTATGCATGGTGTTAAAAAAGCACAATAATGATCAAATTTATAAATATTAACACATTTGAAAAAAAGCTGCCATAGAAATAAATTCTTTACAGCCATCATTGCCTCCCATATACCATGACAGATCCCCTCCCCTCAAATTATCAACTGCCATATGAATGGAAACTCCCACAGAAATCAAAAAAATATATACCTCTCATGTGTCATCTCTAACAACAGCAATCAATAACCAGAACATAACACTTATGTTTCTTTGGAACAGATGACAGAAAAATTGCTCAGGAGTTAATCAAATTGAAGCAGAATCACTTCTGTTTTCTAATAAAGCTTAGGAGGTTACAATCAGTTTTATATTAGTCAATCAAAGCTCAAGCACAATGACATGCTTGTAATGTACTTCTGGAATGTGGGTAAACATCTATCTTTCCCTATTTATAGTGAGGCTAAAACTGAGTATATGGGGAACCTGGAGTATACTTTGTAAAGCTGCCTTTACACATGCAACTACAATTGCAAATTACAAATTAATTATGACAATTATCAACTACAATTACTGATATATTTACAGCATTTGTAAATTATTCTTTGTATGAAGATCAGTCATTTGGAGGAGTATACATAATAGACAGGACAGAAGACAGGATAGATAGATAGATAGATAGATAGATAGATAGATAGATAGATAGATAGATAGATAGATAGATATTACTTATCATAGTGAAGGTAAATGAATAAGAGGCTGGGGCGTAGCTACCAGGGGTGCAGGGGATGCGACCACGCCAGTGCCCCTGGCCAAGAAGGGGTCCCATTTTGTGCTAAGGTTCCAAAACTACCAGTCTGTGTGCCAACTGTTTTACCTGTGGTCTGTGTACAAAGCATTTTTACCATTGTCTGCGTGCCAAGCATTTAACCAGTGCTTGGCTGTGTGCAGTGTCAGTTTGCCAACCAGTTTATCAGTGTCTGCATGCCATGCATTTAACCAGTCTTTGTGCCAATTATTTTACCAGTGGTTATTTACAAAGCATTTTACAACTTTCTGTGCAAAGCATTTTACTAGCGTCAGTTAATTATTTTAGAAGGTTTGAGGATATAAGTTTAGAAATACTGTTTGAATCCGATTGAATAGTTATGCTCGGTGTGCAGGTAAAAAAATCTTAATGATGAATTTGGATGTTTTTTATGGAAATGATTATTAGCTTTGCGGTGACGATTTGTGTTTGCAGTGGTGTTGGGGGGCCCATGCCCAAATTTTGCATCAGGGACCATAAGTCTGTAGCTACGCCACTGATAAGAGGCATTGTATTATTAAAACCAAAACCAGCAGGATATCATTGGGAAATATCATGACTGGGGAGGTAGGGAGAACATTAAGATTGTGAAAGTTATTCTAAAAACCTTGAGATATATGATGAAAGCACAGAAATAAAAATATATTATAAGCATTATGCATTATAAAATTTAAAAAAGCAATTCAGCACTATAAACTGTTTTCTTGAAATACAATTATGGCTCCTACCCACACACACACACACACTCTCCTTTCTGAGTAATAGTACCCAGTGTGAGGACCTATACCGCTAGGTCCTCACCCCTGCCCTTTGAAAGTCCCCTGAACTTTCAATGGGAAAGCACGTTCTGCAAAGAGCAATGGTCAGCTTTGCCATATTCTGGGACTATAGCAGACGAGCCCTGAAAGTGGCTTTGCAAGGCTCGTTCTAAGTAACAAAATAAGACCCAGGGGTGAGGAAAATGATCAAAAATACGAAAATTCTGAGTTCAGCGAGATCCAAAAGTTACAAATGTTCAGATCTGATGAGGAATGGGGTTTGACTGATAATATATTGCAGAAACCTTCCAGATGAAACATACTGCACAGAGAAATCCCAGTATAGCAAGAGAGGGTGAGCAGTGTATGTTAAAGGATTCACTATCTGCTTATCATTTCCAAACACTTTTAGACTGCAGCTAGAAGCTGGAGTCATTTTAAAGGTAGGAATGTGCTCTTTTTAATAAATGCCACAGTTACCGTATAAAGACCAAAGTTACTGTTTAAAATATTTTGATGTTCTAGTGTATAGATCCCCAATGCATGGCCCATCTGGGGAAAAATGTGTCCCACATTTTTCTGCCGGCTGGGCAGTGCTATGCAGTCTCAGACTGGACGGTCTGGTCCCACAAGGAAGTTTGAGGCCAGGGGCCCACCAGAATGAATTTAGGGGCCCACCTAACATTTCATATCTCTATTATCCCTTATACATATCTATCTTATTCCTATTGTTTATTAAAATGCTTTTCTTACTGTCACTTTGGCTCTGTATTTAAATTTTAGCAGTTTTCTAAAGTGAATGGGCTCTGGGATTCACCTGGGTGGGCCAGGGGCATAACCACAGAAGTGGCCACTGCTTAATAAGTGGTTTGGGCCACCAGTGTTGCTATAGCTATAGGTAAAATGAGACAAACAATACAGGCTGTGCTATAAAGGCTTTATTAGTCATCCTTCCACTACTGCATGTTTCAGGTATCAGGTACTCTTTCTCAAGTGTGCATGGTAACAAGAAGCAGTCACTGCCTGGGTTCCAGATAGTTCCGCCCTCAGTATAAGTAAATATATACCCCTTAGATAACTGCTTTTAAATCATTAAAACCTTAAACAGAAGAGACATGGAATGTAGTTTTATGTCCCAACAGGGTAAAGTAGGAGGCGGGCAACCAGACTGCAATAAGAACTTGAAAAAGGTTTCAAATATTTATTCGATACAAAAAATATCTTATAAAAACATAAAATCTTTTAAAAACAAACAGCGGAACATACAGAGGAGACACGGACAGGTTCACAGATGTTAAGATTTATTTTAAAAACCAAGAACTGAAACTAGTGATCTTACATCCTGCTAAGGCAGAAATTGATTTTGGAGGCCAGGATTTTCTGTTAAGCAATCCCTGGAAGCACAAATACCATTAAATGTAAGTAGGCACAATATGCCAGGAATGTTTCACAGCATGGACACCAAATGTCCTGCAGACTTAAACATTGTCAGATTACAAGGAATTAACCCTTATTTTGTTACACAGTATCAACAAAATTGATGATTAATAACAAACCACAGTATCATCTCTACCATAAATACAATCATAAAACATCAAGATGCAACCTTGGGTTCAAATAGATTGAGTTAGATTTACCGAGCATTTTCTTGTGCATATTAATTAACTGCACATCGTAGTGATATAGTTATAGATATAAAACACTCAAACAACAATTATTTAAAAAGGAAATGTTGACCTTATATGCAGACTGGGCTGGCATTAGAGTCACAGGGTGCATCACAGAAGGGTATGCCACTGGCTCTGTCAACAGCACTTTCCCCCACCTAATTGCAGGGTTTTTTGCTAGAGATCATGTCATTTGTCATTGGAGTGGGTTGGAGGAAACTCTTTCAACATTCACATAGAGAATATTTTTTCCTCATTGAAAACCATTTTTTTAATAAAATAATATTACAAATAATGCGCTCGTTTTAATCTTAGATACTTTTGCACTATGTATCTGTTTACCTACTCAAAATGTATGTCAAATGTCGGCCAAACCTCCACATGACATTAAAAAATTACAGAATAGTAGTTTTCCATTAAACTAGGCAGTAAAAAAGATAAAATTGCAAAACACAAAGAAGCAGCAGATAAAGAATAAGGATATTTTATAGATGAAACATAATGGGGACATAAATTATTTAAGCTGCTCTTTAACTGCCATTGACTGCAGTTAGCCTGTACTACTAAGATATCATTGCGGTGAACATATAGTGGACCTTGAACATTGTGTGCTGCCCTACTTATTGACTTCATTTTAAAAGCAGGCACTTATGTTGGAAGGATGGCAAAATCTCAGGACCCTGTTTTAAATGGGGCCCTTTAATTAAACCCACATATTACTGAGAGATATATGGGCATAAGGAACAAACTTCAGTCACTGCAATTAACCCATTATTTGCTCTTTTTTTATGTTCACACAATGTTACTGTCACAAATTGGGGACAATGGGCCAAAACAAGATGGTTTCTTTGCATTTTTGGAAACACACAATCCATTAAAATACAAACACATTTCTCCCCATAGGAACACTTGCAGTTCAGTGTGTATCATTGCCGCACACATTTGTGACTAGTAAACTCATGTATTTACCTTGTATAGATACAAATGGGGAAAATGTATTGCATCTGGCCTCTGTTTGAGCAAAGTATGATTCTTTCGAAAAATTAAGGTTGATCTGGAATTCTATCTTGCAATATGTTGTAGATAAATAGACTCTTTTTATGGAAATGATTATTAGCTTTGCGGTGACGATTTGTGTTTGCGGTGGTGTTGGGGGGCCCATGCCCAAATTTTGCATCAGGGACCATAAGTCTGTAGCTACGCCACTGATAAGAGGCATTGTATTATTAAAACCAAAACCAGCAGGATATCATTGGGAAATTTCATGACTGGGGAGGTAGGGAGAACATTAAGATTGTGAAAGTTATTCTAAAAACCTTGAGATATATGATGAAAGCACAGAAATAAAAATATATTATAAGCATTATGCATTATAAAATTTAAAAAAGCAATTCAGCACTATAAACTGTTTTCTTGAAATACAATTATGGCTCCTACCCACACACACACACACTCTCCTTTCTGAGTAATAGTACCCAGGGTGAGGACCTATACCGCTAGGTCCTCACCCCTGCCCTTTGAAAGTCCCCTGAACTTTCAATGGGAAAGCACGTTCTGCAGAGAGCAATGGTCAGCTTTGCCATATTCTGGGACTATAGCAGACGAGCCCTGAAAGTGGCTTTGCAAGGCTCGTTCTAAGTAACAAAATAAGACCCAGGGGTGAGGAAAATGATCAAAAATACGAAAATTCTGAGTTCAGCGAGATCCAAAAGTTACAAATGTTCAGATCTGATGAGGAATGGGGTTTGACTGATAATATATTGCAGAAACCTTCCAGATGAAACATACTGCACAGAGAAATCCCAGTATAGCAAGAGAGGGTGAGCAGTGTATGTTAAAGGATTCACTATCTGCTTATCATTTCCAAACACTTTTAGACTGCAGCTAGAAGCTGGAGTCATTTTAAAGGTAGGAATGTGCTCTTTTTAATAAATGCCACAGTTACCGTATAAAGACCAAAGTTACTGTTTAAAATATTTTGATGTTCTAGTGTATAGATCCCCAATGCATGGCCCATCTGGGGAAAAATGAGTGCCACATTTTTCTGCCGGCTGGGCAGTGCTATGCAGTCTCAGACTGGACGGTCTGGTCCCACAAGGAAGTTTGAGGCCAGGGGCCCACCAGAATGAATTTAGGGGCCCACCTAACATTTCATATCTCTATTATCCCTTATACATATCTATCTTATTCCTATTGTTTATTAAAATGCTTTTCTTACTGTCACTTTGGCTCTGTATTTAAATTTTAGCAGTTTTCTAAAGTGAATGGGCTCTGGGATTCACCTGGGTGGGCCAGGGGCATAACCACAGAAGTGGCCACTGCTTAATAAGTGGTTTGGGCCACCAGTGTTGCTATAGCTATAGGTAGAATGAGACAAACAATACAGGCTGTGCTATAAAGGCTTTATTAGTCATCCTTCCACTACTGCATGTTTCAGGTATCAGGTACTCTTTCTCAAGTGTGCATGGTAACAAGAAGCAGTCACTGCCTGGGTTCCAGATAGTTCCGCCCTCAGTATAAGTAAATATATACCCCTTAGATAACTGCTTTTAAATCATTAAAACCTTAAACAGAAGAGACATGGAATGTAGTTTTATGTCCCAACAGGGTAAAGTAGGAGGCGGGCAACCAGACTGCAATAAGAACTTGAAAAAGGTTTCAAATATTTATTCGATACAAAAAATATCTTATAAAAACATAAAATCTTTTAAAAACAAACAGCGGAACATACAGAGGAGACACGGACAGGTTCACAGATGTTAAGATTTATTTTAAAAACCAAGAACTGAAACTAGTGATCTTACATCCTGCTAAGGCAGAAATTGATTTTGGAGGCCAGGATTTTCTGTTAAGCAATCCCTGGAAGCACAAATACCATTAAATGTAAGTAGGCACAATATGCCAGGAATGTTTCACAGCATGGACACCAAATGTCCTGCAGACTTAAACATTGTCAGATTACAAGGAATTAACCCTTATTTTGTTACACAGTATCAACAAAATTGATGATTAATAACAAACCACAGTATCATCTCTACCATAAATACAATCATAAAACATCAAGATGCAACCTTGGGTTCAAATAGATTGAGTTAGATTTACCGAGCATTTTCTTGTGCATATTAATTAACTGCACATCGTAGTGATATAGTTATAGATATAAAACACTCAAACAACAATTATTTAAAAAGGAAATGTTGACCTTATATGCAGACTGGGCTGGCATTAGAGTCACAGGGTGCATCACAGAAGGGTATGCCACTGGCTCTGTCAACAGCACTTTCCCCCACCTAATTGCAGGGTTTTTTGCTAGAGATCATGTCATTTGTCATTGGAGTGGGTTGGAGGAAACTCTTTCAACATTCACATAGAGAATATTTTTTCCTCATTGAAAACCATTTTTTTAATAAAATAATATTACAAATAATGCGCTCGTTTTAATCTTAGATACTTTTGCACTATGTATCTGTTTACCTACTCAAAATGTATGTCAAATGTCGGCCAAACCTCCACATGACATTAAAAAATTACAGAATAGTAGTTTTCCATTAAACTAGGCAGTAAAAAAGATAAAATTGCAAAACACAAAGAAGCAGCAGATAAAGAATAAGGATATTTTATAGATGAAACATAATGGGGACATAAATTATTTAAGCTGCTCTTTAACTGCCATTGACTGCAGTTAGCCTGTACTACTAAGATATCATTGCGGTGAACATATAGTGGACCTTGAACATTGTGTG
This sequence comes from Hymenochirus boettgeri, assembly GCA_019447015.1. NCBI lineage: Eukaryota > Metazoa > Chordata > Amphibia > Anura > Pipidae > Hymenochirus > Hymenochirus boettgeri. The sequence goes on from CM033473.1 coordinate 133,929,613, forward strand.
CTGCCCTACTTATTGACTTCATTTTAAAAGCAGGCACTTATGTTGGAAGGATGGAAAAATCTCAGGACCCTGTTTTAAATGGGGCCCTTTAATTAAACCCACATATTACTGAGAGATATATGGGCATAAGGAACAAACTTCAGTCACTGCAATTAACCCATTATTTGCTCTTTTTTTATGTTCACACAATGTTACTGTCACAAATTGGGGACAATGGGCCAAAACAAGATGGTTTCTTTGCATTTTTGGAAACACACAATCCATTAAAATACAAACACATTTCTCCCCATAGGAACACTTGCAGTTCAGTGTGTATCATTGCCGCACACATTTGTGACTAGTAAACTCATGTATTTACCTTGTATAGATACAAATGGGGAAAATGTATTGCATCTGGCCTCTGTTTGAGCAAAGTATGATTCTTTCGAAAAATTAAGGTTGATCTGGAATTCTATCTTGCAATATGTTGTAGATAAATAGACTCTTTATAAATGGACACTTGTACTTACCTTCCAAGCTGTCCTCCTTTTCTGTCCATTAGAAGTACTCAGAGTGGGGACATAAACTGCTAAGTCCTTAGCCCTGGATGCAGTCTCTATACTTACTGAAACATACTTACTTATGCTTGCTGCAAAGGGCATCTTCCCATTTGACTTGTCACTAACAGTCCGTAAGCAAAGTTAGATCGAATCGGCAGTGGAAGTGTAGGTAAGTATATCTGGAAATAGAGACTGTACCCAGGGGTGTAGACTTTAAGTTTAGGCAGTTTTGGAGCCCCTAATACACTTAGTCCTTGGGGCACATGGGAAAGCCTGGCAGCCATTCAAGGAGTTATGTGGGGGGGCACTGGCAAGATGATTGGCTGGTGGGTGGTTAGGCCAGAAGTCTGCATAAATAAGCGTCAAACAGCGGGAAGGGGTCTTCGCTTACTGCTAGCAGCACGGGGGTGAGTACTTTAGGTTTAGGTAGTTTAGGTCAGGACCCTGACCTCAGGTCCTCACCCTGGCTACATTTAAGGAAATGCCGGGTTTTTCTGGAAAGCTGGTGGGTTTTCTGTTTTATTTATTGCCAAAATTTCCCACAGTGTGCTGTTAATAGAGAATTTAAGCTGCTCTTTAACTGCCATTGACTGCAGTTAGCCTGTACTACTAAGATATCATTGCGGTGAACATATAGTGGACCTTGAACATTGTGTGCTGCCCTACTTATTGACTTCATTTTAAAAGCAGGCACTTATGTTGGAAGGATGGAAAAATCTCAGGACCCTGTTTTAAATGGGGCCCTTTAATTAAACCCACATATTACTGAGAGATATATGGGCATAAGGAACAAACTTCAGTCACTGCAATTAACCCATTATTTGCTCTTTTTTTATGTTCACACAATGTTACTGTCACAAATTGGGGACAATGGGCCAAAACAAGATGGTTTCTTTGCATTTTTGGAAACACACAATCCATTAAAATACAAACACATTTCTCCCCATAGGAACACTTGCAGTTCAGTGTGTATCATTGCCGCACACATTTGTGACTAGTAAACTCATGTATTTACCTTGTATAGATACAAATGGGGAAAATGTATTGCATCTGGCCTCTGTTTGAGCAAAGTATGATTCTTTCGAAAAATTAAGGTTGATCTGGAATTCTATCTTGCAATATGTTGTAGATAAATAGACTCTGAAATGATGACTGTGTAACAATAAAATTACGGCAATTGAAATAAGAGTCCAGAGTGCTGCCTTTACAACTGCTATGTTATATGGGATACAATACAGCCACGTGTCCATAGGCACTGCACCGGACCATGTGAAGTGGTGGAGTGCTGTGAGTATACAAATTATATATATATATATATATATATATACATATATATATAAAAAGAAGAAACACGGCACTTAGTAGCATCAATGAAGTGTGTTTATTTGGTAGATCACCAACACATATCCACACTGCAACGGCCCGTTTTGGGGACTCCTCCCCCTTTCTCAGGCAGTACAACAAAATATGTGTCCCTATTACAGCATAGGCTATTTATAGTCAAAAACAAGAAATAAGAGGTACAACCTCAAAAAGTTCCCCATCAAATATAAATTATACCTTTCTTATAACACACAAGGTATGTACATGTGATATTCCTTATACATATAAGTAAACATGAAACTCGTGTATATAATATCATAATTACAATTACTATTATTACAGGATGACCCTGCAAAAGAGAATAGTACACCTCCCATCTATATATGTCTATGGGGAGCATGTGGAAGTCATGGGTTCAAGGGCTGACCTAGGCAAACTATACAGAGGTGATGAAGGTGCTCTGTGTGGCACCGAAACGGCAATAAAGTTCATACGTTAAATTGGAAGGAGTGCTTAGAACTTTTTTGTATTGTCTAAAGATAACAGGTTGGGGCATCTGTGTTCTTTGAAGCACCCTGAATATAAAAGAAACAAAAGAAAAACTGTAAGTACGGTAAATGCTTGAAATTTTAAAAAGTTTAAATGAACTTGTTATTCTTCCTCTTTACAAAGTATGGTAAAGCCTCATTTGGAATATGCAGTGCTTTTGGAATCCTGCGTACAAAACGGACATCTTTGAAATGGAAAAGGGTTCAGAGAAGGCAACTAAATTAATAAGGGGATGGGGGATCTTGAATATGAAGAGACTGGAAAGTTACAAGTATGTATCTTGAGAAAAGGCGCGTGCGTGTGGATATGATTACTGTTGTATAAATATAAATCATTACGGCCATACATAAAATCATACTACCTGGGGCAGTGTTCACCAATAGAGCATGTCAGAGGACACGTGGACATCCCTTAAAACTTGAAGAAAAAAGGTTTAGCTGCAAGTTTGGAAAGGGTTTTTCACTGTGAGAAGGTAAGCTATGGAACTGTCTTCCAGTGGACGTTGTTATGGCGATTCATTGGTCAGTTTCAAAAAGAAGCTGATGAGTTTCGCAACAAGGAATGTTGCAAGTTACTGGTATGATTACATAAGAGTATCAGTTACCAGGGTTTCCGATTGCCACTTGGAGTCAGGAAGGATTTTTTTTCCCCTTCATAAATTTGGTGGGGTTTTTTTGCCTTCCTCTGGATCAACAGTTAGGGGAATGAGATATTGCTATATGGGTTTGACTGGATGGCGTATGTCTTTATTCAACCTCAAATATATATCAAAAAGCATGACCTGCCCTTACTGCTACAACAACTTGTCAGGATAGAAAATCCATTTGAGGCTAATTTTAATTTCCAGCGTTGTTCCTTGTTAAACTGTTTTGAGTTGATCTTATGGCATCATTTCCTTGTCGTGACTTTCCTCTTGCTTTCCTTTCTCTTTATGATTTGCAGCTATACTCATGGATATAAGGTAGAGAGATAGCACCACACAGCAATATGTGAGGGCATTGCGAAATGCTTGGAATTATTTCTTACCTTGTAGTTTACCCCACTACAGCCTGATTGTGTATTTTTTTGTCAACAGTTAAATATCCTTTCTGCATTTATTCTGTTTTTTTTTTTTATTTCTATTTATTTTCTTAATAATTTTAATTTAGTGGCTTACTTCCAATTCAATGATAACACACCTGATTGAGTGACAGAATTTATCGTGGTCGGAGCCAAACCATGCGACCTTCATCAACGTTATGGCCCCCCCCGCACAGAAAAGCATTCCTCGGGTCAGGCACCAGCCGTGTACCTGCATCTTTAAGGATCAGGACATACCTTTAACGATTGTAAAGTAACATATTGGCAAATTGAACGTTACTGTGTTAAAGGAGAGGTGTTAAGGAGGTATTTTGGGAAATAAGAAACCAAGCCTAAAATAGAGGTGCGGGTGTGTTTCGACACCAACGTTCTGCCATGTACAATGCTGTTTTGACACCTTACTCCTAATAACACCTCTTAGCCACTATCCAATCAACGGCAGCCCCTTACACCTGGGCTTGATATGCTAATGTGGGATGTGGCCAGGGTACATAACTGGCCCACAGATTCTGTCTACAAGTCAGTTTAATTGAGAAAAGTCCCGTCGGATTGCTGCGAAAACGACTTCAAGAACCATATGCAAGTCCAGTGATCTAATTGAATAAACGATTATTGTTTAATCACAAAAATAAATCCACATTTAGAATGTTAGAAGTTTTAGAATAACTTGGCGTGAATTGTTCTTCATAGCTAGTTCCCTATAGTACAGGATTACAGGGCATGTCCCACCCCTTTTAAAATTTTGATCATATATTAGGTCCTCCCTCCCCCAGCACCAACCGCTTATAAATAGATTTTCCCAGAAACTTCCCCAATTCGTTCTTACCTTCCCTCCTGGCCCTCTGCTTGCATGAAACTGCAGCAGTGGGCCAGACCGTCAGCCTCGTCTTGATTGATAGAGGCCACCCATTAAAGGACCCAGAAGGACCGCTGCCGGCTTGCGCAGAACCCAGGGAAGAAGGTAGAGTTTGATTAAGCTTCTGGAAATCGATTATAGCCGGTTGGGGCTTGGGGAGAAGACTATTATCATATCAACGGGTTTTTTACAATAGGGGGATTGGTAGAGCCAAAACGGGTGAGAGATGGAGGGAGTGGGCGCTCTGAAACAGCCACAACCTCTGAGAGTAACGTCTCAGAGGCGGGAACAATTTCCCTCCCTCCAGCATCTGGTTGGTCCTTTTCTGCACTTTGGAGGGACATTACAGAAGAACCATTTGGAGCTGGGCTGTCAAAGGTAATGATTTTTATGCACTACACGTGGGTCAGAATGGGTGAAATTATAGTTTTTTGGGGGGTGTAAATGGCCTTTAATGTGCCCCTTAAATGGTAATATATACATTAGGATAATACGCCCCTTACAGTGTATATAAGGATATTATGTCACTGAGAGTTTCCCATTACCATCTAGAAGCACAAGGCTTTGTAATTTTAAAATTTAACTAAGTTGACCTTAAGCAACCATATTTTACTTTTTTACTCACTCAGTCAGAACGAACTGCCACTTGGAGTCAGGAAGGAATTTTTTTCCCCTTCATAAATTTGGTGGGGTTTTTTTTGCCTTCCTCTGGATCAACAGTTAGGCAGGAAATGAGTATATTGCTATATGGGTTGGACTGGATGGACGTATGTCTTTATTCAACCTCAAATACTATACAAAAAGCATGACCTAGCCCTTACAGCTATCAACTTGTCAGGAATGAAAAAATCCATTTGAGGCTAATTTTTTTTCCAGCTATAGTTCCCTTTTAAATGTATATTGGTTGATTTGATTGGCAACACTTTATTTTCTTTGTCTGATTTCCCCTCTGTGCTTTCCTTTCTCTGTATGATTTGCAGCTATACATCATGGAATATACAGGTAGAGAGATAGCACACACAGCATATGTGAAGGGCCATTGCAATCTGGAAAGTTATTTCTTACACTGTAGGTTACCCAGCTACAGCAACTGATTTTGTATTTTTTGCAACAGGTTAAAATACTTTCTGCATTTATTTCTGTTTTTTTTAATTTCTATTTATTTTCTTAATAAATTTTAATTTAGTGATTACTTGCCAATTTCAAATGAGTAAACACATGATTGAGAGAAAGAAATTTAGTGGGGGAGACCAAACAGCGACTGCATCAACGTATGGCCCAGCACAGAAAAGCCAATTCCTCGGGTCTTTTATTTCTATTTATTTTCTTAATAAATTTTAATTTAGTGATTACTTGCCAATTTCAAATGAGTAAACACATGATTGAGAGAAAGAAATTTAGTGGGGGAGACCAAACAGCGACTGCATCAACGTATGGCCCAGCACAGAAAAGCCAATTCCTCGGGTCAGGACTCAGCCGTGTACCTGCATCTTAAGGATAAAGGACATACCTTTAACGATTGTAAAGTTAACATATTGGCAAATGAACGTGACTGGTTAAAGAGAGGTGTTAAGGAGGCTATTTATGTGAAAATAAAGAAACCAAGCCTAAATAGAGGTGCGGGGGTGTTCGACACCAACTGTCTGCCATGTACAATGCTGTTTTGACACCTTACTCCTATAACACCTCTTAGCCACTATCCAATCACGCCCTTAACACCTGGAAATAACAATTTTATTGTAAAATAAAAGAGGCTCAAAATATGAAGGGAACAGCAGTGAAATATCTTCTTATAATAATCACTCAGCTATGTCACAGAGCGATTCTTATAATAAAATGTATCCAGTGTAGGGCTGGACTGTTGGAGCCCACCGGGAAATCTGAGGCCATGGGGCCCACCAGGATGAGTTTAGGGGCCCACCTAAATTTCATATCTCTAAATCATTAACATATAAGTCAATCATTAACATATCTTACTCCTACTAACTCCTATTGTTTATTAAAATATATTTCTTATTGTTCCTTTGGTTCTGTATTTAACTTTTGGCTGTTTTCTCTGTTTTCTTGGGTGAATGAGCTGTGGGCCCACTGGAGGATTCCCCTGTAACCTTGTGGGCCAGTCCAACACAATGTTTCACTGCAGCTCCCATACCCTTCTGGTCATCTACCATTTCAACCCCAAAATGATGTTAATAAAATTAACAAATAATAAAAACTCTTATTTTAAAAGTAGAAACTTACCATGATTTAATTTCCTTTTCCATTCCAGTTTTTTTACTTATTAACTTTTAAAATGACAGCATTGCAATCGTACTGAAGTATATATATTATGTATTGTAAGAAATAATGCACCCCTTCACATTATAATATAAGGGCAAGGAACTCACCTAAGAGTTCCCTGCCAGGTATAAAAGCACTCAGCCTGCGGAGTGTTTCTATTTGATCATGAAACTCCTCAGTGACATTACTGTATATCCTTATATTACACTGTAAGGGGTGCATTACCTCTTATATAATTTAGAATTTTATATATTTTACATATAAACACTGTACTATATAAAGATTTTGAAAAAGCCCAATAAATGCACTACCTCTTTAAAGGGGAACTGTGGTCCAAAAATGACTTAAAGGGGAACTGTGGTCTCCAAACACGTTTATTTTAAATGAAAGGCCAGGTTCATACCTTTAAAACGAGCCATCAACCACCTCTCTATGTGCTGCACAGCCCAAAATATGAATAATTAAGCACACACAAGATCATGATTATTGACCAGAAAACTGAGTTACAGAGAGTATTAGTGCATCCATGATGACCAAATAACTGACTACAGTAAGTACTGTCCAGGGATGTTTTTTTCAGCAGGATTACTGAAATTTTAAACATTGAAAACCAGGGTCAGTTTTGCAACATGTGCTCAGTAGAAAAAGAACACAGTCACCAGAGCGGCAATGCAAGCAGGGGTCTTACCAGAGCCAGTTCGACAACATTCTCCATTTTTGATGAAAAATATACAACAAATATGTAATCCAGGAGCTGATTGTATATCTTGGATTGTTTTGTCATTTCCTGTGTCAACTTTCCTTTGTAAAACAATATAACATTGACCAAATAATTCAAAAACAGAATTTAACGCTACTTATACAACTTGGTACTTAGCTCAGCTGAAAAGTGGATTACACTGATGGAAAGAATTCAAGTCCAAAATGATGTCAAGAAATACCTCATCATTAATAAAATTACTTGAACATGAAATACGTCCATATATCTAATGAAAAAGTTTAATACTTTACAGAAAACAACAATTTAATGATAAAATAGGATGTTCTGGGATTTCGGCATCCCTCCATACAGAGTTTATACTGGACAAATTTATAGTCCAGTCTGAACATGAAGCTAATGGGCCCGTTTATCGTGGTAAGGATGGTAGGAGTGCGGACCTTGATTTCACATGTGGGTTGGCTGGGGTCTATTAAAGTGGAGGATGGCACTTCCGAGTGAGCTGGACATGACTTATTTATATTGCACACAGGCAAGGATCTTATACAGTCTGGGCTGGATGGGTCAATTGCAGTGGTGCTGGGCTTTATTGTCTTGAGGGCATATATGTACGAAATTTAGTCTGTTTCGTCAAAGGTTCGACTGGACACATATTATTGGGTTCTTTTAAAGGGAGAAAGCATGTAAAGGATACATAATATAATAATTCCCATCAGATTCTGGGACTGGACATGAGTCAAACTATATTAAGTATAATGGGGTCTGCATCAATCTATTCCGTGATAGACTCAGTGCTTAGAGTAAATGCAGGAGTCCATCCAAAATATATAAGAAATGTACACATATTTGGGTGAAGCTCATGAGCTCCAACGTAGTGCCTTATTTGTGTTTCAGGTGCGTTAGCATCCTTCTATGTATAGCTCAGAAAATACTTGAGGAATCAGAGGATACCCTTAATTGCTGATCGTTAAAATAAAGATAGAAATAAATTCTGTGTTTACAGTAAAGTATATCAAAAGGCCTCTGCCTTTTAATTTGAAACACTTGACGTTTCTTAAAAATGCAATTATTAGTGAGAAATAAGTATTATTGCTTTGCTAAAGAAGACATTAATGTGCTCATTTTAAATTTGCAATACATTAAATGGACATCATTCAAATCAAGCCAAGTTTTATTATTGAAGTGGCCGTACAATCATTCCTAGGCCAATATGCTAGTCTACCCCATAACTAGATCATTCTGGGATATCAAGCAGATAAAGCAAGGTCGCTCCATTATTTGAGCATAAGAATAATACATTTATATGTAAGTCTCAGTTACAATATGGCCTTTGTTTACTTTCATGTTTATGCCATCCTTATCTCCGCCTTTAGCCAATAAATACAATGACTGTACAGAGAGTAAGCCCACGTAATGATCGTTCTCTCAACAAGATAGGACACTATGAGGAACAGAAAATACAACTCAAGTCTCTCATTTTAATGTTAAAAATCTTGTGTGATAAAAATTGAATAGTTTATGAAATAATTATGTACCGTTTATGAGGCGTGCTTTTGAAACAATAACTATCTAAATCTAAAACAATTCTTTTGATTAAATTAAGCAGATGCTGTAGTACAAGAATAAATGATATTGATGCATATGTATTGTAAACAGAAGGATTCCAGTGATAATACTAAACGGTATCTCCATTCCTTAGTAGAAAAATTACTGTATATGATCTATTATCCTCTGGTTATATCCTGCACTCAAATATTTACCTCTGTAAAGGATAACACGAACTATTTCAGTGTCGGCACCCCCGAGCATGCATCACCTTACCACTGATCTGTTATAAAATCTGATTTCTGTAGTAACATATATCAAAAGAAAACGTGACTAATCCATGCCAATTTGTTAACGAATTTACATGAGGGTCGGTCGGGGAGGGATTAGGGAGCCAGATATGCAGGAGGGAAGGGGGAGGGAGGAGGGAGGTGTCAGAGGCGAGTAAAGGACGAGTGGAGAGAAGTGGTGAGAGCGAGGGGTTGATGATGGATGGGTAGGAGGAGAGGGATGTTGAAGGGGGGATTCCCATGACGGAGGAGTAGACTTGTTGTGGACGGAGATGGATCTTTTCTGTATTTTTCGAAGAAATTTACAACTCATTCGGTCTTGAGATGACTTGTCAAGTTCATGAAGCCTGTCAAAATAATGTGTTAGCCTGCAACTGTATCATGTTAAGATGCATACAAATTTGACACCATATTACGACACACACAATGTTCATTTATGAATAAATAAAAATCTTGTATAGCCAACAAAAAGAAACTAGGAAAATGATCATAAATTCTACTAGGAAGAGAAAGGCGAGAGCTTTTTTTTTTTCCTTTCTAAAGGTCTATAATTATATCAAGTATCAGTATTTTCAACCTGATTGATACGTGTACGGTAACGTTCATAGTTGTTTTTGTCTTCTTTATACACTATTAGTTACAGAATGTCTAAAAAAAATTCAGCCTATGACACCTGGACAATTTAATTGTTATTTAACCTCTCTATTTACAAAGAGCAGAACCAATAATGTAGAACAATAAACAAGGAGTAGTTACGCATGCTAGATTACATGTGAAAGGGCAATATATCTTGACACCACCTCCCTCAAACCTCCCTTCCCATTAAAAGTACCAGGTTAAGGACCTTAAAACTGTCATCCCATGAAACCTCAGCATGGAATTCACTCGATGTCTGGACCTGACACAACCACTTTTCAGTGTGGGCCGGACCCATTATGGGTAGGTGGAGAAGTTGCAATCTACAAAAAGCACGTTTTTCCATTGGTCAGGCCCGGAACTGCACTAGAACTTCTAAAGCAAACAATTCCCGAATAACATTGGGTAAGTAAAAGGATAATGGCAACTATTAAAAACATTTATTACTATCATGGTTTCGAGGAGAACTAAACCAATATAATACTCTCTGAATGATATTAAAAGGCGTATCTCCCTGTCAAAAGTCACCTGGGTTGTAGGATAGATATGTGGAAGGTGGAAATGTGACACTGCCAGTATCTTGTGTCTTTGATCAGTAGTTTGTAGTAGAAGAAATTCCAAATGAGTTCTCCCTAAACGCTGTGGCTGGTTGCAGTCCGACCACGCTTTCAGTGACTGCCTGTTGGAATACCCGAGCAGTTTTCCTTAGTGCATGCGCAAGAACATGTGAGGATCCGTGGGACTGCGTCTGTGTGATCAGAAGGTTGGTCATTTCTTACACACGCACACACCACACACCCACATTACTGGAGGAATTATCACATGACATCACAGCAGCTTGCGTGAGTTCACTAATTACAAGGAGGAGTAATCAGGGTACTACTGATTGTCTCCCCAATACACACTCTGCACATCTGGCATTATTGGTTTCCTCCCACCCCCCCACACACCAGATTGCCCTATATCCAGCTCCTGTGAAATTAATCTTAGATCCATTTTTCAACCACCTCTGCGAGTGTTAGACACCAAAAAAATCTTATAAAAACAACACAAAGTTACAGTATTGTGGGAAGAGGGTTTTTAACTTGTCCCTCCCCTGTCATCTCCCTGCAGATCAGCGTGCAAAAAATGAACTTACAGAGGACAGGGAGGAAGGGAAAAATTTTAATTTTTTAACTGCAGCCCCAACTGGGTGTTGTCTGTACCATGATGTGCACCACTGAGTGACCAGCACTACCAGCCAGGGAAAGTACCACACCAGGAGATAGACAACTTACCATGCTGCTGCAAACAAACCAAGGGAATCTCTGGGGGAAAAAACTGGAGGAGGAGGGTGGGGATGGTTTGTACTTTAAAATAGAACCCCCAAAAAAATGCTTTTTCCTCGTGGAGATACCATTTAAATAAAACCATAGATGTCATTTCATTTTATATCAGCCAGATGGGGGAGAAATTAACTCTACAGGTTTCAGCTTTTTACAGTGAAGTCTAGGAACTAGATATGTACTAATTAGTGATACCGAGGCGCAGCAAATTTGTGGACTGAAATTGTACAATTAAGTCATATCACGGTTGTACAATTACAACTACATTTATTGTCTCAATTGTAATTGTATGACGTCTATTGGCAACGGGCTGGACCAATAGGTTCAACTTAATTCTCATTAAATGGATTGTAAAAACTGGCCAGGGCTAAACTACAAGGGGAGCAGGCTAGGAGCAAGGGGGCCCCATGCAATTCTTATTTTCCTGTGACAGATATAGCCTCCTCCCGAAAACCACTGACTTTACATGAGGCACTGAGCATCATAGTTTTGGCGGAGGGGGGGGGGGGGGGGGGGTCAGTGATTCCTAGTTATGCATGAAAACTGGATTTAAAAAAGATTAAACTAAATATCCATAGTTCATTGGATTTTTTTTTATATTAGTTGCATATAATCTATGCCATCAAAATTCGATTCAATCATTGACCAGTCAATTTTTAATAAAAATACTAAATAAAAATAAATGATTAGTTCAGCCTTAGGTCATCAAATTAACTTAAGATTTTTTTTGCGTACGTCTAGTATTCAGGGGCCAGCCAGAGCACCCAAAGGGCAGCATGTGGCCACCGGCTTACTTGCCCAGGTCTGGGTTATTAAAGATGCAAGGGCACTTTGGTAACCGAGGATTATGGTACAGAAAACAACTAAATAAGGTTAAATATTATAAAATCTGCTGGACACGGATACCAATACATCCTCGGGTCCTTAGGGAGCTAAAGTGTCAGTTTTATTCGAGGCTTGTTTCCTATTTTTGCTGATTCCCTCATGTCAGATTTTGTGTGACTCTGGATTTAAAAAGGCTATGTTGTTCCAATATCAAAAAGGGTAGGTCACTCACAGCAGGTAGTACGGCCTGTTTAAGTTACTTCAGTGTGGGGAAGATCCTGGAAAGTTTCTTAGAGAGTTTCAAGATTAACATTATAAAAAGTAGTAAGTAATCAGCCAAGGATTCCCCCCCCCCCCCCTAGGCGGAATAGATCTGTGCAAACTAAATTGCTGGATTTTATGAGAATGTAAGTAGAAATTAGACTCTGGCATAGCATAGATGTAGTATACAGTACTTGGATTTTGCAAAGGCTTTTGATACCAGTCCCCCATAGGCGACTAATGTATGAGCTAAGGTCTGTGGTCTAAGGAGGACATTTTGTACATGTGGATAGAAAGGAAGGATCTTGGAGTTTTGTGCGTAAACAAACTTTAAAGGTAGCAAGCAGTGCCAGGAGGAACAGTCAGAGCCAGCATGGTTATTGTCTTGTACAAAGAGAGGTATGGATTCAGGGAGGAAATGTTATTCTTCCTCTTTACCAAAGTATTGGATAAAGCACTCATTGGAATATTGCAGTGGCAATTTGGAATCACTGCGTACAAAAAGGAATCTTTGAAATGGAAAGAGGTCAGAGAAGGGCAACTAAATTAACAGGGATTGGTGGAGCTGATGAATATAAGAGACTGGAAAAGTTAAAGTATGTGCTGGGAAATAGGCGCGTTGCGTGTGGTGTTATGATTACTGTGTATATATAAATATTAAATACATTAACGGCCAACATTAAATATCTGGGGCATTTGTTCACAATAGAGCATGTGCAGAGGAAACGTGGAACATCCTTAAGACATTGAGAACAAAAGGTTTAGGCTGCAAAAGTTTGGAAAAGGGTTTTTCACTGTGAGAAGGTAAAGCTATGGAACTGTCTTTCAGTGGACCGTTGTTATGGCACGATTCATTGGTCAGTTCAAAAAGACGACTGATGAGTTTCTGCAAACAAGGAATGTTGCAAGTTATGGTATGATACATTAAACGTAGAGTGATCCAGGGGGGAAATTTCCGATTGCCACTTGGAGTCAGGAGGAATTTTTTTCCCCTTCTAATGTGGTGGGGTTTTTTTTTGCCTTACCTTCTGGTCAACAGTTAGGAGGAGGGGAATGGTATATTGCTATATGGGTTGGACTGGATGGACGTATGTCTGTATGTCAACCTCAAAATACTATACCAAAAAAAAAAAGCAGACCTAGCCTTACAAGCTATCAACTTGTCAGGAATGAAAAAAATCATTGAGGCTAATTTTTTTTCCAGCTATAGTTCCTTTAAACTGTATCTATGGTTGATTTGATTGGCAAACACTTTATTCTTGTCTGATTTCCCCTCTGCTGCTTTCTTTCTGATGATTTGCAGCTATACATCATGGAATAAGGTAAGGTAGAGAGATAGCAACACAGATATGTGAAGGGCATTGCCAATCTGGAAAAGTTATTTCTTACACTGTAGGTTACCCAGCTACAGACTGATTTTGTATTTTTTGCAAACGGTTAAAATTACTTTCTGCACTCTTATTTCTGTTGTTTTTAATTTATGTTATTTTCTTAATAAAGTTTAATTTAGTGATTACTGCCAATTTCAAATGACGTAAACACATGATTGAGAGAGAAAGAAAATTTAGTGGGGGAGACCAAACAGCGACCTGCATAACGTATGGACGCCAGCACAGAAAAGCCAATTCCTGGGTCAGGACTCGCAGTTGTACCTGCACTATAGGATAAAGGACTTACCTTTAACGATTGAAGTTAACATATTGGCAAATGAACTGACTGGTTAAAGAGAGGGGTTAAGGAGGCTATTTATGTGAAAATAAAGAAAGAAACCAAGCCTAAATAGAGTGCGGGGGTGTTCGACACCAACTGGTCTGGCATGTACAATGCTGTTTTGACACTACTCTATAAACCCTCTTAGGCATATCCAATCACGCCTCTTAACCACGGATGGTGATATGCTAATTGGATTTTCCAGGGTACATCATTGCCCAGATTCTGTACCAGTCATCTAAAATAAGAAAGCCAGTCGGATGACTAGCGAAAACGACTTCAAGAACTAAACATCAAGGCCAGTTGATCTAATTGAATACAACAAGATATCTGTTTAATCACAAATTAAATACCACAATTTAGAAATGTAGAGTTTTATAATAAACTTGCAGTGAATTTTCTTCCATATGGATAGTCCTATAGTGAAAGGATACAGGGCATGTCCACCCCTTTTAAAATTTTGAGATATATAGTAGGTCTCCCTCACCCAGCACCAACCGCCTATAATAGATTCCAGAAACTCCCCAATCGTTACTTAACTTCCCTCCTGGCCCTCTGCTTGCATGAAAACGCGGCAGGGGCCAGACGGCAGCTCGTCGTGATTGGATGAGAGGCAGCCATTAAGGACCGGCTGCGGCTGGCGAACGCCAGGGAAGAGAGGTAGAGTTTGGAGGAGCTTCTGGAAAATCTATTTATAGCGGTGGGTTGGGAGGAAGACTAGTATATAGTAAAGGGGTTTTACAAATAGGGGGAGGGGAGAGCAAAACGGGTGGAGAGGAGGGAGTGGGGGAGGCGGAGTGGGCTGCTCTGAAAAAGCCAACACCTCTGAGAGGACGTTCAGAGCGGACGGGAACAATTTCCTCCCTGCCAGGCATCTGGTGTCAGTTTTCTGACTTTGGAGGACCATTACGAAGAAACAATTTGGAGCTGGGATGTAAGGTAGATGATTTTATGCACTACCACCGTGGGGCAGAAGTGGGATGGAATGAAATATGTTTTGGTGTGGGGTAAATGCCTTTAATGTGCCCCTTAAATGGTAATATATACAGTAAGGGATAATACGCCCCTTAAGCTGTAGTTAGTATAAGGATATTATGGTCCACTGAGGAGTTCCCTTACCATATAGAAGCACAGGCTTGTAATTTTAAAAATTAATAAGTTGAACTTAAGCACATGATTACTTTCTTTACTTCAACCTGTAGTGTCAACCAAGGATTAAACCCTCCGTAGTTTTACCCTCAATGCAGGTTCTGCTTGCGCAGGTGAAAACACTGAACATGCAAAAATATCAAGTAACCCTTTAGATACAGACTATGCTGACGTACTACCCACTGTGTTAGATTTATACAGGACAGAACAGAACAAGGAAACCAGGACATAATGTTACTATAAAGAGTTTGCACCGTTATCAAATAATAGATGAATGCTTAAATTATGAGACCTATATAGGTGCATTTACCTTGTCATTTTTTAATGGTACATGGATCCTTGGGGTTATTTTGTAATATGTTTATTTTTATAAATGGGCATACGTTATTCGGTAGGTATTGATTATAAAAGGTGATAGTATAGAGTAGCTGGGAACGAAAACAAAACAGTGGGTGTGTCTAGCATTTGTGATTTGAGTGTCGTTGCGCTGCTGCCATGAAAAAAACATGTTCCCCCTTGGAAATCCTGCACTGATACTAAGACATTGTGATTGTTTAAAAGCAGTAAAAATAACCGTTACCTGAATTTGTGTTGTCCGGGTGCACATGATAAAACATGGCGTACCTTGTAGATACCAGCAAGATCCTCTGCTTGTTCATGACTGTTGAGTGGCTGCTTAAAGGGACAGTTTAGTGGAAATGATCAAATTTGTAAAGGCATCTATTACAGAAAAATAGGTTATTTTAAAATTACCATAACTGGAAACTATAATTGGCTACCCACCACCCACTGATATATTTTTGTTGATCTGGCCCCCTATTGCTTTAGATATCCATTAAAACTCTTTATATGTTCAGTGTAAATCAAGGTCTTGACTATCAAAAAACTATTCATCTGTGAGCTAGTTACTGTAGCTGGATGGTGACAGAGTTTTGACAGTTGGAATGGCCGTATGCGTATGCAGGCTTGACAGTTGGTTTATGGGGGAAAAGTAGGTTGGAGGAGTGGGAGTGGTTAAAAGAGGGAGGGTGGGAGTACTGCTCCTAAACAAAATGTGTGCTTAGATTGAAGGCCATGCCAGCAACAGCACGCAAGTGTGATACTTACATGTATTCTCATTATAGATTAAGGATGAAGCAGTCATTTTTTTCAGTATAATTGCCCTTTTAAATTGTCGTTTGTGTATGCCTTTTTTAATTATTTTACATATTCCTCCCATTTGAAAACAATCAGTTGATTTCATACCCGTTGCTTTTCCCGCTGTAGACAGATAGTGAGCTGACATTCAGGTTTCTAACGGTTCTTCCCAGGATGCACCAATCCTTGTATGTTCTAACAGTAATTTTTACTGATTGGTTTGGATCAAAACATGCTCAGTTCTATGAGCAACGATGTCAACCAGGCATGGGTCAAAGGCAAAGATCATACGGTCTCTATAGGGGTCTGCAAGCAGAAAGTCAGATTTCAGTTGCTGAATGGAAGGTAAGATCATTGGGATGAAAAAACTACTCTTTTTTTCTGAAAAGCATATGTATTTGCCACTGAACGTTCCCCCCCCTTTTTAAAAGTGGACTTTGACAGCTTGACACTCTCGGGCAATATAACCATAAACATATGTGTAGCTCCAAACATGGTATGCAGCCTTGATTGTGATATTCCTGACGGTCTTTGCATATGTAATAAAAGGTTTTTTGGAGATACAGACCTTTTCCGTATTGTATTATGGAGCGCAGGTAGGTTAGAATATAGGTGACCCAGAGTAACCAGTTAAATTGCATTCTATACGAAAAAATATAATTTTTGTACAAATTACTTTATAAAATGTTAATGTCTCTATGTGAAGATTGTATACTTTACATTGGGAAAGCCACAAATCGTATACCTATAAAATGAATCAGTATTAACATGGTTAGAGATAACATGCTAATTTTGGCTAAGACATTTTAGTTTTAAAACAGTTTCACCCCCAACATAAGCATATGGACATCATTAAACATATACCTCTGGGACGCAGCACTAAAGTGCAATATCCCCATAGGTATGTTATTAAAGTAGGACTGTCATTTTAAAATACATTCAGAGAGGGTAGTCACTTTACAAATGGCAAAAGAAATAATTGGTTCCAGAGGGGTACCTATTTCTCTTTTTGAATATAAAAAGTGTATGGAGCCAAAGCTAGTTGATATTTTACTGTTAAAGAGCCAGATAAGGTGGATAAACCAAGTAAGATTGGAAACTTCCCCGTAAAAACAAGCGTAAAACCCACAACCCACACACCCAATGCAATATCGCGTTAAGGCATGGTTTAACACTCGTTTGTGGGGGCTGCGCTACTTCCAATTCTTTTTGGAAGTAGCGCAGCTTTTACAGCAATAAAAAAATTTGAATTGTGCCTCTAGTTTTGTGCAATTACTAATATTTTTTCAAAATAGTGTCGGTCTTTCCCAGGTGCATTTAAGTTTCCTGTACCTCCAAATAAATCTGAGCATGATTTTTGGGTCTTTTGTTGAAAGTTTTATTGTGTATTATAAGCTGTGTTCTTAACCTCTCCCTTGTGTGGATTACTGGGTGGTGTTAGGCAATAACCATTGTGGGGACTGGTGTCCACAGACACTTCCTGGAAGCTAATGTCAATTATGCATTACAGCTTTAGACCATCCCTCTGACCAGGAACAAGATTTCAGTGAGTTTTGTGCTAAAATAAACAAAAAAATGACAACGCTCTGTCCCTGAAAATAGCTTTGTGTTCATACAAAAAAGAAAAAAGTAATATGGGTGTTTATTTATGGCTAGCATGGCTGTAAGAAAACAACCTAATTAAAGGGCATGTACACCTCCAAAACTAAAAGTTTGCCCCATGTGGCCACACGTGTGTTAGTTTTTAAAAAAATACTTACTTTAATCTCTGTCCTTAGGTTCCTCCGCAATGCTTGTCCATGTCAGGAGGAAACTGAAGAGTAGGAGCTGTCTTCCGTATGAAAGGTTTCTGCCTCTTCCTTGCCTCGTTCCCCCCATATCTCCTGATCCTCTATGCTGCCCTTCACTAGCCGTAAAATCATTTGAGATATACTGTGCCTCTTCCTTGGCCACCCCCCAAATGCCAAGTTAGATCTCTACTAAAAGCGTTCTGCAGCAGCCATCACAGGTGCGTTTGCCCGTCCACCCCCTCTAGGCTGCTTCCATTAGAGGAGAAAAGCGGATGGAAGAAGACTTTCAAGGGAGCGGCAATGGTGTAATTGTGATTCGGCCAGCTTATAGGACCCAGTTTAAAGAAAGCAACTGACGTGGTGACTAGGGCTTATTAAAAATCTTTGGCCAAACTTATATGAACTAATTGCTTTATTTATCAGGGTTTTAGCAGCGGTTTGTAGTGTAGCCAACTTATGGAGGAGCCAAGTTATCTTTCGCTTTAGAAACAGAGCTGAAAAGTTGTTTGAAGCCAACATGGGCTATGAGTTGTACTGGGCAAAACAACATTAAGCCTTTTTGTTACAGAATCTATTATTCAAGATACTAAATGAACACTTACATAGAGAAGAACTTTTCAAATGTACCTATATACTCGAGTATTAGAGCGAACTCGAGATAAGCCGAGGCACCCATTTTTGACTAAAAAATTAGAAAAGATGATTGACCGAGTATAAGCCAGGGTTACAGCATGCCTGTGGTTTGCTGGGAGTTTACGTTTCCAACCACCTGATAGTAGTAGAAAGGTAAATTGGGGGTACTGGCTATGGCATACATGTCCCCACCCATAAACCTTACACGTAGATGTTTGGAAAAACTAACAAACTCCCAGCATGTTGGTTGCTGAGAGGAGGTGTAGTTTTTTCCAACACCTATAGTAAAAAGGTAATGTGGCGGTGTCTGCATGGCATACGTACCCCCAAGCCCTCACCCCAGCCCCAGCCCGTGCCGCCTCCCCCACCATGATTAGAAATTGCCCTAAATTTGCCCAGCCTTTGCATATGCATATGCAGTGAATCTCTTGATTCTTCACTACAATTTTGTGGTTTGTAAACAGATGCTACAAATTAATTTCCTTCCTGTTTTCTGTTATACCATTTCTTATTATGTCTAAACAAAGGAAACCTTTTTAAATGTACTGCCTAAGTCAAGTTAATCATTTAGCCAATTTCTGCACCGTAAATCATGCTTTTCCCTGCACTGTAGACTCATTGGTTTTAGTTATTACACACTTT
The DNA here is from genome assembly GCA_019447015.1 of Hymenochirus boettgeri. Lineage (NCBI taxonomy): Eukaryota > Metazoa > Chordata > Amphibia > Anura > Pipidae > Hymenochirus > Hymenochirus boettgeri. Next base: position 133,948,901 of record CM033473.1, read on the forward strand.
AAAGAGGGTTGTCACCGGCAGAATCAACTTTGGGGGTTTTATTTTTGAAGAACTGGAGGAAAAGGAGCTATGTCTTACCTCTTGTTCTTCAAACCATTCCCTTCTGACACAAACATAGGTTCCTTGGAACAGCTGCTCCATGGTGCTATACATGTGGCAGGATGTACATTGCATTGCAAATAAAAAACGTTCACGCTAAACACAAATACAACAAAAGGCAAGCATTTTAAGGCCTTTCTTGTTTAAACTATACATATAATTAATTGTAGAAGTAGATACATCAATAGATACAATAGATACACCAATATCTCACAACTCCAAAAACCTTTTTCAGTGGTTTTACATTGAGCTGTAGATTTGAGACATCATCATTTGCAATCAACAACACTTAAAAGAAGATCTGTCTCATTCCAGAGTAAGCCGAAATATAGTATGTGCCCCACACCCCTGGCCTCTTTGGCTGCTGTCAGACCATTTCTGCAACAATGTAAAGATAATCAACAGAGAAGAAAAGAAAGAAGAGTGGGGATGTGTGAGAAAGCAGAGTAACTTGAAAGTGCTGTACAGGAACTTATAAGGCAGTGAGTAAGGGGGCTTACATAGGACGTACTACATCATATTTAATGACAAGCAAGCACAGATAAATATGTGGTACACCATTTACTTTCTCAAATTGTAGTTTCAATATGTAAAGTTGTGTTGAGGGGGAGTATCAGTGACCCTTTAAATAATAGTCAGTTCTTAGGGCATGCAGCACAATTATGACAAGGAGGCCTCATGAAGTGTGTGCGCTTACCTACCCTATTTTTACCTCCTATATTGAATAAGTAATAATCCTTCAGAATGATGTAGGAGAAAACAGGAATCCCAGTGTCAAAACAGGTGCTTTTTAAAAACAGTATAAAAATGTGAAAAAAAAATCAAAGTTTCATGCAGCAGCGTTATAAATATTTTGCCTCATCCTAATTACTGCGAACACTATGACTCTGCTGAATGACTTAAATAACTTTCCAGGTCAATAGTCACTACATAATCCCGTTTAGTGCCAAATGGATTTTTACATTTCCCAACTATAGTTACCTCAGCAGCTTTCCAGTATATTTTATATTCTCATAATTAAATGAGGATACAACAGTGACATTACGTCAGTTGTCTGCCAGGCTTGGGTCATTCAATGAGCAAAATCTCCAGAGCTTGCCAGAGGACTCTTTCCCATTAAGGGACTAATACTTTACAGAATTTTTGCACTTAAAGGAGAAACTACATTTAAATAAACAACTCCCTCAAACACAGAGCCCATAATAGTTTATTCCCTGTTAACTTTACAAAGTTAAGACTATTGTATGTGCATGCATGGCAGTTATTCCTTTGTCAAATGCTGCTTAACGTTTTTTTTTTACTTTATTGATTTAGTTAGTTATGTTTTCAACATAGTCAAAATAATTGTATTTTTTACTTTGCAAGGTTTAAATGGCAAGCTGAACTACCAAAGTTAATATACACGCAGGAGGCCCCCACAAACCCTAAAACCCCAATATTTACCTTTTTGCCATAGATGTTTTTTTCAACAGAGATATCCCATCTCTTTCAAAAGAATCACATCTCCTTGCAGGCTCTACTCTATGGGCTTTTTATAAGCTTGCGCATCTACAGATGAAGCATCTCAAATAGCAACAAGTCATTGGCCATAATATCACCATTACAGCCATGATTGGCGACTAGGGAAAGCCGTTTCGCGGATCCGAACCCAATCCGCAGGATTATCCGTTTGAGTGAACGGGGATTTTTCGACGGATTTTCTGGATTGTCCGCCTGTACCGAACTCTGAAACGTCAGATTTTCTGTATTTCTAAAAATTCGAAATACCAGATTCTCGTATTGTCATAAATCCGTATATTTTAGAAAATTTCGAATTACGAGGATTACTCGTATTTTGGAAATTTTCGAAAATACGCAAAGTCGTAATTCGAAAATTTCAAAAACAAGATATTGTTATTTCAAGAATATTTTTCATTTTAAGTGGGTCCGCTCGCGGATTTCGAATTTTCTTAAATTCGCAGGATCCTCGAGCGGACGCGATTTGTGCGAAGTTAGACATCTCTATATTGGTGACTATCCCAGCTGAAAATCTCTACTAGCCCCATTTGATATAATAGCTCTTCTAGAATAGAAAAAAAATTGTATATAAAATGAATCAATCTTTATTGTAAAATAAAACGGCTCAAATATGAAGGGAACAGAGTGTGAATTATCTTCTTATCAATAATCACTCAGCTTATGTCACAGAGCGATTCTTATAATAAAATGTATTCCAGTGTAGGGCTGGACTGTTGGAGCCCACGGGGAAATCTGAGGCCTGGGGCCCACCAGAGATGAGTTAGGGGCCCCAACTAAAATTTCATATCTCTAAATCATTAACATATAAGTCAATGCATTAACATATCTTACTCCTACTAATCTCCTATTGTTTATTAAAATATTGTTTGATGTTCCTGTTGGTTCTGTATTTAACTTTTGGATGTTTCTCGTTTTCTTGGGTGAATGAGCTGTGGGGCCCATGAAGGTTCCCTGTAACCTTGTGGGCCAGTCCAACACAATGGTTTCACTGCAGCTCCCAATCCTTCTGGTCATCTACCATTTCAACCCCAAAATGATGTTAATAAAATAACAAATAATAAAAACTCTTATTTTAAAGTAGAAAACTACCATGATTTAATTTCCTTTCCATTCCAGTTTTTTTACTTATTAACTTTTAAAAATGACAGCATTGCAATCGTACCGAAGTATATAATATGTATTGTTAAGAAATAATGCACCCCTTCACATTATAATATAAGGGCAAGAACTACCTAGAGTCCCTGCCAGGTATAAAAGCACTCAGCCTGCGGTGTTTCTATTTGATCATGAAACCCTCCCAGTGACATTACTGTATATCCTTATATTACACTGTAAGGGGTGCATTACCTCTTAGATAATTTAGAATTTTAATATTTTACATATAAAACACTGTTTCCTGCTAATCTGCAGTGGCACATGCTCAGTGCATGCCTGAAGGGTAGGAGGGGGGGGGTGGGAGAACAGACAAGCCCACAGCACTGCTTTTTTAATGCCTCCCACTGTGCTGGCCCTTTCAATCGTGGGCCCTGTGTCCCCCTCCTTTCAGCCCACTGTGGCCCTCCCACTCACAGACTCTGTGGCTCGCACACTCCCACTAGGGGGACTCCAGGGCCCTCCTAGTGGGAGGGGCCTGGGGACTTAAGTGGGAGGGGCCCCTGAGTAGAAGGAACCCAAGTGGGAGGGGCCCAGGGGCTGCGGGGGGAGGGGCCCAAGTGGGAGGGTCCCTGGGGGCCCCACAAGTAGGGGGGGTGAGTAGGAGGGGCCCCTGACCCCTGGGGGAGGGCCCCCGAGGGGGGGGCCCGTGTGGAAGGGGCCCAAATGGGAGGGGGCCCTGGGTGGCCCCTGGGTGTGGGGGTGATTGGAAGGGGCCCCTTAGTGGCAGGGTCCCTGGGGGCCCCCAAAGTAGGGGGGGCGAGTAGGAGGGGGCCCTGAGTGGGAGGGCCCCGAGTGGGGCCCGAGTGGAAGGGGCCCCAAATGGGAGGGCCCTGGGTGGAGGGGCCCCAGGGGATTTGGAGGGGACCCAGGTGCCCCAAGTAGGAGGGGCCATGGGGGGCCCCAAAGTGGGAGGAGCCACAGGAGGCTGCAATGGAAAGGCCCAAGGGGCTGCAAGGGGAGGGGCCATGGGGCCACGAGGAGGAGGAAACACGGAAGAGGGACTGTCACATGGTTTCAGTACAGGAAGCAGGAAGGCAGGGAATATGGTGATGCTGAACCATATCACACATGATAAATGTAAATATCTTCAAAAACTAGTAAAATAAATAATGAAAGAATCCGTAGGAAACAATTCTGCCAATTACTAAAGTCATTTTTGGACCACAGTTACCCTTTAAGGTAAACTGATAGTGTTGTTTTAGAAATGAGATGGGGTTTAATTGAGGAGGATGCCATAAATCCACATTGTTCCATAGACTTTATCTCTTCTTTAATTGCCCATTAGATATGACATTTTTAATTGAAGATATGAAATTATATTATTAAAGGCTATGTCCACCTAAAATTTATTTTCAATAAGATCCCCCCCTGGGCTCCCAGCCCCAACCGCTATATTTTTTTTTAGGAAAGCCCCCCAAACTCTACTACCTCCCCTCGATCCTCCCCAACGCGCTCCCGGCCCTCTGCTGCAAGGAAATGCAAGCAGAGGGGCGGGACCGGCAGCCGCGTCTGTGATTGGCTGAGTGGCAGCCAATCACAGACGCGGCTGCCGGCAGCTCACTTCGCCGGAGGAAAGAGGAGAGGTAAGTAAGAGTTTGGGGGGAGCTTCTAAAAAAAAAAAAATATGCGGTTGGGCTGGGGACATGGGGGAAATCATTAGGAAGGGGTTTTATGCTAAGGGGAGGGGATAGTAGACGGGAGGGAGAGGGAGGGAGAGGACGGGAGAGGGAGGGGGAGGGAGGGGGGGAGAAGGGCTGCAGTACGCAGGCAAAAATCTACCGAGGCCAGCTGCAGGCAGTGTCCTATATGGACTCTGCTAGCCTCCTGGTAGTCATTTTGTTGGGACTTTGGGGGGGGACTACAGGAGAACCTATGGAGCTGGGATGTGAGGTAAGGATTAAACTACACTACATGGTGGGGGCCAGTAGTGGGGGGGGGATTATAGTTTTGGGGGGGACATGCCCTTTAAGGTAAATTGCAGAGTATACCATCAGATGTTTCTGTCTTGACCCAATTGGGATTGAAGCTAATAAACTCTTTTGGGCATTTATATTTTGACAAAATGGTTCAGATAATGGAATACTGACATACATCATAATGACCATGCAAAAATTAGTAGTTTAACACTGTTTTTCTCTATCAAAATTAATATTAAGTCTGAGACTTTTACATCTCTAAAGAGCTGAGATATTAGTTTGACTGCAATCTCTAATCCATGACTAGAAGTCCACAGAAACTCTCCAAGAGTACCAATTGTTTGCCGAGTTGAAGTTTTTAGTATTAATCATATCTTAATTAAATGGTTGGTCAGTCGTTGCAGCAATTACAATGACATATGACTAATAAAACCATTGGAATTAATTCAGACTACTGGAAAACGTCTGCCTGACCAATTCCTCTTATCATGGTGGGCAAAAAACTAAACTAAACTAAGCTAATTGGGTATGGACCATGGCATAGCAGTATTTTAGAGATCGAATGGAGAATTGTTGACAAAGAATCTGTGACTTGAGTAGTGTTATTAAATGTGTTAATTTATGTAATTTATGACCAAATGAGTTGACTTAGTGCAGTAACATGATAAAAAACAAAATACTTTGCTGTTAGTCTAAGCTAAATAATAAATGTGAATTTTTTTAGTTATGTTAGCTAAATCCACATAGAGAGAGATTAACTGTCAGGTTCCCACGATGCGGTAAGTTACTACTTGAAGCAGGTCATCTCCATCTCTCTTCAGAACATGTAAAGTTTTGCGCTTTGTAGTCCGAAACCTGACATTTTTTATTGCATGGTGTCTCTGGCATGTTAAAGGGTAATGGTGTCACTGTAAAGTGCTTCCTCAGCTCTTTCATAGCTTTCAAACAAGCCTAGAATGGTTGTGTCTCCAGCTTATCTGGATCTTTATTATAGTCTGTAAATGACCGTCTTTCCTGTCGTCTGAGTCTCTGTGACAGTCACATTATGTTCTATGTATATGGTTAGGCTGTTTGTTAGGCTAGGTTAGACTGATAGGGCCCTGCGATGAAAGAGTCTACTTGACATGGTGGAAGCTTACAAATCCACCATCAAAGCCACACCCACTTTAAAACAGCTTGCTGCTGTGGCCGCACCTGGAAAATAATCAAAGTTTGTTCAGGCAGCAAAAAACTCTAGAAGTGCCCCTGGTGTAAGAAGCCCCATCTTCAAAAATTGAAGGTAGTTACTGGTTGCAGGCCTGTAACTTACAGGCCTGCAACCATCTCTTTCTTTACCATATGGGCACCTTAGTGAAGGAAAACGTTTTTTTCAGGCTTGTGGCTAGCTTAAAAATGATTTAGAAGTTCGGGTGCAAGCTTATGATGCAGCTGATGATTGTTCTGTCAAAAGCAGTGGGCCGCTTCAAACCTTAAACTTGAAGGCAGACCCAAAATTCTGGGTGATTGTCCCAGTACTAGCAAGAAAGAATACATCTACTCTGCTACAACTTTGGATAGACTGAAGCCAGAAGCATGACCCTGGAGTCATTTTAAAGGAGGAGTGTGCCCTTTTAATAAATTCCACTTGTATGGAGACTTGTATGGAGCTGCAGGCCCTGATAATTAGTGAAAGAACCACGCTAACCTAATATTTAGATTGGGGGGTGTGAGTTTTACACTTATTGTCCTATTCCCAGCTTTATTGCATCTCACCCTATTTTTTAATTCTTGACCACATAGGAAAATGTGCAGATTGTTGGAGGAGATTCCTAAAAATCCCAACAAACCTTGAAAAGGTGGAACAAGTATCACCTACATATTTAAAGCCGCCCCTATAAATACCATATTCCTCAAAAATTTCTTGGGTGTTCTGTAAGATTGCAATTGTGTTACCATTTTGTGTAAACACAAAAAAAGATTAATAATTATGTGTGTTAAAAAAACACAATAATGATCAAATTTATAAATATAACACATTTGAAAAAAGCTGCCATAGAATAAATTCTTTAAAGCCATCATTGCCTCCCATATACCATGACAGATCACCCTCCCCTCAAATTATCAACTGCCATATGAATGGAAACTCCCACGAAATCAAAAAAATATACCTCTCATGTGTCATCTCTAACAACAACAATCAATAACCGAACATAACACTTATTTTCTTTGGAACAGATGACAGAAAATGACGAAATAGTGTAATTCATTTGATGAGTTAATAATCAATGAAGCGATCACTCTGTTTTCTAATAACGCTTAGGAGGTTACATAGTTTTTATAGCAATCAAGCTCAAGCACAAGATGCTTGTATGTACTTCTGGAATGGGGTAAACATCTATCTTTCCCTATTTATAGTGAGGCTAAATGAGTATGGGGAACCTGGAGTATACTTTGTAAAGCTGCCATATACACATGAACTACAATTGCAAATTACAAATAAGCATTTGTAAATTATTCTTTTGTATGAAGACAGTCATTTGGAGGAGTATACATAATAGACAGACAGACAGGACAGATAGATAGATGATAGATAGAAGATAGATAGATAGATAGATAGATATTACTATTATAGTGAGGTAAATGAATAAGAGGCTGGGCGTAGCTGACCAGGGGTGCAGGGATGCGACCACGCCAGTGCCCCTGGCCAAGAAGGGGTCCCATTTTGTGCTAAGGTTCCAAAACTACCAGTTGTGTGCCAAACTGTTTACCTGTGGTCTGTGTGTACAAAGCATTTTTACCATTGTCTGCGTGCCAAGCATTTAACCAGTGCTGGCTTTGTGTGGTGCAGTGTCAGTTTGCCAACCAGTAATCAGTGTCTGCATGCCATGCATTTAACCAGTTTTGTGCCAATTATTTTACCAGGGTTATTTACAAAGCATTTTACAACTTTCTGTGCAACGATTTTACTAGCGTCAGTTAATTATTTTAGAAGGTTGAGGATATAAGTTAGAAATACTGTTGAATCCGATTGAATAGTTATGCTCGGTGTGCAGGTAAAAAAATTCTTATGATGAATTTGATGTTTTTTATGGAAATGATTATTAGCTTTGCGGTGAAGATTTGTGTTTGCGGTGGTGTTGGGGGGGCCCATGCCCAAATGTTGCATCAGGGACCATAAGTCTTAGCTACGCCACTGATAAGAGGCATTGTATTATTAAAACCAAACCAGCAGGATATCAGTGGGAAATGTCATGAGATGGGGAGGTAGGGAGAACATTAAGATTGTGAAAGTTATTCTAAAAAACCTTGAGATATATGATGAAAGCACCGAAATAAAAATATATTATAAGCATTATGCATTATAAAATTTAAAAAAGCAATTAGCACTCTAAACTGTTTTCTTGAAATACAATTATGGATCCTACCCACACACACACACCACTCTCCTTTCTGAGTAATAGTACCCAGGGTGGGACCTATACCGCTAGGTCCTCACCCCTGCCCTTTGAAAGTCCCCTGAACTTTCAATGGGAAAGCACGTTCTGTAGAAGAGCAATGGTCAGCTTTGCCATATTCTGGGACTTAGCAGACGAGCCCCGAAAGTGGCTTTGCAAGGCTCGTTCTAAGTAACAAAAAGACCCAGGGGTGAGGAAAATGATCAAAAAATACGAAAATTCTGAGTTCAGCGAGATCCAAAAGTTACAAATGTTCAGATCTGATGAGGAATGGGGTTTGACTGATAATATATTGCAGAAACCTTCCAGATGAAAACATACTGCACAGAGAAATCCCAGTATAGCAAGAGAGGGTGAGCAGTGTATGTTTAAGGATTCACTATCTGCTTATCATTTCCAAACACTTTAGACTGCAGCTAGAAGCGAGTCATTTTAAAGGTAGGAATGTGCCTTTTTAATAATGCCACAGTACCGTATAAAAGACCACAGTTACGTTTTAAATATTTTGATGTTCTAGTGTATAGATCCCCAATGCAATGGCCCATCTGGGGAAAAATGATGCCACTTTTTCTGCCGGCTGGGCAGTGCTAGCAGGCTCAGACTGGAGGTCTGGTCCCACAAGGAAGTTTGGGCCAGGGGCCCACCAGAATGATTTAGGGGGGCCACCTAACATTTCATATCTCTATTATCCTCTATACATATCTATCTTATTCTATTGTTTATTAAAATGCTTTTCTTACTGTCCATTTGGCTCTGTATTTAAATTTTAGCAGTTTTCTAAAGTGAATGGGCTCTGGGATTCACCTGGTGGGCCAGGGGCATAACCACAGAAGTGGCCACTGCTTAATAAGTGGTGGGCCACCAGTGTTGCTATAGCTATAGGTAGAATGAGAACAAACATACAGGCTGTGCTATAAAGGCTTTATTAGTCATCCTTCCACTACTGCATGTTTCAGGTATCAGGTACTCTTTCTCAGTGTGCATGGTAACAAGAAGCAGTCACTGCCTGGGTTCCAGATAGTTCCGCCCTCAGTATAAGTAATATATACCCCTTAGATAACTGCTTTTAAATCATTAAAACCTTAAACAGAAGAGACATGGAACGTAGTTTTATGTCCCAACAGGTTAAAGTAGGAGGCGGGCAACCAGACGCAATAAGAACTTGAAAAAGGTTTCAAAATTTATTCGATACAAAAAATATCTTTAAAAAAACATAATCTTTTAAAAACAAACAGCGGAACATACAGAGGAGACACGGACAGGTTCACAGATGTTAAGATTTATTTTAAAAACCAAGAACTGAAACTAGTGATCTTACATCCTGCTAAGGCAGAAATTGATTTTGGAGGCCAGGATTTCTGTTAAGCAATCCCTGGAAGCACAAATACCATTAAATGTAAGTAGGCACAAATTGCCAGGAATGTTTCAAGCATGGACACCAATGGCCTGCGACTTAACTAACTTGTCAGATTACAAGGAATTAACCCTTATTTGTTCACAGTATCAACAAAATTGATGATAATAACAACCACAGTATCATCTCTACCATAAATACATCATAAAACATCAGATGCAACCTTGGGTTCAAATAGATTGAGTTAGATTTACAGAGCATTTACTTGTTATATTTATTTAACTGCACATCGATGGGTAGGATATAGTTATAGATATAAAAAAACTCAACAACAATTATTTAAAAGGAAATTGGACCTTATATGCAGACTGGGCTGGCATTGAGAGTCACAGGGTGCATCACAGAAGGGTATGCCACTGGCTCTGTCAACAGCACTTCCCACCTAATTGCAGGGTTTTTTGTCTAGAGATCATGTCATTTGTCATTGGAGTGGGTTGGGAGGAAACTCTTTCAACATTCACATAGAGAATATTTTTCCTCATTGAAAACCAATTTTTTTAATAAAATAATATCAAATAATGCGCTCGTTTTAATCTTAGATACTTTTGCACTATGTATCGTTTACCTACTCAAAATGTATGTCAAATGTCGGCCAAACCTCCACAGACATTAAAAATTACAGAATAGTAGTTTTCCATTAAACTAGGCAGTAAAAAAGATAAAATTGCAAAACACAAAGAAAGCAGATAAAGAATAAGGATATTTTATAGATGAAACATAATGGGGACATAAATTATTTAAGCTGCTCTTTAACTGCCATTGACTGCAGTTAGCCTGTACTACTAAGATATCATTGCGGTGAACATATAGTGGACCTTGAACATTGTGTGCTCCCTATTATTGACTCATTTTTAAAAGCAGGCACTTATGTTGGAAGGATGGAAAAATCTCAGGACCCTGTTTTAAATGGGGCCCTTTAATTAAACCCACTATAACTGGAGATATATGGGCATAAGGAACAAACTTCAGTCACTGCAATTAACCCATTATTTGCCTCTTTTTATGTTCACACAATGTTACTGTCACAAATTGGGGACAATGGGCCAAAACAAGATGGTTTCTTTGCATTTTGGAAACACACATCCATTAAAATACAAACACATTCTCCCCATAGGAACACTTGCAGTTCAGTTGTATTCATTGCCGCACACATTTGTGACTAGTAAACCTCATGTATTTACCTTGTATAGATACAAATGGGGAAAATGTATTGCATCTGGCCTCTGTTTGAGCAAAGTATGATTCTTTCGAAAAATTAAGGTTGATCTGGAATTCTATCTTGCAATATGTTGTAGATAAATAGACTCTTTATAATGGACACTTGTACTTACCTTCCAAGCTGTCCTCCTTTTCTGTCCATTAGAAGTATCAGAGTGGGGACATAAACTGCTAAGTCCTAGCCCTGGATGCAGTCTCTATAACTTACTGAAACATACTTCATTATGCTTGCTGCAAAGGGCATCTTCCCATTTGACTTGTCACTACAGTCCGTAAGCAAAGTTAGATCGAATCGGCAGTGGAAGTGAGGTAGTATATCTGGAAATAGAGACTGTACCCAGAGGGTGTAGACTTTAAGTTTAGGCAGTTTTGGAGCCCCTAATACACTTAGTCCTTGGGGCACATGGGAAAGCCTGGCAGCCATTCAAGGAGTTATGTGGGGGGGCACTGGCAAGATGATTGGTGTGGGTGGTTAGGCCAGAAGTCTGCATAAATAAGCGTCAAACAGCGGGAAGGGGTCTTCGCTTACTGCTAGCAGCACGGGGGTGAGACTTTAGGTTTAGGTAGTTTAGGTCAGGACCCTGACCTCGGTCCTACCCTGGCTACATTTAAGAGAATGCCGGGTTTTTCTGGAAAGCTGGTGGGTTTTCTGTTTTATTTATTGCCAAAATTCTCCACAGTGTGTGTTAATAGAGAATTTAAGCTGCTCTTTAAACTGCCATTGACTGCAGTTAGCCTGTACTACTAAGATATCATTGCGGTGAACATATAGTGGACCTTGAACATTGTGTGCTGCCCTAATTATTGACTTCATTTTAAAGCAGGCACTTATGTTGGAAGGATGGAAAAATCTCAGGACCTGTTTAAATGGGGCCCTTTAATTAAACCCACATATTACTGAGAGATATATGGGCATAAGGAACAAACTTCAGTCACTGCAATTAACCCATTATTTGCTCTTTTTTATGTTCACACCATGTTACTGTACAAATTGGGGACAATGGGCCAAAACAGATGGTTTCTTTGCATTTTTGGAAACACACAATCCATTAAAATACAAACACATTTCTCCCCATAGGAACACTTGCAGTTCAGTGTGTATCATTGCCGCACACATTTGTGACTAGTAAACTCATGTATTTACCTTGTATAGATACAAGGGGAAAATGTATTGCAGCGGCCTCTGTTTGAGACAAAGTATGATTCTTCGAAAAATTAAGGTTGATCTGGAATTCTATCTTGCAATAGTTGTAGATAAATAGACTCTTTATAAATGGACACTTGTACTTACCTTCCAAGCTGTCCTCCTTTCTGTCCATTAGAAGTACTCAGAGTGGGGACAAAACTGCTAATCCTTAGCCCTGGATGCAGTCTCTATACTTACTGAAACATACTTACTTATGCTTGCTGCAAAGGGCATCTTCCATTTGACTTGTCACTAACAGTCCGTAAGCAAAGTTAGATCGAATCGGCAGTGGAAGTGTAGGTAAGTATATCTGGAAATAGAGACTGTACCCAGGGGGTGTAGACTTTAAGTTTAGGCAGTTTTGGAGCCCCAATACACTTAGTCCTTGGGGCACATGGGAAAGCCTGGCAGCCATCAAGGAGTTATGTGGGGGGGCACTGGCAAGATGATTGGCTGGTGTGGTGTTAGGCAGAAGTCTGCATAAAAGCGTCAAACAGCGGAAGGGGTCTTCGCTTACTGCTAGCAGCACGGGGGTGAGTACTTTAGGTTTAGGTAGTTTAGGTCAGGACCTGACCTCAGGTCCTCACCCTGGCTACATTAAGGAAATGCCGGGTTTTTCTGGAAAGCTGGGGGTTTCTGTTTTATTTATTGCCAAAATTTCCACAGTGTGCTGTTATAGAGAATGAAAATATCTCCCCAGCTCAGCTGTAGAGGTAAATACTATGTACACTATGTAAGTCACTGAAAAATACTTCAGTTCCGTACAGGTTAAACAGTTTGTGGCATAATTAAACTAAAGCTCTAGGTACACACAGTACAGATTTCTGAAAGATGACAGACAGGATCTGCAAGATCCTGTCTGCATCTTTCAAAGATCCTGCATACACACAGTCCCGAGCATTCTCCCTATAGGGAGAACGCTCGGGACTGGTGTTTCCATCGGCCGCGCTAGAATCCTATAGGGAGTCTAGCGCGGCCGATGGAAAATTTCGGCCTTTCCCGAAACGAGTGTACGGCCGACCCGATCGTTCGGCGGGTCCGCGCGCTCGTTCGGGGAAACGAACGTACACACAGTACGATAAAGCCCCGATACCGTCGGATCCGCACGTATCGGGTTTATCGTTACTGTGTGTACCCCGTTAACATTACATCAAGCAGTGCCACTGGTTTGAGACCTAGTGAAGTGTTTACACCAACTGCAGCTGTTGCTAACCTCTGGCATTATGAGCATCTGCAACAAAGGGGAGATATTAGATCTAAAGTCAACATTTACACTAAGTCAATCCCACAATAGGACAAGCACTTACAATGCAATCAGTTTAAACTACAAAACTAGCCACACTCTCTTAAAGGATATCTATACTTGTTAACTGTTAAAAATGGAAAGTACCTGGGGAGATCAAAGTGATTATTCTTACCCACAATATCATTTTGTTGAGGAGGAAGTTCAGTGTGTATCATTGCCGCAACATTTGTGACTAGTAAACTCATGATTACTTGTATAGTACAAATGGGGAAAATGTATTGCATCTGGCCTCTGTTGAGCAAAGTATGATTCTTTCGCAAAATTTAGGTGGTTGATCTGGAATTCTATCTTGCAATATGTTGTAGATAAATAGACTCCGTGACTGCAGAGTTCCCACCATAGCCTACATGGTAATTCTTTATAAATGGACAATTGTACTTACCTTCCAAGCTTTCCACTGGGGGTCCCGGTTCGAGCTGCGGGACCCCCGCCAAAGGCACTTGTCAGTGCCGCAAGGGCCCTTACAAGGGCCGGGGAGGGGGTCCCGGTTCGAGCTGCGGGACCCCTAAGCCCCAAAGGCACTTGTCAGTGCCGCAAGGGCCCTTACAAGGGCCTGGGAGGGGGTCCTGTTTCGAGCTGCGGGACCCCTAAGCCCCAAAGGGCTCTTGTTAGAGCCGCAAGGGCACTTGTAAGTGCCGCAAAGGCCCTGATAGGGCCGGGGAGGGGGGGTCCCGGTTCGAGCTGCGGGACGCCTTAAGCCCCAAAGGGCTCTTGTCAGAACCGCAAGGGCACTTGTAAGTGCCGCAAAGGCCCTTACAAGGGCCGGGGAGGGGGGGTCCCGGTTCGAGCTGCGGGACCCCCTAAGCCCCAAAAGGCCCTTCTCAGGGCCCCGCTGGAGGGTGCCTCCACCCCTCCCAGCGGCTCCCTCCCTTTCCCTCCGGGCCGGGCCGGGGCGGGGGGCTTGGAGGGGTTGCCGGGGAGGGGGTGCGCGGCGGGTGGTCGCGACCACCTGCTGCGGCCCCTTCCCGGCAGCCCTTTATAAATATGCCCCTTGGAAATTCAGGGGGATTCAGTGTGGATTGCCTACACATAAATATCTTTGCTAAGGAAGGTACTCTGCATGTTAAACCTTATCGAAAGGCGCAGGCATGCAATACCATATTGAAGGATAACTCTTGTCATCCACAACACTGAGTGAAAGCTATACCATATGGTCAGTAGGTCCATTTAAAAAGGAATTGTACAAAATATGATGTTTATACAGTAGTGGCAAGGGATTTAACAGAAAGGTTGTGCAAAAGAGGTTATAAAATAAGGGACATCAAGAGAGCTAGGGAGAAGGTGTAAAGAAGATACAAGCAGTACCCTGGTAGAGAGAGAGAAAGTGGAGTGGGAAATAAAAGTCAGAGAGACAATAAGGACCAAAAGGTGTCAAAGACAAAGGGAATAATTCCCTGAAGTTCCCAGTATCACACATTAGTAAAAACAGTACATACCAGTCCTATATGAGGATGAAGAACTAAGGGTGATTTTACAAGAAGGTTTTAAAAGTATCCCAAGGAGAGCACAGTCCCTTTAAGGGCATCCTGTCCCCGAGCGATATAACATCATAAAAAAATGGAACACAAAAATGGAACACAAAATAGTAGAAAAAATTGGTTAAAAGTAAGGGGTACCCACAATTGTGGAGCTTCCCGTTGCCTTACATGTAACAACATAGAAAAGAGTACTGTGATAAAAAGCACGGCGACAAAAAGAGAATTTTGTGATGTGATCCCCAATATGTGAGCAGCACTAAGAGGGAACATGTAAAGGGGGGGACATGTAAGGGGTATCATTAGCAAAAACCCCAAAAGTCTTGTATCTAGACATTTTCAGTACTGTAATGGAGGACAGGCCAAGTATTTAAGTACAGGGCATACAATGGATCCCATTAGATGACAGGTTGAAAGACAGAACACAGATACTCAGGAAAATGGAGGTTAAGTGGATCTTTGTATTGGAAACTAGAATCTCTAAAGGTCTTAATTCTATTTATGATATAAGCTGCTACTTTGGTCAAATAGTTAAATTACATTATTAATAACTGAAATTAAATTGTGAAATGGTTTATTTAAAAAAAAACTCAGTCAAATACATTATAACAGTTTAATAAGGATTTCTTTAAGTAATGTGCTTGCATCCATGCATATATATAACACAATAATATGTGAGACAAGGTGTTAACAGTAATAATAATGTCCTTTATTCGGAACAATATTTGAAACAAATTGTATTTATGATGATAATTGTTGTTTTTATAGTGTAACTATTGTAACAAGTGAAGGGTAATACAGTGTCAGCTGAGCACTTAGTGAGACATGGATACACAGAGATCGCAAAGATACACACAGAGATGGCATTTAGGAATGTACCTATTAGCTGAGTTCTCACCTATCGACTCCCATAGGAGGAGGAGTCGGGTGCCTATTTAGGAAAATGGAGGAAAAGCTATCAGTAGCCTATGAGTAAGAAAGCGAGAGGCTCTCGAAACACGTCAGGCGTGATTTGATTTTAATGAGTTCCAAATAAAGTGTTATGTTTTTAACGAAGCTGCCGTAGAACTGTTAATGCACTACCGATAATGCACTACTTCAGCACCCGGACCACCCACAAGGAGGGGTGAGTCCAAGCATTCCATGAGTGTTTACTAATGTAATTTAGCCGTATTAGAATACAAACAACAGGCCCGGGGTTTGTTACACCCGGACCTTTTCGAACTAATAGTGAGTAGAAGGAACTCTACTACATAAATTGTTGTATAAATTTCCCCTTTAGCGACAGGATGAGCTAAATGGGGGATAGTGTGCACCACATGGTAATACAGACCATACCAGTCAGCATTTAACTCACATCATTAGTGACCATTAATGTGTAAGCATACTGTTGCTTTTTATATTATACTGAAATGATTCAAAATTTCTATGCCATGACATATAAATGCACTTTTACTGTTGCAACTTTTTATTTTTACAAAGAGTAGTAAAAAAAGAAAGAGCAGATATTTTCTGACTATTACTTAGATGGGCAATAGTAGCACATTTCAGGCTAATCTGACTTTTGAACAACCACATGACAAAATGATTGGGAGAGTTACTAAGTAGCCAGGTGTTAGCAAAGTCTCAATTCAGATCCACTGCGATGTGGAAAGAAAGCAAATTTTATCCAAAGTCACTGCAGTGTAACAGTACCCATCTGTGGCAGGTGAAATGATGTATGAGAAAACACAGGTTTCAGTTATGTGTAGATCAATATTTGTTGCAGTGTTATGACAGCTCATAAAGGGAGTTTCAAAGCACCTGCTACTTACCAGTGCCATTCCTTAACATAGAAAATAATTATACGTGACTGCATTTCGAATATTGAGAGGACCTAAAGTGGTGGTGGCATAATTTCTACCAGGAAATTGTGTTATGCCATCATAACACATATTTTTCAGCAATGAATGGGGAAGATTTGTTATAGCTAGTTATCTAAATAGCTCTGCAAAGATCTTTGTGAATACTTTTAGGGACATGCAATATTTTTCATTAATATTAAAATGAGTTAAAAATCCATGCTACCCAATGTAATCAGGGTAGCTTGGATATTACACTATATTGGAGCCACCATATTTGAGCCTTTTGCATTGTATCTTTATAGCTTTATAGTATCATGGTATCCAGGTTGAGCTGACCTCAGCACAGTTTGTCTATTTCGGTTCCGAACAATACACGAGATCTGTTTAAACTGAGCTTTCGGGGCCCGCGACTGTGATATATGCAATGGCAAGCATCAAAAAGCAGAGCACCGCACTCCAATCAGTTTAAAGTCTTTATTGTGAACCACACATCACAAACACAACATTTCGGGGGAATAACTTGCCCCCTTCTTCAGGATATATGCAATGGAGTCGGTCCGTCCAAAAAGGTCAGTTGTAACAAACATAGAAGGTAGCGAACGTCTAAGTAGCTTTTACAATCGCTCTTTCATTTTGAAGGATGTTTTGAGGAAATGGACAACGAACTTGGCACACTTAATAGTACCCTAAATGGTAAATTTGCACAGCTTGAGAAACTAATGATTAAAGAAAAATACTTTTATTGGGACATTTAAAAAGTATCTGCATTGTGCGATAATACCAAGGGGACTTAGGATCTAAAAAAGACCCAGCTTTAATGCCCCAGATGAAATATTTATGGATAAATGGAATGGGATATTATCCACAAGTTCTGCAAGCCTTATGAAATGAATGAAATTAATAGTGGATCTAAAAGAGGAACAAAGTTAAGGGAGTACAACAAGAGATAGCCAAATTTGAACAAGATGTCAACTTTTTAACCTTGGATAAGGACTTGAAAGAAAAGATAGAAAAGATTAAGAATCACAGTTAAGGAAAAGTTGGCAAGGGATAAAATGGACTATAAGAATACAGTCTATATACAAAGAAATCGTTTCAGACGTACACCAAAAAGGGATAAACAGAAATCTATCCTTAAACCTGTTAAAATGCATGTCTCTTTTTCCAGGAGTGACGATTGATCGGGCAGTGAATGCTTTCTTAGTGATGCTAGGACATCGGATGATAACCAAGATGACCCTTTAACTACTAAGGGACAAAACAACAACAAACAAGGTCAGACTGTTTCAAAAAACTATCACCGCCTGTTGAGGGCGAAAGAACAAAGAGAATCAGGAGAGGAGCAAGGAATAGATACAAGACAACAAAGGTACCCATTGAATGGGGGAGGAAAAAGAACATATAACTGTTGTAAATCTTTCCTCCTTGGATTTAAATGACTCACAACTGTCTTAGGAAAGGGACTTACTTTTGTACCCAAGATCCATTTTGATTTGTTTAAGACAATACTGGATGTTAACCGTTTTGTAAGGAAATGAATGCTTAAAAAACATACTGATTCTCTAGAGAATGATGATACCATTAATGTTTATACTTTTGATTCAGAGGGTGAAATGAAAAATTGTGACTATTCTTTTCAGGACCTATCACTGCTGCAAGATTTACAGGATATGAAAACTGGCAATTGGACCACTGATAAAAGAGATAAATCGACTACAAAGTAATATTAAGAGCAAATCTAATTTTTATCCAGCTACTGCTCACACCACATGTATAACTGATTAACGAATATATGTATCCCCCCTTTTTCTTTACCTGTCCCGCTCTTTCAGACTTTTAATAGATGGCATTTACCTACGATTAGCAAAAAGTACATTGGTTTATCTAGCGGAGTAATACTTATCTTTGATGATTCATACCGACTTTTATTGTTACCTTTTGTATGAAAATATTACTTACCTCTGTTTCTATAATAGTTACTTTTATGAGTATTGTTACCATTACCTCTACTATGGAATTGTTGATAATTGAAATAACTGCAATTTTTGAAATGTTTAAACTAAAGTTGAAGTTGATAGTGACTTGCAGTATAGTTTACAATAATTAATAATTGATATTTACCATGAGAAGGTTACAGATTATTACAATGTTATAATTGCTACAATTGCATTTTTTTCTATATGTATTTATTTCCAACAAAGGGTTAAGATGTACTTTTTTTTTGGTAGGTCTGTGTACCTTTTTAAGGAAGGGAAGCGGATGCTTGTATTTGTGTCTATGAGTAAGGGTCACATGACCCAAAACGCACCAGACCAATTCTCTTGCCCATGATTGGGATTTTTAATGTGTTTAATAAAGATTAAGTTTTTTAAGCTACATATGGACCGAGTCTGATGTGTTGGAGAAATGGAGAAATAGGTGCCGGGTCTACGTTTTTTCTGCAGCTACAGTTGTGTTACACTAACTAACAGAGTTTTTAATGGTGTCTGTACTTTTTAAAGGGCAACTATACTTTCAAAATGACTTTGCCTCATCTTAATCTATAAATAAATACATGTAAGTAACTCTTACCCTGAGGTGTATGTGCTGCAGAATGCCTTCAAACTGACTCCTCCTTCCATCTGACATAACTTTCTGAGAATTTAAGCATGATCAGTTATTACTATGGGTCAGCACAGGGAGAGGGAATTTTGAACCATGCACTTCACACATTCCAATTGTCATTATACAATTACAGAAAAAACTTAGCAGAAGGTTTTATAATAATAAGGCACTAGATTGACAGCTGAAATTTATGATGTCTCTGTTAATGATGAGTACACAACCCAAATTAAACGGGGATGGCCCCTCAGCTACCTGCCCTGATAACAGGGATCAAGTATAAATACTTATACATAATTACACCATTGAAATTATACTTGCTGGTATACGTGTGGCACTGGGCTCTTGTTCATGTCAATCTTTCTACAGCCAGAACTTTTTCTATCCCCATTTAGACTCCATCAGGTAAGTTATAGTGCGAGTAACAATGTGCCATCAATTAGAGCTGAAGTTAATTGGATGCACAGAATACACGCTCACACTTGTTTCATCCCATCTTCTGGAATTTTCCAGGGTCCCGCAAGAGAGTTTCGTACATTTCTTAAATACCTTTCTCCATGTAACAAAGGTACCCTATAACATGGAAAAATAAAATGTTTTACAAAATTAAAATGTGTGCAACCGTATTTTATCCTTTCATTGTGGTTTATATGGCAGAATATACATTGATGCAAATATACGTTTATCGCAGATACATTAATAAACTGTCTTTTTCCTTATTTTTTCTTATTTGAGCAGCCCTATTACTCTGCAGCATTTCTATTGATCCATTCAAGAATTACCAATGGAATAAGATCCCGTGGGTGGCCTTGCAGGTCAGAGTGGTCCTTAGAAGCACCATTGTGGCCCTAGGAAGGACCTTTTAGGGCTTAAGGGATCCCGCAGCTCAAAATTAGGACCCTCTTCCCAGCATTTATAAGTTCCCTTGTGGCACTGAAAGGTGCCTTTTGGGGCTTAAGGGGTCCCGCAGCTCAAAATTGGGACCCCCCCTTCCCAGCATTTATAAGTGCCCTTGTGACACTGAAAAGTGCCTTTTGGGGCTTAAGAGATCCCGCAGCTTGAACACTTAAAAGTGCCCTAGTGGCACTGACATCTGCCTTTGATGGGGGTCCTGCAGCTCGAAACCAGAATCCCCATTTATCCGTAGTCTTCTTTCTTCTGCCATCACTCCGATGACTTCAAATATGATTGGTTAATGATTGCAAGCATTGAAATATTAGCCAATCACAATTGGATTTGGTCCTTCAACAAACCAATATAAAGAGGTGCAAACCCCCATTGAAATTCAGAAGTAATCTGAATTTCAGTGTAATGGCAGAAGAAAGAAGACATTGGCAACACTGGCCGCATTGGCGGAGTTGGTGTCGCTTGGCGAACAAGAGGAAGAAGGTCTCTTCTAAGAGCCAATGGGGGTCCTTGTTTCAAGCTGCAGGAACCTTTAAGTCCCAAAAGGCACTTGTCAGTGCCACAAGGGCACTTCTAAGTGCCACAAAGGCACTTATAAGTGCTGGGGAGGGGGTCCCGGTTTCCAGCTGTGGAACCCCTTACAACACTATGGCCCTGGGAGGGGGTCCTTGGTTGAGCTGCCTGATCCCCGGATGACCAGAAGCATAGTTGTCGGCCGTTTGATAATCGTCGAATGGCCGCATTCAAGAATCCTTGGACTTTCAAGGATTCTCAAATTCAAACGTTTGAGGATTACCATAAATGGCCCACGGAAAACCAAAAGTAGTGTGGGTGAGCTTTTCAAACTATTATGTCCCCATTGACTTCTATTGGTTTGTTTCAAAACTTCCAAACTTTTACTGAAGTTCAGAAGTTTGGAAACGAAACGAACTTATGTAAGTTCAGCCATCTCTGGTTCCTAGATTGAAAATCCAATTGCTTTGTACAGTACTTGTAACAATTTCTGTTCCGAATAACCTCCCCTAATTCACGAGAAAATGCGTTCCAAGCCCATAAATTAAAACTTTACTTGTTCTTCCCAATGTTTTTCTTGCATATGTTTCACTTAAGCACTTACTTCCACCACTTTTGCATGTACCTGTAAAGATAATTTACTTTTTGTCTGATCAACATACTGCATCCCACATTGATAAATATATGTTTTAGGGAGTTTGACAAGTGATGTGATCTCTAATCAATCTGCATGTTTTCTTGTTGCCTGGACCAAAACTTTTCTTTCAACTTGCGCATACTGTACTTCCCACATTTTTAATTGCCCTGTATCATCTTCCTCCCAAGCCAGGAGCAGAGGTCTCCTTTTTGTGGTTTAAAGTGACTTTTACTCAACTTATCCTTTAAGTTGCAAGTCCCACAATTATATTGTGGGACTTGCTATTATTAGGAGATAATATACTATTATCTCCTAATAGAAGATACCAGTATTTATTTTGTACCCCCTGTATTTTTGACCAATCTAAATTTGCCTTCCTTCATATGTGTTTTATTTGTTTGTCATTTGTGCAAAAAGATCCTCCCTTTACGTTTTTTTTTTTTTATAGCATTTTCAAAGCCCTTTTTAATCCACATGTAGCCCATACCCCCAACTGTCCTGGTTTGAGTAGGTGGATGGGGCATGTCTGCGATTTTGTGGTGGCGCAGCGTTCTAGGGTGTGGAAGGTCTGGGCTTGTGATTTAGAGGTGTCCATGAGGCTTGTACGTGACATTTGGTGGTAGCTATATTTAGGGGAATGGATAGAATGTTTTGGGGCATGGGTGTCAAGTTTGGGGTTGTGGTGTTTGGGGGTGTGCCTGTGATGTTTGGGGGCATGGACAGGATGTTTATGGATGTGGGCGTGATTCTGGGATGTACCTGTGATGTTGGGAGCGTGGCCATGATGTATGGGGCAGACCGTAATGGGGTTTTTTTTGCAGGGGGAGGGTGACCACAATATCTGGTGGCACGCTCACAACATTTGGGGGCATGGTTGCGATGTTTGAGTGCCTGGCCTTGATGGTTAGGGTATGAGCATGACCATGATGTTTGGGTGTGTGGCCGTGACAGCAATATCTGGGGGCGTGGTCACATTCCAGGAAGCTATGCTTTAACTTTCTTAGCATGACAATAACCACAAATGTCATTCATATCACCAATAGCAAAATAGTCTTTCCAGGGTTTATATTTTTATATAAATGTGATTCATATCACCAATAGTAACATAGTCTTTCCAGGGTTTATATTTGTATATAAATGTGATTCATATCACCAATAGTAACATAGTCTTTCCAGGGTTTATATTTTTATATAAATGTGATTCATATCACCAATAGTAACATAGCCTTTCCAGGGTTTATATTTGTATATAAATGTGGTTAATATCACCAATTCCTCCTACTATCTCTTAAAGCAGGCATAGTAAAAGGACAATATTCTTAAAAGGACAATGTACTCAATCTAAAATACACAACACTTCTATTATAGAAGCTGTTGTTCTGTGTGTGCAGCTCTCTGAGTTGTGTAGCCATACATTACGCTGTTGTTGTGTCACTGAAGTGGACTCTGTCTGTGTTGTTAAAGTCAGGCAGCACACAGAACCCAGGCCCTTCATCTGATTTACTGAATTGGGGAATCACACTCTGCAAGTGACGTGCAGGCTTTTTATTGGTCAAACTGGACTTCATGGGCATCATCCCTTTCAGAGGGTGTCACCGTTATGTGGATGCATTCAGAGGTGCGGCTGTGAGGTAAGTACATACATACATACATACATACATATATGCATACATGCATACATACATACATATATACATACAAGATTTCTACTTTATATAGTAGAAGATTTGCCTGAAATATTTGTAAAATGTATTGTATTTTCCAGTCAAGATACATTTTCCCTGTAGTCTGGTAACAATGAACTCTTGATCATGGATCGACTTCTAGTATTGCAGGTATAGGAATGTTTCTGTAAAAATTAAGTAAAAATATTTTATCGTTAGTTGTCATTTATAATGCTTGTTTCTTTTACAGTATAGTATTTGACATATGATGTTAGATCAAGGTGAGTTTTACCATTAAAATCTATGGAACAGCAAAAGGATGTGTTGCCTTGATTAGTTTTAACCAGAAAGTTCTGCGGTCTTTATTACTAACGTTTATATTTCCTTTACAACAGTCTGGTATTTTTGCCCTTTTGTAATAAAACACAAAACTTGTAAGAATAGTGGCTATCTTGTAATTATCTGAAAATTGACCAATACATCATTACCTGGAGCTGTGTGTTCCTGTATAGAATGCGACTCTATCTAGAGCGTATTTTGGATTAAAAACAGTTTTTCATAAATCTTTTTCCCCAAGAGACAGTTTCATATCCTTCTTATCAACAGTTATTCTCCCTGCTTGGATAAGGAGAAATAAGGTAATCTTTCTTTGAATGGCAGGAGATGAAAGGTTTTAGCATACTATAGTGATATACTGTTACTTTTTAATGCTGTATCTACAAAGTATTGTCTTAAACAGATGGTGGTATGGATTTATTCCATGAAAAAAAGGTTAAGATGAAAAAAGCGATATCTACCTCCCTACTTACATATATTATATAGTATAAGACTATATTATAACATTGGCCACTGTCTACTGTTTCAAGCATCTTTTCATACAATATGAAGCAGCAGCTAATGCAAGCACCTGGAGTATGGACTGAGGGCTAAGCCACACTAGCGTGTTTTTCGTGCCTTTGCTCATGCATTTTGCGTTCGCGATTACGTCCATGATTTTTGCTAAAATGGAAATCATGAGAATGCGAAAAATCCTGCGATTTCCGATGCGATTGCGCGTCCTTTCGCGTTTTGGTTACGCATGCGTTCACCATTTTTGGTGTGTTAACGCATGCGTTTCCATAATGGAAAACAGCAAATTTGCATGCACAAAAGCAAAGCGCACAAGAATTCCTGTGGCCTCAGTCTGAATCAATAGTATTACGGTGACACCTATAATGTCTAAATGTAAAAGGTCTGGTCATATTATGCAAACATATCTGTATCAACAAGGATTGAAAACAGCTACAGCAATCTCTGCTGCACACACTGTCTCGATCTCTAACAATCAGGAACTTAAATCTACCCTGTGCCTCCCAACTACCTGGCTTTCCATTAAACAAGGCATTATCTACAATGTCCTTCTCTTAACATTTCACTCTCCTTCTCCTCTCGTCTTAAACCTTTTTCTCTTGTGGCTCCCATCCTCTGGAATTCTATTCCCCTCTCTCTTCAAAACACAGGTTTGAATCTAACCTAACTTCCTACCTCTCAGAGCACAGCATTGTTAAATTGCCACCGCACCAGTTCTAACTATGGCACTTCTACCCTTCCCTATGTATCTGTATGTTACTCACCTAATTAGATTGTAAGCTCTGTAGGGCTGGGACCTCTTTACACGTTACATGGTTCAAGCACTTGGATATTTTTTTGTGCACATTAATAAAGTTATATATTTATATATTTATTTATATTTTTGTCCCCCATGTACAACTTTTTGTATTACAATATTGTACAGTCTTAATTGAAGTTTTTCTAATAAATGTAACTTACTAACTTGGTGCTGTGGTTTTCCTTTAGCACATCCATTGAAGAAGGCTACGTTCTGTGTTTCTTTCTCTTTGTATATGCTTGTTTGAAGAAGTATGGATTTTTACAGAAAACACCAAGCTGTGTGTATCGATTTAAAAACATTTCTAGATTAAACAAAATTGCATTGAAAACACTGATTTTATTTATCTGAAATTTCATACTTTCCCAGTCTCTGTCTACCTATTGATGGTATGTAATAAACAGCTATTGCATTGATGTGTTTTTATTGTAGTTCAGCATTTGACAACAACATACAAATACAGCAAAATGTTAATTATTATGCATAATAGAATATCAGCTTTAAGAAATATAAATGAAGATCTAAGACAGGCAGTTCATTATACTGTGCCCCATAAGCAACTCTCCCACCTTAACAAATTTTTTTGGACTATGCTTTTTTTTTTACAATTAATAAATGTAAAACAGTTATGTCTGGGGATTTAGCCATTGATACATTTAAAACTATTCTGCTTATTACAACATATTTCTTACTGGTATTTATGCAATAAAAAGGTGTGCATTGGAAAAACATTAAGTTTAACATTAGCATTAAGTTTAAAGGGCAATTATAGTGAACATTTTTTTTTTTTAAATTCCTTCTAATGTATCCTATAAGTCATCCCAACCTTAAGTTTCTTTAAATTCTTCATAGTCCCCAAGATATAAGCCTTTAAATATGCTATGATTTGTAGGAGCTGCTACACCTCATCTGTCACTCAAAGGCACACACCCACACAATCCAAAGCTCCCATGCAGTACTGTCACACGCTCCCTCACCGACACTATATGCACCATGTACAACACATAGGCAAATGCTGTAGTGCTAAACACAATCAATAAACCATTAACCCAGCAATATGGGCATAACACACTATTAAAGGGTCCCGCAGCTCGAACCGGGACCCCCCTTCTCGGCACTTGTAAGTGCCTTTGCGGCCCTTGGAAGGGCCCTTTGGGGCTTAAGGGGTCCCACAGCTCAAACCGGGACCCCCCTCTCTGTCACTTAAAAGTGCCTTTGCAGCCCTTGGAAGTGTCCTTGCGGCCCTGACAAGGGCCCTTTTAGGCTTAAGGGGTCCCGCAGTTAGAACCGGCCCCCCCTCCCCGGCCCTATCAGGGCCCTTGTGGCACTAAGAAGTGCTCTTGTGGCCCTGACAAGGGCCCTTTGGGGCTTAAGGGGTCCTGCAGCTCGAACCGGGACCCCCCTCCCCGGCACTTATAAGTGCCTTTGCGGCCCTTGGAAGAGGCCCTTTGGGGCTTAAGGGGTCCAGCAGCTCGAACCGGGAACCCCCTCCCTGGACCTTGTAAGGGACTGTGCAGCACTGATAAGTGCCTTTGTTGGCAGCGTCTTCTGTCTTCCATCCGGTAAAACCAACTCCGCTGAGGCCACCGACCCCGAGAAGTACCCCTGTGGCCACCAGGGATACCTCCGGCTCTGGTGGCCTCAACGAGGCCCATGTTACCGGTGTCTTGATCCGACGTCTTCTTTCTTCTGCCATTTACTGCGATGACTTCTGAGCTCTGCAGAGGTTTGCACCTCTTTATATAGGTTTGCAGAAAATCCTAATCCAATTCTGTATGGTCAATTTTTCAATGCTTGGTTTACTTGGTTTACATTAACCAATCAGATTTCGGAAAATCTGATTGGTTAATGTAATCCATGTAAAACAAGCATTGAAAAATTGAAAGCCGGATCAAGACCCCGGTAACATCTGGCTCGTTGAGGCCATTGGTGGCCGCTGGGGTACTTCTCAGGGTCGGTGGCCTCAGTGGAGCTGGTGTCACCAGATGGAAGACAGAAGACGTCACCCAAGGGCTCTTCTAAGTGCCACAAGGGCCCTGATAGGGCTGGGGAGGGGGGTCTCGGTTCGAGCTGCGGGACCCCTTAAGCCCTAAAGGGCCCTTGTCAGGGCCGCAATGGTCCTTGTAAGGACATGGGAGGGGGTCCCAGTTTCGAGCTGTGGGACCCCCGAACGTCCGGCCGCAGGATTGTCGGCTGTTCAGCAATCCGCGAGCAGACATTTTCAGGAATCGTTGTCTGTTCGGGGGTTTTCAGAAGCGGCCGTTCGAGGCCTGCCGAACATTCCAAAATCCTCGTACATTCGAGAATTCTCGAATGTTTGAGGATTTTCGAAAATACTTCCGTAAGTCTGGAAAATCGAACTAGTTCAAACCCAAACTAGTTTGAAACCCAAACTAGTTTAAACCCAAACTAGTTTGAACTCATAAAGTTCGTCTTGAACTCGGGTTCGAGTTCTAGTCCATCCTTAATTGGCGTGCCTCCACCCAAGATTGAGACAGGCTCCCTGGGCGTTTCCAGTAATTACTCTGTATTCACTTAATTCCACTGAACAGAATGGAAAAGATTATTTAAAGGGCAAGTCCAGCCCTAAAATGAAAACTTACATACAGGTAAATCACCCCCCAACACCCTAAATGGTAATAGTTTGAAATCTGAAATATATATGTCTAACCTGAAATCCTGCACAATGTCCTGTTTCCCCTGTTTCTGCTTCCTGGTTTTTCCAGTTAGTAACTGTCAGTTATGGATTTGACAGTTGACATCACAGCCAATGACTGAATGTTAATCCCCTGTCTGCCTCTTCCGAGCATGCCCAGGCTCAGTACAGGTTTCTAAATTGCTCAGTTTCCATGAGGCATCCAGAAGCATAGCAGGCATACAATAATTAATTCATAGGACAAAGTATGCTATATCAACATATTTTAAAGAGGCCATTTTTTCTAAAAGATGTTCTTGTGAGGGTGGAGTTGTCCTTTAAGATATGAACTTTGTAACAGTACTTACAATCTGCCAGCCAGGAGTGAGTGTTGCAGAACCAGAAACTGATACATCAAATTACTTGAGACAAAACAGTTTCCTAACGAGGGTTTCCTTCTTTCTGTTTACACCTTTATCATAGTCACTTTTTATTATTCAGCTTCTCTCTTTACTTCCCCCTCACTTCCTAACTTACTGGTTACTTCCTGGTTACCTGGCTCCTCCCTCTCACTTCCTAGTCTAGGCATATTAAAATCTCTATGATACAGAATGAGTAGCTGAGAAGTATCCCCAGCTTCCCTACATGTATATGTAATCTTATATACTAAAAAACGAGTGTAATTCATATGGATCACGGATGCATTTGCACGAGCGCTGCATCATCAATCTTCTCCCACTGTCCGTGCGTGCGCTAGAAGGTATAATGATGCAGCACTCGCAGGGATGGAGGAGAGAGATGGTGGGGGAGGAGAGAAATGCGGGGGGGAGGATTCCCAAATCTCGGGAAAAACCAGAAGATCCAGAAACGGAAAGAATTTTCGATTATTATCGAACGTTCAAGGCTATTTTTGAAAATGATCAAAAATAGCCTTGAACATTCGATAACCTTCGAAAATACAATCGGAGACTACTTTTGAGTTTCGGATCGTAATTTTGAGGATTATCGAACGTTCAAGGCTTTTTTAGAAAATTATCGAAAATAGCCTCGAATGTTCGCTAATGATCGTAAATACGCTCCGAAGTCCCGAAATCTGGACAATCCATCTGGATTCAGGTGGATCATTCGGATTTTGGAACCGAGGGGTTCCGTGTCAGATTAACAGAATACAGATATACAGCATCATTTGTAACTTGAAGCTATTGCTTCAGCTCATTAGTAAGAAGAATACTATATATTGAGATAATAGGAAATTGTTTATTTTTATAGAATTGAGGGCACCGTTTCCATAGAACGTAATAATGGTTATATAAACTGTTTAGAAAGTAGAGAACTATATATGGAGATACTAGGAAATTGTTTATTATTATAAATGGAAATTGTTTATTATTATAATATTGAGTAAGAAGTAGAGCACTGTGATGCTTTTTATGGACTAACAGTTTATTTTAGTGTACATGTTTTCGAGGTATCTACCCTCTTCATCAGATCATATAATATTGAGGGCACCGTTTCCATAGAACATTATAAGGTTTATATAAACTGATTAGTAAGTACTAGTAGATGGAGATAATAGGAAATTGTTTATTTTTCTAATATTTAGGGCGTTTATAAATAAACTATACATACGTACATACATCATACATGGGATTTGTAGTTTTATAACATTTCATCTGAATGTACAATATGGATTGTCACAGTGTCAGAAGTGAGAGGAACTCTTTATGTTAAGTATAAAGGATTTTACTGTTGAACGGTAATATTGAGTTTTCTTGTTTTTCTATAATATCTGATATTTGCTATTTGTATTATCCTACAGTAAGATATTTAAGCTTATATAAATCTGTTTTCTGATTGAGATGAAAATGTCTTTGGTTGATTATAAAAATCTATTTTAGTTCATATTTAAGTAGATTTGAAAATGCTGAAAAAATTCAGACATTGTGTTGATCTGGAATTCTATCTTGCAATATGTTGTAGATAAATAGACTCCGTGACTGCAGAGTTCCCACCATAGCCTACATGGTAATTCTTTATAAATGGACAATTGTACTTACCTTCCAAGCTTTCCACTGGGGGTCCCGGTTCGAGCTGCGGGACCCCCGCCAAAGGCACTTGTCAGTGCCGCAAGGGCCCTTACAAGGGCCGGGGAGGGGGTCCCGGTTCGAGCTGCGGGACCCCTAAGCCCCAAAGGCACTTGTCAGTGCCGCAAGGGCCCTTACAAGGGCCTGGGAGGGGGTCCTGTTTCGAGCTGCGGGACCCCTAAGCCCCAAAGGGCTCTTGTTAGAGCCGCAAGGGCACTTGTAAGTGCCGCAAAGGCCCTGATAGGGCCGGGGAGGGGGGGTCCCGGTTCGAGCTGCGGGACGCCTTAAGCCCCAAAGGGCTCTTGTCAGAACCGCAAGGGCACTTGTAAGTGCCGCAAAGGCCCTTACAAGGGCCGGGGAGGGGGGGTCCCGGTTCGAGCTGCGGGACCCCCTAAGCCCCAAAAGGCCCTTCTCAGGGCCCCGCTGGAGGGTGCCTCCACCCCTCCCAGCGGCTCCCTCCCTTTCCCTCCGGGCCGGGCCGGGGCGGGGGGCTTGGAGGGGTTGCCGGGGAGGGGGTGCGCGGCGGGTGGTCGCGACCACCTGCTGCGGCCCCTTCCCGGCAGCCCTTTATAAATATGCCCCTTGGAAATTCAGGGGGATTCAGTGTGGATTGCCTACACATAAATATCTTTGCTAAGGAAGGTACTCTGCATGTTAAACCTTATCGAAAGGCGCAGGCATGCAATACCATATTGAAGGATAACTCTTGTCATCCACAACACTGAGTGAAAGCTATACCATATGGTCAGTAGGTCCATTTAAAAAGGAATTGTACAAAATATGATGTTTATACAGTAGTGGCAAGGGATTTAACAGAAAGGTTGTGCAAAAGAGGTTATAAAATAAGGGACATCAAGAGAGCTAGGGAGAAGGTGTAAAGAAGATACAAGCAGTACCCTGGTAGAGAGAGAGAAAGTGGAGTGGGAAATAAAAGTCAGAGAGACAATAAGGACCAAAAGGTGTCAAAGACAAAGGGAATAATTCCCTGAAGTTCCCAGTATCACACATTAGTAAAAACAGTACATACCAGTCCTATATGAGGATGAAGAACTAAGGGTGATTTTACAAGAAGGTTTTAAAAGTATCCCAAGGAGAGCACAGTCCCTTTAAGGGCATCCTGTCCCCGAGCGATATAACATCATAAAAAAATGGAACACAAAAATGGAACACAAAATAGTAGAAAAAATTGGTTAAAAGTAAGGGGTACCCACAATTGTGGAGCTTCCCGTTGCCTTACATGTAACAACATAGAAAAGAGTACTGTGATAAAAAGCACGGCGACAAAAAGAGAATTTTGTGATGTGATCCCCAATATGTGAGCAGCACTAAGAGGGAACATGTAAAGGGGGGGACATGTAAGGGGTATCATTAGCAAAAACCCCAAAAGTCTTGTATCTAGACATTTTCAGTACTGTAATGGAGGACAGGCCAAGTATTTAAGTACAGGGCATACAATGGATCCCATTAGATGACAGGTTGAAAGACAGAACACAGATACTCAGGAAAATGGAGGTTAAGTGGATCTTTGTATTGGAAACTAGAATCTCTAAAGGTCTTAATTCTATTTATGATATAAGCTGCTACTTTGGTCAAATAGTTAAATTACATTATTAATAACTGAAATTAAATTGTGAAATGGTTTATTTAAAAAAAAACTCAGTCAAATACATTATAACAGTTTAATAAGGATTTCTTTAAGTAATGTGCTTGCATCCATGCATATATATAACACAATAATATGTGAGACAAGGTGTTAACAGTAATAATAATGTCCTTTATTCGGAACAATATTTGAAACAAATTGTATTTATGATGATAATTGTTGTTTTTATAGTGTAACTATTGTAACAAGTGAAGGGTAATACAGTGTCAGCTGAGCACTTAGTGAGACATGGATACACAGAGATCGCAAAGATACACACAGAGATGGCATTTAGGAATGTACCTATTAGCTGAGTTCTCACCTATCGACTCCCATAGGAGGAGGAGTCGGGTGCCTATTTAGGAAAATGGAGGAAAAGCTATCAGTAGCCTATGAGTAAGAAAGCGAGAGGCTCTCGAAACACGTCAGGCGTGATTTGATTTTAATGAGTTCCAAATAAAGTGTTATGTTTTTAACGAAGCTGCCGTAGAACTGTTAATGCACTACCGATAATGCACTACTTCAGCACCCGGACCACCCACAAGGAGGGGTGAGTCCAAGCATTCCATGAGTGTTTACTAATGTAATTTAGCCGTATTAGAATACAAACAACAGGCCCGGGGTTTGTTACACCCGGACCTTTTCGAACTAATAGTGAGTAGAAGGAACTCTACTACATAAATTGTTGTATAAATTTCCCCTTTAGCGACAGGATGAGCTAAATGGGGGATAGTGTGCACCACATGGTAATACAGACCATACCAGTCAGCATTTAACTCACATCATTAGTGACCATTAATGTGTAAGCATACTGTTGCTTTTTATATTATACTGAAATGATTCAAAATTTCTATGCCATGACATATAAATGCACTTTTACTGTTGCAACTTTTTATTTTTACAAAGAGTAGTAAAAAAAGAAAGAGCAGATATTTTCTGACTATTACTTAGATGGGCAATAGTAGCACATTTCAGGCTAATCTGACTTTTGAACAACCACATGACAAAATGATTGGGAGAGTTACTAAGTAGCCAGGTGTTAGCAAAGTCTCAATTCAGATCCACTGCGATGTGGAAAGAAAGCAAATTTTATCCAAAGTCACTGCAGTGTAACAGTACCCATCTGTGGCAGGTGAAATGATGTATGAGAAAACACAGGTTTCAGTTATGTGTAGATCAATATTTGTTGCAGTGTTATGACAGCTCATAAAGGGAGTTTCAAAGCACCTGCTACTTACCAGTGCCATTCCTTAACATAGAAAATAATTATACGTGACTGCATTTCGAATATTGAGAGGACCTAAAGTGGTGGTGGCATAATTTCTACCAGGAAATTGTGTTATGCCATCATAACACATATTTTTCAGCAATGAATGGGGAAGATTTGTTATAGCTAGTTATCTAAATAGCTCTGCAAAGATCTTTGTGAATACTTTTAGGGACATGCAATATTTTTCATTAATATTAAAATGAGTTAAAAATCCATGCTACCCAATGTAATCAGGGTAGCTTGGATATTACACTATATTGGAGCCACCATATTTGAGCCTTTTGCATTGTATCTTTATAGCTTTATAGTATCATGGTATCCAGGTTGAGCTGACCTCAGCACAGTTTGTCTATTTCGGTTCCGAACAATACACGAGATCTGTTTAAACTGAGCTTTCGGGGCCCGCGACTGTGATATATGCAATGGCAAGCATCAAAAAGCAGAGCACCGCACTCCAATCAGTTTAAAGTCTTTATTGTGAACCACACATCACAAACACAACATTTCGGGGGAATAACTTGCCCCCTTCTTCAGGATATATGCAATGGAGTCGGTCCGTCCAAAAAGGTCAGTTGTAACAAACATAGAAGGTAGCGAACGTCTAAGTAGCTTTTACAATCGCTCTTTCATTTTGAAGGATGTTTTGAGGAAATGGACAACGAACTTGGCACACTTAATAGTACCCTAAATGGTAAATTTGCACAGCTTGAGAAACTAATGATTAAAGAAAAATACTTTTATTGGGACATTTAAAAAGTATCTGCATTGTGCGATAATACCAAGGGGACTTAGGATCTAAAAAAGACCCAGCTTTAATGCCCCAGATGAAATATTTATGGATAAATGGAATGGGATATTATCCACAAGTTCTGCAAGCCTTATGAAATGAATGAAATTAATAGTGGATCTAAAAGAGGAACAAAGTTAAGGGAGTACAACAAGAGATAGCCAAATTTGAACAAGATGTCAACTTTTTAACCTTGGATAAGGACTTGAAAGAAAAGATAGAAAAGATTAAGAATCACAGTTAAGGAAAAGTTGGCAAGGGATAAAATGGACTATAAGAATACAGTCTATATACAAAGAAATCGTTTCAGACGTACACCAAAAAGGGATAAACAGAAATCTATCCTTAAACCTGTTAAAATGCATGTCTCTTTTTCCAGGAGTGACGATTGATCGGGCAGTGAATGCTTTCTTAGTGATGCTAGGACATCGGATGATAACCAAGATGACCCTTTAACTACTAAGGGACAAAACAACAACAAACAAGGTCAGACTGTTTCAAAAAACTATCACCGCCTGTTGAGGGCGAAAGAACAAAGAGAATCAGGAGAGGAGCAAGGAATAGATACAAGACAACAAAGGTACCCATTGAATGGGGGAGGAAAAAGAACATATAACTGTTGTAAATCTTTCCTCCTTGGATTTAAATGACTCACAACTGTCTTAGGAAAGGGACTTACTTTTGTACCCAAGATCCATTTTGATTTGTTTAAGACAATACTGGATGTTAACCGTTTTGTAAGGAAATGAATGCTTAAAAAACATACTGATTCTCTAGAGAATGATGATACCATTAATGTTTATACTTTTGATTCAGAGGGTGAAATGAAAAATTGTGACTATTCTTTTCAGGACCTATCACTGCTGCAAGATTTACAGGATATGAAAACTGGCAATTGGACCACTGATAAAAGAGATAAATCGACTACAAAGTAATATTAAGAGCAAATCTAATTTTTATCCAGCTACTGCTCACACCACATGTATAACTGATTAACGAATATATGTATCCCCCCTTTTTCTTTACCTGTCCCGCTCTTTCAGACTTTTAATAGATGGCATTTACCTACGATTAGCAAAAAGTACATTGGTTTATCTAGCGGAGTAATACTTATCTTTGATGATTCATACCGACTTTTATTGTTACCTTTTGTATGAAAATATTACTTACCTCTGTTTCTATAATAGTTACTTTTATGAGTATTGTTACCATTACCTCTACTATGGAATTGTTGATAATTGAAATAACTGCAATTTTTGAAATGTTTAAACTAAAGTTGAAGTTGATAGTGACTTGCAGTATAGTTTACAATAATTAATAATTGATATTTACCATGAGAAGGTTACAGATTATTACAATGTTATAATTGCTACAATTGCATTTTTTTCTATATGTATTTATTTCCAACAAAGGGTTAAGATGTACTTTTTTTTTGGTAGGTCTGTGTACCTTTTTAAGGAAGGGAAGCGGATGCTTGTATTTGTGTCTATGAGTAAGGGTCACATGACCCAAAACGCACCAGACCAATTCTCTTGCCCATGATTGGGATTTTTAATGTGTTTAATAAAGATTAAGTTTTTTAAGCTACATATGGACCGAGTCTGATGTGTTGGAGAAATGGAGAAATAGGTGCCGGGTCTACGTTTTTTCTGCAGCTACAGTTGTGTTACACTAACTAACAGAGTTTTTAATGGTGTCTGTACTTTTTAAAGGGCAACTATACTTTCAAAATGACTTTGCCTCATCTTAATCTATAAATAAATACATGTAAGTAACTCTTACCCTGAGGTGTATGTGCTGCAGAATGCCTTCAAACTGACTCCTCCTTCCATCTGACATAACTTTCTGAGAATTTAAGCATGATCAGTTATTACTATGGGTCAGCACAGGGAGAGGGAATTTTGAACCATGCACTTCACACATTCCAATTGTCATTATACAATTACAGAAAAAACTTAGCAGAAGGTTTTATAATAATAAGGCACTAGATTGACAGCTGAAATTTATGATGTCTCTGTTAATGATGAGTACACAACCCAAATTAAACGGGGATGGCCCCTCAGCTACCTGCCCTGATAACAGGGATCAAGTATAAATACTTATACATAATTACACCATTGAAATTATACTTGCTGGTATACGTGTGGCACTGGGCTCTTGTTCATGTCAATCTTTCTACAGCCAGAACTTTTTCTATCCCCATTTAGACTCCATCAGGTAAGTTATAGTGCGAGTAACAATGTGCCATCAATTAGAGCTGAAGTTAATTGGATGCACAGAATACACGCTCACACTTGTTTCATCCCATCTTCTGGAATTTTCCAGGGTCCCGCAAGAGAGTTTCGTACATTTCTTAAATACCTTTCTCCATGTAACAAAGGTACCCTATAACATGGAAAAATAAAATGTTTTACAAAATTAAAATGTGTGCAACCGTATTTTATCCTTTCATTGTGGTTTATATGGCAGAATATACATTGATGCAAATATACGTTTATCGCAGATACATTAATAAACTGTCTTTTTCCTTATTTTTTCTTATTTGAGCAGCCCTATTACTCTGCAGCATTTCTATTGATCCATTCAAGAATTACCAATGGAATAAGATCCCGTGGGTGGCCTTGCAGGTCAGAGTGGTCCTTAGAAGCACCATTGTGGCCCTAGGAAGGACCTTTTAGGGCTTAAGGGATCCCGCAGCTCAAAATTAGGACCCTCTTCCCAGCATTTATAAGTTCCCTTGTGGCACTGAAAGGTGCCTTTTGGGGCTTAAGGGGTCCCGCAGCTCAAAATTGGGACCCCCCCTTCCCAGCATTTATAAGTGCCCTTGTGACACTGAAAAGTGCCTTTTGGGGCTTAAGAGATCCCGCAGCTTGAACACTTAAAAGTGCCCTAGTGGCACTGACATCTGCCTTTGATGGGGGTCCTGCAGCTCGAAACCAGAATCCCCATTTATCCGTAGTCTTCTTTCTTCTGCCATCACTCCGATGACTTCAAATATGATTGGTTAATGATTGCAAGCATTGAAATATTAGCCAATCACAATTGGATTTGGTCCTTCAACAAACCAATATAAAGAGGTGCAAACCCCCATTGAAATTCAGAAGTAATCTGAATTTCAGTGTAATGGCAGAAGAAAGAAGACATTGGCAACACTGGCCGCATTGGCGGAGTTGGTGTCGCTTGGCGAACAAGAGGAAGAAGGTCTCTTCTAAGAGCCAATGGGGGTCCTTGTTTCAAGCTGCAGGAACCTTTAAGTCCCAAAAGGCACTTGTCAGTGCCACAAGGGCACTTCTAAGTGCCACAAAGGCACTTATAAGTGCTGGGGAGGGGGTCCCGGTTTCCAGCTGTGGAACCCCTTACAACACTATGGCCCTGGGAGGGGGTCCTTGGTTGAGCTGCCTGATCCCCGGATGACCAGAAGCATAGTTGTCGGCCGTTTGATAATCGTCGAATGGCCGCATTCAAGAATCCTTGGACTTTCAAGGATTCTCAAATTCAAACGTTTGAGGATTACCATAAATGGCCCACGGAAAACCAAAAGTAGTGTGGGTGAGCTTTTCAAACTATTATGTCCCCATTGACTTCTATTGGTTTGTTTCAAAACTTCCAAACTTTTACTGAAGTTCAGAAGTTTGGAAACGAAACGAACTTATGTAAGTTCAGCCATCTCTGGTTCCTAGATTGAAAATCCAATTGCTTTGTACAGTACTTGTAACAATTTCTGTTCCGAATAACCTCCCCTAATTCACGAGAAAATGCGTTCCAAGCCCATAAATTAAAACTTTACTTGTTCTTCCCAATGTTTTTCTTGCATATGTTTCACTTAAGCACTTACTTCCACCACTTTTGCATGTACCTGTAAAGATAATTTACTTTTTGTCTGATCAACATACTGCATCCCACATTGATAAATATATGTTTTAGGGAGTTTGACAAGTGATGTGATCTCTAATCAATCTGCATGTTTTCTTGTTGCCTGGACCAAAACTTTTCTTTCAACTTGCGCATACTGTACTTCCCACATTTTTAATTGCCCTGTATCATCTTCCTCCCAAGCCAGGAGCAGAGGTCTCCTTTTTGTGGTTTAAAGTGACTTTTACTCAACTTATCCTTTAAGTTGCAAGTCCCACAATTATATTGTGGGACTTGCTATTATTAGGAGATAATATACTATTATCTCCTAATAGAAGATACCAGTATTTATTTTGTACCCCCTGTATTTTTGACCAATCTAAATTTGCCTTCCTTCATATGTGTTTTATTTGTTTGTCATTTGTGCAAAAAGATCCTCCCTTTACGTTTTTTTTTTTTTATAGCATTTTCAAAGCCCTTTTTAATCCACATGTAGCCCATACCCCCAACTGTCCTGGTTTGAGTAGGTGGATGGGGCATGTCTGCGATTTTGTGGTGGCGCAGCGTTCTAGGGTGTGGAAGGTCTGGGCTTGTGATTTAGAGGTGTCCATGAGGCTTGTACGTGACATTTGGTGGTAGCTATATTTAGGGGAATGGATAGAATGTTTTGGGGCATGGGTGTCAAGTTTGGGGTTGTGGTGTTTGGGGGTGTGCCTGTGATGTTTGGGGGCATGGACAGGATGTTTATGGATGTGGGCGTGATTCTGGGATGTACCTGTGATGTTGGGAGCGTGGCCATGATGTATGGGGCAGACCGTAATGGGGTTTTTTTTGCAGGGGGAGGGTGACCACAATATCTGGTGGCACGCTCACAACATTTGGGGGCATGGTTGCGATGTTTGAGTGCCTGGCCTTGATGGTTAGGGTATGAGCATGACCATGATGTTTGGGTGTGTGGCCGTGACAGCAATATCTGGGGGCGTGGTCACATTCCAGGAAGCTATGCTTTAACTTTCTTAGCATGACAATAACCACAAATGTCATTCATATCACCAATAGCAAAATAGTCTTTCCAGGGTTTATATTTTTATATAAATGTGATTCATATCACCAATAGTAACATAGTCTTTCCAGGGTTTATATTTGTATATAAATGTGATTCATATCACCAATAGTAACATAGTCTTTCCAGGGTTTATATTTTTATATAAATGTGATTCATATCACCAATAGTAACATAGCCTTTCCAGGGTTTATATTTGTATATAAATGTGGTTAATATCACCAATTCCTCCTACTATCTCTTAAAGCAGGCATAGTAAAAGGACAATATTCTTAAAAGGACAATGTACTCAATCTAAAATACACAACACTTCTATTATAGAAGCTGTTGTTCTGTGTGTGCAGCTCTCTGAGTTGTGTAGCCATACATTACGCTGTTGTTGTGTCACTGAAGTGGACTCTGTCTGTGTTGTTAAAGTCAGGCAGCACACAGAACCCAGGCCCTTCATCTGATTTACTGAATTGGGGAATCACACTCTGCAAGTGACGTGCAGGCTTTTTATTGGTCAAACTGGACTTCATGGGCATCATCCCTTTCAGAGGGTGTCACCGTTATGTGGATGCATTCAGAGGTGCGGCTGTGAGGTAAGTACATACATACATACATACATACATATATGCATACATGCATACATACATACATATATACATACAAGATTTCTACTTTATATAGTAGAAGATTTGCCTGAAATATTTGTAAAATGTATTGTATTTTCCAGTCAAGATACATTTTCCCTGTAGTCTGGTAACAATGAACTCTTGATCATGGATCGACTTCTAGTATTGCAGGTATAGGAATGTTTCTGTAAAAATTAAGTAAAAATATTTTATCGTTAGTTGTCATTTATAATGCTTGTTTCTTTTACAGTATAGTATTTGACATATGATGTTAGATCAAGGTGAGTTTTACCATTAAAATCTATGGAACAGCAAAAGGATGTGTTGCCTTGATTAGTTTTAACCAGAAAGTTCTGCGGTCTTTATTACTAACGTTTATATTTCCTTTACAACAGTCTGGTATTTTTGCCCTTTTGTAATAAAACACAAAACTTGTAAGAATAGTGGCTATCTTGTAATTATCTGAAAATTGACCAATACATCATTACCTGGAGCTGTGTGTTCCTGTATAGAATGCGACTCTATCTAGAGCGTATTTTGGATTAAAAACAGTTTTTCATAAATCTTTTTCCCCAAGAGACAGTTTCATATCCTTCTTATCAACAGTTATTCTCCCTGCTTGGATAAGGAGAAATAAGGTAATCTTTCTTTGAATGGCAGGAGATGAAAGGTTTTAGCATACTATAGTGATATACTGTTACTTTTTAATGCTGTATCTACAAAGTATTGTCTTAAACAGATGGTGGTATGGATTTATTCCATGAAAAAAAGGTTAAGATGAAAAAAGCGATATCTACCTCCCTACTTACATATATTATATAGTATAAGACTATATTATAACATTGGCCACTGTCTACTGTTTCAAGCATCTTTTCATACAATATGAAGCAGCAGCTAATGCAAGCACCTGGAGTATGGACTGAGGGCTAAGCCACACTAGCGTGTTTTTCGTGCCTTTGCTCATGCATTTTGCGTTCGCGATTACGTCCATGATTTTTGCTAAAATGGAAATCATGAGAATGCGAAAAATCCTGCGATTTCCGATGCGATTGCGCGTCCTTTCGCGTTTTGGTTACGCATGCGTTCACCATTTTTGGTGTGTTAACGCATGCGTTTCCATAATGGAAAACAGCAAATTTGCATGCACAAAAGCAAAGCGCACAAGAATTCCTGTGGCCTCAGTCTGAATCAATAGTATTACGGTGACACCTATAATGTCTAAATGTAAAAGGTCTGGTCATATTATGCAAACATATCTGTATCAACAAGGATTGAAAACAGCTACAGCAATCTCTGCTGCACACACTGTCTCGATCTCTAACAATCAGGAACTTAAATCTACCCTGTGCCTCCCAACTACCTGGCTTTCCATTAAACAAGGCATTATCTACAATGTCCTTCTCTTAACATTTCACTCTCCTTCTCCTCTCGTCTTAAACCTTTTTCTCTTGTGGCTCCCATCCTCTGGAATTCTATTCCCCTCTCTCTTCAAAACACAGGTTTGAATCTAACCTAACTTCCTACCTCTCAGAGCACAGCATTGTTAAATTGCCACCGCACCAGTTCTAACTATGGCACTTCTACCCTTCCCTATGTATCTGTATGTTACTCACCTAATTAGATTGTAAGCTCTGTAGGGCTGGGACCTCTTTACACGTTACATGGTTCAAGCACTTGGATATTTTTTTGTGCACATTAATAAAGTTATATATTTATATATTTATTTATATTTTTGTCCCCCATGTACAACTTTTTGTATTACAATATTGTACAGTCTTAATTGAAGTTTTTCTAATAAATGTAACTTACTAACTTGGTGCTGTGGTTTTCCTTTAGCACATCCATTGAAGAAGGCTACGTTCTGTGTTTCTTTCTCTTTGTATATGCTTGTTTGAAGAAGTATGGATTTTTACAGAAAACACCAAGCTGTGTGTATCGATTTAAAAACATTTCTAGATTAAACAAAATTGCATTGAAAACACTGATTTTATTTATCTGAAATTTCATACTTTCCCAGTCTCTGTCTACCTATTGATGGTATGTAATAAACAGCTATTGCATTGATGTGTTTTTATTGTAGTTCAGCATTTGACAACAACATACAAATACAGCAAAATGTTAATTATTATGCATAATAGAATATCAGCTTTAAGAAATATAAATGAAGATCTAAGACAGGCAGTTCATTATACTGTGCCCCATAAGCAACTCTCCCACCTTAACAAATTTTTTTGGACTATGCTTTTTTTTTTACAATTAATAAATGTAAAACAGTTATGTCTGGGGATTTAGCCATTGATACATTTAAAACTATTCTGCTTATTACAACATATTTCTTACTGGTATTTATGCAATAAAAAGGTGTGCATTGGAAAAACATTAAGTTTAACATTAGCATTAAGTTTAAAGGGCAATTATAGTGAACATTTTTTTTTTTTAAATTCCTTCTAATGTATCCTATAAGTCATCCCAACCTTAAGTTTCTTTAAATTCTTCATAGTCCCCAAGATATAAGCCTTTAAATATGCTATGATTTGTAGGAGCTGCTACACCTCATCTGTCACTCAAAGGCACACACCCACACAATCCAAAGCTCCCATGCAGTACTGTCACACGCTCCCTCACCGACACTATATGCACCATGTACAACACATAGGCAAATGCTGTAGTGCTAAACACAATCAATAAACCATTAACCCAGCAATATGGGCATAACACACTATTAAAGGGTCCCGCAGCTCGAACCGGGACCCCCCTTCTCGGCACTTGTAAGTGCCTTTGCGGCCCTTGGAAGGGCCCTTTGGGGCTTAAGGGGTCCCACAGCTCAAACCGGGACCCCCCTCTCTGTCACTTAAAAGTGCCTTTGCAGCCCTTGGAAGTGTCCTTGCGGCCCTGACAAGGGCCCTTTTAGGCTTAAGGGGTCCCGCAGTTAGAACCGGCCCCCCCTCCCCGGCCCTATCAGGGCCCTTGTGGCACTAAGAAGTGCTCTTGTGGCCCTGACAAGGGCCCTTTGGGGCTTAAGGGGTCCTGCAGCTCGAACCGGGACCCCCCTCCCCGGCACTTATAAGTGCCTTTGCGGCCCTTGGAAGAGGCCCTTTGGGGCTTAAGGGGTCCAGCAGCTCGAACCGGGAACCCCCTCCCTGGACCTTGTAAGGGACTGTGCAGCACTGATAAGTGCCTTTGTTGGCAGCGTCTTCTGTCTTCCATCCGGTAAAACCAACTCCGCTGAGGCCACCGACCCCGAGAAGTACCCCTGTGGCCACCAGGGATACCTCCGGCTCTGGTGGCCTCAACGAGGCCCATGTTACCGGTGTCTTGATCCGACGTCTTCTTTCTTCTGCCATTTACTGCGATGACTTCTGAGCTCTGCAGAGGTTTGCACCTCTTTATATAGGTTTGCAGAAAATCCTAATCCAATTCTGTATGGTCAATTTTTCAATGCTTGGTTTACTTGGTTTACATTAACCAATCAGATTTCGGAAAATCTGATTGGTTAATGTAATCCATGTAAAACAAGCATTGAAAAATTGAAAGCCGGATCAAGACCCCGGTAACATCTGGCTCGTTGAGGCCATTGGTGGCCGCTGGGGTACTTCTCAGGGTCGGTGGCCTCAGTGGAGCTGGTGTCACCAGATGGAAGACAGAAGACGTCACCCAAGGGCTCTTCTAAGTGCCACAAGGGCCCTGATAGGGCTGGGGAGGGGGGTCTCGGTTCGAGCTGCGGGACCCCTTAAGCCCTAAAGGGCCCTTGTCAGGGCCGCAATGGTCCTTGTAAGGACATGGGAGGGGGTCCCAGTTTCGAGCTGTGGGACCCCCGAACGTCCGGCCGCAGGATTGTCGGCTGTTCAGCAATCCGCGAGCAGACATTTTCAGGAATCGTTGTCTGTTCGGGGGTTTTCAGAAGCGGCCGTTCGAGGCCTGCCGAACATTCCAAAATCCTCGTACATTCGAGAATTCTCGAATGTTTGAGGATTTTCGAAAATACTTCCGTAAGTCTGGAAAATCGAACTAGTTCAAACCCAAACTAGTTTGAAACCCAAACTAGTTTAAACCCAAACTAGTTTGAACTCATAAAGTTCGTCTTGAACTCGGGTTCGAGTTCTAGTCCATCCTTAATTGGCGTGCCTCCACCCAAGATTGAGACAGGCTCCCTGGGCGTTTCCAGTAATTACTCTGTATTCACTTAATTCCACTGAACAGAATGGAAAAGATTATTTAAAGGGCAAGTCCAGCCCTAAAATGAAAACTTACATACAGGTAAATCACCCCCCAACACCCTAAATGGTAATAGTTTGAAATCTGAAATATATATGTCTAACCTGAAATCCTGCACAATGTCCTGTTTCCCCTGTTTCTGCTTCCTGGTTTTTCCAGTTAGTAACTGTCAGTTATGGATTTGACAGTTGACATCACAGCCAATGACTGAATGTTAATCCCCTGTCTGCCTCTTCCGAGCATGCCCAGGCTCAGTACAGGTTTCTAAATTGCTCAGTTTCCATGAGGCATCCAGAAGCATAGCAGGCATACAATAATTAATTCATAGGACAAAGTATGCTATATCAACATATTTTAAAGAGGCCATTTTTTCTAAAAGATGTTCTTGTGAGGGTGGAGTTGTCCTTTAAGATATGAACTTTGTAACAGTACTTACAATCTGCCAGCCAGGAGTGAGTGTTGCAGAACCAGAAACTGATACATCAAATTACTTGAGACAAAACAGTTTCCTAACGAGGGTTTCCTTCTTTCTGTTTACACCTTTATCATAGTCACTTTTTATTATTCAGCTTCTCTCTTTACTTCCCCCTCACTTCCTAACTTACTGGTTACTTCCTGGTTACCTGGCTCCTCCCTCTCACTTCCTAGTCTAGGCATATTAAAATCTCTATGATACAGAATGAGTAGCTGAGAAGTATCCCCAGCTTCCCTACATGTATATGTAATCTTATATACTAAAAAACGAGTGTAATTCATATGGATCACGGATGCATTTGCACGAGCGCTGCATCATCAATCTTCTCCCACTGTCCGTGCGTGCGCTAGAAGGTATAATGATGCAGCACTCGCAGGGATGGAGGAGAGAGATGGTGGGGGAGGAGAGAAATGCGGGGGGGAGGATTCCCAAATCTCGGGAAAAACCAGAAGATCCAGAAACGGAAAGAATTTTCGATTATTATCGAACGTTCAAGGCTATTTTTGAAAATGATCAAAAATAGCCTTGAACATTCGATAACCTTCGAAAATACAATCGGAGACTACTTTTGAGTTTCGGATCGTAATTTTGAGGATTATCGAACGTTCAAGGCTTTTTTAGAAAATTATCGAAAATAGCCTCGAATGTTCGCTAATGATCGTAAATACGCTCCGAAGTCCCGAAATCTGGACAATCCATCTGGATTCAGGTGGATCATTCGGATTTTGGAACCGAGGGGTTCCGTGTCAGATTAACAGAATACAGATATACAGCATCATTTGTAACTTGAAGCTATTGCTTCAGCTCATTAGTAAGAAGAATACTATATATTGAGATAATAGGAAATTGTTTATTTTTATAGAATTGAGGGCACCGTTTCCATAGAACGTAATAATGGTTATATAAACTGTTTAGAAAGTAGAGAACTATATATGGAGATACTAGGAAATTGTTTATTATTATAAATGGAAATTGTTTATTATTATAATATTGAGTAAGAAGTAGAGCACTGTGATGCTTTTTATGGACTAACAGTTTATTTTAGTGTACATGTTTTCGAGGTATCTACCCTCTTCATCAGATCATATAATATTGAGGGCACCGTTTCCATAGAACATTATAAGGTTTATATAAACTGATTAGTAAGTACTAGTAGATGGAGATAATAGGAAATTGTTTATTTTTCTAATATTTAGGGCGTTTATAAATAAACTATACATACGTACATACATCATACATGGGATTTGTAGTTTTATAACATTTCATCTGAATGTACAATATGGATTGTCACAGTGTCAGAAGTGAGAGGAACTCTTTATGTTAAGTATAAAGGATTTTACTGTTGAACGGTAATATTGAGTTTTCTTGTTTTTCTATAATATCTGATATTTGCTATTTGTATTATCCTACAGTAAGATATTTAAGCTTATATAAATCTGTTTTCTGATTGAGATGAAAATGTCTTTGGTTGATTATAAAAATCTATTTTACTTCATATTTAAGTAGATTTGAAAATGCTGAAAAAATTCAGACATTGTGTTTGTAATTTTTTGTCAATAAGGAAGAGGTAATCCTAGAGCGTGAAATGGGATATAAAATTAACTTTTT
Source organism: Hymenochirus boettgeri (assembly GCA_019447015.1). Lineage (NCBI taxonomy): Eukaryota > Metazoa > Chordata > Amphibia > Anura > Pipidae > Hymenochirus > Hymenochirus boettgeri. The sequence goes on from CM033473.1 coordinate 133,993,683, forward strand.
TCTGTAGTGAAGGGACCCCCACCCAACCCTAGCCTCCATGTTTGAATGTTAAAAAATGTTACCTTTACAAGCTTCCTTCCCTTGGTCCCTGCCTCTAATGCTACTTCTGAGAGTCAGCCAATAACAGAAGCACACTTTTTTAATATTTAAACATGGCGGTTAGGGTGGGAAGGGAAAAGGTTATTTTATTTAAAGGACATGTCCACCATAATTTACAACTTTTCATATACTGTACCTCTCCCTTGCACATTCCCAACTTCCCAACACTTAGGTTAGATTTCTAATTAAACCTCTCGAATCATACTTAAAGCCCTTTGCTCCCATGGCTGTTTTCTCCAGCTCTCTACTAACCAGAAGCAGCAGAGAGGGGCCGGACTGGCAGCTACGTCTAGGATTGGCTGCCGGTCAGGCAATTACAGAAGCAGCTGCCGGCAGTGAAGATAGCTGCGGAAGCAAAGAAGCTGTAAGTATGATCCGGGAGGTTTAATTAGAAATCTAACATGGTGGAGCTCCGCAGTGCATGGCAGAGTCCTCCAGATGGACAGGGATAAGGAAGATACTGATTACACAAGGAAGGCTCCTACTCTTTACTTTTCCAAACTTTGGATAGGCGCTGCAGGACAACCATATGGGGCTATGAGGAAAGGTAAAGATTTTTTAACATTACACAGTGGGGCCAACAGTGGGTTAAATTTTAGTTTTGGGGGTGGACATGCCCTTTAATGTTTTAACAGTTAAACAAAGATTTGTCACAATAAAGCTATGGCCTAATTTAATTTCCAAATCAGAACTTCTGATGTGGTGTCATTTATTTCAACGGTAAGATGGGAAGGTATCAAAGAGAGGGAAAAGGGAAACTGGGTGAATTATCATCCTTAACCCTTCGGGTCCAAGGTTGGACTAGAATGAACACATACTGTATCTTTATTCAACTCTGTTGCATAATATCCTTGTAAGTAATATATTGTTATTATATGCACTAACCTTATATTTAAAATTGATGACATTTGGTTAACAAATGATAAACACAGAATACACCTGAAAAAAAGCTATTAGTCTGAAACAGGCTTATTCTTCTTATAGAGGCAAAGGTAATCAAATCTCAAACAACTTTCTTCAAAGATCCTGTTGGCAAGCTAAATTGTTTTCAATTCCTATCCCCACCATAATGTAAAAGGTTTTTGACTGGTAAACAAACAACAGGGCACTGACCACAGTCTTACCTCTAAGCTGTGCACTCGTTTGCACGCACACAACTTAGCAGCCTTGCACACACAAGTTAAAGTGGTGCGGACACAAAAATCTGCTGGAATAAATGCACTGTGGTGCGTAGTGCACAGATATTAAACATCTGCGTGCAACACTAACATTAAATTAAAGGGAACATTGAGTTTGGCAATATAAAGCAGAAGAGGTTCACCATCCACTAAACAGGGAAACAAAAGTAAAAAAGAAGTCAATGTTGGCAATGTTGTGCGATGTTCTGCTGCATTATCAAAAGTCTCAAGTGTACTTAGGCACACTGCTGTTGTTCTGCTGCATTATCGCATAGCAGTGTCCATTTTATTCAATAATACCGCTATGCGTTAACGCAGCAAACTTCTGCAGCCAGTGCAAGGTGTGAACGGTGTGCACTTTGGTGTGATTTCCCTGCATGAGATTGCATTAAAATGCTCTGTAGTATGAACAAAGCCTTTAATTAGTGAACACAGAAGTATACCCCAAGTGGACAGATAAAAGTGCAAAACACTCCATATATGTATAGCTAATTTTAAATGAGAGGTATAGATATCAATGAGATTTTTCTTAAAGGGCATGTCCACCCCTTTTTACAACTTTTTATATAATGTAGGTATTGGTCCCCCAGCCCCAACCGCCATAATAGAAATTTGAGAAAGTCCCCCGATCTTAACTTACCTTACCTATCTCCTCCACCGCATTCCCGAGCCCTCTTGCACAGAGGCAGCCGCATCCCTGATTGGCTGAGAGGCAGCCAATCATGGACGCGGTTGCTGGCTGCTCAGAATGCCGGGGGAGAGAGGTAAGGTAAGTAACTATCGGGGGACGTTCTCTAAATTCTTTTAAGGCGCTTGGAGCTGGGGGACCTATACCTACATTATATACAAGGGGTTTAGAGCTAGGGGGAGGGAGAGAAAAACGGAAGGGAGAGGGAGGGAGGGGAGAGGCAGGAGAACCGTTTGGAGCAGGGATGTAAGGTAAGGATTTTTGTACACTACACAGTGGGGCCAGTATGGGGTTAAATTTCCATTTTTGGGGTGGACATTTCTTTAAATAGAAATCCAGATACATTATTACTATTACTAAAGATTATTACTATTACTAAATAAATTATATACTCCCTATGGAATTAGATTTAAATCATTTAAATGAGTACCATACAGTATTTCTTTGCATTTATATAGGTACGTTGCTGGGCTAGCATTATTGGCTGTTCTTTGTTGGCTTTGGAGTTCCTTTTTACATTTGAAAGTGAGAACCACACTATGGAAATTTGATTTTTCTGTGGTATTCAGTAAGATCAACTGGATTTGAACTTTAGTCTTTAAGCCTTTTCACTAGTCATCCGACTGGCTTTCCCGAGAACTAAACTTCAAGTCCAGTTGATCTAACTGAATACCATAGTTATAGCACGACCTTGATGAATGAGAACCGTCACAAGAAATTCTTGAAGATGTTTAACTAGTTAAAGGGCATGTCCACCCCCAAAACTATAATCCCCCCAACTACTGGCCCCACCATGTAGTGTAGTTTAATCCTTACCTCACATCCCAGCTCCATAGGGTTCTCCTGTAGTCCCCCCCCAAAGTCCCAAAAACTGCCCACCAGGAGGCTAGCAGAGTCCATATAGGACTCTGCCTGCTACCTGGCCTCCGGGAGAATGTTGGCATGCGTACTGCAGCCCTTCTCCCCCTCCCTCCCCCTCCCTCTCCGGATTCCCTCCCCCTAGTGTAAATCCCCTTTAATATAGCCTTCCCCCATGTCTCCCAGCCCCAACCGCATAATTTTTATTTTTAGAAAGCTCCCCAAACTCTTACTTACCTCTCCTCTTTCCTCCGCTGCACTGAATGACCGGCAGCCGTGTCCATGATTGCCGCTCAGCCAATCACAGACGCGACTGCCGGTCCCGCCCCTCTGCTTGCATTTTCTCGCAAGCAGAGGGCCGGGAGCGCGGCGGAGGAAAGAGGGGAGGTAAGTAGAGTTTGGGGGGCTTTCTAAAAATAAAAATAATGCGGTTGGGGCTGGGAGACATGGGGGAATACTATATTAAAAATTAGATTTAAGGGTGGACATACCCTTTAACCAAATGGCTTTTTCAATTCAGAATGAATAACCTGGAATATGTCCCAATCTGCATATAAGAGCAAGGTGTCGAGGACCCCCTGAATGCAAGGTGTTGATGCAAGTACATGACTGAGTCCTGGAGTGAGGGATTGGCTCTTCTGTGCTTGGGGCAGTACTTAGCCACGTGCCTGCATCAACACTTTGCATTCAAGACAGTCAATGTCACCTTGTTATATGCATATTAAGGCTCATTTCTGGGTATTTGCAAAAGATTCTTGTACAAGTCCTTCTGAATTGAGAAAGTCAGAACCACAAAAACTTCAAAAAGGGGACACTTAGAATATTGTAATATTAAGGCATTCCCACCCTCACCACTAAATTTTAAGTGCAGCTAATAGGGCATGTCCACCCTTAAAACAAAAAGTGGTCACATGTCAGTTACATGCCCCCAATCCTAACTGATATATTCAGCACATTATTAGATGTATTACTAACCACATATATTTAAGCATTATTATTGCCTCCATTCTGGCAAAGTTAGCTGAGCCAGCAGTCATGCCTCCATGTAGTCAAACATGGCTGTGACTGCTGGCATAACAACCAATTATTGAGTGAAATTACCCTGTTGTTTCCACTGCACATGCTCAAGCTTATAAAGCTCATTTAGCAGAGGGATGAGGTGTATATCTTTGTCAGAAAGGAATAGAACTATCGGTAATCATTAAATATCTGGTTACAAATGCATGTAATAAAATTGTAAAAATTGCAGTTGGGGTTGCAGCCAGATAACTGACAAGTCACCGGTTTTTGTTTTAATTTCACTATACTTAACTTTAACAAAAATCTTTCTAACATTTCTTATACAGTTCAATCCCATGCAGGTCATATGAAGATGGATGTACGTAATGTTGTGGCTTACACTCAAGGTGAGTCATACCTGAGCACTTCTCCAGAGAAAATTGTAGCCAAACTATCAGAGCACTGAAATATCTAGAATTATGCAAAAGAGTATTAGAGTATTAGAGTGTTCACAGTTCAAATGAGAACATAGCTATCTGCCAAATGATACACAACTGCTTATAATTTTTCCTGATGACATTTAATTGTCTTCAGCCCCAACAGGAAAACTGGATACAGGAAAAAGGAAAAAGAACAGGATGTTATTGATAGAAGCAGATGAATATTGTAGTCAGCTTTGCATTCCAACTATATGACGACCGGATTGGAAGGTGTTTACTTAAGTTCAATATCAAAAATTTTTTTTTACTCGTGTACTGTTGTTACATAATCATTGTGTACTGTTGTTACATAATCATTGTGTACTGTTGTTACATAATCATTGTGTACTGTTGTTACATAATCATTGCTGTCCTAAGATATGCCATTATTGGGGGAGAGGGGTACATTTTTCCTTTGTAGCTTTAGAGGTGGTGCCCTGTCCATTTCTATTATGTGTAATGTATTTAGATCTATACTGATATGTACCATGACTATCAGGGCGATTTACCCAGAGTCGCTATTGCTCTGGGTAAATCTCCCGAACCCGATTCAATATTCCATTTGTGACTATGGGTAAATCCCGAAAAGGGTCCGGCTCACATGATTTTAACGGCAGCTACGAGCTAGAGCTAAAATCCAGCACTAAAGATACCGCAAATGCGATATTGAATCCCAAGCGATGGCTGCACGGGTGTCTTTTCCGATTCCTGAGCAGCTGGCGCAAGGAAGGCGTGAAAGTCATGCTAACCGATAGCAAAGCCGTTAGTGTAACTTTAACTCCAAAAAAGAGTGCAGCAGCTCTCAGTAAATAAGGCTGTATGTATTTTGTCCAGGATAGAGTCCTGCATCTGAGTTTTGTGTGTTTATAATTGGTGTGCACTGTTTTTTGCACATCGATTGCACTTTGTCACGTTGTTTGCACTAAATCTTTTTATCTGTGCACTAGGACCAATTTATATTGATGGTCAGACTCCTATCAATTAAGCTATGTTCTGGTTAGTATTGAGTGTCATGATGTCTTTGTTCTTTTGTTTTTATGATAATATCCTTGTATTACACTGTCAGGGGTGCATCACTTCTTATAATATAAATAAAATGTAATTGTTGGTGATTGGTTTGCTGTGGTACTTGCTTATTCAAATCAGTCTGCTGCATAGTTAAAGCTAATGATTAGGAAAGGCCAGAAGGCCATAGTTTATACCAGAGACAATAATATAACCCATTTATCATTAGGTATATGACACCACATTGTCATTTGTTTAAAGGCTTTTCTGGAAGCAAATAGTAAGATAAAATGCAGTAACCTGTGCTTATTACCCAATAATGGAAATAATGCCTAATAATTTCAACCAAGAATTGCACTGTGTGCTATACAAGAATATGATTTGACAAAACTTTTATAAAGTAATGTTGTTGCTTATAAGGTAATAGGAACGATGCACCGATGCACTAGGCTGGAAATATTGACCTAGTCTCATTAAACTATGGCTACCAATCAGAAGTTCGCTAACTATTGTAATGCAGTTAAAATAACAAAAACAAAAATGCCTTAAAGGGCATGTCCACCTTTGTAATAAATTTTTTATATTATGTACTGCTCCTTCCCCCAGCCCCAACCGCATAACTATTATTCACAGATAGTGCCCTAATCTTTACTTACCATGCCTATATCCTTCACCGCACTGCCCCGGCCCTCTGCTTGCACGGAAATGCTGGCTGGGGGAAGGAGCATTACATTATATAAAAAGGGTTTTATGGTAGGGGGAGGGAGACAACATCGGGATCAGGAGGGAAAGGGAGGGGGAGAATGGCTGCAGTGCGCACGCCAAACTTCTCCTGGAGGGGAGAAGAGTCCTATATGGACTCTGCTATCCTCCTGCTGGCCAGTTTTTGGGACTAGAAGGGGGGGGGGGCTACAGGAGAACCATATGGAGCTGGGATGTGAGGTAAGGATATTTACACACTACATAGTGGGGCCAGTAGTGGGTTAAATTGTAGTTTGGGGGGTGGACATGCCCTTTAATGTTAGTAAATAGCAATAAATACATGTTAACAGCAAAATATTAGTCATCACACAAGAAAATTTGCTTTTTTTCAAATGGTTCAGAAAGAGGAACATATTTTTGACTGTATTTTTCCTTTAATAATGAAAAAACAGATAAGCTTTCCTTCCGTGATCTAGTTTTATATGAACCTATTTTTTATTCTTATCTCATCCTATCCTGACCAGGGAGCCAACAATAGCAAGCAAAGGAAGAATGGAAAGGGTTTGACTGAGAAACATAAAAAAATAGCAAAACAAGCACTTTTATATCATGTTTTTGCACATTTTAGAGGAAGCTTTTTAGAGGGTTATGTTGTAAGTAATGTGCTTTCCTGTATTCTTTAACCTATTCAAAGGTAATTTAATGCAGAGGTGATGGTCAGAATTTATATTTTTTACTTTTTATTTACATTATTACAGGTAAAAGTTAGTCAAATAAATTCCTTATGTTATGCCCAATGTTAAGGTGGCCATACACTATTACGATCGTAATAACGTAATTATGATAGACAGATGTACAATGTTAATTGAGCTAAGATGTACCATACATATTGTTTGACATTCAATTTGTTTTGTGATTAATGTTGAATGTCGTCTTTTGTGAGGTTACATTACATTTACGCTACTCCTTAGAAGATAAACAGCGCACACCGATGTTCCAATGCAGATAAGGATAACAGACTCCAGTGCTTAAAAGCAAATAATCTTTATTGCGGCATAAACGCCAAGTTCAAAAAGTGCACCCCCGCCTTACGCGTTTCAGGCCACGCAGGGCCCATAGTCATAGGCTAGGAAGCATAACAATTAAATTACATTTACATTTAATCGGAACTTCAGAAAACACTACAATCATTTTACCAATCGACTTAAAAAAAAAGACTTTCCCGATTGTAATTACGATCGATATTACAATCTAATGTCACATAACTAGATTTAAAGCTCTATGGGGCAGGGACCTCATTACCTCTAGTGGCAAAGCCCTAGCACTTCTATTTATGTAAGTTACATATTTATGTACTGACCTATCTATGTATTTATCCCCCTTGATTGACTTTATTGTATTTTAATACTGTACAGCGCTGCTTCCCCAAGTGGCGCTATATAAATAAACATATACATACATACATAATAAGATCGGGAAAATGTAAAATTTTTCGGCCAATCAATGGAAATGTCGGATTGTATGTCAGATTGTACATAAAATCAGCCTAATGTGTGTTAACCTTTACTATCAATTCAAAGTTCAGGTTGGATTGAATGTAGAATCAGTGTAAGATTTGTGTATGTAAAGCCTTTCTGAGCCTTTTGATTAAAATAATCACTGATTATTTTATATATCGGTGCCACCTGTGAAAAGAAAACATAATGAGCCTTGGACAGAAAACAAACTACAGCAAAATCACTTCAAGACTCCCATCCAACAGCTCTGTGTCACTGATCCTCCAGATCTCTATAGCAAGAAAATAAAGGGAAATAGGGTGGGTCTTAAAAGGCTGCCTGTGATTAAAAAAAAAAAAAAAAAGGTCCTGCCCATGCTTTCTTTTCCCTGGCGCCTATGCCCCACTTCCCTGCTGTTGCCCCACCTATCCTTTCACAAACTCTGAGGATTAAAAGTAAAGAAAATAAAACAGGTAAAAGCATGCTCTAGGTGCAATAAAATGACTTTTGTAATCGTTATAAATGTTTAAACATACACATTGTTTCTGGCAAACTATAGTGCTTCCTTAGGCTTGCTTTGTTGCACTGCGAGTGTGCATTTACTTCCTTCTTATATTGACCTTGGCTTTTACTTGAATGCTGCCTGTCCTGACACACTGACTGAAACTGGACTATGTTTGGATTTCCGCCCAGCCTGACCTTCTGCCTGAAATTCCACCTTGCCTGTTTGCTGCCTGCCCTGACTTTTTACATATAATTTGACTTAGTCCATTTCCAGCTGGTCCTTCTCATCTTATCCTTACTTCAGTCCTCTCCTCATGGTGGGACCTTCCTCTTCTGTTGGATTTATCTCTGGGATGAAGACCTGGTGAAGCAGCATTTAAATCTCAACTTTAGTGGCTCTGGAGAAAATCTTAGGGGCTCAAAGCCACCCAGAAATTGCCTAGATAGATTCCTGCATACCAGTGGCCTTAACAGTATCTTGGAAAAACTATTAAAAAATCATGGCAAAAGTAATATGGACAGTATTGTTTGCACATTTACTATACGGTTAATCATTTTGAATATTTCATTCCCTATTAGCATTTTTGGTAAGCAGCATCAGACTGGCCCCCCACATACAGGGGGAACCCACAGTCCATTAACAAATAAAAATCTCTATCCCCTTAGTATAGTGGGATACAAAGGAGCTGATAATAGAAAAACAGTTAAAGCAGTCCACAAGGAGGTAATTTCGCACCACTATAAGCAATCATTTTTTTTATAAGGCTACAAAATCTTTAAAATAAAGGGCAAATGAAAGAAGAGAATTTCAAGAGCTGGCAGAAATTTAAGGTTGCTAATGCTGGATAAAAAGGAAATTAAGGGAGGAAACAATCTTTGGAATGACCTTTACATCAATAGGTATTACTGTCACCAAACCAAAGGATTTGAGGGATGTTGGAAGAGAAAAGTCGTCCAAAATCACCTTAATAAAATAAAATCACCTTTTTTTTAGCCTGAAGATTTACACCTCTGATAAATTTTGTCAGCAGGTCAGTTTGATGGAAATAGCCTTGTATAAGCAATTGTACTGGAAACAATCATTTAAAAATAAAAAAGGAAAAAACATCCCTAGGGGAGATCCTCAAAGGCAAACCTAATGTCCTTCATAGTGTACATTTAATAACAAGGAGAATACATACAGTGTAACCACTCAGTCTATCCTTTAGGGGAATAACAATGTAAAAGTGCAGAATGGCAGGAATTATAAACTATCCACACTTTGTAACACGGAGACAGTAGGGTACATTAGGGCAATGTACGATTTCAGTTCGGTACAGTATGCAATATGCACTCTTCAAAAGAAAAAAGCTAAAACAAAAATACTTGTGGACATCTGAAAACATCTACAAATATGTCATTTCAGTGCAGGAAATCCATCTGCTTGCTTTACAGAGATTGTGGTAATGCAGCTGTCTAACCCAGAGCATTCTGTTGGTCTGATATTGTGTTTTATTAAAGAAAAAAAATCAGTATTTTATTTGGAGGGCAGATGGCACACTGGGTGTCTTTGGAGCATGCATCACTTGCTTCATAACTTTTATATAGCATCTAGAATATTTTATGAATAGTAGCAGTAGCAATATTCTATCTTCTAGCAATTTTCTACATTGGGAAGCATGGGTTTACAATAACTCATTTTCACTTGTTTGCGGACGTCATTGCATCTCTCCCCGTGTGTCTGTCCTGCAGCCACTTCTTCCATACACAGTACAACACTGTGGTTATCAATTGTGAGGGCTTTGGAATTATGATTAAACAAACCCTCTCCGATAAAAAGTTGATTACACATGTTTGACAAATTATTATTATTTGACAATTACATATATGAGCAACTGTCATAAATACCAAAGCAAACTTAGAAACCAGACTAAGAAATAGTCTGGTTTCTAAGCACCAAAGTTACATTTCAGAATATGACAGGACAGGACTGACCAATGGGAATACACACTCTTTGCAGAGCTTGCCCTCCCATTGATTAAATGGCATATTATGGTTGAGGTTGCCAGAACCCTCATCAGGAAGCTGACTTTAGCAAGTTGATTCTAACGAATTAGATAAGATCAGGAGATGAGGACCTAGCAATTTAGGGTTCTTGTCTGGGGTACTTTCATTGGCAGATGGGGGAGGGTATAATTGCCTTTTACATTTTGACAGTTACATTTTTAAGGGGTGGATACAGTATATGACTAGATTGGAAATGTTTTTTAATGTAAAGAGGAAGCTAAAAATCACTACTACGACTACTTAACCTATTATCACTTGATGCACAAACAACTTGCCTCTCTATCCAATAGCAGGCAAGGCCATGAGAAATCACATCCAAAGGAAAAGAATTGTAAAGACATTGCTAACAGCCAGATTAACAACAGTGTCTTAACACTGATTAAAAAGTATATCAGGCTTTATAAGGGTCAAGTTGTATCTTCTTAGGCAGCTTACACACCAAGAATATCAGTGCTAAAAAAAGATTTTTATCTGAGACTGATCTAAAGAAACAGACTTTCCTTCACTCCATAATGTACAGACATTAGATCATTCTCCGTTACAACAATCAAACATGAGTACTCCACCTCCCTTTTCTATTTGTTCCAAAACAATTATCTGTGTGTCTGTACGTAGCTTAAAGGAAACAAAATTATGTTCAGTGTTATATTTTAGACTTTAAGGCAAAATCAGAGGCCTACGTTACAATGATAATAACTCAATAAAGCCGAAACTGGCTTGTAGCTAGCTCTATGGTTTTTCATTTAGCTTATGGAATGCTATTAAAGGGAAAGTTCAGTGAAAACGTTTAAGAAAAAAAATGACCTTAACCTGCCAATTCAGCTTTTCGTCTATGTGTAAAAAAATGCTTCCGAAATACTGACTTGCAGGACCCCTAGTAGAGACTGTTATGGTCTTGCCCTTGACCCAGCACCTGGGTTGATTCAGTTTCTCAATAGACATCTGAGTATGTTTGACCCACCCAACAGCCAATAGAGTAGAAATTACTACTAGGAACATTCCAAGGTAATGTGCATTCTGGGAAGAAGAAGGACCATTACCGGTCCTAAAATGTCAGCTCACTAATCTTAACAGCAGGGAATAGCAAGGGGAATAAATTCAACTGATTTTTTCAAAAGGAAGAGAATCTATAAAATAACTAGATATGCAAAATATAAACTAAGATTTTTAAAAATACTGATATTTTCCACTGAACTTTCCCTTTAAAGCCTTTTAGGCTGAGGCCACACTGCAGCGCATCTCAGCCTGCATTGCTGTGCACTGTGATGGCGCAATGTTGTGCAATTAGAGCGCATGTGATTGCATGTGAAAATGCTGATCATATGCACTGCCAGCTTGCAACTGCAAAATTAATGTAAAACCTACGCTAACCCGATAACACATTGAGTAGTGTGGGTTACACTAATTCGGCCAGATAGTGGCCATTATACAAGCATTGCCTTGTTATTTTTGTATTCTACCAGTGTAAAACAATCTATCATAGAAGAACTGTGGAATCACTCCTTAGGCTAAATTACATGTACATAAATGATATTCAAGTCACAAGGCAAAACCAAAGGCCTGCGATACACTGATGATGGCTCAGTAAAGCCAAAACTGGTTTGCAGCTGGCTTTATGGTTTTGCATCTAGCATGCGGAATGCTGTTAAAGCCTCTAAGGTTGAGGCCACACGGCAGCGCGTCCCAGCACACCTTGCTGTGAGCTGCGATTACGCAATCGGAACGCATGCGATTGTGCAAAAAAAATACTGATCATATGCGATCTAATTAATGGATTGCAGTGCATTGCACCTGGGAGCATATTTATAAAGGGGCAAAAATAGCGCCCAAAAATTACCGCTGCACATCGTGGCCGTGAAAATAGCGATATCGCCGTATTTATATAACAGTGAGCGCCATTGTCACGATATGTATCTCGGCCGCGATGTCCTGCGGTAATTTTAAGTCCCTTTGCGGCGATACTGCACTTAGCGCGATGCGCTAAGTACAATATCGCCGCGAAGGGACTTAGAATCCCTTCCCAGCACCTCTGCTAAGGGGGCGGGGCATAAGGGGGGCCATAAGGGAGGAATCTCGGCCGTTTTCACCACCTTCAAGGTGGCGAAGTAATACGGCCGAGATTAGCAGTGTGTAACAGTTACCGCCGCTTTATAAATAGAAGCAGCGGTAACTGTTCACATCGCCGCGAAAAGTTAACACTTCGTTAACTTTACGTGCCCTTTACCGTCCATTTATAAATCGCGGGAAACGCGATTTTTGCGAAAATGGTGGGAAAAACGGCCGCGAAAAGTTAACGAACCTTTATAAATATGCCCCCAACAATTGGCCAGGACTAGTGTGCAATAGTGTCTCTAGTGTCTCTGTTCCTAATACTGTTCCTAAATGAATATTTAGCAGAGAAGCGGGTATCCGGGTTGCAATGTTTTCCAAAAAACTTACTGGGGTCTTGGGGAACTTGTGGACCCTGTAAGGATTATTTCATGAATATTACTAGTGACTATAAAAATACTGATGTATATAATGTTATATCTGAAGATCTCAGCCTTTTAAATCTAGTGCTAGCTTTCAGACCCTCCAGGAATCATGTCCTAAGCACTGTAATATATGTAGAAATAAGAAAGATGTTACTAGAAACTATACTAAAAACTAAACTATAACTACTTATTGCTTTCCTATCCTGTCTTAACCCTTGCCTGACTTTAACACCAGCTCATTTTCCTTTTTTCAAAACACCAGAAATGCTGTAATGGTTAGTGTTGTTTCAGGGTCCTGCTCCCATGAGAGAATAAGGGCCTTTGTTTATTCTTTGCAGAACACATTGCATTTACTTTAAAGGGCATGTCCACCCCAAAAACTGTAATTTACCCCCATACTGGCCCCACTCTGCAGTTTAAAATAAACCTTACCTTACATCTCTGCTCCTTATGGTTCTCAAGATATTCCTTTTCAAATTCCCAGAAACTGAAGACTCCAAGCTGTCTGTGAAGATTCTGATCCACACTGTTTCCTTGACCTCATCAAAGTCTGGAGCATGCACAGCCTATATTATCTTTATCTATCCAATCTGAACTATCCTCTGCTGTGTGCAGATTTGCTATAACTAGAATGTTCATGCAAATCAAGTGAATTGCATGATAGGAAATTCCCTCTTCCAATGCTGCCTCATAGTGATTACTGAGCATGCTTGACCTCATAGAAACCTTGATGAGGAACAGTTACATTCAGAAACAAATTACACTAGAAATGGCTCCTACTCTTTAATTTCTAGGACTTTCAACAGACATTGCAGGAGAACCATAAGGAGCTGAGCAGTAAGGTAAGGATTTTTTAACACTACACAGAGGGGCCAGTAGAAGGTTAAATTTTAGTTTTGGGGTGGAAATGCCCTTTAAGTATAATAATTGCCTCCATTTTGACAGAGTATGCCAGCTCCTCCTTCCATGCAGTCAATCAAGGCTATGGGCTGAAATAATAATGATTGATTGGGCTTCAGTTTCCTGGACTTTGGACAAGCACTGCAGAGGAACCATAAGGAGCAGAGATGTAAGGTAAGGATTTTTTAAAACTATACAGAGGTGCCTGCCCTTTAAATTACTGGATGTAAATAGATGTAATAAACTGATAAAAATAGCAGTTGGGATTGCAGGCAGATAAATGAGTTTGTTTATTTATTTTAAAAGGGTGGACATGCCCTTTAAAATGACTACCCCCCCAACACTATAATCTATTCTTACCTTATGCAACTGCAGAAAAGGCAAGAAGGTATGCAGCCGGTTGGGTGGATTGTGGGAGCTGACCCCTAGTACTCACAGGTTATTTTCATAAATCACCCAATGGCCACAGCAAAGGGAGAGGTGAGACACAGCTTGTTGTATGTTTGTGAATGTGCTCTGTCTATTGTTGTGTGTTTGTGAAGGTTCTCATTCATCCAGGTCATGGTATATCTATTGTATTCAATTAGATCAACTGGATTGAAGGTTAGTTCTTGAAGACGTTTCGCTAGTCATCCAACTGGCTTTCTCAATTCTGAATTGAGAAAGCAAGTCGGATGACTAGCGAAATGTCTTCAAGAACTAAACGTAAAGTCCAGTTGATTTAATTGAATACAACAGATATGCTCTGTCTATTGGGACAATGTTGTCTGGAGACTTAAGTTCCCCTTTAATATGATATGCAGCATTCCATATAACCTAAGTTCAGTTTTGTTTAATTTGATTAAATATGCTTACAGACAGAGATCTTATACTTATAAGTTCTGCAATCCTCTGCCACAGCTCTGCACTTTGCACTTCACTTCCGGGTAAGACAATCAGTCATGGCCATGACAGTGATGTCACAGCCAATGGCTGACTCCTATTCCTGGACCAACCTCCACTGCTGCTGCTCGGTAATGGAAAAAGAATGGAGCAGCAATGGAGAAGGAGGAAGCGGCGGTGGATTAAGGTATTGTAAGTATAACATCTCTGTCTGGGAGCAGATTTAATAATATTAACCAATTTGGAACTTAAGTTTAAAGTGGTCCTGCATACCAATTAAAAGTTTTTCTAGGGGGTGGACATTCCTTTTAATCCTTATTACTTTGTGATTAGTTGAAAAATGATTTGGTACAGTTTACATGTACTTTAAGTACAGGGAGAGTACCGTGGCCAAGGGAAATTTTGGGTCATTTCTAAACGGCCGTGAGGACGACAGTGAACGTTTCGTCGGCCTTGCGATCTGTTGTAAATGCACCAATTAAGTATCTCTAAAGATTTACTGGCTGTTGCAAATGCTCACTTTTGCAATTTAATACCATGGCTTGGGGTAAATACCTTACCCAGGGCTGTTTCTAGCCATTTCAGTACCCTAGGCAAAAACACAACAATTCATTACATTCCACACTGATGCCCCCCCCCCCACCCACCCCAAATCCCCCCCTCAAAATCCCAGATCCCCCCCCTAAATTCATCACTGTACTTTCCACACAGCTCCCCCCCCCTTTTACCCACTGTACCTGGTTATTCAACACTGATTCCACCTGTAGACTGTTGCCTTCCACCAGTCCTTTGGATGTGCAGCCACACGATGTGTACCAGGTGTGACAGGCGTGCATGTGTGTGCGGTATCACTGGCCCCCAATAAAACATTGCTTAGTAGTTTTTAGTGTTAAAACAAAGCACATTTTGAGTGATGAGGCACCCAGATGCCCTAGTTATTTGCCTAGGAAATCTATGCCCTGACCATACCACAAAAACTAATTGTCATGCTGTGTGCATGACTTTTCTTAAAAGTACACAGACAGCCGCCACAAGTCCCGGGTTTGGGCAAGTGTGACTTTAACATGGGAAATAATGCATTGTGCCAGTAGGTGAATTCCCCATTAGTATCTTTCTGTGCTAAGAGAGGGAGATGTGAAAATACTTAATTCTCAATATTCAAATAAAGCACTGGGCTTGCTATAGTGAAATATGTGACATAGGTTTACCTGTGGGGCATTTCCCGTGTAGTTTTTGAGCTAACAGGAACAAATGTGCTTTAGTCGCAACTTTTACTTCTGCTTCTACTTTAATGAGCAATGTGGGTTTTTTTACACTTTTTTTTGTGTGTCCTAGGTTCTGTAAGATTTGTAATAATATGAAACATGCTTTTGAAAACTCTCAGTGAAATTTCCTAAACTTTATTTTCTTGTACTGCTCTTTGTTCTCATTTTTAATGCATATGTATATGAAAGATTAAACGCACGGGATATCCTGAAATTCTGCATTTGGTTTATTTAGGATGCAAATGAATATTTATAATTTTTTTGTCTTCAATTCAAGTTGTTGGGGGGAAGAAAAAAAATCATCGCTCACCGTTTCTTATTTGCCTGAGTGCATCCCAAGGGAATATTTATACAGAAATAGGCAAGGTGCACAACAGGGTCTTTTCAATAAACTTTTATTGTGCTCACATAAATAAAGAAAGATATGGATGTTTCAACACTATCCAGGTTGTCATTAGGATGGCGACCAGGATCGGGTAAATACATGTAGAACTTTCTGTATTTATGTGATCACGATAAAAGTTTATTGAGAAGACTGAGAAGACACTGGAGTGCACCTTGCATATATAGATTTTATTATAATATATAAGGGATAATATGCTACCTACAGTGTAATATAAGGATATTACTCCACTGAGGAGCTCCCTGACCATAGGGAACTCTGAGGTGATGTACATCCGTATATTATTCTGTAGATAGCGTATTATTTCATATAATACATAAGGTAAAAAAAAAGATAAAAGAAAAATCCAGCATAGACACTCTCAAGGTTATTCAATTAAAGTTCTTATCGTTTAAAATGGTGCAATTTTTCCCCAACCAATCAGATCTTATTTAACATTTGAAAGCTAACATCTGATTGGTTGGGGCAAAATTAGCACCATTTTAAATGATAAGAACTTTTATTGAATCTCCCTGTTTGTCTCCCCCCTCCTTTTTTTAGTAATGTAGATAAGAAGCCTGTTTTTGTAAATACAAATAGTTAACTGCTGTTTGTACTTCAAATTAAAAAATGAGACTAAACAGCGGCTCTTACCCGGTCCAATTTTGATGATTGATCAAAATGTATTTTTTACTTATATTAAGTATGGTCACCACATGAATTGGTTGGTCAAATGGTGTGTCTACCTATATCAGGTTGGAGGGTAAAAAACTAACTAATTGATCAAAATTAGTTTATTGACTATACTTACCCTTAAAATATGGTCGGTGCATAAATGGGTAGGTCAAATGGTGTGTGTACCCGTGTCAGGGTGGAGGGTAAAAAATGAACCTTTTTGATGATTGGTCAAAGTTAGTTTTTGACTATTGTTACCCTTTAATTATGGGGGAGTTAAAACAAACTTTTTTGATGATTGGTATAAGTGTGTTTTCTAACTATACTTACCCTTTAAATATGAATGCTATTGAAAAGGTAGGTCAGTTTGTGGGTGTATCTGGGTCAGGTTGGGGGTATGTGTTTTTGTGTTTATGAACATGAAACATTTTTTTATGATTGGTTACAATTTTTTTTTTTTTTACTATAGTTACCCTTTAAGTAACAATAAAAAAAGTAAAACTATTTTTTTTTGTGTGTGCTGATTATTCAAAATTATTTGTTTTTTACTATAGTTACCCTTTAAGTATGGCTGCCATGGAAATGGAAGGGTATGTCAGTAGGTGTGTGTACCTGTGTCAGGTTGGGGGGTATGTGTTTTTGCATTTATGACAATAAAATTAACTTTTTTTGATTATTGGTCCAAATTGTTTTTTTTTTTTTACTATAGTTACCCTTTAAGTATGGCTGCCATGGGAATGGAAGGGTAGGTCAGTAGGAGTTTCATTTATGACATAAAACGAATAGAGATGGCCGAACTTTCGAAAGTTCGGTCCGTTTTCAAACTTTCAAACTAAATGGAAAGTTCGAAAGTTCGAAAACGGACCCATTAAAGTCAATGGTAATCAAATAGTTAGAAAATTTCTAACAAAATACAAATAAAATATTAATGGTAACTTAATGTAAATGGCTGTGAGACCTGGGAAATGGTCTGGGGAACATGTTCGAATATCCAGGACTTTCGAAAAATCAATTTTACTCTCACTGGCACTATTTTTGAGCTCTCGCGTTCGAACATTTGATGTTTGCGCCTAGGTATCATGTATATTTTACTCGCGGATTCGATGGTCGCGTATAGGCTTTAATGGACACTTTACTCACGGATTCGATGTTCGTTTATAGGTTTTAATGGACACTTTACTTGCGGATTCGATGCTCGCGTATAGTATAATAGGCATTTTACTCACATATTCGAATGGTTGAACATTCAATATTTATCGAAAGTCCAAAAATATCGAAAATCCGGGTCCGGGATAGTTCGAGAAGTCCGAATTTGTTCGAATTCGAATAGTTCGGCTCGAACTTGGGTTTGAGTTCGAGTTCTAGTCCATCTCTAAAAAAGAACTGGTTTAGTTAATTTGACTGTGAATCCTTGAGTTATCCACATTTGAGGATTGTTCCAATTATAGTCAAATGTCCTCGAAATTTGCAGATAACGCAGTAGCACTTCCACAGATTCCTTAGCTAGGTAATAGCACACTTCTTCTATACCGAATTTCGTGTTTCCAGCTAAAAATTGTGGGAGGAGATACAGTCCAAAAAAGCAGGAGAATAAAAGAGAAGATAAAGAAATAGTAAGAACAGTAATTTGGCTCTTCAAGCCAAATTAACTAAAATAGTTACATTGGTAATATTCAACACTGAAAGTGATAACTTTTGACTAAAGGTGGCCTAATACATTGATGATACCTGACAATTCCTGACATTAAATTAGCTCCTCTGCATTGTGGTCAGTCATTCCCGCTGTAAAATTTACATTGGTTGGTATGGGCTCCCTCTACTATAGAAGGAGCCGATATGCTCAGCCCCGTGTATGGGCGCAAGGCCGACCAATCACCATGCCACGTATTGTGATCAGCCCAGGATTGTGTTTGCAGTTACCACGACACGTGTAATGACTGATTTCAAAGGAATCAGTCTGTACATATGCAGTCATATTGATTTGCTTTACTTTTGTTGTGATATTGACATCAGGCTTCAATTGAATTTGCACACATTTTTATTGTTGTCCTCATCTGCATAGCCTAGTTATGCAGAATATATTATCTGCAAAACATGTCAAACACAAATTACAGAGGAAAGGGTATGAAAATTTTTGCTTCGAATAAGCAAAAACGAATGAGATGATGATTGCGCATTGCATCAATTAAAACATATTTTTGAATTATCATGGAGTGTTAAATTCATGACACTCTGATATCTGTACACGTTCATTTTACGTGCAGATTTCAGTAGTTAAGGCTAGCCATGTGAGTGATTTAATAGTTATACACATTCAATGTAAAAAAGAAATGGTAGGAATCAGTATTCTGCCCAGTGAATATGAATGTTAATGCTGTAACTCTGCTCATCCAATACATTAAATTAGTTAATTTTGTTACTGCCTGAGGCAATCCTCTATTGGAACAAATGTTCTCATTACAATTCCTTCATTTCCATCTTGTGTTTTGCAATTCTGTGCGACAGTCAGATTCCAGTTTATATTTTGTTAATAAAGCTCTAAATAACAAACTAATATTAGGACTAGACAATTGGTAATATAACAGAGGATTCTGGGTTTACAGAGTTTCTTTGAAGGATGAAATCTTGTAATTATTGCAATAATTTTGCAATGAAATTATAGGAAACCATAGTAAACATTTAAATGGTTAACATCTGCACTATGTGGTGAAACTGCAAGGTATTAAAAATAAAACTGCATGCTTTCATGAGAAATTCGGGTTTTCAGTTCCCGTATTTGTCATGATGAAGTTACACCCACTGCGTACATATTGTTCCTGTACATGGCATGTCAAAATAAAAGATATTCTTTTTAGAAGATTTTCTGAATCACCAGCAGGCCTTGAGTCTGACATTCAGCAAAAACCATTCATAAAGGTCAGATTATATCAGCTTCTGAATAGCAGCTCTAAACATGCTGTAAAAGAATAACTTAGGCTGAGGCCACAAGTGTTGAAAATGTTTACCAGGAAATAAATACATTTTTGACTCGCAATGATTTTGAAATTCATAGACAAATGTGTGCTCCTTGACTGCCCCAAGCCACTTGATGCGCTGCCTACATAAGGGCATGCATCTTGCAAAATGCCTTTTGTTGGCCAGCCTGTCCCAAGGGGACTGTCTATGTCTATCGTGGCAGAGCACTTTAGGTCCTCACTCTGGGTACTTTGAAAGGGAGGGGTGGTATAAGAATTTAGTTCCCCTTTAAAACGTTCAGTCCATTCCGTTTCTTTTAAATGTGGTACCTAGATGGTAGTCTGTCATTTCTTGTTAGCAACTTGTTAAAAGTTGCTAATTTAATTTTTCTGAAATAATTAATAATTACAAACCTGATAGTGAACTGAATCAGAGCTAGTGATATAACCCTGACAACTTTTTCTTTCTTGGTAAATTATGAATAAATTAATAAGAATAATATAAGAATGGGGATTGATATTACACTTGCTCATACAGGCCTATCAAGTTCACATAAAATATAGTGAAATGAATTTCAATTAGCGGATGCATACTACAGTAGATTTCCCTCTTGGAATATGCTTAATGCTTCCTCTCATTTGGCTACTTGAATATTCTGCTCTTAAATGTTCTGATTATTATTTTAATTTAGTTAATTATAATAACTGTATATGTCAAGAAGTGCTACATTACAGGAAAACCAGCAAAAACATAGTAAGGCATCCACCTTAAAAAGCGTCACACATGTACAGTCAATATTATCTCTACTGGAATCCTTTTAAAGCAGGAGAGCTAGGTAAAAAAAAATCTAAAATTTCATTCTGAGCAACAAATACTTGTTTATTCCACAATAAAAAAGTTTCCTTTAAAATGTTTAAACCCCCCCCAAACCTAGGTTTCTCAATAATCTTATCCCTCGCTGTCTGGGCGCTCCCCCTGCTCCTGTTTTGAGCAAAAACAGGAGCAGGGGGTTTCTGTGCTAACATCCGCTCCACTTCCTGGTCGTGGTGGTCAGGCGATTGGAAGTGCCGTCATGCTGCGCCTTTACTGACAGATGTGACCAGGAAGTTCAGGGGCATCTTTGACACTTAAAAATATCATGAAACCTAAGTTCGGGGGGGACGTTAACATTATTAAGAAAACGTTAAACATTATTAAGAAAAGTTTATATTAGGGTGGCCCTTTAAGAAACATGTACTTTTGTTTTTTTAGAACACATGCTGTAAACAGAATAAACAGCACAAAATATACAGGAAGGTCTTTTTCACGGCCACAATTAATTTATTTAATTAATTAATTTTAAGCATTTATATCATGCATTTAAGGAGAACTAACCCTGTTTTGCTGTCTTATATTGGTCTAAATAGTAGGTAACAGCAAAGAATACCGGTCTGCATTCCTTCGGTCAGGAACTAATCCAGTCACTCCAGCTTAATTAAAAAATTGACCTTTATTTCAACAAACTTCTAAGTAAGCCAGGGTGACTGGATTAGTTCCTGACCAAAGTAGTGCGAACCGGTATTCTTTGCTGTTACAGCTGCTGTTACCCGGCAGGGGCGTATCTAGGGTCTAAGAAGATATGGGGCACTCCATGCCCCGTGCCTAGCGTGCCGCAAAATGTTTCGGCCACGCCTCTTTATCTGCCCCAATTAAGCCACACCCACTATGTACTTAATAGAGATGGCCAAAAAGACACAGACAGACAGACAACCACAAACATAGACACACAGCCCAATAGTGATAAACAGACAGAAAGACAGTGAAATAGACAGACAGAGATAGAGATCAGAGTTGGACAGAGAGACACAAATTAATGACACAAAGGCACAGTAAACTGGCAATTTCATTATATACTGGTAGCAATTTGGTCATTTTAAACTTACTGTTGTGTTCAGTTGTAGTCAGACACTTGCCCAAACCTTTGGCCAGGGAGACCTTCTTGTACATTCTACATGGACCTCTGCCCCTATCTATCTCTATCTGTCCCTCTCTCTGTATATCTATCTCTGTCTATATATCTGCTTCTTGTTTATCTATTTTACTCTGTCCGTCTACCTATTGTCTATCTGTCTCTCTATGTCTATCTGCTTCTTGTCTATCTCTCTGTGTCTCTCTATCTAACTCTGTCTATCTATCTATCTATCTAAGTATCTACCTATTATCTATCTAACTTTGTCTGGCTATATATCTATCTATCTATGTAACTCTGCTATCTACCTATCTAGTATCTATCTATCTAACTCTGCTATCAATCTAGCTAGTATCTATCTATCTAACTGCTATCTATCTAGTATCTATCTATCTAACTGCTATCTATCTATCTAACTGCTATCTATCTATCTAACTATGCTATCTATCTATCTAACTGCTATCTATGTATCTGCTATCTATTTATCTATCTATCTATCTAACTCTGCTATCTATCTTTGCTATCTATCTATCTCTGCTATCTATCTGTCTATCTATCTCTCTGCTATCTATCTATCTATCTTACTCATCTATCTATCTATCTATCTAACTAACTAACTCTGCTATCTATCTATCTAAAGTCTGGCTTGGCTCTGCTACCTTACCTATTCATATGGATATGCAGGGGCTTTCTGCTACTTGCCGAGCTGATGTCACACGCGCGCCGGTTGCTCATGACGTAATTGTGCCGGCTGCGCGACGTGCCCAGAAGCTATCGCGCAGCTGGGAAATCCTGAAGTTTGGTGGCACTTCTGGTTTTACCTTCAGGTAAAACATTCGAGGCACTTTGCCAAATATGGAAAGTTCAGTGCAAATATATACTTTTAAGAAAAAAAGAGCAGTATTTTTCCATCCCAATGACTTTAACCTGCCCATTCAGTATTTTGTCTGTGTATAAATAAACTTTTCTGAAATACTGACTTTCTGTCTGCAGGACCCCTAATAGGGACTGTTATGGTCTTGCCCTTGACCCAGCGCCTGGGTTGATTCAGTTGCTCAATAGAGATTTGAGCACGTTTGACCCATCCAACAGCCATTCAGTAGAAATTACAGTTAAGAACATTTCAAGGTAGTGTGCATTCTGGGAAGAAGAAGGACCATTACAGAACCTGAAATGTCAGCTCACAGATGACAACAGCAGGGAATAGCAAGGAGTATAAATTGAAATGATTTTTAAAAATAGAAGAGAATATGTAGAATAACCAGGTATGTGTAATTTAAACTAAGAATTTTAAAAATAATGATATTTTCCACTGAACTTTCCCTTTAAAATAGGCTGTTAAAGCAGCATTATAATAAGAATAAAACATGTAAGCAATTTGAAATGGATGTACACTAGGATGTTATAAGCCAACATCTCATCCACTGCACAATTATGTATCCTATAATAATTGTGCAGCTGTTAAATAACATTATTATGTTACTGTCTGAAGGTCACCAATATATTGTACTTACCCGTATATACTTAAGTATAAGCCGACCCGAGTATAAGCCGAGGTAGCAATATTTACCTGAAAAAATAGGAAAACCTGATTTACCCGAGTATAAGCCGAGGGTGAAAATAGGACAGCAGAATTCCCATACAAATGTTTGGAAACTACAACTCCCAGCATACTTTTGTTGCTGGGAGTTGTAGTTTCCAAACATCTATATGGGAATTCTGATGTTAGGTTAAAAGCTCAAAGTTCTGCTGTTAAGTTAAAAGCTCCAACACACACTTTTAAGGTGACTTAAATAACAAGATTAGGCATATTCTCTGCAGGTGGCTGTGGACATGTTATGATCCAAAAGCAAAAATGTTTCTGGAGAAGATCATTTCCTAGACATCCTGCCTACCCTAGGCTATAACAACATTGGCCAACACTCTGAGTCTGAATCCTTACCAGCATCGCTCAGCACTCCGAATCCGGCTGCCGCACGCATAGTTAGCACTGTGTATTTGCCGGCTGACGTTACTACTCGGCTATATAATTAGCTATAATTAGCTAATTAGCTAAATTGGAGTGCTTCCACAATCCTTGTATTGTATGTATTTATTGGGAAGCCTGGTCAAGCTTCCATGTGGTAATAGCACCCCCAACACGCCCCTTTTATGGGCGGTCCTATGGTTTTAATATAAAACACTGGATGGATGGCCTCTTCCCTCATTTTAAAAAGCCAAAGGGCTGGGGGAGAGAGTGAGAGAGGCTGTTATATGGACCCAGTGTGTAAGAATGAGAAATGCAAAAGTTTGCTAATGGTAATTGAAGTAAAAAAGGTTAGAAGTTAGGACCTTCCAGACTGGGGTTAACTTGATGTGGTTGGAAGGCTTTTCATTCATGTGATCACAGTAATGTATACTAAAACCCCTTTGTTTATAAAGTATGCCAATGTGCAGATAATATGATATTCTATGGGTCCTACAAAACAAAGACAGTGTGATGCACAGGCTATGCAGCTAGTGTGCAAAGTAGAAAACTGGGGATAAAGAATAATATTGACAAAAACGAGAGACAGATATAGTATCCCCCTCTTGAGTTATCACACTTAATGGCACAGTCCAGAGACCACTAATAAAATGAAAACTTAGAAATCCTTTATTGAGTATGCATTAAAAAATCAAAATCACACATTTAAAAATTCTTGTCATGATAAGTGCACTGAAAAATCTGCAAAAACAGCAGATCAAGAAGGGAGAGGTAATTAACTAGTGAATTACCAAAACATGCCCTGTTATGTAACAGGTGGGAGAAACCTCTCCACCTAGCTTAAAGTTACATGCAAACACAGGGTATAAATGGGCGTCCCTAGGAGCACTCAGTGACCTAACTAGTCTTTAACAGCTTAAGAATCCCTAGTCTGGGTCCCTAAGATAAAGATCAGTGCAAAATCACATCTATTAAAAGCAGCAACCATACATAGCTTATAGTCCAGATAAGTAGTGTGTAGGTAAAAATCACTACCCAACAGGATTCAAGAGAGTGGTTACCTGTATTACGTCCCCCTGATTAGTTTTTTATGAGGAGGATCAGGTAACCAGAGAGACCAAGCTAGCGTTGCTAAGAAATCAATTAAAAAATACACACATAGTTGGACCCGACGCGTTTCGTCCCAATCGCAAGCCCTGTGGATAGTCACAGGGTATATAAGGCACATGATCTGTGAGGCTCCCTTACCTATGACTAAGTCCCACGAGTAGGAAGAAACACGCCCCACTATTACTGTACTGACCCACCACAGTATCGCTATATTCTAATACTGCACCTTTATTGTTGTACCCCAAATACCATATAGTACGCCTAGTACTGGTACTTTGCAGCAATATCTGTATTTTACAGCCATGTCATAAAGCACTAAGCATTTCACAAATATACCAATACTTTAAATAGGTCCTTAGTTTTATTTTATCTCCAGTGCTTACAACCGTAGTTTGGTGTGCTAGATTATTTGAGTAAAAATATAAATGATATAAAGGATTTGTTCCTTCATCTGTTTTTAGGCTCTAATGTCACAAATTCTAATGTATTTTCTTCACTATCCTTCCAAATGCCTAAAATAAATAATCAATAAACCTACCGTACCAGAATATCTGTTGTCTATATGGATTTATACCGCTAAAGATGTGGTACTCCTTCCACCAACTCAAATAGTTTGTTGAATGAGGGGGCAAAAGATAGCACCATCAGAGGTAAAACAAAAAAATAGTAATGGCCAAGAAAACAATCTATTTATCCTAGAATGCCTTAAAGGGGAAGTTCAGTGCAAATACATGTACTTTTCAGAAAAAAGAGCAGAATTTTTTTTACCCCAATCAGCCAATTCAGCATTGTGTCTACATAAATGCAACCGAAATACTGACTTCCTGTTTGCAGGACCCCTAGTAGAGACCGTTATGGTCTTGCCCTTGACCCAGCGCCTGGGTTGATTCAGTTGCTCAGTAGAGATCTGAGCATCTTTGACCCATCCAACAGCCAATCAGTAGAAATTACTGTTAGGAACATTCCAAGAATGTGGTGCATCCTGGAAAGAAGAAGGACCATTAGAACCTGAAATGTCAGCTCAAGGGTATGAAATCAACTGAGTTTTCAAAATGGGAGAGAATATGTAGAATAACTAAGAAGGCAATACACAATCTAACAATTTAACAAATATTGATAATTTCCACTGAACTGTCCTTTTAAGTTAACTTGAATAATTGTTACATCTATCTAAAAACCACTCTTCTGCCATAAAGGACAATTCCACCCTCATAATAACATATTTTAGAAATATATCTTTGTTAATCTATGTTGATATACACTACTTTGTCTTCTGAATTCATTACTGTATGCCTGCTATGCCTCTGGATGCCTTGAGGAAACTGAGCAATTTAGTGACCTGTACTGAGCCTGACCATGCTCGGAAGAGGCAGCTACGGGATAAGCATTCAGTCATTGGCTGTGATGTCAACTGTCAAATCCATAATGGACAGTTGCTAGCTGGAAGAACCAGAAAATAGAAACAGGACATTGTGCAGGATTTCAGGTTAGACTTATATATTTCAGATTTCAAACTATTACAGTTTAGGGTTACAGTTACAGTTTAGGGAGGTGATTTACCCATATATAAATTTACATTTGAGGACTGGACTTGCCCATTAAGGTCCATAAAGTGACAAACCAAAAATAATGCAATTAGACGTCCAGTGTCAACCATTACATTACATCTTCCGAAATCTGTCCCGTTTTTGCAGGACATTAGTGTGACCTTATGACATATATGATTTGAGGCTCTTAACCATCAGCTGTAGATATAAATCTGTCAACTTTTCAAGAAAGGAGCCTCTACTGGCTACATCTGGCCTCCCTTTTGGGTTTTCTACTCTTTTGTGCACTTTTGGCAGATGGTGAAATATAAAAGACTCTGGTCACGTGTCACATAATTTCCTTTGCAGAAAATACCATATAAAACCATCCATCTGTTCCTTAGTAGGGTCACCTGGTAATGTAACATACATTTCTACATCATTTAATTGGTGATATGATTCTTTCATATAGTAAGTTGTGTTAAAAGTCGTGTTAAACTAGCCATACACAGGCAGACATTCTCCCGATCAAATTTCTGATTGAGGGCAATGGTACCGCTCAAAGTTCCCTACCTAGAGGCCTTAATCTTTCTGCAGATTCCAGCTTGAAACAGGGAGAGATTGGGGCAGAAGTTTTTTTCTTTAACCACTATTAAGACACAAGCTGACATATTTTCCAATTTCTATAATTCATGTACAACACATAGATCTGAAAAACTGCTACCAATATTCAGATTCTTACTGTCCAGCAATAGATCTGAATCAGGTGTATAGTCACTTATCCATTCCTGTATATTTTACAGCAGAATTTTTTTTCCCCCTCTGTATATCCTATAATTTTTAATTCCTGCAACATTTTGGAATAACTAGGTAAAGTCAATGAATATATTGCATATTTGCAATTAACAATGGGAAGACTATCAGGCTGCAGTGACTTCAGAAATGCAAGGTAGGAACTTCCCAACATTTTTGATGTAAGAGACATGGCTAGGTCAGAAGATGTCTGTTTGGAACATAGAACATAGAAGCAGCACTAATCCAGTCCACATTTTACTTTAAGTGTAATGTACAGCTAGCAGGGCAGTCCTGTCTAACTGACCAAATGAGATTCACCTCCAGCAAGTGCTGCATGAGTAGTGGATTGAACGAGTTTTCAGTGAGGAAGTGCCAGCAAGTAAAGTTGGAAAGGTTAGCTTTGCCAATGGCTTAGAAAAATAAGAGTAACATAGTATGAGATTTAAAGGTACACAGCTTTTCAACGGACTGAACTTTTACTTTCCCTGTACATTCCCTTTAAGTCTGCAAATGCACCAGGCAGCCAATCAGCATTCTGGAACTATGTCAGCCATCCCTACAATTCATCAGTTTTATCATTTCTTAAAAAATGCAACTACAAATCACATAACACCACAAGTGAAGACCACCCTTTTTATTCAAAAGTACACAAGAACATGTCTTAAGGAATATGTAGAATCGCTTGTGAGTAATTTTCAGCAATTGTTGCCCACTCACTTGTATGAACGTTGTTGCATACATTATAAATGCACATTGTTTGTGCACTAGAATTCTGTTTTTTGTTATGTATTATATTTTTGGTCTCAAGTTGCACTTTAATATGGATGTACAACAGCCAAATTTTCTATATATTGTGTGAGACATTATAAATGCTGATTACCTTTCTCTTAATTACTAAACTGCTATGTACTCAAAACCTACTTTCCCCATCACTTATTGTGTACGCAATACATATTTACCTACTCTATGCTCATAAATTACTTTTCCTAGTGTTTATTTTTCTACTAAATAACTGTATTTAACATGTATTTAAAGGCTCACTATACCTTGAATACCACTTTCCTCCCTCTTAATCTGTAATTTAATAAGAGGTCAGTGCAAGTATCCCCACCTCTAATTCTACCTTTGTTTAAAAATTAAATTTCAGAAGTTTTGCAGTGCTTGCAGATTTCAGTCTACCCGGCTGAGTTTAATGTTCTTGTTATGGTTCACGATTGGCTCATGCTGAAACTTGTCCATTGATCTTGAGGGTCCTTCGCGCATTTCCGTTGGCGGTAATGGTGCTTTCTGATGATACAAGCTGACCATTTCCTCCTATTTAAGTCCCTGGCCTAGTACTGGTGAAAAACAGATGTTCTAAGAGTGTTAACATCATTGTATCTCCACTGGTAAAATACATTTTTTGCATTCAGTTTTATTAAAGAACAGGGCACCTCATGTCTCACTGTACAGAGCACCAGTCACTAACCCACCTTTTATAATCAGAACAGCTCTACAGTCACAATAAAATCAAAATTCTCACCAGTAAAGGCTTTAGTTCCCCATGTTAATCTCACACATTTTTCACAAGGTTTTCAATCCAGTTTCTTTCTAGACTTCCCTTAAACATAGCATCTAGCATAGATCTCACATGATTTCCCCAGCCAGTAGTGTAAAGCCTGGCCTCTCAAACTACACTAAGAACTTTTGTTGATTTGTTGCTACATAGCATGCGTCCTGAAAAAATAAGGTCTCATTAGTTGTAGCTTTATACCCATAATCACATGCAATTTTCTATTAGTTAAAGGGGAACTGTGGTCTCCATACAAGTTAAGTTTAAATGAAAGGCCAGTTTCCTACCTTTAAAACGAGCCATCAACCACCTCTCTATAAAGAAATTACTGACCATAAAGTTAATGGGTGGGAAGCTGACATTCCTAAGGCTGCTCCTCCACCTCGCCGCTGGCGAGCACAGCATCAGACTTCAGTGTGTGAGGGAGGTAGGAAGTCCCTCCCCCTCCCTGCTGTGTGAAGATCCCCACAGAGAAGGTAAGGGAATCTACAGCCCTTCTCTCCCACTATGTGAAAACAGCCTTTTCAGGCAGAGTCCTCACTCGTGTAAATTATAAGGATATTAGAAGTCACCTTGGAGTTCTGTGCCCTGTATAAAAGGTACTCGGCTTGTGGCCTTGTGCTTTTATATGGTCACGGAACTCCTCTGTGACTTCTTATATCCTTATAATTTACAGTTCGGGGTGCATTATCCACTATATTATAATTGATCCTCCTCACAACTAGAGATGGACTAGAACTCGAACTCGTACCCGGACTATCGATATTTTACGGACTTTCGATAATTATCGAATGCTCGATACGCGAGTAAATATCAAATTTGCGAGTAAAATGTCTATTATACATATTTGCGAGTAAATATCGAATCCCAGAGTAAAATGTCTATTACACCAATTTAATTTTCGAGTAAAATGTCTATTATACCTATACGAGAGCAAATATCGAATCCGCAAGTAAAATGTCTATTATACCTATACGAGAGCAAATATCGAATCCGCAAGTAAAATTTCTATTATAGCTATACGCAAGTAAATATTGAATCCACAAGTAAAATGTTTATTATACCTATTCGTGAGTAAATATTGAATCTGTCAGTAAAATGTCTTATACCAATACGCGAGTAAATAACGAATTATCGAATCCACGAGTAAAATGTCTATTATACCAATTTGCGAGTAAATATCAAATCAGCAATTAAAATGTCTATTATACCTATACGCGAGTAAATATTGAATTATCGAATACGCAAGTCGTTCATGAGATAATTATCGAACGCGAGAGCTCAAAAATAGTGCATGTGAGAGTAAAATCGATTTTTCGAAAGTCCTGGATATTCGAACATGTTCCCCAGACCATTTTCCAGGTCCCACAGCCATTTACATTAAGTTACCATTGATATTTTAATTGTGTTTCATTCAAACTTTTCAAAATATTTGACTGCCATTGACTTAAATGGGTTCGTTTTAGAAATTTCCATATAGATCGAAAGTGAAAACGGACAGATCGACCATATCTACGTCACAACCTACATTATGCCACGTTATCCCCCATGTCTGTGCTTTCAGTATCTTAACTCCTGTAAACTTACAAATATTTTATATACTCGGAGTTATCTATATCAAAAAGAAACAAGACAGCATGTCTCATAGATTACAATGGGAAATGTCAGTCAGAACAATGGGTTTCCTCTTTACTGCACAGAAACTCGAAAGAGTAATGGAAATAGTTGGGCTGAGCCACTCCCATTGGCTGGCTATGAAGTCAATCAGGACCTATAGAAGAGGTGGTTGGTGAGAGTTTACGTTGTAGAAAACCTTACTCTTCGGATTGACGTCCTAAAACACAATATCTGCCTCATGTCCTAATCAATAAACTGAGCAACGCGACTCCATTTAAGCTTCGAGCGGCTCCAGCAGCACTGGTTAACGGCCTGAACAGGTAGCCAATAGCAAAATGCTTCAGAGTTGTCTGTCCGAGCAGCCAATCGGGGGAGGGCGATTCTGCTTAGGGGGCGTGCTTAACGACCCCCTCTCTTGTGTCCCTGCCTGGGGCTCAATCAGTTTTAGGTAGTGAGCGGAGTTTGACGGTGGGAGTGATGTTTTGATGCGTGGTCACCTGTCAACGCCACCCCGTCCCGGGGAAGGGGGCGTGACTGGTTCTCCCACCCCCTATTATTAGGAAGGGGGAAGCCTACCCTTGTATACACTTCCCTCGCTCCTCCCATCTCCGATAAACTCTCTGACAAACAGCCCGGGAAGTGGCTTGGGGGCTTAGGACGCATCGCACATAACTGGGATACTTGGGAGCTGCGCAGTGTGGCACCGGTCTGTGTAACGGGACTGTCAGGGTTGTGTGCAGGGCAGGAGGTGGGGAGGCTGCCGTGAACAGCAAACTTTCCCATGTATAACCTGCAGCGTCGGGACAAGCGAGATCCAGGGAACACGTGTGCTGACGGGCTCTCCACACACAGTGTATGACTGGGACCAGCCTGGTAAATCTCCGACCTTCCCGCTCCCAGCTGCTGCCCTAACTCGCTCAATTCCCGGCTGTCCGCTGTGTGATGCCGGGCGGTAGCCTGTTGCCGTTCAGTAGCGTGTCCCCGCTGGGGTCGGTTGGAGTAGGTGGGCTGGGTCCTGGCTGCTCCCAGGGGGGCGGGGTGTCGGGCCCCGGGTTGCTCTCTTCGGGCACCGCGGGGAGGAAATTGTCCGGGTTCCGTCTCACGGAAAAGTTCGTTTTGCTTTTGGTTTTCAGCGGCTTTATTACCTTGTGTTTCGGGGCCATCTTCTTTCTGCCGGACTCCTCCAAGCTGTTGAGCGGGGTGTTCTTTCAGCAGTCTCCGCCACCGCATAGACCTTCCATGGGGGGGCAAGAGGAGTTGGAGTTCGGTGGGCGCTTGGCCCGGATACGGGAGGAACATGAGAGGGCGCTGAGAGAAGCCAAGGACACCCTCAACCGGCCGCCCGAGGACATTAAGGGCGACATCGAGCGGGACAAGGAGCGGCTCCTGGCGCAGGGCAAAGTGACAGCCGGGGGGAGGCTGCCCCATCGGATATTTAAACAGCCAGTTGGAGTAGTGAGCAAGGAGCCGTCTGACCCGGCCATCAAGCAGAAAAGAGACAAGATCAAGGAGGTAAATGGAAACACGGCTATTGGGTGGGGGCAGCAATGGCAGGTAACTGGGCAGGGAGGGTAGATATATGTTGGACCGCATTGTCCGGTGGGAGATCACCTGTCACTAACTGCATAAGCTGGTAAGGCAGGTAGAACCGGTAAATAGCCTGACAGGTGATTGTTTCCTGCTGGGACACAAGCCGTACCTTGTGTGTTTAGATTGACAGGGAGAAGTGTGGGTATATGTGTCAATGTACCGGCTATATGTGTGTGGTAATCTAGTCCTCAGTGTGTTATATGTACAACTGACAGACCCTTTCCCCAGCCTGTGGCTTCCCCTGGTTTGGTAATGAACAGATACACATTGCTTCTAATGGCTGGGATCCTAGACTTCCATGCAAAGTCCAGCTTCGCTCGTGCAAGCAGTGGGTGGGAGACCCGCAGAGCTGGTCTGAGTCCCTGGCCCTGAAGGAATAACACGATCTTGCAGTTCAGGATGGTGCTGCAGGAAGGGAACGGTGTTACATCCCACCACCGCCTCTCACTCCGAATTCACTTCAATATATAACCTATAACTCCACAGACTGACCTGCTGGTTCGTGTTCGGCTTATGGGTACAAATACACTCCATGTTATTGCAATCTGTCCTCTAAAATCCATTTTAGATTAAACGAAACCCACAAACACAATGTTGTGGTTGTAATGCTGGATAGTGTAGCTTTGTTAGGGAGTCCAGAAGCACGGAGTAATCATCCATTGTTTAACCCTCCTTGTGAAAGGGAGACTTTCTCCAGCAGCAAAATTCAGAGTTGGATCTGATCTCAAACAGTAAATGTTATGATGCTTTAAAGTGAAAATGTGACTTAATGTGTGATGAAAGCTGGGGGTTTAGTGACTAGTATAATTCGATATACTCTGAAAACAGCATAAATTTTAACTCATTGCTTACTAAAAAATACACTGGAAATCAATTGGTTAAATAAAATGTATGCAAAATTACAAATAAACTCCAGCTTGTCCTGGCTTCATGTAGGACTTAATGCACATCCAGAACCAAAAATCTTCCAGGAAGGAAATGTGCAGTTAACCTTCCTATCTTTATTTCAGATCCAGCCTTTATGTTGAGAACTTGTTCTTGTTTACTATATTCCTTGGTCTGATTCCATTATTATTTCTATATTGTTTTTGTAAACAATATTAATGACATCTCTTTATCGCTTGGTAAAATGTAATCAACTGTATGTATAATTATATTAATAAAGTGCCACTTGGGTACGCAGCGCTCTACGCAGTAACTGTAGTCTTACTTTAACGTAAGAGCTATAAGTTTTGTAGATATCATAAGCCTTTTAGATCATAAACCTTTATGAATTGTAATAGAACAGTTTTAAGTATGTTTGAAGCCAGGTAAATGTATACATTTTTACTCCCATGGTCATTTACTAAGAACTGAAATAGTGTTTTAAATTTTTATCTTCTCTCTGCAACACCTCATATCATTTTGAATACAAACAACCCCACCCTAAAAAAAACTTCACCTACAATAATAATGTGTGATGCTGGTAACAAAAATGTCTTCTGTTACACGAGTGAACTATTTTTTTTTTTTTTTTTTGTGTGTGTGTATAATTTAATTTATGAACCGCCACTTCGGTAGGCAGCGCTGTACATAAAAAAAAAAAAATACAGAGTATACGAACAAGCCAGTCATTATACAGATAGATTTAAATTAAATACAATTTCATACATTGGTTAAGAAAGCATATATATAAATTATGTATAAATTGATATAAGTACCACAAGCCTTGACACATTAGGAATGAGATCCCTGCCCCGAAGCTAACAATCTAAGTGGTAGGGACAACATACAGATACAAGTGGGGGGGATGGGTACAAAGTACTTAAAAGTGCTAACAATCATTTTTTTTGCTGATGCTCAGAAAGGTAGGTTAACAGTCTAAATTTGAAAGTATTAATGGATGTCACAGGCGATGCGAGAGAGGGATAGATTTCCAAAGGTATAGACCAGCAAGAGAGAATGGTTTAAGGCGGGAGGCAGCAGTGTTAGTTGGGGGTCTGTGGAGAAGATTTCCTTGTGAGGAACAGAGGGTATGGCCTGGAACATTAGGGACAAAGAGAGAAGATAAGTAGGGAGGTGCAGTAGAGCTAAGGGATTTAAAGGTTAAAAGTTAGGGTATTGAATATGATTCTTTGTATGATGGGAAGCCACCCTATGGACTGAAGCATCGGGGTTGCGGGTTCTCTTCTGGAGGAGAGCGAGATGATCCGAGCTGCCAAGTTTAAGATAGACTGGAGAGGAGAGAGATGAGAGGCTGGGAGTCCAAGTACTAGAATGTTACAGTAGTCAAGACGGGAGATTATAAGGGCACGGATGAGCATTTTAGTAAAGGAGAGAGAGAGAAAAGGGCAGATCTTTGCAAAATTGCGAAGGAGGAAACGTCAGGTCCTAGCGACATTGTTAATGTGATGAGGAAAGGAAAGGAAAGAGAGGAGTCAAAGATAACTCCAAGGCAGCATGCAGATTCAACTGGGTTAATGACCATATTGTCAATAGAGATGGAGAAGGGTGGACTAGGTCCCAGTTTAGGGGGGGAAATTATTAATTCCGTTTCGGATAGATTGAGTTAAAGGCGGCAGTGCGCCATCCAGGAAGATAGAGAGCAGACATTTAGAGATTTGGGATTGAACTTAAGGGGTTAGTGCGGGGGTGGACAAGTACTTTTGGGTATCATCAGCATATAAGTGATACTTAAAACCGAAAGAACTGATTATTTCTCTTAGAGAGATAGTGTAGAGGGAAAACAGCAAGGGCCCTAAAACCGAGCCCTGAGAGACCCCCGCACTAAGTGGAACAGGAGAGGAAGTCTTATTGGCAGAAGAGACAGAGAAAGATCTGTTAGAGAGGTAAGACAACCACGCCGCTGCTTGATTTCAGATGCCCAGAGAATGTAGAATCTGCATAAGAGAGTGGGCCACAGTATCAAAGGCAGCTGATAGGTCAAGGAGAATGAGGACCGAGAACCCTCTTTCGGCAGCTTGCAGGTCATTTGAGACTTTGCAGAGGGCCGTTTCAGTTGAATGACCCGGTCGGAATCCTGATTCTAACAGGTCCAATAAGTTATTAGCATGGAGGTATTTAGTAATGCGTGTAGAGACAAGACGTTCAAGGAGTTTTAATGCAAACGGTAAAAAGAAAACAGATCG
This sequence comes from Hymenochirus boettgeri, assembly GCA_019447015.1. NCBI lineage: Eukaryota > Metazoa > Chordata > Amphibia > Anura > Pipidae > Hymenochirus > Hymenochirus boettgeri. The sequence continues at coordinate 134,028,502 of CM033473.1, forward strand.
GTAGTTTGAGAGACAGGTAGCGTCCAGAGAGGGTTTTTTAAGAGGGTTGACACACGCATGTTGAAGGGCAGCAGGAAAAATCCCAGAGATCACAAAGGAATTAAAAACGTGAGTAGGAGCGGGGGAAAGGATTTTAGTGCAGTGTCTGAGTAGGAAGAAGGGCATGGGATCAAGGGTACACATTGTAAGTGGAGAGGACAACATTAGGTTGACTGTAGAATAGGTGACGGGTGAAAGATTCCAGAACTGCAGGTGGTAGGGCAGGCAAAAGAAGGCGAGAGTTGTCCTGGGGTGAGGGGATTAGAGTACGGATATCCTCTATTTTATTTCTAAAGTAGTCTGCAAAATCCTGAGGAGCTTTAATGGAGTGTCCATAGAGGAGGACCTGATGAAGGGGGTGTTACCCTCGAAACAGCGTGTTTGATGTTTGGCTTTAAATAAACGTTCTGTTTTGGAGTGCAGTCCACCTTTTACCTATTTGATTTCCTTGTTCCCTTTGAAGTAGGGGAATTGGACTCTCTGCACCCACCTGGGGACTAGTGTGCATATGGACTGTTTATGATATATTTGTCCATAGAGGAGGGCTGCAAGAGAGTGTTAAATAGAGAAAATAGACGATGTGGATTATATTTGTTATTGTTTTTAAGTGTGCTAAAGTAGGAGTGTTTAGCTGCTGAAAGAGACGAATTAAAACACGACAACATGAGGTTGAAATGGCTAAAATCTGCCTGACTGTGACTTTCCACAGCCGCTCAGCTGCACGAGTACAGCAGCGTAGGAACTTTGTATCTGAATTGAGCCAAGGACGGGGATTAGTGGGGTGACGTTTGTGAGTTTGTAGGGGGGCAAAGAAGTCAATAGTAGTGGATAAGTTATATGAATGTATTAAGTAATCAGGGTTAGAGTCAGACATGAGAGCAGCGAGGCTAGAACTGAGAGAGGAGGATAGAGCCGGAAGGTCTATTGCACGGGTGTTGCGAACAAGCACAGTAGATGGAGTGTCAGAGGAGAGTATCGTATATACTCGAGTATAAACCGACCCGAGTATAAACAGAGGTACCCAATTTCAGCTAAAAATCCTAATAAAAGTTGACTCGAGTATAAACCGAGGGCAGAAACTTGGCATTCAAGATGTTTGGAAACTACAACTCCCAGCTAATAAAGCATGCAGGGAGTTGGTAATCCCAACATCTTGAATGCCACCCTCACTTGGCATTCAAGATGTTGGAAACTAACAACTCCCAGCATGCATTAGCTGGGAGTTGTAGTTTCCAAACACCTTGAATGCCACCCACCTCACTGGCATTCAAGATGTTTGGAACTACAACTCCCAGCTATAAAGCATGCTGGGAGTTGTAGTTCCCAAACATCTTGAATGCCCCCCTCACCCTCCCCACCAGTTCAGTTTGTACCTGTGGTCTCTTCTCCCTGGGGGCTCTCCTCCATCCAAGGCTTCCTGACAGCATTGAAGGTACGGTATCCTTAGCATTCCGGCACCGGCCGCTCATTCCTTTACTGCGCGCCGGCTGACGTCACTGCCCGGCGCCTGGCTTGGCGCCTGCAGTGAAGTCAGGCCGGCGCGCCAGTACAGAGAAAGATCGTGCGGCTGCCGGAATGCTCAGGTAAGCTGTTGACTCGAGTATAAACCGAGTCCAGTTTTCAGGCTATTTTTCAGCCTAAAACTTGGTTTTATACTCGAGTATATACGGTAGGTGTTAGAAAATGTAATTAGATTGTGATCAGAGAGTGGGAGGAGTTACTAGCAACTGAGACAGAAAGATTTTAGTAAAGACCAATCCAGGAAGTGACCATCCTTATGGGTTAGTGTTGGTCCACTGCTGGAGGGAGAAAGAGGAAGTTAGGTGGAGAAAGCGAGAGGGCCGGATGCTTAGCATGTCTTGTGACAATTGAAGTCACCTAGAATTATTGCTGGAAAGTTAGAGTAGAGAAAGATAGAGAGCCAGGTTTCAAACTCTGTAAGGAAAGTGGCTGGGGCTAAGGCAGAAGGGGGTCTGTATACATAAGGGGTGAAAAAGTTGGACAGCATGGACTTCAAATGAGGAAATAGCAACAGAGGGCGGAAGAGAAACAAGTTTAAAGCAGCAGATAGGGGAAAAGAGAGGACCTACCCTGAGGAATGAGGCAAATGAGAAAGACCACCATGCGTAATCGAAGCTGCGACCGCAGTATCATGGTGGGAGATCCAAGTCTCCGTAAGAGCCAGGAGATGAAAGGCATTAGAACAGAACAGGCCATAAATTAAAGTGCGTTTGTTAGCAAGAGTGCCTGTATTAAGGAGGCCACAGGAAAAAGGAAGAAGCAAAGGGGAAAGAGTAGGAACAGTTTATAGTATTAGAAGGATTAGAGCCTCTAAAGGAATAAGAAGGGGTGGTAGAAATGACAGGATGACGGCAGATGGAAACGTTGAAGGGTCCAGGGTTAGGAGCAATATCCCCAGCAGCAAGAAGGAGAATAATAAACAGGGAGTGGAGGTGGGCTAAGGATTTGTACTGAAGATTCCTGGGAGGTTTGGACTTGGTGAAAGGAACAGCATTTTGTAAGTGCTGGTAGAGTGTGAAGGAATACTGGTAATTGGATAGAAGAAGAGAGGCAGAGATAAAGACAGAATAGGGATAGGCAGGGGATGAATGGGAAGGAAATTTTGGAGCCAGGGAGTAGATAAGACTAAAGCAGAGCACAATTGTAAACATTGTTGAAAAACCATAAGAGTCAGATAGTTTGCCTTGATGAACTCCCTTGTTTTACTCCAATATAAGGATAACTTCACTTTGGATGAGCTTCAGTTTGGATGGACTTCTCTGCAAAGCTATTCCCCCTATGCTGTCTAAATTTATAGGGATAAAATCGGACACAGGACAAGGAAATTAAGTAATTAGCAGAGTGCAATTAATTTTTTGCATTATTAGCCAAATAACTCCACTCTGACTACTTGCCCCTTTTTGAAGAGATTTCGAAGTTAGTTGGCAGTATTAAATGTGTTGTGGAATTGGCAAACTGCTTTCAGGGATTTGTACATTCCTAAAATGTAATGATGGGTACATCCTGCAGAGGCTTCCTGTGCAAAGGGTTAAAGGGCATGTCCGCCCTACTACAGCCCCCACTGTGTAGTGTAAAAAAACTCTGCTCCTTATGGTTTTCCTGCAGTGCCGTCTGAAAATTCAGGAATCTAAGGAGTAGAAGCCTCACTGTGTAATAAATTATCTGCCCCTTCCCTGTACTCCTGGAGGACTTTGGCATTTGCAGGGGAGCTCTCCCTCTTCCCTCATCTCTGCAGTACCCTAAACGCTAGGGTTCTAACCTTTCAAAAGTGCACAGAAACAGACTTTGGTTGGTAAGTCTGTTTCTGTGCACTTTAAATTAAAACCCTAGCATTTAAGGTTGGAGGGGGTCCCCTACACTAAAGACAAGTGTATATTTTGGGGTGGAGATATCCTGTAACATCTTCTTGGGGTAATTGTTTAATGCTGGGTACACACCATGCAATATTTTGGACTAAAAGATATTTCTGTGTACTAGTCGTTTGGCCCAAAATCTGGCAAACAAAGGACTGGAAATGCTGATAAAACATGGGTGATCGTGCTCCTATGGGACCACACGATCAGCCTAAAAGTGATGTATACCTACGACATGAAAAACTAGGTCCTCGCCACTGGGTGTACATCTGATTAGTTTATCCCACATACATACCATATATACTAGAGTATAAACCGATCCGAGTATAAGCAAGGGTATTTATTTTTTTACCTGAAAATCAAGTAAAACTGATTAAAGGATAAGTACACTCAAGAATCAAGTTTAAATGAAAGCTGTATCTTTACTAACCTTCCCCCCCCCCCTTTTTTTTTTAAGTCCTTTCAGAGCCTACCTGTGCCCCAGTAAAGTGCTAGCCATCTTGGTTCATGTCTGCAGTCAGGTAAGTTCCGCCCCCTGAGACTTGCTGGACCTCGTTGCTGTCTGTGTCTAAAAAGCCTGTAGCAGTTAGCTCCGTGCACGTGCAACTGCTACTGGCTTTTAAGACAGACAGCAATGTGGTCCAGCAAGTCTCGGGACGGAGCTTACCTGACTGCAGATATGAACCAAGATGGCCAGCACTAAACGGGGCACAGGTAGGCTCTGGATTAATGGAATTTTATTACCCAAAAAATTAAATGTATACAGCCTTATTCTACATAATTAAAAAAAATATCTTTATTCATGATGGAATAACCTGTTTCACTCAAAAATCATTTTACTTAAAAAAAAAAAAAAAAAAATCCAATTTAAATCAAAAAATCTGATTAAAATAAATCCGTTAGAAAAAAAAAGCATTGATTTTTATCCTCCCTGTGGTATATACTGTATTAGTTTGTCCCACTCTGTCCCTGTCTAACTCCACTCACTTCACTATGTGGGCCAGCCAACCAATGGCAATATGCACTTTGCAAGAAGCTTGTCTTCCCCCAAGCCTGGCCCTGGACTGAGGGAGGGGTCAGGGCCAAAGTGGACTAGAGCAGGACTTTGTAAGTAAATGTAATCGGCTTAGTACAGCAACTAGAATCGGGATTCTAAGGACATTTTAACTGTTCTTTCTTCTCAACCATTTGTACTTTCCTTGGGACCTCTGTTTTCTCTTACTAATTTGTCGTCTTGTGAAGCTGGGCATACACTAGTTAGATGGTAGATAGGTTAGACGTTCACTGATAGTGAAAAGTTTAGTCTGGTACGTCTTTATTTTATTTATTGCTTCCAGTAGTGTTTTAAAGATCTATCTATCTATCTATCTATCTATATCTCAAGTATAAGTCGAGGAAGCCGAGGGTAGAAATTATGACCACTACTGCCTTCTGATTTAGTATTGTTTTGTGGCTTAAGTTGCCCTTTAATTAAATGGACAGCAGAATTCCCATAAAGTAAAAGCCAAATCCAGTACCAGTAACCCCCAATTCCAGATGTTTTTTTTGGAAACTACAACTCCCAGCATGCTTTGGTTGCTGGGAATTGTAGTTTCTAAACATGTGGAGTTGCACTGTTCAGTAAACTTTAAATTAAGCTTACCATCATTTAAAATTATTCTGACCCCCTTATAGTAAAAGGCTAACTTTCTCTGCAGGGGAAGGATTTTTAACACAGCGCCACCTACTGGTTACTATCCACAATTGCAGCATTTTTCCTAAATTAGGACTGACTGACCCAGTATAAGTGTGGTGTATTATTTTTATAATTTTTTTTTTTTTTCATAGAGAGTTTTAAGGAGCTACAAATGTGGTGGGGGGCATATGATACTACATATAGAATAAATCTATATAAAGTATAGCACTGACTTATATTAGGTACAACACAAAATACATAAACTTACTTGCAGAGCTGAGATCCTTGTTTTAATATGGGACAGTCAAATGGGAGGTTAAACCACACCCCTGTGTCTGCTCCATGTGAAAGGAAGTGTAATCCAAAAAAAGTGGATGTGATGTGTATTGTAATGGACATATACACCCAGGCTCCTTATATACCACCTCCAGCCTGCAGGTGGTGTCTGTAGTGGTAAAAGACAAAACATCCCTGCTCTCGAAGGCTAGGAGGAGAGAAAGTGAAAGTAGATTGTGCTGTGTGCTTTGGAGTGATATTATTGACTGTAACACAAGACCCTGTGTATAAGACCCTGTTACCACCTGTTGAGGGGACAGATTATTGGACAGACAATTTACCTTATTGGATACAAACTCTGAGGCAATAGATACGTATAAACCAACTTACAAGGACACAATATACAGGCCTGGTCAATATTTAAAGTGGTGCACCATAGACAGGGACTACTCCATTACTGCTCATGATATGTGGGGAACCTGTTTATGTGCACTGTCTGCTTTGTGCCAGTCCACCAGAGTAACCCACTGTGTGCCATGCTACCCATAATCCTTCCATAAAGCAGTGATCTGGTACAAATTGGTTGCAGCGGTGGTGCTAATACCATTTTTAAACCTGATCCATTTGATAGGGTAACTAGGGAATAGACTGATTGGCTAGAACAATTTGAATTAGCAGCCACTATTAATGGTTGGGATGAAGGTTTTCGCTTGCAAGTCCTTAGCCTTTTGCTTAGTGGTAAAGCCAGGCAGGTATACCAAGGATTTACAGTAATACTGAAATAAAAAGCAGTTACCGTATATACTCGAGTATAAGCCGACTCGAGTATAAGCCGAGGCACCCTTTTTGCCTCAAAAATTAGAAAAGATGATTGACCCGTATAAGCCGAGGGTATACAGTAACCCTAATACCTTTCCACTGTAGATGTTTGGAAACTATAACTCCCAGCATGCTTGGTTGCTGGGAGTTGTAGTTTCCAACCACCTATAGTAAAAAGGTAATGTGGGTGTCTGCATGGCATACTGTCCCCCCAGCCCTCCCCCCAGTCCCCCCCCAGCTCACTTACCCGTACTGGTCTTCATTCTCTCTCTCTCTGCAATCCAGAAGCAGCCGCGAGTCGGCCGGCAGTTCCCATTACTGCTTCGCGCTGCGCGATGACGTCATCCCGCCAGCGTGCGTGATGATTCATCGCGCAACCGCGAAGACTACTGGGAACTGCCGGCCGGACTCGTGGCTGCCTCTGGATTGCAGGTAAGTTCCTTGTGACTCGAGTATAAGCCGAGTCAAGGTTTTTAGGTTAATTTTTAAACCTAAAACCTCGGTTTATACTCGAGTATATACGGTATCCGTTATTAAAAATTGCTCTGAAGCAATTTGTTTTCAATTGGATCCGTATAAAAGAGTATATAAAGGATAAATCCATTTCTTTAGGTAAACTGGGAATGAGAGATGTTTGTTTATACGTTAGATTATTAGGGCAATGCTATTTACAATAACATGATGCTGTTAGGTACCTTTTGTTATAATATGAGGTACCATCACCACTTGCTGTGGTGAATACTAATAAGTATTAACCTAGCATGTTTAGTTTCAACCACACAGTGTGGCAGGATTGCCTGGGTCTACTCTCAGACCTGCAGGATTATCTTATTTGGTTCCTCTCGAAGCTGGTGACTGCCTGAGTAACAGTTTAAAATATACCTGTGTAAAGATTCTATATCCACTCATAGCAAAACAAACACACACATAATTTCCATTGTGCACCAACAGGCACACTTTTGCTAGTATATATATTCGCAAAACGCGTACGGACACGCAATCGCATGCGCACCGGTAATCGGGGATTTTTCACGTTCCTGCGATTTCAGTTTTAGTAAAATTGTGCGAAAGCGCACTAGTGTGTCTCAGCCCTCAGAGAATTTTTGATTTACTAACAGTGTAAGATCAGAACCGCATTGGATGTTAGTAAAATCCCACTTTCTTTTAAGCATTTTAGAAGGGAAGAGTGGGAGGAAAGGGCGGATCTTGGTGATATTGTGAATGATAAAATAACACATCCTGGTGACATTGTTAACATGATGACCGAAGGAGAGTGGAGTAAAAGATTACTTTAAGGCAGCATGCAGGTTCAACTGGGTGATGACCGTATTGTCAAAAGAAATGGGTGGATTAGGTCCCAGTTTAGTGGGAGAAATTATTATTTTTGGAAAGATTGAGTTTAAGGGGGCGGTGTGCTATCCAGGGGGGAATAGAGACCAGACATTTAGAGGTTAAATGGGTTAGTGCAGGGATGAACAAGTATATTTGGGTATCATCAGTGTAAAGGTGATACTTAACCCTTTCAGTGCCAGAAGAATTTCAATTTTTTTTTTTTTTTGTGTTAACTGCCAGAAGTATTTTCAGGATTTTGCCCTTAATCGCTTTAGACTAATTTTACAGTAGGAAACCTTGCAGTAAATCAGGAATATTATACATTGTTTCTTTCAGCACAAAGTGTACTTTAACACGGTAACAGAATTTTGTAACGTTTCTGAAATTTTGACTGGAATTATGGGTAAAATATGTAAAAAAAAAAAAAAAAAAGAAAAATTTGCAAATTTTCATGGATATTTCCCATTTTTACTTGGTTATTTTAAGGTTACACACAAAAATCTTACTGTTTCTAAAAGCTCTGATACTCCAGAGTACAATGATACCAGATATATGTAGGTACCCCACTTCCTGTACAGAGAGACCCCCCCCCCCAAACTAAAACTGCACCTTCAAGAACATTAATCCAAATTGAAATGTATAACCACTTCTGACGGTTAACATAGAATATCTACCAAATTAACTAAAATATCCCCACAACTGAGAGATTTTTAGAAACTACACACCCGCAGGATTTTACGAGTGAGGTAAAGTTTCGATCAAAATGCAGATACCTGGGCACAGCACTTCGCCCAATTGTAAGTTGTTTTCTCAACTGTAAAATCGGAGACAAAATCAAATGCGAATTTCAGCTAAAAACTGTAGAGGAAAGCCTAACCCCTCCCGAATAAAACGGTATGCCACATTCATGGGTGTACCCAGAGACATGGCTACCAACTAACCCAGAGTGGGACCAATGCCAAATGTCAGTAGCAGCAAAATAAAATTAGCCAGTTTTGTATTTGAACAGTCTGCAGTTTCTCCACAAAACACCCCTCTAACTCACAAATACCCCCCACAAACTATATATTTCTGAAATCTACACACCTTCAGCTATGTAACGCTGTAATTCGTTCATTCATACCATCAATGGTGTGGGCGTAGTTCTTCGTAGAATATCTGTTGTATTCAATTAGATCAACTGGACTTGAAGTTTAGTTCTTGAAGACGTTACTAAATAATGTCTTGTTCATTCATACCATCAATGGTGTGGGCACAGTTCTTCAAAGAAGTTTGCACTTTTCTGAAAAAATGAACAAAAAACTTCAAAAGGTAGAAATCATGCCAAAACCTGATGGAATGTAAAAAAAAGTTACTAAATATCAATCTCCCAAATGTCCTGAATCAAACGGTATGCCATATGCGTGGTTACACACGTGGACGTTGATGCGAATGGCCACGAAGTGAGACAATGCACAATGGCTTAGAAACAGCGAAAATTTGGCCAACTCTGAGTTTCAACAGGCTGCAGTTTTTCCCCACAAAACAACCCCCACAAACCATATATTTCTCGAATCCACACACCTTTATCTACGTAATTTTGTTCATTCATAGCATCAATGGTGTGGGCGCAGTTCTTCGTAGAATTTCGCAGTTTTAGCAGATTTTCTAAAAAATTAGAAAAAAAACACTCTCAAAGGTAGAAATCATGCCAAAATTCTAAGTAATGTAAAAAAAAGGTAACCAAATATCAAACTCCTAAATGTCCTGAATCAAACGGTATGCCCTATGTATGGTTACACACGCAGATGTGGAATCAACTAGCCACAAGTGGCCAATGAACAGTGGCCAATTACAGCACTTTTCAGATTTATCTGACTAAACACCCCTCTATATTAGAAATACCCCCCCAAAACTAATATTTCTGGAATCAGAGACCCTTCAGCTACACAATGGTGTTATTCTTTTATGCATACCACCAATGGTGTGGGCACAGTTTTGAGTAGAATTTCGCTTTTTTACCAGATTTTCAGGAAAAATGTATAAAAATACAATTCAAAGTTAAAAAGCATGGCAAATTTCCATGTCATGTAAAAAAAACTTATCAATTATCAATCTTCCAATGTCTGAATCAAACGGTATGCCATATGCATGGTTACACACACGGACTGAAGCCACTATTCACACAGAGTGAGCCATGCGTAGTGGCCCAATAACACAACTTTTGTATTTTACATCTAAAGTTTTTAGATATTATCTAAACACCCCTCTAACTCAAAATACCCCCCAAATATATATTCTCAGAATCTACATACCTTCAGCTAAGGAACTGTGCCATTTTTTCATTCATACCATCAATTGTGTGTGTGCAGATCTTTCGCACTTTTAGCATATTTTCTGAAAAAAAATAAACAACAAGTTTCAAAGTTAAAAACCCTGCCAAAACCCCAAATAATGAAAAAGTTACCAAATATCAATCTCCCAAATGTCCTGAATCAAATGGTATGCCATATGCATGGGTGCACACAGAGACATGACCACCAACAACTCAAATGGGAAGCATGCATAAGGGCAATTACAAGAAAAAAATCAAAGTGCTCTGTAATTTCAAACAGCCCCAAAACTTGGAAATGCCCCCACAAATAAAACCCCCACTAAATATCAATCTCCCACATGTCCTGAATCAAACGGTATGTCATATGCGTGGATGCACACAGAGATGTGGCCACCAACTAACTCAAATGGGACGTATGCACAAATGCAATTACAAGAAAATCAAAGTGCTCTGTAATTTGAACAGCCTACCCTTTTTCTAAGGAAACAGTCCTGAAACTTGGAAATTCCCCCCACAAACTATATATTTTTGGAATCTACACACCTTCAGCTATGTTACGGTGCCATGCTTTCATACATACATGAAAAATTCCAGACCCAGTGATCCAAAGAACCCCGTGTTTTTAGGAGGTTTTGTGAAAAATAAAATAAGATAATTCAAAGGTTGAAATCCTATCTAAACCCTCTTGACAAGCAAAAAAACCCACTAAATGTCAAACTCCCACATGTCTTGAATCAAACGGTACCCCATATGCGTGGGTGCACACAGAGGCGTGGCCACGAACTCGCTCAAATTAGACGCAAGCACAAGTGCAATTACAAGAAAAAAATCAATGTGTTCTGTAATTTGAACAGCCTATTCAACTTGGAAATACCCCCCACAAACTATATATTTTTGAAATCTACACACCTGCAGCTACGTAACGGTGTCATGCTTTTGTATATATGAAGAATTCCAGACCCTGTTATTCATAGAACTCTGTGCTTTAGAGGACTCAATGGTTGAAATCCTACCTAAACCCACTTGGCAAGTAAAAAAACCCCACTAAATGGCAATCTCCCACATGTCCTGAATCAAACGGTATGCCATATGGGTGGGTGCAAACAGAGACGGGGCCACCAACTAGCTCAAATGGGACCCATGCGTAATTGCAATTACAAATCCGCGTTTACTTTACCGATATAACCGGGGGCATTGGAAAGCTTGGAGAAGACTAATTTTTAGTTTTAGGGTAAAAAAAAAATGGATTTTTTGTGTGTGCATTTCCCCTTTTTTGGGGGGGGGGATCATTCCCAAAGATGATCATCAAATCATCTTAGGGAATGATAACTAACTTGGAATACGGGCATAAATGCCCATTTTCCAATTCGAAATCCGATCGGAAAAATCACTTCCCGGAAATCATTTTCCAGGAAGTGATTTTTCATTCATTGGCAAAGATCAAGAATTTGGTGATCAGAAGTGATCACCAAATTTTAATCTCTGTCCCCATTTTTTTTCTAAGTCTTTGCTAAGTAGCAAAGACTTAGAAAAAATTCTATTTGTGAATGGAACTTTGAGTTCCATTCACAAAAAGTATAGTAAAGCTGTCACACTGACAGCTTTACTATACCAGGTACTGCACTGTGAGCTGAATGGAGATCGTATTGCAGTACCTCCACTACACCACCAGGGTCATCTAGGGGGAAGCCTAAGGGAAGACCCCGGTGAAGAAGGAAATCCTGTGATGTCACCGCGTCTCCCTTATCGCACGGACTTCCTCCTGCTCCCGGCTGCTGCTCCTGGCTCTGCAGGTAAGTGCTGCTATCTCCTGATCCCCACCTCAGATTTGGATGAAACTGAGGTGGGATCGAGGAGGCTAGGGGGGCAGTTGAATGCTTCCCCCCGATTGCCCCTAGCACTTAGATTTTTTTTAAAGGGGAAGTAACAGATCGTATACACGATCTGTGGCAGTTTGAGCATTTCCTGCACAGATTGTGAATATACGATCTGTGGCAGTGAAAGGGTTAAAGCCAAATAAACTGATTAAGTCTTCCAAAGAAATAGTGTATTGGGAGAACAATAAGGATCCCTAAACTAAGCTCTGTGGAAGCCCCACACTGAGAACTGGAAATTAAATCTTAGGCTGGGTACACATGGAGGGACTTTCTGTCCCCCCCGGCAAATTCATCCGCGGCCGAATTTACAGATCAACCGGAATTTACCAACACGGCTGATCGTTCGTTTGGCCGAACGAAGGATCGATGTCGGTCGTGGCCGCCCGCCCCACACCAGCCAATATTTTTGGCCGATCGACCAAAAGTGTTGGGAATCGGTCAATCGGCCGAAAATATTGGCTGGTGTGTACCCAGCCGTGTTAGCTAATGAGACAGATAAAGCTCTAGATAAAACTAGGCAGCAGCTTGATTTCTGATGCCCAAAGGATGCAGAATTTGCATAAGAGAACTGTCCACAGTTTCAAAGGCAGCCGATAACTAGAGGTGAATGAGGACTGAAAACTGACCCTTGGCTTTCGAGACCTCGTAGATGACTGATTCAGTTGAATGACCTCATCGGAATCCTGATTGTAATGAGTCCAATAGGTTATTTGCAAGAAGTTAATTTGTAATTCCAGAGGCTAAGGGAGGAATTAAAGATGGAGTGGGGGGGGGGGGGGGGGAGAATTTTAGTGCAGTGTTTCAGTAAGGAGGGCATGGGAACAAGGGTTACTCTTAAGTGGCAAGGACAACAGAATGTTGTAAATCCAGAATGGGTGACGGGCAAAATTCTGCGGAAAGGTCATGGAAGTCGGTAGGTGAGGGCTGCAAGATTTGTGAAATAGTGAAAACATTTGTCACCAGGGATTCTGTTAGAGAGGGATCACTATTGGTCAATGTGTTAGAGAGGGATCACTATTGGTCAATGTGTTAGAGAGGGATCACTATTGGTCAATGTGTTAGAGAGGGATCACTTTTGGTAAACGTGAGGTCCTATAAAGAAGCCAGACTATCCGGTCATGTTTCAATCTTATTACATTTTATCAGTTCAGGACACAGGTTCATGACTTCTATGCTTAAATGCAATAAACCATTAACAAACTCCATTGTCTCAGAGAAATGGGCATGGAGATGTTTTCCTTTCAGTCCCCCTATCATATATAGCAGGAAAAAGCAACTAGTAGATCTCCAGATGTTTGAAAACTACAACTCCCAGCATTCCTCTACAAGCACTCTGTAGTTAGGGCATTCAAACTACAACTCCCAGCATTCCTCTACAAGCACTTTGTAGTTAGGGAATTCAAACTACAACTCCCAGCATTCCTCTACAAGCACTCTGCAGTTAGGGGCTTCTGGGAGTTGTAGTTTCCAAACATCTGGAGAGCTACTGGTTGCCTATCCCTGATCTATAGATATCTCTTACTGTCCAGCAAACAGCAGCTCTCCTTTTTGTCTATTGAAAGGGGAGGGGTGGGGTGGAGTTACAGATTTCTGAAAGATGACAGACAGGATCTGCAAGAGCTGTCTGTGTGTTATCCAGTCCCTGCTTCTTCCTTGTCCTCACTTAGTACTCTGACATGCGCAGGAGACCCCCTACTCCTCCCACCCTCTGGATCCCCTACCTTTTAAATGCAATTTCTGTAGCCCCCAACCACCAAGTTAAGTTTGTAAAAAAAAAAAAAAAAAAAGCAGCAGAAATGTACTTGTGCTCCCTTTTCCCCTCACCGACGCAGCTGCTGGCCCGGCCCCTGTTTGCAACAGCTGCAGGTACGAAGTATATTTCTGTGGGTTTTTTTTTACAAATCTAACTTAGCGGTTGGGGGTGGGCAGGGGTGACCCACAGTATGAAAAAAAAAAAAATTCAGGGTGGCGATACCTTTTAAAGCTGCACCCAGTTGCCAGTAAACAATTTTCAATCGCCATGGCGACTGGGATTTGTCCCGCTGTAGCAACCTTGGTTATCAAAACTGTTTAAAACAGTAGATTTTTAGATATTGGCAGATATATTTGGCTTATTTTAAAGATATTCCAGGCAGATTTTCCTAGCAATACGGTAAAGTTGTGTCGACAAGTCATTCCTTACCAGCTGCTCCTTATCTGTCCAATGTTATGGATTGTATTGCATGCTTTTGCCAGAAATACTTATGGGTATATGCTCCTTTTGCAGGATTTTTTATATTCTTTATGCCAGAATTAGTACATGACAGTTCTGAATAGACTATTGAATTTTATGCTGCAGGACCAAGATAGTTAAAGATTTTTCTTAATTACCACGCTGGCTGCAAGGCTGTTGCCCAAGCAGTGTTGGGATTTGAAAAAAATACAAAAATACTGAGTGTAGAGAATGAAATATATTTTTTTTGGCCACGTTTGTAGTGCTTGCTGTATAGTGATATATTGTACTTTCTTCTCTTTCATAAAATATATATGTATGTATTCACACAGACTTCCATGAAGATATAACTCTAAAGCTAGCCATACACTACCTTGACATTGCATTGATTAAACATTCAATCAGAGATGAATGTTTAATTGATTGTAATGTCGAGCGGAGCAGAAGTTTTACCTGCCGACATTTGCTGGTCGGATCATGATATTATCATAATTACAATAAAATGATCGTGCCAGATGGTTGTTAGAACATCACTTGAATGTCGAGTGATAAGTTTGTAGTGTAGAGCCAGCATTGGGTTTTTTCATGATTACAAAAATCTTTAAATGATGATCTTAAAAAAAGAAAAAAAAAACACTATGTCCTGGACATTTTTATCATTAAAATTAACTATTTTTTAAATTTAAATTGCAAAACTTTGAAATATTACTGTTAAAAACCATTTTGCGATATTGCGTGTGTTATATTGGGTATTGTTCATGGACTTTCTTCTAAATTAGAGAACAGAGCAGGCACTTTACTGCTAGTAGGAGTAACATTCCTTTTGTAAATCATTTTTGAATGTTAGTGGTAAGGAGGTGGAAATTTTGATTTTGTACAATAAAGATAGTTTGAAATCACAACTCACTTTTACACTTCTGTAAAAAAACAAACAAACAAAAAAACAACAACTTTATACTCCGCATTTGGAGCACAATAATCTTCCTTGCAACTCATTTTACTTTATCAGAGAAAACATGTGTAAGGGCATGGCCACACTGCAACGCAATCGCACACGGAATCTCATGATGGAGATGTTGGTGATGATAATGTCTATGCAGATGACATTACACCAGCTGAATTTGAGGTACTATTTGGAGAAACCGATGATGAGGAATCTGATTTTGAAGGATTTTAAATGTGTTTTATGTTCCAGTCTATTGCTGTTCAAGCCACTGAACTTTGGGTCTCCCAGTTAAAATATTTAGCATTACAGTACTACGGTAGTTTACCGTACCGTTGTTACGGTATGTACCGGTTATGTAGATGTTCCTACATACGCTAGTTTTGTGACTTTACCTTATGCTGCTAAGTGAAGTCACTACTGAACAAGTTGTTTTTATTTACAGTAAAATAAATACTTTAAAGGACCTCCTGTTTATTCATGTTCATTTCCTAATCATTTTTACTAATTACAGGTTTGCTTTAGTGTTCATATTTTCTACCCTCGGTTTATACTCGAGTCAATCGTTTTTACTAGTTTTTTTAGGTAGAAATGGGTACCTCGGTTTATACTCGAGTATATACGGTATGTTTAACCCCATGCACGCATTCATGATGTTCACTTGGTTTTCATAATAATTTGTTGTATTTGCCTATTGAGCAATTTTATTTGCTTTGAGCTTTACGCCTTTACCTCCGAATTACTTACCGTACTTGAAAGACAGTCTCACGTGTAGATTATACACTTTTTTTAAAAAATGAAATTACAATTTTTTTTTCATGAATTTTAATACATTGATGCAATTTATACCCTTGGGAAATAAATGTGGCTAAATTCTAACTTTAAAAAGCGAAATTAAAAGAATGGCATTTCATATAGTTACGTCAGAGGGAATGAAATGGGTCTTTAGGAACTATAAAAACTGTTACAAGGATTGTACAAAAGCAATTTAGCTAGCTTAAATAAATAATGAATTTAGGATAGTTGAACAAAGCAAGACTAGCCTATAACCCTTTTTAAAGTATATTAATATTAAGAAGATGAGGACTGAAAATGTGGGGACATTAAATAATGGAGATTAAGATACTTCCAGAGGATGCCAAAAACCAAACACTTTTTCTTCCTCTTCTGTATACATATATAGAAGATCCAAGTACAGATAGGATAGATTATAGAAGCAATAATTGTATAAAGGATGCAATGACACTTTAGTTAAATGAGGAATATGGTTTAGAAACAACTAAATAAGGTTAATGGGTATCTCCACCCTGGCAAAAAAAATCTGTAGTGTAGGGAACCCTTAGCTCACCCCCAACCACCATGTTTGTTTAGTTTAAAAAAAAAAATACAAAAATCAACTTACATTCATTTGTTCCCTCAGGGCTCTGATCCACGTCCTCTGCTTGCCAGAACTGTAAGCAGGGGGGCTGGACATGCAGCCACGTCTGTGATTGGCCCTACACTACAGAAAAGGGAAAAGGCAGCCATGAAGGGATCCAGAGTGAGGGGGGTGCACCCCTCTCAGAGGATCGGGAGGAAGCAGGGACCATATGACTCACTGACACCTCATAATCTTTCAAGTTGAAAGTTTTTTCAACTTTGGACAAGCACTGCAGGAGAACCATTTGGAGCAAAGGAGTATGGTAATGCTTTTTGAACACTATACAGTGGGGCCAGTAGTGGGTTAAATTTTAGTTTTGGGGATGGGCATGTTCTGGGTCGGATAAAATATATCCTCTGGTCCTTAGATCAGTTTGATCCAGGCCATTGTTTCTTATTTTCTCAGATTCCCTTATTTCTAGATATATGCTTCTGGATTGGAAAAAACTTGCGTAATTCCAATATTTTAAGGTACTCGTTCACAGCCTGGTAATAGCAGGCCTGTGAGTTTTAAGAAGATCTATAGTGCTTGTAACTTTTCTTCAACAGTTAAAAATTAAAAGTACCCAGGGCAGGGAGGTAGGATTGTTTTTTTTTCTACCTATCATTTCTATGAGAAGCAGGAGCATGAATTATTTTTACAAAGTAATTTTTTTTATAGTATAGTTGTAATTTAAAGGGCATGTCCACCCCTTTTTTTCATAATTTTCTGTAGTGTAGGGCTCCCTCCCCAGCCCCAACCGCCATAGTAGTTTGTTCAAACCCCCCTCCCCCCCCAATCTATACTTACATTACTTCTTTCCACCGGCGATCTGTCCCGGCCCACTGCTTGCATGACATTGTAAGCAGGGGGCCAGACTGGCAGCCGCGTCCGTCATTGGGTGAGAGGCAGCCAATCACGGATGCGGTTTCCGGCTGCTCAGAACGCCGGGGGAAAGAAGTAATGTAAGTAATGATCGGGGAGTTATTGAACAAACTACTATAGCGGCTGGGGGAGGGAGCCCTACACTACAGAAATTGTGATGTTACACTAGGGGCAGAGGGAAAATGACAGTAATCGGGATGGAAGGGGGGGGGGAGGGGCTGCTCTGAGCAAGCCACAAACCTCTGAGAGGACGCCTCAGAGGCGGATACAATTAACCTCCAGCCAGGCTCCCTGTGTTCAGTTTCTGGGACTTTGGAAGGACATTCCAGGAGAACCCTTTGGAGCTGAGAGGTAAGGTAAGGATTTTTATGCACTACACATTGGGGCCAGCAGTGGAGGAGATTATAGTTTTGGGGGTGGACATGCTCTTTAACTTAATTTGTGGGGAAGTTACTGGAACGTTTTACACAGGATCATATTTTTAGGTATGTTTCAAGGACTGACCTTTTAAGTACTGTACATACTAGGGTATAAGCCGAGAATTTTTTTTACTTTTTAAAAATCATCTTGAAAGTCTCCTCTGGCTTATACTTGGGTCTGGGCTGATCTGGTTGTTTGAAGGAGTAGCTGGACAAAAACACATAGCCCTGGAAAAACAAAAGCTGTACCCTGTAATACAGAGAATCCTCTTGATTTCAGTGGGTTAGGCAATTGTTGTCCTGCTCACTCATAGATCAGCCCAGATTGCAAGGGAAATGGGGTGGGAAAAGTATGAGAAGTAACAGGATTCAACAAACATCTCTAAAGGAGGGATCTTTAAGTAGTCTGGCTGCACAGAAAGCTATGCAGGGCATATCTGCATATGAGGCTTTGTATGGGATTTTCTATGGGGCTGTGTATGGTAGTGTCTATGGGACTGTGTATTGGACTTTCTATAGGACTGTCTGTTGAACTAGTGTATTTATGGGGCTATGTATGGGAAAAGGTGAGCCCTCGGCTTATAAAGGAGTAAATCAGTTTTACTAGTTTGGACACGGCCACACTGCACCGTAAACGCAATCAGTGTGTGATTTTTTTTTTTTTTGCATTTGCAAAATAGAAATAGAAAAACGCATGCGATTGCGATTAAAAATGCGGAACACAAATTGCAATGCACCCGAAAATGTGCGTTTTGGGTGCGTTGCCGTGTTTTCAATGATCTGAACAAAACGCTGGACTGAGGAAGGGGGCACGTCAATTTCCCCCTGAAACGTTGTGTAAGATGTGTTGTGGTCACTAATAAGTTATTTATTTTCATTGCAGTGCGACCCTCGATCATTTCTTTTCAACTCCTTTAAAGGACAACTAAAGCCACCAAATAACACTGAACCAGAGGGCAGAACACCTTGATATAAAACCAGTAATCTGTGTCTTAACTCTAATTTTGATAAGGGCGCTGGGAAATTTACCTAATAATGTATGGTTTGTGCTTTACTTCTCAGCATTCTAGAATCACACAGTTGGGTCAACGACCATTATGTTCTGCACATGCTCAGTCCTTAGCTATGGCTGAAACTTGTTACAGTTGGTCACACCCATTAATAATCTCTAGCCAATCCTTTTACAGGACAGATAAAGCAAGGAAGCATGTGACTGAAGTCAGGAGGTGTGGTCTGACACTGCACATTCACACAGATACTTCATCCAGTTCTTAACAGGCTTACATTAATTTTAATACAATTTACTGAAGGTGTATTTTATAGCGTATTTGTGTTTTTAGGGGGGGTTGTTTTCAGATTCTGGAATATAAAAAATTGAGTTTAGTTCTCCTTTAAATCCAATCCATCTGACTAGAGAGATATACACAAGGTATATAAAGGTGCCCATACCCTAGAGATATATTTGATAGTTTACATGCTTGTCTATAGGCAAAATATATTCCCAGAAACCCTAAATGTATTAAATGATGCCCTGAAAAATATTTAGTGTAGAATTAGTCAACTGTCATCCGGACACCTATGTGTTATTGACCAATCACAAACCTGAAAGCATTCATGACAGACCATGATCCCCTGTTTAGGGCTCTGACCTGGCCCACAGGATTGAGATTTTACTGTGAACCTTGAGGAAATGTTTCCAATCAAAGTTCCAAGCTGTTTACTGCTCCTGACCACATGGGCTTCCCGCTTTGAAATTGCTTTGTTAATGCTGTGTGTGTCTGCTTAAAGGAGAACTGAACCCAATTTTTTATATTCCAGAATCTGAAAACAACCCCCCTAAAAACACCAATACGCTATAAAATACCACTTCAGTAAATTGTATTAAAATAAATGTAAGCCTGTTAAGAACTGGATGAAGTATCTGTGTGTATGTGCAGTGTCAGACCACACCTCCTGACTTCAGTCACATGCTTCCTTGCTTTATCTGTCCTGTAAAAGGATTGGCTAGAGATTATTAATGGGTGTGTCCAACTGTAACAAGTTTCAGCCATAGCTAAGGACTGGGCATGTGCAGAACATAATGGTCGTTGACCCAACTGTGATTCTAGAATGCTGAGAAGTAAAGTACAAACCATACATTATTAGGTAAATTTCCCAGCGCCTTTATCAAAATTAGATTTAAGGCACAGATTACTGGTTTTATATCAAGGTGTTCTGCCCTCTGGTTCAGTGTTGTTTGGTGGCTTTAGTTGTCCTTTAAAGCAGATCAATTCGCAAAGGGTATCATTAATTGTGTTTCTGCCGGTGTGCAATTCACAAACAAAAATATTTTGGATAGAACAAGTTGCATCGAAGGCTGGGTACAGACTAGCCTATTATTTGTCTCAACCGAGCATTCACTGCGAGCGAGCGAGCGCTCGGCCGGAACAAATTACTGTTTGTCGGGGAATAGTGTCTTTGACTGATCTTGTGGTCCCATAGGGAATTTGATTTACCAAAGGGGCCCGTTAGTCCAAATCGGCTGCAGCCGACCGCCCCACACTAGCAGATATTTCTGACCGACGAGGATGGGTCGGTTGGCCAGAAATATCTGCTGGTGTGCACCCAGCCTAAATGTAGAGAATCCAAATTGGGCTATCATTGACTGTAACAGCTAAAACAAAAGCTATACTGATTTATAAAGTGTTCTGCCAAAAAAAAAAAAAAAAATCTAACTTGTCGCAGAACTGAAGCATAAATATAAATAAGTCTGCTAGCCAATGGAGCTGGCCTAGCCATTCTAAAAAGAAAGTCCCCAAAAGGATCATCTGCATTCATTTTACATCCCCATTTGTTATTTAATATTTAAAAGGACTACAGACCAACGCCTTAAGCAATGGGTGATCATTTTTATGTCCAGTAGAAACTTCGGTAATGATGGCTGAACAAAAAAGGGTAAATATCTTGCTTTTACCATATACAGAAGGAGTTTACACGGAAAAGCAATAGACAAAATCTTTTCTTAAAGGACAACTAAAGCCACTGAACAACACTGAACCAGAAGGCAGACCACCTTGATATATAACCAGTAATCTGTGTCTTACCTCTCATTTTGATACGGGTGTTGGGAAATTTACCTAAATAACATATGGTTTGTGCTTTACTTCACAGCATTTTAGTATCACACCGTTTGGTCAATGACCATTTCGTTCTGCACATGCTCAGTCCTTAGCTATGGCAGAAACTTTTTACAGTTGGTCACACCCATTAATAATCTCTAGCCAATCATTTTACTGGACAGATAAAACAAGGAAGCATGTGACTGAGGTCAGGAGGTGTGGTCTGACACTGCACATACACACAGATACTTCATCCAGTTCTTAACAGGCTTACATTTACTTTAATACAGTTTACTGAAGTGGGATTTTATAGCTTATTGGGGTTTCTAGGGGGGTTGTTTTCAGATTCTGGAGTATGAAAAATTGGGTTTAGTTCTCCTTTAATGTTTTCTGTTTAATAAAACAGCACCCTCGGTGTGGCTTTTGCTGGTATCTGTTTTAAACAATATTTGCTATTTTTTCACAGATGATGAAATTTTCCTGGGATAATTACAAACGATATGCATGGGGACTAAATGAGTTGAAACCTATACAAAAGCAAGGCCATTCAAGCAATTTATTTGGTGAGTACTGATCAGTACTTTAACAATAGCATTACTTTTTTAGGGTAATGTTACAACTGCGACTTTAATACACTGACAAAATGACAGAGAATTATCACAAATTCCTTCCAATTAAGGTTAGCAAAATAGACATAGCATGTAATTTTGGGCATTAACTCAAATATGGCAGAAAAGGGCTATAATAAGCAGCAGATTTGGATAATAAGGGGTTTTCAATTCTTCTGTGTTTGCTGACGACACAAAACTTTGTCAACCATTACAAAATTTAAGAGGATGTGTAATCATCGCAGGGGGATCTAAATAGATTGTCACATTGGGCTGCTAAGTGGCAGATGAGATTCAATGTTGGTAAATGTAAGGTGATGCATTTTGGACTTAAAGGGCAACTATAGTGAAAAAAAAACTTTGTCTGTATACATTAGAAGGAATTAAAAAGAAACAATTTTCTCACTATAATTGCCCTTTAAAACTCCTTGTGCTGCTTATACTATAAATCGCTCTGTGTTAAGTGAATCCCTGTCGGAAAGGGATCTTGGAGTTTTGGTGGATAACAAACTTAAAGGGCAATTATAGTGAGAAAATTGTTTCTTTTTAATTCCTTCTGAGGAGGGGGCGGAGCCTACCAGAGCAGCGTTGCACTAAGACTGTGCTTTAAGTTACGCGAACCCAGGGGTGAGGACCTAGTGGTTCAGGTCCTCACCCTGGGTAAAAGGTAATGAACAAAGAAGAGGAGCGGAGGGAAGGTGAGTATAATTGTCCTTTAAGGTAAGCGTAATTTGCATTGAAAACCATCAAACATGAGTCCTGCTCCTGATGTCCAGTGTGCATGCTTCTGTTTGAAGTTTGTGTTCAGCTCGGGGAAGATTGCACCTGAGTGGTGAGGGATATATTTGTACCCAGTTTGCTGATTATGTCCATTGTTTACAACACAGAAGCAGCTTTGTGAAGGGTCTGGGACAGACTTCTGCACTTGGACCACCTGTAATTAATTGTGAGTGTGTCTGTTTATTTAACTGTACCCACTTTATAGCTTACTGTGTGGATTTTATGCAGCAACATTGTTTGGTAAACTCTGGCTACTTTGTTATATTTAAAGGAGCTATTTTATAGAGTTACTCACATGGTGGGTGGTAAACTCATATACCAGGGCTGAACAAATCTTTTCTGGCGACCAGGAAAATTTACCAAGTCAGTGCAAATTTGTGTACCTCCTCCCACAAAGCGTTCCTAGGTTGGCTGACAGAGGTGCGTTATTTATTTAATTCGTACCTTAGTCCTGCAGAATGCGAGGGGTGCTGGGATCCTGTTGTGCAGAGCGATAGAGTGAACTTCCAAATCGTGTCCTATGATTAGCTGTGCATCTGCGAGAATCTGTGTTTTGCCATTCCTGTTCGCACCTCCTGTGTCTCATGCAAATATAGGGGTGAGGTGCACTGCTTACAAGTGTGGCTACATTGCAGACACGGCAGGTTGTGCACTAATTTATCGACGGAAGTTAAGGGGGACACTAGACTTTAGAGACTCCTACATCCCTGGTATTGTTGGGAAGCCTGTGTATAATATGCAGAAAGTAAAGGCAGAAGTGGGACTACTGCGGATCAGCATTTGGCAGAAAGAACCTTCAGGACTGTCACTCCCATGTGAGTATAATAGTAACTTTATAAACATGACCTATGGTTCACAGGGAACAGTGTTAAGAAATTTACCCCGCCCGGTTGGGGTGAAATGTACGTCGGCTAACATAGTGAGGACCTGGCTGATCTGCAATCCCGGTACACGGACAGTGATATTTGGTGGAGAGACGAACTTTTATTCCACTGCAGACATATTTGGCAGAAGCTCTGGATACTAACCTCGGTATTTCCTAGTTTGGGGATCAAGGGAGATTGAGTATGGATCTTACATCATAATACTGGGGACGTCCTGTTGATTTCCTGGAGTGAGCTTAGATGTGAGTTTGGGTTGATTGACATTCAATGTTGGTGGCAGCAACAACAGTCTTTTAACTTGAGACTTAATAAAAGAGTTTAGCTTTTGAAAATTCCTAATAACTTTTTAACTATTCCTCTTCCTCTGGTCTTTATACCCCCAACGGGGTGTTGATTACGTATTTGACCTGGGACTAACACGGACAGTATTACTGGATTTTACTAGAGGGTCAGACTAGGTCCTTGAGGCTGTTCATGTTTTTATCAGCATTGTGCACTTTATAATGTTATTTTGTGTAATGGTATAAGATTGTGTCACACTAATATATAAAGCACTTTATTTGGGTAGATTTATATATATACCACTAGCAAAAGTGTGCTCGTTGGTGCACAGTGGAAATTGTGTGTAGGTTTTACTATGTGTAGTTGCAGTGCTCACAGGAACCATCAGGAAACATCCAGGGGGGCAATAATAAAATTAGTCTGATGGTCCTAAAAAACCCCCAAATAATCGCATCATATTAAATGAACTAACACGCACTTATATCCTCCCTTACCTATACTACCTGCCAGCTATAATATAGAGGGTCTATGTGGAATAAACCTGCAGGTCTGAGAACTGACCCAAGCAATCTAAACAGCACCTTTGGGCAATCAAAAGCAGCCCGTACATATATCCAATTTTACTTTCCCCTGCGACATTAGACCGATCCTGCAAGAACCGCCTGTCTGTGGCATAGAAGAATGGGAAAGGTGGTTCTGTCAAGATCAAACTAATATTGCATGAGCGCTTGGTTGGATAAGTAAAATCGAATATATGTATAGCCACCTTAAAATCCTATACAGTATCCTGATTAGCATGCAAGGTTCATATTTATTAGTATGTACCACAAGAAGTTTAACCTATGGGATTAGGACTTGGGAGCACAGGATACTGAGTGAATACCTGAGGAAGGGACCGTGCGTCCCAAAACGTTGTGTATGTTGTTTGAATAAACACATTTGGATTCAGCAAATGTGCTCCCCCATTAATTTTCTTGTGCTATAGAACTATTTGATCCTTGGAGTGGAGGGCTAGGGGGATAGCACCTACTTATTTGTCTGGCAAACAGCCAACATCGGTGTCCTGGAGTGTACCCTGAATTTTACTGATTGAATATGCATGTTAGGGAGAGGTGTGGCTAGAGGAGCTAAAAGCTCCACATAGAGTATAAAATGAAATAGAGCCTTCTTATAACAGAAGGTACCTCATAGTCATACTATAATAGCATTGCCTTAATAATCTAACATATAAACACATATTTCTCACTTAAAAAAATGGGTGGGGACATGCAAAGTATCTTATTTATTGCCTGTGGCAAAGGCATGTGTCTAGATATAATACAGCCTAATGGTATAGAGCAGGCGTGTTTAACTTGTGACCTTTTACGTGTTTGAAAACCACAATTCCCAGCATTCTTTGTTTGCAGTAAGTTTTTTCTTAATATCCTGTAGCTAAGGCATCTGTCTAGTTCTAATACAGCCTAAGCTTGTGACCTTTCACATTTTTGAAAACTACAAATCCCAGCATTCTCTGTTTTGCAGTTAGTGTCTTCTTAATGTAGTTTTAAACATGTGAAAAGTTCAACTGCCAGCATTCCCTAACTGCACAGAATTCTGGAAAACTTAGTTTTCATACATCCTGGAATAAAGACATTTTCCTGACTAACAGACATTAAAAGCAAGTGATTCATCTGCCTTTCCCTTACATCCTTACATCCATAGCTATTAGACTATTGGATTAGGGAAGCATTATATGGGTCACTTGGTTGGAGCAACGTTAATGCCCGCTTTGCGGCAGCAGCACGAGAACCAGAAGAGGCAACCAGAGGTTGCTCTATACAAGTAAGTATTAATAACACCAACTAATAGCTTGAGATAAATACTTATGTGCGGGTAAGATTCACCCAAAATCGCACAGCCTCTGGTAAATCCCGTACGGGAGATTTGCCCAGAGAGCTTGTGCCTCTGGGTGAATCTCCCCGTTAGAGTCATAAACTTTACCATATTTGCACTCACTTCCAAATACCACCTACCTGGCAGTTATAATCTATAAAGTCTAAAGGTTTGTGAACACATGCGATCACCGGTGCCTACGCATGACGTGCGAACGGCCGTTTTGGGTTATATTTGTGGCGTGTATTGACAGAATGGCCATTTTAGCCGATAAAGTGCTCATACATGGCACGATTATCGCCTGTTCGTACACATCGCGCATCATGGGTTGGCACCCATGTGTGTACGAACCTTAAGGCTGGATAAACACCAGTAACGAACCAATAGTGCCACGGATTAGTCAGCTGGAAATATGTGATTGTGTGGGGCAGCCAGCTGCGACCGAGTTCGGACCAAATGATCAGTCTGTCACATGCGCTGCTCGCTGCAGCCACTGTTACTATGACCAACAGTCATCTGTCCTGGCAGGGCTCTCACAAATCAGATGCTCAGTTAGGACACATGATAGTTATATGTATCCAGACAAAATGGTATTAACCTGCAGATCTGAACACAGATCCAGGCAATCCTGCCACAATGTGCAATTCAATCTGAACAGCTCCATTGGACACCCTGAGACCCTATACAGGATCCAGAATAACATGCTAGGTTCATACTTATTAGTAATTACCACAGCAAGTTCCAGATTTGCAGTCACTGTGGGGTTAGAAAACACAGAATTCTGATTAGCTTGACAAGTTATGGAGAGGTTTGGACACTTCCTGTCTAGCAAACAGAAACTGGATTGTCTCATTACTTTTTATGGAGAGGGGAGGGGGAGTAAATGTGAGAGTCTGAAGAATTTTCTAATTGGCTAAGACTGTCACAAGTTTTACAAACAGCACATAACTGGGTGTAATACAGGAACTTCCTTACACTTCCTGTCTTGTCCTGGACAGTGCCTAAGAGAATTTTTTGATTTGCTAACAGTGGAAGATCAGAACCTCTTATTGGATGTTAGTAAAATTCCACTTCCTTTTAGTGTCTACATGGAGACCCTGTAGAAATCCTGGAGATGTGTCTTAACCTATCATTTTGAGTTTTCCATTCAAACTTAGGGGTGTCCAGTAAAGTAAGTTTAGTTTATTAATTGTATATAAATTGTTTTGTAATTCAGTAGTAGGTAGTAGTACTATACTTTGGTGTTATTTCTTATGGTGATTTTAATTAAATACTGCTAATTACACACATACATATGGACCTTTCCTATGTGTAATTATGCTATATACCCCCACCTAGTTAGTTGCTCCTAAAAACTCAATGCAATCTCCGTAAAAATATAAATTTATATAATATAAGGGCTTTTGAGTCTGGTGTATTATTTTGGCAGCTATCAGTTATTCAGAATTTGATTAATTACATGTAGATCGGGCATGTTAGCACTGGACCTGATCTTTTCTCCATACAAGTCTAGTTGCAGCTGCTAGTGCTAATTGGGATATCTTTTTTTGGAGGTCTTTCCCTTCATTTGTGCATTTTTGGATAAGAAATTTACTAGACAGGCAGCATTGTCTTTATTTACAGTAATGAAAATGCAATCAGTGTTTTTTCCCCATACTGAAGGGGTGTGGGCGAGTGGAGAATGTGTATGCATGTTTGAAAGAAAGTATGAATGAACAGCTATGTGTATATTTGGGAGAATATGCTTTTGTGGGTATGTATTTATAAAGTGTGCATGTTAGAGGTAAAGTTTGTGAAATCGTACATGTAAAAGTGTCAGAAAGCGAGAATGCTTTGTACTAATGTTCGTGTATGTAGGTGATAATGTCTTTGAAAGAGAGTGTGTGTGCATGAGGGTTTGTGAGATAGTGTTTTAGTATTAAAGTTTGTGTGAGAATATGTAATGGATATAAAGAGGTTCAGTGATATCCCCATGTACGGGGGGGGGGGGGGGTTATTTGCAGTTTGGCTTATTACATTATTTATGTACATTTTGTAAACTTAGGATTTTATCTTGTTTGTTTTTATGTGCATTGTTTGGTTGTTATTTAATTTGTTTGTTTTTTTAATTTCACTTACTTATTTTGTCCTAATAGTTTTTAGGTACTTTTCAGTTCTGTTAGATTAGGTTGTGCATTTGTACCACTTCCCCTCATTTTATTTAAATGTGCACCCTTTATCTTGCTCAGCTAAGATCATTTGTGTTTTATTACTGAGCATGATGGGAATTGTAGGCTTTGGTAAGAATGTTCTGTTTGGACCTGTTAAGACAGTGTGTCACATACTGTGTGAAGGACAACTATAGTGTCTGCAGTGGAAACCCCCCTCTCTTTAAAAGAACACAGGGTGAGGACCTAAACCGCTAGGTCCTCACCCCTGGGTTCAGCTTCTAAAGGTTCATACACATGTGCGATCGCGGGTGCTCAGAGATTGTTGCCCGACTTGCCGATCGGATCTAAGAACGAGCGGCCGTTTCAGCCTATAAAGTGCTCATACACGGGGCGATTATTGACCGAAACAGGCGTTCGTACACATCATGCGTCACAGGTTGGCACCCGCGATCGCACGTGTGTGTCGAACCTTAAGTCTTGTACTTACTTCTAGAATAACCAATGTTACCCGCCTCCCTCTCCTCACCTGGGGCTTCAACAGCATGTCTTCTATTGTTTTTTTTTTTCCTTTTTTTTTTTTTTCTTCCTCTGGATCACCTGTTAAATAGTGTTAATGAGTAGGATATAAAGGTTGGACTAGATGGACATATGTCTTTATACAACCTCAATTACTATGTTACTATGTAACTTATACAGGCATTATGGGTAGGGTATTAAGGTTGGACTAGATTGACGAATGTCTTTATAAAACCTCCAATACTATGCTACTATGTAACTGTTAAACAGGCATTATGGGTATGGTATAAAGGTTTTATATTTCATTCTAATCGACATCCACATCATATTGTTGCATACTTGGGATGACCAGTCCTGTTTTGAAGCACAGTTCTGGATCTGTGTGTCTTGTGTAATGGGCAGGGCTATGGGATGGGGTTGGGTGGAGTTATATATGGGTGGGGGCGGGTCACATGTCAATCGAAGTATGAAGTTGCTGGCTCCTAACATTTACCTCCTTTCCTCTTGTGGCAAAGCTCTAGCACTTCCATTTATATAATTTATATATTTATGTACTGAACTATTATGTATTTGTTCCCCTTGTATGACTTTATTGTTTTTCGTTACTGTACAGCGCTGCGTCCCCAAGTGTCGCTTTATAAATAAACTATACATACATACATACCTTGTTGAAGGTTTTTCTTAGCATAATTTGCAACTCATTTTAGTTTGCCACAGGGAGCAGACCTTGTGACTGCAGGAGGGCCCATCTTCTTAGGCTGTGTACACAAGATGCAATTCTTTTGCCAGATCGACTGCTGATCAGCCGATCAGGTCAAAAACGTTTCATGGGTTTTTTTGGGGGGAAGAATTGGAAAGCGTGTACCCAGGCTGTATCTGTACCACGATACAGTCTCTCCCCAGAAAGACACTGTAGATTAAACAGGGAAGGGGCCCCTCCATAGTTTTGCTGGGGGTCCCAGTGACTCCTAGTTACCCCAATAAATATACAGTTCAGAAATACTTCAGTCTCAACTTTTTGACATTAAATACATTCTTCTTCCATTCTTAACCTTTTTCTTAGCAGTGTAACTGAATTTTTCCGATGGTTTGTCTCTCCAACTTTGCACACATTGCGTATGAAAAGTCAGGAAACTATACAGGTACAGATCAAAGGCTAAAGGGTAAAACCTGTGCAGATAATTGTGAAACACTTTAAACACAACATAAAACAAACACAAAATTGTTCAGGTGAGTACTATTTAAAGGGTAAGGGTAAGTAAACTGAAAAAACATGACTTTACCTTAAAGGAGAACTAAACTTCAGTTTTTCAGATCCTAATGTGAAAGTTTTTCTCCCCAGAACACCTACACGTTGAAAGATTCTTCTCTAGTTATTTGCATTTAGTAGATATGAGTAATAGATTCTGTAACAAAGGAGGCTTCCATCTTGTTGCCAGTACAACTCATAGCCCATGTTGGCTTCAAAGAGCCACGCCCCCTGACCCCAGCATTCACTGTCTCTATGTGCAGAGTTTCTAGCATCTCTTTCTAGTGAAAGATAAAGCCTCTAAATGTACCTGGAATCACAGCTGATTTGCTGGTGGCGCACCATGTAAATGCTGTGTGTTTAGAAACAATCAGACCAAGAAGTCGCAAGTTCAAATTCCCTAGTTTACTTATGAAACAATATAACATGGTCTACTGCCTGAGTTTAGTGCTTTTTTTGTTTGTTTGTTTCCATGTTTCTAGAAAAATATGAAGTTTCTACATATGTACAATCTTTATATATAGCAGCTCTGTTATTTATTTACCAACCAGTGTGAATTGCTGACAGTCTTCCAGTAGCAATACAAAACAGTGTACTGATTTTACTGACATTTACTTCTGTTGATTGAGAGTTCACCTGTGGCGTGTTCTGATAAATTGCTGGGTTAGGAAAAAAATCAGACTATTGGGACACAGGTTCGATTCCCCATGTTCCCTTTTTTTGTTTTTATTATGTGTCTAGCAAAAGATAAAGACTCTACATGTACTAGTCCATTACTTATTAGCCCTTGTGGCCTAGTGGTAGAAAGCTTTCTTCTTAGAAAGACACAGAATAGAAGGTTGCTGGTTCGATTCCCCATACTTACTTTTATTTTTTGCTGAAATGTTAAATGTTCTGTTTCTTTCATCCATGCTAGCAAAGACATACACTGCAAAGATTACTTTTCTTTTTTGTATGTAAAGCATAGGAATTTATCATTGTTAGGGACAGGAGCATTTCTAATGTGTTTACACAAAAACTGCACTGGTATCTGTGTTCTGTGTCAGAGGGAGGGAACTCTGAGCTGTAACATGATTGTCTGTCAGCTTCCAGGAAGCAAGACTGCAGTTTCCTGTGAAGTGTCCGGCGGACACTTAGATGGGTTTTCCCAGATAAGGTGAATTATGGGAGCTGACCCTTAGTACACACAGGTTATTTTCATAAATCACCCAGCATCCACAGCAAAGGGAGACATGAGACACAGCTTGTTGTTCATTTGTGAATGTGCTCTCTCTATTGGGACAATAATCAATACATGTAAGTAGCATATAATCTGAGGCGTGTGTGGCTGCATGCCTTCAATACAGCACTTGTATTGCTCACACTCTCTCTCCTCCCACTCTTAACAGATGCTACCTGTATCAGACACAAGTCTCTGTTACGACAAGCATGCTCCATTTTCACTATGAGCCAACACTGGGAGAGGAAATTCCCCTAATAATGCATTTCACTACTTGCGGTACACACCAGAGTGTAGGAGCCAAAGTAATAGATTGCCACCATTTTTAGTCCTCCAGGGCAAACTTGGAACATGGACTACATTTCCTATGATCCTAGTAATATTTGTATGCTTGGTTAAGATTGTACGAACTTCCTCTTTTACACTGCAGGCTATGTAGAATATTTTATCCATTACTTTCTATGGTCAAGTTCCTCTTTTCTTGTTCAAACTAGAGCTAAATGCAATTTATAAGTATTCCAATGTCGGTTATACAGTAATGTCCAGCAAACCACCCAACCTGACTTTTCCCCCACAAATAGTCAAGCCTGCATACAGCATTCCGACTGTCAAAACTCGTCACCATTCCAGCTACAGTAAAATTACTAACCGAAGAATAGTTTTTTGAGAGCAAGGAACTTGATTGACAGCTGAAATATAAGAGGTTTTAGATTGGATATCTAAAGAAATAGGGGGCAGAACAAAAAAAAATGATACAGTGGTGGTTGGGAAGAATTATAGTTTCCAGTTATGGTCAATTTAAAACAACCTATTTTTCAGTATAGATGCCCTTTTAAGTAAATTCAAGTGGCTCAAATTTGTGTGTAAGGAGTTCACCACACTCCCAACAACTTATAAAGCAAATAAGAACTGTATTCACACAAGGACCAACGAGCGGTGCTCGGAGAAAACCGCACTACATGTTTCAGACCAGTGTGGTCTTTTCCTCAAAATTTTTTTTTTACTATCACACTTGATAAAGGACCAGTTAGATCTGAAACATGTTGTGCTGTTGATGGTACAATAAAGCACTTTTGGCATACTTATTGGTGTCTTGGAATCCATCAGGATCTTCATTTCTTCAGATTGCTATTTTCAATATTGGTTGCAGGAGTAAAGCCAACCTAGGAGAGACCTGATGGTAGCATGTATGCAGACAATATTCTTACCTGGCTTTTTAGCTGCCTTGTCTATTAATAAGATGGGGAGAATATAAGTCATTAGTGCTTCCCTTTAGACATACGCAAATAAGGAACAGACTTCTGGGTAATTTCCATGTTTCCATAGTAGCCCTTTAGGAGAGCTAGCCACAGACCGGTTTTGGCTTTATTGAGCCATCTTCAGTGTAGCGTAGGCCTCTAGTTTTGCAATGTGAAGCGCCTATGGACAGACGTCACTAAGAAATACAGTTGTCATTTCTTTTTTTGATTTTGAAACAAATATATATTTTTGTAGTAATTACCTAACACCAATAATGCATCATTAATCAGCCGTTTATGAATATGTATCAGAACAAAATGCATGTTAGATTTCCTTTAAGGGAAGCTGCATTTATTTAAAAAAAAATGATGGCATTGCTGCATATTTTTCTGTATCTGTATTTCTGTACAAAATGTTTGTGTTCTGCTGTATTTCATTTAGATTCCCAAAGGCAGCATGCTGTCTTACAAAGCATGTTTTTTTTGTTTTGTCAAAGATGCCTTTTTTTTTCCTTCTTGACACTGTCATGGCACTTCTAGGCAGGGTGGGAGGTTGCTGCATTTGCTGGCTTGCTTACCGTGCTATCATTATGTTCTGTCAGTGGGCACTGACAAAATTTGGGAGTATGTATTGTAAATGTATTTTCCATGAACACTTTCAGAAGCTCTATCTGTTTGCATTTGTGTTTTTTTAAAATGTGTGTAGCCTAGTAAAAAAACAAACCAACCCCCCCACAAACAAAATAATTTTTATTGATTAAAATATATTGATTTAAAAAGAAAGTTTCATTGTGTTGCTGTGAATAAGTAAGTCGGAGCTTTATGTATAAACTGTCTTGTTTTTTTAAAAAGGTGTACTCATACAAGCTTAAACTTTAAATAGGTACTGTAAGCAGCATGACCTTACTGGGTCTATTGATATTGCAACTCTCCTACCATTTTAGATCTTTAGCATTTCTCAGAATTCTTTAGCTTAAAGTGTGTTCTTTATGCTAGAAACAAAGCTCAAAATGACTTAAAGTCTGAAAAATAAACCCTTTCTTAAAATATCTTAATAAAGAATTTATCGCTACCAGAAGGGGATCAGAAGTAGAAGCCAGGGGTAATTATTTTTTTGTTTGAAACAATTATACACACTGAGGCTTTCTTAGACTGAAGTTTACCAGGGAGCTGAAATGTGTTGGCAGTGTGTGTTGTATTCTTTATTGTTTTATTTAATTTTCAACTTGTTAAAGGAGAACCAAAGTAAAAAAAAAAAAGCCCTCTCTTTTAAAGGGCAACAATAATGAATCAGTGAATTGCCCAAGTTTCGAAAAACTTAATGGTATGTCATTTATTTGGATATTTCGATCCGTCTGTAAGATGTATGCATTGTAAATAATAAAAAAAAACAAAAACGCTTGTGACAATTCTACCCTTCCATATCACCCACCTCAGTTAATCGTACAAACGGGGAGGACCTAAACTGTTGCAGGGTCCTTAGCCCTAGGTCTTACTGTATATACTTGAGTACAAGTCAAGGTACCTATTTTTACCTGAAAAATTAGTAAAACCTGATTGACTCGAGTATAAGTCGAGGGTAGAAATTGACCACTACTGCCTTCTGATTCTGTATTGTTTTGTGGCTTAAGTTGCCCTTTAAATGGACAGCAGAATTCCCATACATTAATCCCATACAGTAATAGCCAAATCCAGTACCAGTAACCCCCAATTCCTTGGCACTCCAGATGTTTTGGAAACTACAACTCCAAGCATGAGGAGTGGCAGGGTTCAATAAACTTTTAATTAAGCTTACCATCATTTACAATTCTCTTGACCCCCTTATAGTAAAGACCCTCTGACCCCCATATAGTAAAGGGCCCTCTGACCCCCATATAGTTTAGTGTCACTTGCATTGAACTAGCAGCCATTTTTTGCCCCAAGCTCAGGAGACCCATTAGATTTACAGCATCCAGATGAGCAGTAACAGTGCTGAGTGCTCCAGCAGCCTGACTACAGGAAGCAGGAAGGAGTGTAAAGGCAGATCGGCTATTGTAACTTTCTATGCAGATTTTTAACACATCGCTTCCTGCTGGTTACAATCCGCAATTGCAGCATTTGGATCTAAATTAGGACTTGACCCAAGTATAAGCCAATGTTAGGTTTACAGGCTAATTTTAAAGCCTGAAAATGTGGACTTATATTCAAGTATATACGGTAACTTATTGATTAAATCGATCCCTGCAAAGTTGTCTTCATGGATCCGCTTCCAAGGCTCCCCTGCCATAGTCTGTATCTTTGCAGAGAGTGTCTTCCCATTGGTTTAATAGGGAACAAGTCCAGAGCTGGATTTTAAAAATCCGACTTTGAAGAACTTGTGTTCCGCAAAAAGGTAAGATCCAGGGGTGAGGACCTAGGTCCTCATCCTGGATACAATTACCATTGTTAAGCCTGCAGATGTACTTCAGTTATGCTTAACAGTGCATGAATATCCCAGCATTGGCAGTGGTCCTACAAAAGTAAACCAAAAGTTTATAGCAATTTCTCCCATAAAGAACAGGCACTTATTGCTGGATTCCTAGATAAGAATAAAATACAGAATATTCTCAAGTATAAGCTGAACAGAGTATAAACCAAGTAAAACGGATTGACTAAAGTGTAAACCGAGGGTAGAAATTATAACCACTTCTGCAAACGTGTAATTAGTTAATCTCACTTTGTGATATTAAAATGCTGAGAAAATAAAAAGGTGTTCTGCCTTTTGTTCAGTTTGTTTTGATGCTTTAGATGGACCCTTTTATAATATAAAGCAGAATTCCCATACAGTAGTAGAAGAACTTGATGGGCCTAATATACGAATAGCAAAATCCAGTAACCCCTTATCCCTTGGCAGTCCAGATGTTAAGAAACTACAACTCCAGACAACCAAAGCAATAGTTGTAGTTTCCAAACATCTGGAATGGCAATGTTTAACAGTGGCAATCTTTTCAACAAAGATACCGCAGCCCCCCTCTAAACTGTCCAATATATAGAAAAGAAGCTGCACACCCTAGGCACTAGCATGTGCCGCTGGTTAGTTTTCTGGTGGTGCTGGTCACCTGAGTGTTCTGCCACGTCCTTAGTGAAGTAAGTTAAAAGAATAGTGACCGCACACAGCCAATCAGTGAAAAGGGTCCTTAACGCATTTATTTAAAGTGTAACAAACAAAATTACGTTTCGGTGGGGCCTAGCTTCTGATGAAGGGTGGCTAGGCCCCCCGAAACATAATTTTTGTTACACTTCAAATAAATGGGTTTGCAATTTAAACTGTAAGATTGCAAAGTAGAAGAGGCACTTTTGAGTTTGAGCTTCTTACCTTCTTGAGGGCTGACTGGACCCGCTCCTTACTTGGTACGCCATGTCCGGTGAGAGGTGGTGTGTAACTTACGTGACATGCTCGCGCCTGTGGCATCACAAGCAGCCTTTTACTTGTATCCTACTGCTGGAACAGAGCACCATCAGCTGCATCATAAGCCCCGCCCCTTAAGCTTCTTAGTCATTTTAATGCTAGCCACAAGCCTGAATAAATATCTCTTCTTAAGGTGCCCAGAGAAAAGGATAGAGAATAGCTGCAAGCCTGTAACTAGCTTGGTTTTGGGGGGTGGGGCTTATGATACGGCTCCTGCTATTTCTGTCACGTCAGAGGTGCAAACAAGGAAGTGTGGTCACCACTGATGCCTTGCAGTGCTGAGGTCCCGAGTTTGAATCCACCCTTGGACACATCTGCAAGGAGTTTGTGTGTTTTCCCCATGCTTGTGTGGGTTTCCTCCAGGCACTCCGGTTTCCCCCACAAGCATAAAGACATACTGATAGCTTGTATGTATCAAATAAATGTGCTTAGATTGTAAGCTCTTCGTGGCAGGGCCGGATGTAAATTTATACTTGTAATTGTAAAGTACTATGGAAGATGTTGGCGCTATATAAATCCACAATAATAATAATAATAATAAATTCCTATGACTTATTTTTCATATCTATAACTTTTGATCAACAGCTTCTGTATATTCCATCATCTTAAGTTTGTGTAAAAGGTATTATGGAGCTCTTTTCATACTTGTATTGAGACCAATTGTATTGTATGGAAAACTCATATATCAACCTTTAAATATGTCCACTACTGAGAAATGCATTGCACAGAGCTGTGCTGAGATCAGGTTCAATATATAATGCTACACCTGCAGCTCTGCATTATGTTGTTTCTATAGGTGTACTAATTAAAGTGGTAATGTTGAAGAGTATGGTAAACTTTCATACTGCAATGCTGGGCAGTATTTCCATTACAATTATGCAGGCTACATTTCACTGTAGCCATACAGCATGCATTCAAAAAAACAGATACTTATAAACTTGCATTATGTAGCATTCATATGTGTTCAGATTAAAGGGACAACAAAATGTATACTACCCTTCAACATTTCTAAGGCACACTTAACAGCCTAAGAATAACAGCATAGTGCAGAGCTGTGAATGGAGAATAGCTGTGAACATGATCTTAAAACAATCTTGTGCAATGCATTTCTCATCACTGTACCTATCTGAAAGTGAATGTTGGAGGGTATATAATAAATTATCTGGTCAGAGCAGCTGTCAATTTTACTGTAATGCACAAAGGGAGGTGGAAAAAAAAAGGGTGGTAAATGTGGAACTTCTAATTTGCATAGAGATGGACCAGGTTTGTGTAAAGTTTTAAGTAATTATGGGCTTGTTTGAAAGGTATGTGATAGCTGTTTTCAATAGTTACCCTTTGATTATTTAAAAACTCCACCTTAGTGTAGAGATCCACCCTCTGCACAGAAACAGACATACCAAACTTCGTTCCCTCTACCTCTGCCTCTATTGCTACTTCCGTAAAAGGAGTAGCAATAGGGGCTGGACCGTCAGCCAGCTTTAGATAGAGCAGAAAGAACAGAGGTGGGTAAATCGGTTTCTGTTCAGTTTTAAATGTTATAACCATAGTGTTTAGGGTTGGGGGGGTCCCCTACACTACAGAAAAAAAAAAAAAAATTATATATATATATATATAATATACAAGAATTGTGGAAGCACTCCAATTAGGCTAATTTACAACTACATTTAGTGGAAGTGCTACTGATCTGGTCAAACATTTATACAAACATAGGAAAGATAATCAATGCACATTCCTAGGCCCCATACAATATCATATTATCTGCACACTGGCATACTTAATAAACAAAGGGGTTCGGAGGGAGGGGGGAGAGCTCCCCAGTGCATGCCAGAGTCCTCCAAGAGGATAGGGAAGGGGCAGATACCTTATTACACACAGAGAGAGGCTCCTACTCTTCAGTTTCATGGACTTTCAGAATGCACTGCAGGAACACCATAAGGAGCAGAGGAGAAAGGTAAGGATTTATTACACTACACAGTGGGCAAATGTAAGTTTTGGGGGAGGACATGCCCTTTAATAAGGATTTTTACGGTGTCTACCCTATGCCTGTGAGTGATGCTGTGGTTCAGACCTTATTTATTTTATTTTTTTTGAAAATAGCACTCGTCCACAAACGTTATATTATGACATATTGCTCAACCTTTAGGCTATACATCTGAACATTATGAATTTATAATATTATTATGTCTGTCACCCTCTCTTCCCACCCACCCTACATTCTCTGCAGATAAACAGAGCATAGTTTAGGTCTATGTTGTGACGGGGAAAAGGTCTTGTTTGTATTAACTTTAAAGCTGTTCGCAAATGATTTCTGCCATTTAAGCTTTGTCACCACTTGTTAATATGGAAAGTACGGAAAGGTCTATTCTGCATAACAAGCTTTTTAATAATAGAATAACTAAATATGATGTAGTTTTAAAATGTCATTTATTTTTACTTTGAATTTTATTAGTCCTGCTCTTGATAAATTACTTTGATTTCAGAATGCTCCAAATCTACCTGCAACTAGAGACTTTCAACAATTTTGTTCTAATTTAGATTTAAAAACACAGTCCAACTAAACTGGCTAAAATGTTTCCAACAACTGTATCATATATGTGTTGCAAAGATTGTGGTCAAGTAGGTTTCCTTCTTAAATATCTGGTGGCATACCAATTAATAATTACAACCATACTGGCTGGCAGTTTTTTTATATTTACTGTACATAAATGACAACGCCTCAAAAAAACAAGAATAACTGATGTAAAAGCAATATTTTCTCTCACCTCTTTTTTTTTTTTTTTTGACATGGGTGATGGTAAATTTACCTTGGTAACATGGGATTTGTGCTTTATTTCCCAGCATTCCACAATCAGAGTTTTTACAATTTTTACAGCAGTCACACCCACTAGTAATATGTGACAAAGATTATGGAAATCAAAATATAGGGTTTAGTTCTTCTTTCACAATTTCCATTGTCTCCATTTGTGTTTTAAAATCTAGGTATATCTACTATTTCGTGCTTCATATTCTTGCAGTGGCTAGATTATGAATTGCAACAAAAACTCTTCCCTCCATTTGCAAATTTATACAAACAATAGTATAACATGTACTTGGATTTTTTTTTTTTAAATGCCTGTATGATGAAAAATGGGAGTTAAGGATATATAGCAAATTACTTTATACCTCTGAAAAGATGATATACCCAAGTTTTGTTACAATTAATTTTAACTTTCTTTTAAAATAATATGGAAATTTTGTGATACTATTATATTTCTTTACTCTGCATTTTTGAATATTCCAAATAATGATTTTCTTTCTTTCTTTAAAGGAACAGTTCACTTGAAAAGTGAACCATTCCTTTAATGTATTGATTGAAGCCCGGTAGGTTAAGGAGCTATGCCTTACCTCCTGTTCTTCAATCAATTGAGCAGGAGCCAGGCACAAAGGAAAGTATAGCTCCTTTTACCTCCCAGGCTTCAATTAGTACATTAAAGGGCAAGTCCAGCCCTAAAATGAAAACTTACATACAGGTAAATCACCCCCCAAGACCCTAAACGGTAATAGTTTGAAATGTGAAATATATAAGTCTAACCTGAAATCCTGCACAATGTCCTGTTTCCCCTGTTTCTGCTTCCTGGTTCTTCTACTTAGTAACTGCCAGTTATGGATTTGACAGTTGACATCACAGCCAATGACTGAATGTTAATGTCCTACCTGCCTCTTCTGAGCATGCCCAGGCTCAGTACCTGCTCAGTGCAGGTTTCTAAATGGCTCAGTTTCCATGAGGCATCCAGAAGCATAGAAGACATACAGTACTAAATGCATAGGACAAAGTATGATATATCAACATATTTTAAAGAGGCCGTTCTTTCTAAAAGATGTTCTTATGAGGGTGGAGTTGTCCTTTAAAGAAATAGTTCACTTTTGGAGTCAAGTATTTCTTAAAGTATAAATCTACAAAATTTTAGTTGTAAACATAACATATGCTAATGTGACACACATGCCTTAACAGAGAGTATAGACTTGAGTAGATTCCCCCATCCCAGAATCTTACTTGCATTCCTTCGTTCCCGCAGCTATGGCCTCTAATGTTCCTTCTGGGAACACTAGGGGATAGTCCGGCAGCCATGTCTGTGATTGGCTGAGAGGCAGCCAATCACAGGCACGCTTGCCGGCTATAGAAAAAGGAACACAGCCATGTAAGTAATTTTCCTGGCACTTTTTTATTTTTAAGGTTAAACCATGTGGTTAGGGTTGTGAGGGGGGTAGCATATGCTATGTTTTTTGTTCGTTTGCCCAAATTTTTGATATTATTTATATGACTTCTAAAAGAATTGTTTTTTTCAAAGTCACTATTTTGCACACTTTTACATAGATTACACTAATGGATAAAGTAA
The DNA here is from genome assembly GCA_019447015.1 of Hymenochirus boettgeri. Taxonomy (NCBI): domain Eukaryota; kingdom Metazoa; phylum Chordata; class Amphibia; order Anura; family Pipidae; genus Hymenochirus; species Hymenochirus boettgeri. Next base: position 134,067,765 of record CM033473.1, read on the forward strand.
GCCATAGAATCTCTTAAGCTCAATGACAGTTTGTGGTTCCCAAGCCTGGGCCCTTACATTTAAAAATAAAGAGTTCTAGGCAATGTATTGGCTGGGATTTGTTCCCTCTGACTCTACTCACAAATCAACCATTTGCAGTAAAACACAATATTTTATGAATAAAGGTTTGTTTTGCAGCTTAGGCCTTTTGTTTGAATATTGTGTGCATCTAGCCCTAATAGTTGGACTGGACATTGTGGTACTTAAGCCATATACCTGGGGCAGCTGCTGCTGTACCATTATCTGGTGAGTGTTTACTGTTAAAGGAGACCTAAACTTACTTTTTTAGCATTCTAATGTGTAGGGCTGTTTCTAGCCATCTTGTTGCCCTAGCGTGATCAGATCACATGCCATTGTGCTTAAAAGTACAATAGTGTGGCCTATCCCTCCAAGATTATTGGCATTAACACTTTCATTGTCAGCACTTTCCCACAGTATTGCCAGCTTTCAGTGCCAGCAGAGTATTACCATTAACTATTCAGTGCCAGCAGACTTATCTATTAATAATTTTTTTTGCCAGCACATTTTGCCAGAATATTGCCATTAACCCTTCAGTGCCAGTACTTTCACAGAGTACTGCTGTTAACACTTTCGGTTCCAGAGTATTACCTTTAATCCTTTTAGCTGTACACATTGACATGAAAAACAGTATGTACCTGCTTTCCATGTCTCCTCCATTGAATTGATCACTCCTCACCTACTTTGTTCTAATTGGAGAATTGGATGGAAGGAAGAAAGAGACAGGGATAGTGGCCTCATGGCTGCTAGTCACAGGGGCCACTGTTAAAAAGTCTGCAGCAGGCTTTACTTGGCATTTTGGAAATCCTCAGTTCTTTTAGCTGAGCTCATCCTCCCCCCTCCTTCTTCATTTTCATTTGCAACATTGTTTCCAAGTAGAGGTACAGTAGCTGAGTTCAGGCTCTCTACTCACTACATTGTTGCAAATTACAGCAGCAGTTCTAATACAGCATGTAAAAGCTGACAGGGTTTAATATAGGTACTCTAGTTCTTTACCAAGGTGGCTTATCCCAAAAGCAGCCCTGCTAATGTGAAAGCTTTTCTCCAGAGAACACCTATACATTGTAAGATTCTTCTCTATTATATTTATTTTAGTACATGTAAGCAATAGATTCTGTAACTAAGAAGTTACATGTTGTTGCCAGTACAACCCACAGCTGATGTATTCATTAACAGCCACGCACACTGACCCCAGTATTCACTGTCTCTATGCACTGTATTTTCTATACAGCATACACCTTTTCTGTGGCAATGCAAAACATTCAGCTAATTTTAGCTGAATATTTATTTGCATATAGTTATTTGCATCTGCAGTGGTGGCTCAAATGGTAAAGCACATATTTTAGAAACACAAAATCCAAAAGGTCACAGGTTCAAACTGACAGACTTTTTTTTTTGTTTGTTTCCTTCATGTTCGTGAAATGTTAATATTTTGTTTCTTACATCCTTGCTAGCTAAGAAATATACTGCGAAGATAAGATTTTATTTTTAAATGAAAAACAAAGGATTATATCATTGTTAGGAAAGGAGCATTGAATATGTTTGAAAATAAAACCCACAAAACTGAATTCCCTGTTCGGTGTCGGGGAGAGGGAAGATCCCTGTAATGTTATGTGATTGGCTATCCGCTTCTAGGAAGCAAGGATGCAACTTTTTTGTTTTGCTTTTGTTAAGCACTACAGAGCATGTGAAGTGTACTGTGTACACTTAGCATTTTGAGAGCTGACCCCTTGTACCCACAGTATAATTTAATAAATCACCTAGCAGCCAGAGCAAAGGGAGAGGTGAGACACAGCTTGCTCTATGTTTGGAATGTGCTCTGTCTATTGGGACAATGTTCCCCTGATATTAAAAACTAATCTATCGCTAAGCAAACCTATAAAGTACTAGCCTTTTTATTTAGTGTAAAGGAGAGATCTGCTCCAACGGTACTTTTTTAAAGCACTGGACTTCAATCTAGTGGTTCCCTTTTATAGATTAAACTAGACATTAAGCCTGTTACAATAACAGGCACTAGAAGCCCAGAGTGCCTCCCTCCTCCATGTCTCAAGGCCACAGTTCCCTCTTAGTGTCCCAGACCCAGGGCCCCCCCCTCTGTCCCAGACCCAGGGTCCCCCCCTCTGTCCCAGACCCAGGGTCCCCCCCTCTGTCCCAGACCCAGGGTCCCCCCCTCTGTCCCAGACCCAGGGTCCCCCCCTCTGTCCCAGACCCAGGGTCCCCCCCTCTGTCCCAGACCCAGGGTCCCCCCCTCTGTCCCAGACCCAGGGTCCCCCCCTCTGTCCCAGACCCAGGGTCCCCCCCTCTGTCCCAGACCCAGGGTCCCCCCTCTGTCCCAGAACCACAGGGTCCCCCCTTGTCCCCAGACCAGGGTCCCCCCTCTGTCCCAGACCCAGGGTCCCCCCTCTGTCCTATTATATAGGATAGGAGCAAAGCAGACTGAATGGAAAAGACAAATTAGATGGATAAAGTAGGCCTCTGAATGAGGGGAAAGGTTGATTAGTTTTTGGGCATATTGGATGAAGAAGGGGTAAAGATTAAATAAGTGGAGGTAGATTGGTTGAAGAAGGGGGTATGGGATAATATGGTACCAAACAAAACAGTATGTTTTTGACAAAGAATGTAGAAGGTGAAAGAAAGTTCCACAGCCCCTTTCTCTGTATATTTTTACTTTTAATTTATGATTTTTAAGCAGCATGATCCTTGCAAATGTAGGAAATAGTCAAACCTGTGCAGTTAATCTTGCATTCCAATATATAGCCTTTTGTGTTCTTTTATGATATAGATACTGGGAGCATGCAGTTTGTGCCTATTGTTTTGCAAAGCTGGTTTATCTTTTGCTTGTGTAAACTGAACAGATGTTTCATAAAATCTTCACGTTGAGTATAGCGCATGCATTGCATAAGAATAGAGTCCTCTCTGCAGTTAATGTCTTCGCTGTCTTCATTTATGACAAATTGTAAAGACACAAGACCTGGATTCGTAATTGATTTTGTTCTTCCATGGTGTACTGTGCCTGCATGCAGAATAGGATGTGTTGTAGGTTGATTGAACCCTTAGGCAAGCCTCTTTAGATACCACAAAGACACAATATAGTATCCTAAACTGCTGTAACATCATGCAGTTTATGAGAGTTTCTAACAGTATTCTTTTTTTATTATGATAGGGTTGCTTTGTTAACTTCCCATAGTGCTTACAGGCATATATTGACTTTTTTTACTTATCAGTGCTATAATGTACATAAAATGAGTACTGCCTTTTGTCTCCCTAGGTGTCCATAGGTAGTCGTTAACTATCATCAGAAATAGTACATTTTTGGGGGTGGGGCTTATGACTGATTATAATACATGCCTTCACAGACACACAGGGCAGTCTTTCCGAACTTGAAGCCTAAACTTCTTTTTTCCAAGTCTTAAGGGATGTCCGTGTGTGCTCTGACATGTTCTTTTGGTGAACAATGCCCCAAATAGTGAGTTGTATGGCGCGTTAATGTATTTATACACGGATATCATATCCCCACATAAGCAACTTTTCTCTAGCGTACTTAATTGTGACTTATCCAGTGAAGCTACCCCATTCCCTTTTTAAATAGAGAGAATAACATGTTTCTCCCTTGAATCCATACCTCTCTTTATACAAGACAATATCTTGCTGGCTCTAGCTGTTGCATCCTAGAACTGCCTGCTACCTTTAAGTTTGTTATCCACCAGAACCCCAAGCTACAACTATGTGGCAAATAGGGTGCTCGAATAGCTTTCCCATTTATAGCAACAGCTTTGGAAACATCAGTTGAAAGCAAATAAGGAATCTGCATTAGTTGTGTGTTTTTAGAATGAGAAGGGGATTCTTTTTTTTTTTTTTTTTTTTTGCAGCTTTAGTTTGCTCTGATCTGATTATGAGTACAGTGGTCAATAGTGTTTATAAGCCCCTAGGCAATTAAATATTCAAACACGGTGTGTAAATATAGATTACTATTTAATTTATATGCCAGGTATGAATTGAATTGCCTTTGACAATAAAATTATTTTTCACTTTTAATTTTTTCGTGACTGGATCAGGATTATATTATAGCGTGCATTAAGGGCTAGGCCACACTGCTGCGTTTTTTTTTGCGTTTGCGCTTGCGTTTTTAAAAAATCATTGAAAACGCGGCAACGCAAAAAAACGCACATTTTTCGGTGCGTTGCGATTGCGTTCTGCATTTTTAATCGCAATCGCATGCGTTTTCCTATACTTATTGAAGAAATCGCAAGCGCAAAACTTTTTTCTTATTCGTGCACGCTTTTGTTTTTGTGTGTGTGTGTGTGTGTGTGCGTGCTGAAATTGTAGAAAGATTTCTCACTGGATTTCCAGTCCTCCTATAGAATTAGTATAAACCATATCCTAAGCTGCCAACTCAAGACATGTTAATTAAAAGTAAAGTGTTGCAATAAAGAACTGTGACCAGTTACAAATCTGCAAATGAAGAAAGAATTGTTTGAGATTTCAAAATCAAAATGTAAACAAATACAAGCACTGCAGTTTTAGGCTAGGTACACACAGGCAGATATTTTGGCCCACTATTGGCTGGGCCATAGAAGACAGCATGATTGCCCATGATTTACCGACAGGTCTGGTTGTCCTTTTGTCCGATCTGGGTGAAAAAATTTACATTGGGTGGTTCGCTGAAATGTACTGCCGACTGACTGAAATAACTAAATATTAATCAGGTGTCTTGAAATATTGGCCCGTGTGAACCTAGCCTTAGAGGTCTGAACCATTTTTAGATTAATTTTTTTTTTTACTCTGGCCACAAATCTATCTGTGAATATTTTCTTCTTTTACACCTGTACCAAGCTGTTTGTAATATAAATTTGATGAGATTAAATGCCAAAGTGACAGCCCATTAGCCTGCTATTCAGTCTAATAATCATCAATTCCACAAGCAAGACACAATGGTTTGTTTGTTCCATGTTCAAATTGTACAAAAAATTGTTTAAAATTATTGCTATCAGCCCTTAACATATAGCATGCTAAATTTTGCCTCCCATTGACCTTAATAGGTGAAAATGGTAAAATCAAAGTTTGTGAACCTGCTGGTTAAATTAAATCGCATGGTTTTGTCAATCTTCATCAAACAGAGGTTGTCGTAAGATAGAAATTGCCAGAATTGTAAAAACATGTTTAGTTACCAATGCAGTTTCCACAGAGAATATTGGGCTCTGCAGAGTAAGGAAAGAGAGGTTATTATTTTTGCTGGATGGTTGTAATTTGGGAGGCTAATGGTTTAGTAGCTGTAATCACAGATATAAATGGTTTCATGCATTCATCGTGTAAAATATAAGGAAAACGTCCACCCTAAAATTGATATTTTTGTTTAATGTAGTTCTCCCAACCCCATGGCCACAGCCTCCAATGCAACTTCCGGGAACGGAATCACAAATCACAGACGCAGCTGCCGGCTATTGAAACAGCCGAGGGATCCTGGGCTGGTAAGTAAGTTCCTGCTATCTCTTCTTTTTTTTTTTTTTTTTTTTTTTTTTTTTACAAACTACCCATGCGGTTCAGGTTGGGAGGGGGGAGCTACATTACACAAAAAGGATTTAATGCTACACTAAACCTACAGTGCGATGGTTCTGGATGGAGGGGGAAAAAGGCTCCACAGAGCATGCATGCCTTTATACAGGAAGACCGTTCCTACTCTTCTTTTTTTTCTGAGCTTAACACAGACACTGCAGAGAAACCATTTGGAGCAGAGATGGAAGGTATGTGGGGCCAGTATAGAGTTAATTTTTAGTTTTCGGGGTAGACATGCCCTTTAAAACATACATTTTTAGACTAATTTTAACAAAATAAGCATAGTATACCGTATATACTCGAGTATAAGCCGAGCAACTTTACCTTTGAAATCATTCTGAAAGTCTCTCCTCGGCTTATACTCATATCTGGGCTGATCTGGATGCTTAAAGAAGCAGCTGGACAAAAACACATAGCCCTGGGAAAACAAAAGCTGTAACCTGAAATCCTCTTGATTTCGTTGGGTTAGGCAGTTGTTGTCCTGCTCACTCATAGATCAGGCCGGACTGGAAGGGAATTGAAAAAAAAGTTAGAAGTAACAGGATTCAACAAACTTCTCTAAAGGAGAGATCTTTATGTATTCAGGCTGCACAGAAAGGTATGCAGGGCATAGACTGTATATGGGACTGTGGGGCTGTGTATTGGACTTTCAATGGAACAGTGTCAACACTCATATACCCAAATCAAAAATTTTACTCTCTTTCAGTAAAAAAGAATTACCTGAGTAATTCCCGAGAATTATATTTGAGTATATACAGTACTTATGGGTAGACTGCAAATACAAAAGAATGGGAAATGTATGATTTGATATGATACCTTAAATGAATTTTCCTCTCCCCCAGTATAAAATTCATTCTAAACTTGGTCAAATCACTCAAGCACACCACATGTGGCAATGGCCTACTATTCTGTAGGTGCTATACTCTCCACCACCTACCCAGGGGTCACAGCAAACAAACAGAAGATGAGAGGAGCACACTACTTAATGTCTTGAATAAAATTAACTCTCCTCTCCCCCAATATAAAATTGATTCTTCTCTTCCCCCCCATATAAAATTAATTCTCCTCCTCACTCCAGTATAAAATTAATTCTCCTCTTCTCCCTGTATAAAATTGATTTTCCTCTCCCCCAGTATAAAATTTATTCTCCTCACCCCCAGTATTCATTTTCTTCTCCCACAGTATAAAATTGATTCTCCTCTCCCCAGTAAAAAAAATGATTGTCCTCCTCCCCCCCTCCCCCAAGTGATTTGCCTACCAAGCACTAACTAACCTGAACCAACCCAAAGTGTGTAAACTTGCAGCAACCCCCCTCCTAACTATAAAACTGCAGCAGGCACCCCCAGTACCCCATCCGAAGTGTATAAAATGGCACCAGACACCTCCCAGTGTAACATTGCAGCAGACACCTTTCATATTGATTTTCGTTTCAAAAACATAAGCACATAAATTATGTAAAAATGGCTTCTAGCTGGAGAGTTACCAATCAAGGATTTCGGACCTCCAAATCTGTGGGCTCGGCCTAAAAATAAAACCACGTGGTGTAAATTAATAGCTGCAAGTCTCACGTTAAGTTAACATTGTACCTCGATCAATGGACTACTTTCATATGAGTGGATTATTAGACAGATTTGAATGATTCAGTCAAATAGGTAAAAAAAAAAAAAATTAACCCTTGTGGCCTTCTGTTAAAGCTGCAATCTGCTCAAAATCCAAATTTGATTTGTACTTCTCTATCAAGATTTGATCTGAATTTATGAATTGGTTGCAACATTGTGCAGACTCCATAGAATGTCCATGGGCAGCTTAATTGATCTTGATCCAAGTCACATTTATATTTCACACTAGTGTGTGTGTAAATATATATAGAAACGATATAGCCAATGTGCACAACTAGGCCTTCATTCAACCCTTTATTGAGGGTGCAAAAAACAGCGACGTTTCGGTCTTTTTTCTCAGACCTTTCTCAGCTTGAGAAAGGTCTGAGAAAGAAGACTGAAAAGTCGCTTTTTTTGCACCCTCAATTGTTTTCCAATTGTTTTTACAGGAGACCTGTGTCCCATATGAATCAAACTTGAAACTACAAGTGAATCTATTAGTCTCCTTCGTAGTCACTTGCAAATTTTTGTCCAAACTTTTATTGGTAGCTTTGTCCAATGCATGTTCCAGAATGTGTGTGGGGTAACCCCGATTGAGGAATTTGTCCCACGTATCCCGTATTTGTGATTTGTGCTTTATGAGGATCTGAATTGTTTCTTAATACCCTTCTATGGTGATTAAGAGATCCAGGAATTCAACACTTTCTCTACTTGCATTTTTGGTGAATCGGATCTTCCCTTCAGTGGTGTTTAATTTAACAAACATTTCTTCCAGCGACATAATGGATCCTTGCTGGTTCTGTTGAAAATTCTTTAAGGTAGAATTGGTAATCTGTGGATCAAACATACTTCGAAGCTTCAGTTTGTTCCCTTGGTTGATAGTTGTAGTTGTGCCATATATTTCACGTAAAGCAATTTGTCTACTAATCTTATTGTATAGGGCCTAGGAATGTGCATTGATTATCTTTTCTATGTTTGTATAAATGTTTGACCAAATCCGTAGCACTTCCGTTAAATGTAGTTGTAAATTAGCCTAATTGGAGTGCTTCCACAATCCTTGAATTGTATGTATTTATTGGGAAGCCAGGTCAAGCTTCTATGTGGTTATAGTACCCCCAACACGCCCCTTTTATGGGAGGTCCTATGCCTTTAACATAAAGTGATGAATGGCCTCTTCCCTCATTTTAAAAAGCCAAAGGGCTGGGGGGAAGGGAGAAAGCCTGTTGTATGGATCCAGTGCACAACTATGAGAAATGCAAATGTTTGCTAATTGTAATTGAAGTAAAAAAGGTTAGAAGTTAGGACTGGGGTTACCTTGACATAGTTGGAAGGCTTTTCATTCATGTACTCACAGTAATGTATACTAAAACCCCTTTATTTATAATGTATGCCAGTGTGCAGGTAATATGATATTGTATGGGGCCTAGGAATGTGCATTGATACCTCCTAGACCTAGTCTGTGTGGACAGTATGGTCTCTTGCTGATTTGGTGAAATCTACAGGCAGCTTTTAATTTTAAATGGCATGTCCACCCCTTTTATCATTTTTTGTTATAAAATAAGTCTCCCTCCCCCAGCCCCAACTGCTAGAATAAATTTTCCGGAAACTCCCCCGATCTTTACTTACCATACCTCTTTCCCCCGCCGTCTGCTTGCATGAAACTGACGGCTACACAGAACACCGGGGGAGAGAGGTAACATTAGTAAAGATCGGGGGAGTCTCTGGAAAATCTATCATAGCGGTTGGGCTGGGGGAGGGAGAGCTATTATATAACAAAGAGTTTTTACACTATGGTGAGGAAGAGGGCTGCTCTGAGCAAGCCAAAAACCTCTGAGAGGAAGCCTCAGAGGCAGAAAATATTTCCCTCCCTGCAGTGCTCCTGGTAGTCAGTTTTCTGGACTTTGGAGGGACATTACAGGAGAACCATTTGAAGCTGGGATGTAAGGTAAGGAATTTTATACACTACAGAGTGGGGCCAATAGTGGGTTAAATTATAGTTTGGGGGGTGGACATGCCCATTAAATTAGACACAGAAGTTTAATCCAATGTAATTTTACTTCAGACTTTACTTTAGTGCAATACAGAAGATGATTTCCAGTCTAATTATTTTTCTATTTTATTTTATAAGAAGACAATGACTTCCTTAACCTCCACTCTAAACTACATACTAAGAGCAGACAGGGAGTGTCTAGCAATAGGAAATACTAATTAACACTCAACAGGAGGGGGGGCAAAGGAGCATACCAAGTTGAACAAACAAGGGGAAAATAGGGGAGCATCTCAAAATACAAAACTATAAGCTGCTGTGGCAGCCTACTAATTCCATCGAGGCCTGTCAGACGACTACGCAGCGGAGGAGCGACCGGTCAGGTAAGTACTTTACCTTCGTTCCCCGCTTCTGCAGGTTTTATTGAAAAATGGGAGGTAAGACAGCTCCTTTACCTCCCGTTCGTCAATGAAACTAAATGCCAATTTTTTTATTTATTTTTTTTAATCAGTGGAGCAAACCTTTAATCTCAAAAGCACCAATTCATACCTTCTTTGGAGGTCCCATTCTTTAGTTACTTGCTTGAAATTATAATTTTATCGGCAGGTAAACAGATCTCTGGATCACCTGTTTCTGCCCTGCACACTTTGTTAAAACCAAAATAAATAAAGACGGTTGCTTTCTATGCTATAGTTCAGATAATCCAACAATTGATGTATTGCAGGTGCTTGGGTAATTTGTTGTGGATCCACTAATTGTGTATATCCACATACAGAAGTGTGCAAATGCAGGGTAGGAACACTGCATTTGTTATGTAAATTGTTATTGTATATGCCCCTTTTTCTATGATTGACTATTTCTTAAATCCAAATTTAAAACTACTTGTGCTAATAGTGTATTTGATTAATATTTGCAGGAAATATCCAAGGAGCAACAATAGTAGATGCCCTTGATACTTTGTATATAATGGGAATGATGGAAGAATTTAATGATGCAAAGGAATGGGTTGAGAAGAATCTAGAATTCAATGTGGTGAGTGGTGTTTATCTTTCTTGTGTTTAGGCAATAAGGTCATTTTTACTATTCTGTTCTTTTTAGAATCTATGCTTGTATTACGGTAATGTGTATTCAGGAAGTATCTATAAAATACCAGAAGTATATTTTTAAAGGGCATGTCCACCCCTTTTTTAAACTTTTTATATATTATACATAGTGATCCCCCAGCCCCAACAGCCGTAATAAAATTATTAGAAAGTGCCCCGTACTTACTTTCCCTCTATCCTCCGTGGCAGTCTCCAGGCCCTCTGCTTGCACAGAAATGCAAGCAGGGGGCGGGACCGGCAGCCGCGTCCCTGATTGGCTGAGAGGCAGCCAATCGGGGACGCAGCTGCCGGCTGCTCAGAACGCCGGAGGATAGAGCAAAGGTAAGTAACTAACGGGGCACTTTCTATGAATTCTGTTACAGCGGTTGGGGCTGGGGGACCAATATGTTTAATATATAATGGGGATTTTACACTAGGGGGAGGGAGAAAAAAACGAGGTGGGGGGGGGGGACTCTCCTGCGCATGCCTCAATCTTGTCGAGGTTGAGGCTAAGACAGGCGCAGGATGAGTCACCCAGACCTTCTACACTACACTATCCTAGACTTTGGAGGGGCACAGCATGGCAACCATAAGGAGCTGGGATGTAAGGTAAGAATTTTTGTACACCCCAGTATGGGGTTAAATTTGAGACTTATTTGAAGTCTGCATGCCATCAAAGCGTTTAAAAAGGTTCCTATAAAAGTATTCTTTAACACAAAGTTTGGACCTAACTTTATTAGGTTGATTAGATTCCTATACAAAATTGCTAATACATCTATATGTGTTAGCAATCACCATTTTTAGTGCAGATTGCATCTGCTGTGATGTAGGGCTAAAAAGCACTTACAAGCACTCATACACATTCCAAATTTGGGGACTCTGCCTTAATGAGGTCAATTCTGCTCCATGCCAAACCGTACTGTCACTTTTTTAAAGATTACTATTTAATCTGAGCATTGACCACTTACTGAGAAACCAGTCTAAAAAACTAATTATTTACAAGCAGTTTTTACATTTCCACATTGTTTTGATTTGTTTTTTATAGATAAGAATTAGGGAATAACATGTTACATTAAAGAGAGACTTCTATGAAGGGAAAATCTCCCTTCCATGTGCACATTTTTAGCTGTTCAGGATGAAGAAAGTGGTAATGCACAACATATATTTAATACATCATTGTACCATGGCTTTACAGATGACATCCTTTTTTGATGAGAATACTATTTATTTTGATTTTCATGTTTAAACTGTATAAACTGTGTGTTGTTTAGAACTGGAGAAAGTATGTGTAGCCACAGTTGCTTTGAGAAAGTGATCATTTGTGTGTGGTTTCAAATGGTTTTAGTGGGCTAGAAATGTCAAGTGGTGTCATTGAATTGAATAGAGATAGTTTAGTGATTTCCTTTCCTGTTTAAGAAATCCTGGATTTTATAGCAAATGTCAGAAAGGAATAAAGCTCCCTTTTTAATTGGCAGATTTTCAGGTGTTTGACTCTGGCTTTCTCTGTTTTTCCCCAAGATTAATTGATGGTGTGGTTAACCTGCTCACAGTTTGTCATAAGAATGCCATGCTTTCTGCAGCTTTCTAGATATGCTTCCCATGCATTTCAGTTTCTAAAATGCAGTTCACAACTGCCATCTAATAATTGAAGTTTGCCTTAAAATGTCCACCCCAAACAAAAATGTAATATGTTGTAGGAAATGCCTTGAAAACATCGACTTTGCAAGGTTTAAATCACAGAAAGCTGTCCCCAAATGTACTTGCCAACCTTTGTTCCCTTGCTGCTTGGTGGAGATGCCCTTTAATACATTGAACAAATATAAAGAGAAAACATGGAGAATAAATGGTATTACCAGCTCTGATGCCACCAATTTGTACCACCAGATCACTGCTTTATGAAATGTTTATGGGTAGCATTGCACATAGCGGGTTACTTTTAAAGAAAGGTGTACTTTACTTTTTTTAAAGGATAAGTGCACTGTAAAAACAAGTTTAGTTTAATTGTAAGCTGCAGCTTTAAAGGATAACTATCTTGTATAAAGTTTATTTTAAAAAGTTAAACTGAAAAATATGTGGGACAGGGATATAGGGCTAGGGATATAGGGCTGGTAATTCCTAACTCCCAATTATGTTTCTGTGAACAGCACCTACCCAAACAAAACTGATTCTGCCAGTCTTCCTCCTGGCTTCAGCACTATTTTAATACAGGAATAAGCTGGCAAATGAAAACTGTTAGTGCTGTAGCTCCTTAACGAATTGATGTTGTGAGGTAGGAATAATCAATCCTACCTCCCTGCCCCAAGTACTTTCCATTTTTAAACAGTTAATTTTTAGAGTATAGTTATCCTTAAAAAAAAAAAAAAATGAGATTCCTAAGTCAGTGCTATACTTTTATATACATTTACTGGTTATTATTTAGATGGTAATATTGAGATAGTACACACATACATATAAACCTTTCCTATATGTAATATCCTATACCCCCCATCTCATTGGTATCTCCTAAAAACTAAATGCAATCTCCTATAAAGATATAAATATATTTATATTATATAAAGGATTCATATTATTTATTATTAATAATTTAACTCTTTTCTTAAATAACTAATTTAAAAGTTAATTTGATTTTAATTGACCATTTCACAGTCAAGAGTTAACTTGACAAGAAAGAAACCCAGAGCAGCCAGCAACTGCATTCCTTGCTATCCAACCCCCAAAGCAACATACCAAGTTGCAAGTGTGGCTCAAGCTCCTGGTTGTAATTAAATAAATCACTCTCTGAGAGGGCTGCAGGCATGGCCATATCCTCTGTCCCCTTGTGTAGCTTGCAACTCACAAGTCCCGGTCCAGTCCGGTCCTGCCCCTAAATGCACACTGTGTGATCCGATTGGCTGCTCTGGTCAGTGAAAGAAGCAGCCAAGTTCTGCAGTGATCTGGTCTGAAACTAGATAGGTAATGCATACTTCCCAACTGTCCTGGATTGTTCGGAACCTTCATAGATTTCCACCTGTATCCCACTGTCCCGGATCGCTTTTTGAATGTCCCTGACGGCATTGTCGGGTTTGAATAAAGTTTTTTTTGTTTTGCAGAGCAATGTATGGAACCAGGTTTAAACAGTGTCAGTTATTAGTCTAAAACTATCAGCTTTCCACTGGAATATGTTAAACAAGATATCCAGCCGGTGTTGCCAGCCCTCCAGGTCATTACACAGTGTTGTCAGCCTTCCACACAGTGTTGACAGCCCTCCAGTTTATTACAAAGGGTTGTTGGCCCTCCAGTTTATTACATAGTGTTATCGACCCTCAGTATATTAGTCTGTTTCTGCTATCTTAATCGCATCATACACTTGGAAATGTCACAGTGTAACTTGAACAAATTGGGAGTGGCCTTAGAAAAGTGGGTGGGGCTTTACAGAAGTAGACGTGACCAAAACAAATTCCACGGGCTCACGCATGCATCGCAACTTGAGGTTGATTGTTTTATTTTAATGGGATTCGACCTGCCTGAAAACAAGGGGGTAGGAAGGGGGTGTGGGTGTCTAGGAGGATTCTGGATGCGACTGTCAGTGGCTCTGCATTAAAACTAAAAGGGAGGGGGGGTTAGTCTGTGAACGTGTAAAAGTAAAATGGGGGAGTGAGGGAGTGCAAAAATCTAAGAACCATGTGAAGGCCAAGAAACTACTTTAAAGAGGGGTGGATTATAACGGATAATTTACCCCTATTGTAAATTTAAAGGATAAGAAGTTGTAATATCCTTATAATTACAATAGGGTGTACATTATCCACTATATTATCATCTACCCATTTGCTATGTACAATGCTTTTGCGTCGCCTTACCCTGGGCAGTTTTTATTTCACCTCTTAGCTACAATGCAATAAACACCTCGCATTCAGGAGGTCCCTAACACCTTGTTGTTATATGCTAATTGGGACTTTCCAGGGATATTTTTTGCCAAAAGATAATTGTACAAGTCATTCTCCATTGAGAAACCTAGTCTGATAACTAGTAAAGCATCTTCAAGAACTAAATTTCAAGTCCAGTTGATCTAACTAAATGCTACAGATATACATGACCTAAAACCCAATATTGTGTTTGTAAGGAGCACCAACATAAAGAAAAGCCTCCCCCCTGGCTTCAGCACTATCTTTAAGATGGGAAAGTTCAGGAAAAACCTTGAAGATAAAAACTGTATGTGCTGTAGCTACTCAACGAAACTATAGTAGGAGGTAGAAATAATCCATTCTACCTCCCTGCCCAAAGGTTTTTTTAAAAGAGTTAATTTTTAAAGCATAATTTTCCCTTAAAATTGGGGCTCAATCACACAACCATCAAACTTTATAATGCAAGAAACATTGAGAAATTGACAAAGATTTGAGAGGAATCAAATGTGAAACTACCATTATCCTCCAGTGCAGTCATATTCTAGAACTGCAACCTTCCTGGAGTAACCTGAAGTAGGTGTTCAGTGCTTGGAGGCAATGCCAAAGTAAGGCAGGCTGAAACACAATCACCACTGAACAAAACAAATGAGTTGAAATATCAAGATTAGGCCTGTGCCTAGAAAAATCTAAATACTGATTTTATGGACTGAAGAAATGATACTGACTCTTGATGGACCAGATGTATGGGCACATGGCTCGATCCGTAATAGGCACAGAGCTATACTTTGGGGTGGAGGTGGGGTACTAGTATGGGCTAATATTAAAGCTGAGCTATTTTTCTTCAAGCAGTGGTATGAGAAAATCTGTATCTTTCATAAAGATCATGATTTTGATGCAGAACAATGCTCCATCACATGCATAATAAGTAAGTGAAGTACTCCACTGTGTGGCTAGCCAGTACAGGTTTCAAAAATGACATTGCCCTCTTCTTCATCTGACATATTGAGTAGTTAGGAAGTAATAAAAAAAAAAAAAAAAGTTTATCAACAGTTTGGATTGATGGAGTTCACTGTATTTGTTCCATATTAAAATGAAAGGGTATCTAAATTATTTTTTTTTTTAACTGTTTACTGGAAACTTTAATACTTCCCAACTATCACTGTATAATTTGTTTTGTTGATCTGTCCCCAATTTCTTTAGATATCCAATGATAAAAGGGCTGATCTCTCTACAAGCAGATGACATCCTACTCACTATCACTACACAATCTTTTCCAAACTTCCATTCTCTCTTGTCAAAGTTTGAGTCTTTATCTTGTTACAAAAGTCAAATGTAGGTTTTACCCTTATCTTAGGGATATTAAATCTCTGAATTGATTACTTACCTGGGCATTCATATCGCCTCTCCCTTTACAAACAAAATATATTTCCACTGCTGCAGAAACTGTATAGGGACATGCAACACTGGCAAATTCTTCTACTCTCCTGACTAGAATATACTATCCAGAGCTCCTACTCCACTCTCCATAAACTTCAAAGGCAGGTTTATAAGCTACATCTGGCAGGGGAAACCCACCGGGTTTCTCACACGGTGATGACCGCTATCTGAACCCATTGGGGCTTGGTGGTACCCATGTTCTCCCATGTTCTCCAAGCCACCCAGCTCTGAGCAGTTGCATATTTGTCTCAACCACCAGTGTGGGGAATCCCTTGAACTTAAATGGATTCCCTATGCTAACCTGAGCTCGCTTTGGGCTGTGCTGCTTAGATCCGGACCCTTGCCCTATATTCCACGACCAGATGTACTCTGGCAATTTGGAATAATGTCCACAGGAGGTACGCTACTCTGAAACGCCCCCAGTGTAACGCAGGCTGCCATAATACTTGGTTCTAATAGACAATGCTGACCATTTTCCAGGACCTACAGATACATAAAAAAATGTATTACTTCCATCTACACTTTGTCAGATGCACCTTGCTTTTAATTTTCTCCTCGTTACATGGCTGGGGAACTTTTTTTTTTACGGGCCCCAGGCAAAGACAACCTGATTTCTTCTATGTAAGTCCCTTTACAAGAGTTCACCATGGAGGCAGTGGGTCACCAAAGCCATATGGTGAAATGGGAAGCTTCAATTGGTGCCCCTATCCCTGAGTCAGTCTTGTCAGATATCTGGCTTGCAGCCAAAAGGTTATCTGTTTGTACTCTCTCTAAAAGAAAAACCTTTTTATAAGATTTTGTTCCACTGGTACCACTCTCCCCAGCAACTAAACAAGCTCTTTCCTGTTACTACAGCTACATACTGGAGATGCCTGACAGCAAATGATGCCTGAGAGCAAATATTTTGGTCTTGCCCAATCATTTAACAATATTGACTACTTGTACAGAGTACATACCGTGTAAATCACAGGATCCCTCTCAAGCCATTGTTCTATCTGCTTGGTGCCCCATCCCAGAGGCCTCAGCACAGGTCCAGCTCCTAGCTTCCCACATCCTCATGGTGGTATGTTGCATAATAGAAAAGAGATAGAAATCTACTTCTCCTCCTTTCAAAGACCCAAATTGTATCTAAGTTTGATAAACTGTGGTCTCTCTGGGACAAAGTAGCAGAGTCTCTGTAGCCCAACCTGCCAATTGTACACTGAACATTCAAAGTTCTCTAAACAACCTTGTGGTCCCATTTTTGTCCACTTGCTTTGCCATATATTAGTATTGTTAGGGGTACAATACCTAGGGGTCTCTTTGCACTAGAATATAATAATATTGGTCTAGAAAAAAGCCTTCGAATTAAAGGCAGCGCCTATAGAACTGCATATACACACTTATCAGAGAAGAATGTGCTCGACCAATTTTTTAAAGGCGAGATAACCACTAATTTATTATATAAATCCAGCTCCCAGGACATGCCAAACAAATCTAGCAAGGTTAGCAAGACATTAACCATATTTGGCATATCTGTTGTATTCAATTAGATCAACTGGACTTGAAATGTAGTTCTTGAAGACGTTTCGCTAGTCATCCGACTGGCTTTCTCAATTCAGAATGACTTGTACAAGAATCTGTGGCAATTATGTTACCCTGGAAAATCCCATTAGCATTCACAGCCAGGTGTTAAGGGTGTGATTGCATAGTGGCTAAGAGGTGTTAAAGGAACGCCCAGATCGGTGTTAAAACAGCATTGTACATGGCAGACAGTTGGTGTCGAACCCCCCCCACCTCTATTTAGGCTTGGTTTCTTTATTTTCACATAAATGGCCTCCTTAACACCTCTCTTGAACCAGTCACGTTCCTTCGCCAGTATGTTTACATTACAATCTTCAAAGGTATGTCCTTTATCCTTAAGATGCAGATACACGGCTGAGTCCTGACCCGAGGAATTGGCTCTTCTGTGCTGGGCCATACGTTGATGCAGTTGCTGTTTGGTCTCCCCCACATACAAATCAGAGCATTCTCCACTGCACTGCACTGCGTATATGATGTCGCTTTTCTTGTGTTTAGGTATTGGGTCTTTCGGATGTACCAATTGCTGCCTCAGTGTGTTGTTCGGTTTAAAGCAGACAGGGATACGATGTTTTTTGAAAATTCTTCTTAAATAGAGGTGGGGGGGTTCGACACCAACTGTCTGCCATGTACAATGCTGTTTTAACACCTTACTCTGGGCGTTCCTTTAACACCTCTTAGCCACTATCCAATCACACCCTTAACACCTGGCTGTGATATGCTAATTGGGATTTTCCAGGGTACATAATTGCCACAGATTCTTGTACAAGTCATTCTGAATTGAGAAAGCCAGTCGGATGACTAGCGAAACGTCTTCAAGAACTACATTTCAAGTCCAGTTGATCTAATTGAAGATAGTCATCCGACTGGCTTTCTCAATTCAGAATGACTTGTACAAGAATCTGTGGCAATTATGTACCCTGGAAAATCCCAATTAGCATATACAGCCAGGTGTAAGGGTGTGATTGGATAGTGGCTAAGAGGTGTTAAAGGAACGCCCAGAGTAAGGTGTTAAAACAGCATTGTACATGGCAGACAGTTGGTGTCGAACCCCCCCACCTCTATTTAAGAAGAATTTTCAAAAAACATCGTATCCCTGTCTGCTTTAAACCGAACAACACACTGAGGCAGCAATTGGTACATCCGAAAGACCCAATACCTAAACACAAGAAAAGCGACATCATATACGCAGTGCAGTGGAGAATGCTCTGATTTGTATGTGGGGGAGACCAAACAGCAACTGCATCAACGTATGGCCAGCACAGAAAGGCAAATCCTCGGGTCAGGACTCAGCCGTGTATCTGCATCTAAGGATAAAGGACATACCTTTGAAGATTGTAATGTTAAATACTGGCGAAGGAACGTGACTGGTTCAAGAGAGGGTTAAGGAGGCCATTTATGTGAAAATAAAGAAACCAAGCCTAAATAGAGGTGGGGGGGTTCGACACCAACTGTCTGCCATGTACAATGCTGTTTTAACACCACTCTGGGCGTTCCTTTAACACCTCTTAGCCACTATGCAATCACACCCTTAACACCTGGCTGTGAATGCTAATGGGATTTTCCAGGGTAACATAATTGCCACAGATTCTTGTACAAGTCATTCTGAATTGAGAAAGCCAGTCGGATGACTAGCGAAACGTCTTCAAGAACTACATTTCAAGTCCAGTTGATCTAATTGAATACAACAGATATGCCAAATATGGTTAATGTCTTGCTAACCTTGCTAGAATTGTTTGGCATGTCCTGGGAGCGGATTTATATAATAAATTAGTGGTTATCTCGCCTTTAAAAAATTGGTCGAGCACATTCTTCTCTGATAAGTGTGTATATGCAGTTCTATAGGCGCTGCCTTTAATTGAAGGCTTTTTTCTAGACCAATATTATTATATTCTAGTGCAAAGAGACCCAGGTATTGTACCCTAACAATACTAATATATGGCAAAGCAAGTGGACAAAAATGGGACCACAAGGTTGTTTAGAGAACTTTGAATGTTCAGTGTACAATTGGCAGGTTGGGCTCAGAGACTCTGCTACTTTGTCCCAGAGAGCCACAGTTTATCAAACTTAGATACAATTTGGGTCTTTGAAAGGAGGAGAAGTAGATTTCTATCTCTTTTCTATTATGCAACATACCACCATGAGGATGTGGGAAGCTAGGAGCTGGACCTGTGCTGAGGCCTCTGGGATGGGGCACAAGCAGATAGAAACATGGCTTGAGAGGGATCCTGTGATTTACACGGTATGTACTCTGTACAAGTAGTCAATATTGTTAAATGATTGGGCAAGACCAAAATATTTGCTCTCAGGCATCATTTGCTGTCAGGCATCTCCAGTAGTAGCTGTAGTAACAGGAAAGAGCTTGTTTAGTTGCTGGGGAGAGTGGTACCAGTGGAACAAAATCTTATAAAAAGGTTTTTCTTTAGAGAGAAAAAACAGAAACCTTTTGGCTGCAAGCCAGATATCTGAACAAGACTGACTCAGGGATAGGGGCACAATTGAAGCTTCCCATTTCACCATATGGCTTTGGTGACCCACTGCCTCCATGGTGAACTCTTGTAAAGGGACTTACATAAGAAGAAATCAGGTTGTCTTTGCCTGGGGCCCGTAAAAAAAAAAGTTCCCCAGCAATGTAACGAGGAGAAAATTAAAAGCAAGGTGCATCTGCACAAAGTGTAGATGGAGAGAATACATTTTTTATGTATCTGTAGGTCCTGGAAAATGGTCAGCATTGTCTATTAGAACCAAGTATTATGGCAGCCTGCGTTACACTGGGGGCGTTTCAGAGTAGCGTACCTCCTGTGGACATTATTCCAAATTGCCAGAGTACATCTGGTGTGTGGAATATAGGGCAAGGGTCCGGATCTAAGCAGCACCGCCCAAAGCAGCTCAGGTTAGCATAGGGAATCCATTTAAGTTCAAGGGATTCCCCACACTGGTGGTTGAGACAAATATGCAACTGCTCAGAGCTGGGTGGCTTGAGAACATGGGAGAACATGGGTACCACCAAGCCCCAATGGGTTCAGATAGCGGTCATCACCGTGTGAGAAACCCGGTGGGTTTCCCCTGCCAGATGTAGCTTATAAACCTGCCTTTGAAGTTTATGGAGAGTGGAGTAGGAGCTCTGGATAGTATATTCTAGTCAGGAGAGTAGAAGAATTTGCCAGTGTTGCATGTCCCTGTTGCAGTTTCTGCGAGGCAGGGAATATATTTTGTTTGTAAAGGGAGAGGCGATATGAATGCCCAGGTAAGTAATCAATTCAGAGATTTAATATCCCTAAGATAAGGGTAAAACCTACATTTGACTTTTGTAACAAGATAAAGACTCAAACTTTGACAAGAGAGAATGGAAGTTTGGAAAAGATGTGTAGTGATAGTGAGTAGGATGTCATCTGCTTGTAGAGAGATCAGCCCTTTATCATTGGATATCTAAAGAAATTGGGGACAGATCAACAAAACAAATTATACAGTGATAGTTGGGAAGTATTAAATGTTCCAGTAAACAGTTAAAAAAAAAAATAATTTAGATACCCTTTCATTTTAATATGGAACAAATACAGTGAACTCCATCAATCCAAACTGTTGATAAACTTTTTTTTTTTTTTATTACTTCCTAACTATCATATGTCAGATGAAGAAGAGGGCAATGTCATTTTTGAAACCTGTACTGGCTAGCCACACAGTGGAGTACTTCACTTACTTATTATGCATGTGATGGAGCATTGTTCTGCATCAAATCATGATCTTTATGAAAGATACAGATTTTCTCATACCACTGCTTGAAGAAAAATAGTCAGCTTAATATTAGCCCATATGTACCCCACCTCACCCCAAAGTATAGCTCTGTGCCTATTACGGATCGAGCCATGTGCCCATACATCTGGTCCATCAAGAGTCAGTATCCTTTCTTCAGTCCATAAAATCAGTATTTAGATTTTTCTAGGCACAAGGCCTATCTTGATATTTCAACTATTGTTTTGTTCAGTGGTGTTGTGTTTCAGCCTGCCTTACTTTGGCATTGCCTCCAGCACTGAACACCTACTTCAGGTTACTCCAGGAAGGTTGCAGTTCTGAATATGACTGCACTGGAGGATAATGGTAGTTTCACATTTGTTCCTCTCAAATCTTGTCAATTTCTCAATGTTTCTTGCATTATAAAGTTTGATGGTTGTGTGATTGAGCCCCAATTTTAAGGGAAAATTATGCTTTAAAATTAACTCTTTTAAAAAAACCTTTGGGCAGGGAGGTAGAATGGATTATTTCTACCTCCTACTATAGTTTCGTTGAGTAGCTACAGCACATACAGTTTTTATCTTCAAGGTTTTTCCTGAACTTTCCCATCTTAAAGATAGTGCTGAAGCCAGGGGGGAGGCTTTTTCTTATGTTGTGCTCCTTACAAACACAATATTGGGTTTTAGGTCTGTATATCTGTAGCATTTGTTAGATCAACTGGACTTGAAATTTAGTTCTTGAAGATGCTTTACTAGTTATCAGACTAGGTTTCTCAATGGAGAATGACTTGTACAATTATCTTTTGGCAAAAAATATCCCTGGAAAGTCCCAATTAGCATATAACAACAAGGTGTTAGGGACCTCCTGAATGCAGAGGTGTTTATTGCATGTAGCTAAGAGGTGAAATAAAAACTGCCCAGGGTAAGGCGACGCAAAAGCATTGTACATAGCAAATGGGTAGATGAAATATAGTGGATAATGTACACCCTATTGTAAATTATAAGGATATTACAACTTCTAATATCCCTTTAAATTTACAATAGGGGTAAATTATCCGTTATAATCCACCCCTCTTTAAAGTAGTTCTTGGCCTTCACATGGTTCTTAGATTTTTGCACTCCCTCACTCCCCCATTTTACTTTTACACGTTCACAGACTAACCCCCCCTCCCTTTTAGTTTTAATGCAGAGCCACTGACAGTCGCATCCAGAATCCTCCTAGACACCCAACACCCCTTCCTACCCTTGTTTTCAGGCAGGTCGAATCCCATTAAAAATAAACAAATAACCTCAAGTTGCGATGCATGCGTGAGCCGTGGAATTTGTTTTGGTCACGTTCTACTTCTGTAAGCCCCACCCACTTTTCTAAGGCACTCCCAATTTGTTCAAGTTACACTGTGACATTTCCAAGTGTATGATGCGATAGTAGCAGAAACAGACTAATATACTGAGGGTCGATAACACTATGTAATAAACTGGAGGGCCAACAACCCTTTGTAATAACTGGAGGGCTGTCAACACTGTTGGAAGGCTGACAACACTGTGTAATGACCTGGAGGCTGGCAACACCGGCTGGATATCTGTTAAACATATTCCGTGGAAAGCTGATAGTTTTAGATAATAACTGACACTGTTTAAACCTGGTTCCATACATTGCTCTGCAAAACAAAAAAAAAACTTATTCAAACCCGACAATGCCGTCAGGGACATTCAAAAAGCGATCCGGGACAGTGGGATACAGGTGGAAATCTATGAAGGTTCCGAACAATCCAGGACAGTTGGGAAGTATGCATTACTATCTAGTTTCAGACCAGATCACTGCAGAACTTGGCTGCTTCTTTCACTGACCAGAGCAGCCAATCGGATCACACAGTGTGCATTTAGGGGCAGGACCGGACTGGACCGGGACTGTGTGAGTTGCAAGCTAACAAGGGGACAGAGGATATGGCCATGCCTGCAGCCCTCTAGAGAGTGATTTATTTAATTACAACCAGGAGCTTGAGCCACACTTGCAACTTGGTATGTTGTTGGGGGTTGGATAGCAAGGAATGCAGTTGCTGGCTGCTCTGGGTTTCTTTCTTGTCAAGTTAACTCTTGACTGTGAAATGGTCAATTAAATCAAATTAACTTTTAAATTAGTTATTTAAGAAAAGAGTTAAATTATTAATAATAAATAATATGAATCCTTATATAATATAAATATAATTTATATCTTTATAGGAGATTGCATTTAGTTTTTAGGAGATACCAATGAGATGGGGGGTATAGGATATTACATATAGGAAAGGTTTATATGTATGTGTGTTACTATCTCAATATTACCATCTAAATAATAACCAGTAAATGTTATAAAAGTATAGCATGACTTAGGAATCTCATTTTTTTTTTAAGGATAACTATACTAAAATTAACTTTAAAAATGGAAAGTACTTGGGGCAGGGAGGGAGGTAGGATTGATTATTCCTACCTCACAACATCAATTCGTTAAGGAGCTACAGCACTAACAGTTTTCATTTGCCAGCTTATTCCTATTAAAATAGTGCGAAGCCAGGAGGAAGACTGGCAGAATCAGTTTTGTTTGGGTAGGTGCTGTTCACAGAACATAATTGGGAGTTAGGAATTACCAGCCCATATCCCTAGCCCTATATCCCTGTCCCACATATTTTTCAGTTTAACTTTTTAAAATAAACTTTATACAAGATAGTTATCCTTTAAAGCTGCAGCTTACAATTAAACAACTTGTTTTACAGTGCACTTATCCTTTAAAAAAAGTAAAGTACACCTTCTTTAAAAGTAACCCGCTATGTGCAATGTACCCATAAACATTTCATAAAGCAGTGATCTGGTGTACAAATTGGTGGCATCAGAGCTGGTAATACCATTATTCTCCATGTTTTCTTTTATATTTTGTCAATGTATTAAAGGGCATCTCCACCAAGCAGCAAGGGAACAAGGTGGCAAGTACATTTGGGGACAGCTTTCTGTGATTTAAACCTTGCAAAGTCGATGTTTTCAAGGCATTCCTACACATATTTACATTTTTGTTTGGGGTGGACATTTAAGGCAAACTTAATTATTAGATGGCAGTTGTGAACTGCATTTTAGAAACTGAAATGCATGGGAAGCATATCTAGAAAGCTGCAGAAAGCATGGCATTTATGACAAACTGTGAGCAGGTTAACCACACCATCAATTAATCTTGGGGAAAAACAGAGAAAGCCAGAGTCAAACACCTGAAAATCTGCCAATTAAAAAGGGAGCTTTATTCCTTTCTGACATTTGCTATAAAATCCAGGATTTCTTAAACAGGAAAGGAAATCACTAAACTATCTCTATCAATCAATGACACCACTTGACATTCTAGCCCACTAAAACCATTTGAAACACACACAAATGATCACTTCTCAAAGAACTGTGGCTACACATACTTTCTCCAGTTTAAACAAACACAGTTTTTACAGTTTAACCTTCCCTGCCACAGATCGTATATTCACGATCTGTGCAAGGTGTATACTCAAACTGCCACAGATCGTGAATATACGATCTGTGGCTTCCCCCCTCCCAAAATTTTTTTTCCCCCTGTAGGGGCCATCGGGGGGGCAGCATTCAACTGCCCCCTAGCCCCCCGATCCCCCTCGGTTTGGTCTAAATCCGAGGGGGGGATCGGGAGATTATCCTACCTTTTAGAGGCATCAGCTGGTCCACGTGGAGAAGCAGAGGAGAGCCGTCTTCATTCCGGAAAGGGAGACCCAGGTGAAGCAGGAAGCTGAGTGATGTCACCGGGGTCTCACTAGAGAGGTAAGATGGTGACCTGGTGGTCAGTGGAGGTACTGCAGCATGATTATGGAGATCATGATGCAGTCCCTAAGTATAGTACAAGCTGTCAAGCTGAGAGCTTTTACTATACATTTGTGAATGAAACTCAAAGTTCCATTCACAAATAGGATTTTTTCTAAGTCTTGCTTGTACTAGCGAAGACTTAGAAAAAAAATGGGGACAGAGATCAAAATTTGGTGATCACTTCTGATCACCAATTATGATCTTGCCAATGAATGAAAAATCATTCTGGAAAATGATTTCCGGGAAGTGATTTTTCCGATCGGATTTCGAATTGGAAAACGGATTATGCCCGTATTCACAAGTTTCGGTATCATTCCCAAGATGATTTGATGATCATCTTTGGGAATGATCCCCAAAAAAGGGGAAACTGCACACAAAAAACAATCTTAAAGTGATACACACACCTTTTTTTTTTTTTTACCCTAACAAATATAAATTAGCAAAAAACTTGTCTTCTCCAAGCTTCCCAAGGTCCCCGGTGATACGGTAAAGAAAACGCGTATCATTTATTTGTTGGATTTCAAATTATTTTAGTAGGAAATTTTGCAGCAGAGGTACCAAAAAAAGACCGTATTGATTTTTTAGGATCAATAAAGTGTGCAAAAAACTTGTGTGACTCTCCGTACTTACTGGTTTTCCACTAAAAGGGGGAGTGGGGATAGGGGTGGGGGAGTGGGTGTGTGGCGTTTTTTTTAATTTTTTCTGTAATGCAATTGCGCATGGATCCCATTGAGATAGTTGGTGGCCCCCGTCTCTGTTTGCACCACCCTTAGGGATTACCGTATTATCAGGACATGGGAGATTGCCGTTTAGCGGGTTTTTTACTTGCCAAGTGGGTTTTAGTGGATTTTCAATTGAGTCCTCCTATTTTATTTTTTCACAAAATCTCCTAAAAGCACGGAGTTTCGATGGATACAGCGCCTGGAATTCTCATGTTATATACGAAAGCATGATACTACCACGTAGCATGAAGGGTGTAGCTTCCAAAAATATAGTTTGTGGGGGGTATTTCCAAGTTGATTAGGCTGTTAAATTACAGAAACACTTTGATTTTTTGTGTAATTGGACTTGTGCGATGCGTCCAATTGAGCTATAGTTGGTGGCCCCGTTTCTGTTTGCACCCACCCTTATGGCATACCATTGATTCAGGACATGTGAGAGATTGCCGTGTAGGGGTTTTTACTTGCCGCAGTGGGTTTAGGTAGGATTTCAACCATTGAGTCTCTCTTATTTTATTTTTTCACAAAATCTCCTAAAAGCACGGAGCTTCTCATGGATAAACAGCGCCTGGAATTCTTCATGATATACGAAAAAGCATGATACCATCACGTAGCTGAAGGTGTGTAGCTTCCAAAAATATATCGTTGTGGGGGAATTTCCATGTTTCGGGATGTTTTTCTTAGAAAAAGTGTAGGCTGTTCAAATTACAGGCACTTTGATTCTTTCTTGTAATTGCATTTGTGCATGCGTCCCCATTTGAGTAGTTTGGTGGCCACGTGTCTCGGTGTGCATGGACAAGCATATGGCATAACGTTTGATTTAGAAACATGGTGGGAGATGAGTGATTTAGTGGGGGGGGTTATTTGCGGGGGCATTTCAAAGTTTGGGTGCTGTTGAATATTACATGAGCACTTTATTTTTTTTTTTTAAGTTACACTGGTGCATGCGTCCCATTTTAGTAGTGTGGCCACTCCCTGTGTGCATCCAGATATGGATACGTTTGATTCAGGGCAATTGACGATGATAATGACAAGTTTTTTACGACATGGAAAATTGCCTGATTTTACTTGATTGTATTTTTAAAATGTTTCCTGAAAATCTGGTAAGGAAAGCGAAATTGTCACAAAGCACCCACACCGTGGTGGTATGATAAAGATCACACATTGTGTAGTGAAGGTGTGTGTAGAGTCCAAGATATATAGTTTGGGGGTTATTTCAATATAGAGGGGTGTTTAGTCTGACAAATCTGAAAAGTTGCCTGTTAATGGGCCCAATGTTCATATGGCTCCACTTTGTGGTAGTTGATCCAGTCTGCGTGTGAACCATACATAGGGATACGTTTGATTCAGAACATTTGGGAGATTGATATTTGTAACTTTTTTTACATACTTGGGATTTTGGCATGATTCTCTACCTTTGAATTTTTTAATTTTTTAGAAAATCTTCTAAAGCTGTGAACTTCTACGAAGAACTGCGCCCACACATTGATGGTAGAATGAAACAAACTACAGAACTTCGTGGATTATAAAGGTGTGTGGATTCGAGAAAAATATATGGTTTGGGGGTGTTTGTGGGGAAAAAATTGCACAGACTGTTCAAATTCAGATTTGACTGAATATTTTTGCTGTTTCTGAGCCATTGTGCATTGTTTCACTTTGTGTCTTTTGGCTTCACGTCCACGTGGGTAACCACACATATGGCATACCGTTTGATCGGGACATTTGGGAGATTGATATTTAGTTAACTTTTTTTTACATTCCATGAGGTTTTGGCATGATTTCTACCTTTTGAAGTTGTTTTTTGTTTTTGTGCATTTTTGACAAATGAGAACTTCTATGAAGAACTGCGTCCACACATTGATGGTATGAATGAAACAAAACTACAGTGTTACATAGGCTTGAAGGTTGTTGTAGATTCAGGGGAATATATAGTTGTGGGGGGTATTTCTAAGTTAGGGGGGTTGTTTTGTGGAAAAAAACTGCAGGACTGTCCGAATTTCGGAAATTGCTAAATATTTTCGCCGTTTTGAGCCATCGTGCATGGTTCACTTGTGGCTTTTTCGCTTCCACGTCCGCGTGTGTAACCACCATATGGCATACCGTTTGATTCAGGACATTGGGAGATTGATATTTAGTACTTTTTTTTTTTTTTACATTCCATGAGGTTTGGCATGAATTCACCTTTTGAAGTTGTTTTTTTTCATTTTCAGACATGCGAATCTCTACGAAGAATTGCGCCCGCACTATTGTAGGTATTGAATGACCAATACAGTGTTACATAGGATGAAGGTGTTAGATTCAGGAATATAGTTGTGTGGGGGTTACTTCTAAGTTACGGGGGGTGTGTTGTTGAAAAAAACTGCAGGGACTGTCCAAATTCGGAGTTGGGTAAATATTTTTGCGTTCTGAGCCATCGGCATTTCTCACTTTGTGGCTCTTTTCGCTTCCACGTCCACGTGTGTAACCACACCATTATGGCATACCGTTTGATTCAGGACATTGGGAGATTGATATTTGGTAACTTTTTTTTTACATTTCAGGGGGTTTGGCATGATTTCTACCTTTTGAATTGTGTTTGATTTCATTTTTTTTGAAAATCTGGTAAAAGTGCAAACTTTACGAAGAACTGCGCCCACACAATTGATGGTAGAATGAACGAAATACAGCGTTACATAGGCTGAAGGTGTGTGATTTTCAGGAATATCTAGTTTGTGGGGGGTATTTCTGAGTTGGGGGGGGGTTGTTTGTGGAAAAAACTGCAGGACTGTTCAAATACAAAAACTGGCAAATTTTTTGCGGTACGACATTTGGCCATGGTCACGCTCGGGTTAGTTTGGTAGCCATTCTCTGGTACACCCATGAATGTGGCATACCATTTATTCGGGAGGGGTTAGGCTTTCAATTTGAGATGTGTTTGAACTTTCCTGCACGTTTTAGCTGAAATTCGCATTATTATTGTCTCTGATGTGACCAGTTGGAGGAAAAAATGAAAGGTAAAATGTGAGAGAAAACAACTGGACATTGGACAAAAGAGCGCGTGTCAGGTATCGGCATTGAGACTGGAAAGGTCAGAAAATCCTCAGCGGGGGGGTCGAATAAGATTCGCGCCGGGTGTTGAGTTCAAAACTCATGATGGCTATTTAGTAAGTGAGAGAAGCGATGTGACGCAGTGAGTGGTTACATTGAATGGGTGGGGGTAATGATGTCTTGACGGTGGCAGTTGAGTTGAGGGGGGCGCGACAGGAAAGGGGGAGCGGGGACTGACAGAATGCGGTGTGAGCTGGGAAGCGGGAGGAGAGATGCGTTGTAGAAACAGAGAGGATTGTGGGTGCAACCTGGAAAAAACTAAAGTAAAAAGGGGAAAAATCCAGAAAAGTGTGCAAATTTTAGCATTTGGTGGAAGATTCTGTGACCCAGAATTGCCAGTTAAAATTTCCAGAAAGTTACAAAAAATTCTCGTTACAGGTTTTAAAGTACACTTTGTGCTGAAAAAAAACACAATAAATAAATAATTCCTGATTTATGGCAAGGTTTCCTACCTGTAAAACTTAGTCTAAGAAGCGATTTGAGGGCAAAATTTCCTGAAAATTCGTTTGGCAGTTTAACGCAAAAAAACAAAAATGAAATCTCGGCAGTGAAAGGGTTAAACAATGTTAACTGAAAATCAAAAATAAAATAGTATTCTCATCAAAAAAGGAGGTCAATCTGTAAAGCCATTGGTACAATGATGATAATTAAAATATATGGTGTGGCAATTACCCACTTTTCTTCATCACTGACAGCTAAAAAATGTCAATGGAAGGGAGATTTTACTTCATAGAAGTCATCTCTTTATGTAACATGTTTTCCCTAATTCTATCATTAAAAAAAACAAATCAAAAAATGGTGAATGGGGAAATGTAAAAACGGATTGTGTATTAACTAATTAACGGTGGATTTCTATTGTGCTTTTGGGTTTTTTCGACATGATATCGCGTCTCTGCTGCACACACAGTAAGGTCGGGTGTGCTGTTCCTATCACGGCCACGTTCTACGCTATTCTTTACCCTTATCATTCTCGTTCACTTGTGTCACACTCGATTGATACCATCATAAAGCCACCTCTTTGTGCTGCAACTACTACTGTTGTGTTACTGCCGGTTCCGTCCAGTCTTGGTCATGGGTTCATAGCATCTGCACTCCCCCCTCCCGATGCCTTGCACTTTACAATTTAGGATATCAACAATGCTTGCTGGGAGTGGAACGTCATATAAGGATAGGTGGCAGCTGAAACGTCTTCAAGAACTACATTTCAAGTCCAGTTGATCTAATTGAATACAACCGATATACCATGACCTGGATGAATGAGAACCTTCACAAGCATATTTGGCATACAAAACACAGATCTTAACCCCATACATATACATAACACCCATGTATTAAAAACATATGACTGGGAGGGCTCCCACTTGACTTGACTTATATGAGGGATACCCAGTTGTTAAGCTGAAATTCGCAATATGACACCAATATAGATATTGAAAAATCTTCGGCTCCCCAGCTGTGGAGTATATCCTCGGTGTAACTTATATAATAGTATGTGATACATGTATACCGGGAGCCCTCCAGATGTTGTATCTCACCTTTATAAATTGATTGTGAATAGCTTTTTTGGATAAGAATACCAGTTTTGAAAGGGTTCCTGGAATGCAGCTTGATTCTGGGTTGTGCAGCTATTCTGTCCAATTTTATGCACTTTGCAAACAATCAAAATAATTATTTATAGAATCTGTTGTCTTGGGTTCCTTAAGCAACTGCCCCCTCCCTTCTTCTGATGGGTCAGTGCTCTGTGAACACTGGCCTTGCCCAGGAATGACCGCCTTAAACCATTTCCTCTACTTTTCTGCCTCTACTGTTCCGAAAATTTAGGGCAGTCTGGTTGGAATCTGGTGTATGGTTGTCATGCTATCATGACAATATGGATCAAAATATTTTTTTTTAGGAATGTTAACAACCTATTGTTTAATCTATGCCACGAAGTATTACGGCAATTCTAAATGCACTACTAACAAGTTGTACCTAAAAAAAAAAAAATCACCAGTGAGTGCTTGTTTGCCTGTTTAAAAAAACCTTTGATAAGCATGCCTTAATTTTAAAGGAAGTTCACAACCAAAGCGAAATACTTTGCTTGATTGAATTCCGGGAGGATAAGGAGCTATACCTTACCTCCCGTTCTTCAATGCAGGTGGAGCCAGGAACGAACTTAGAACAAACTTACCTGTTAAGCAATCCTCTGCAGCAGCACTGAATTTCCTGACCGCTTCTGGGTTCTGTTTAACTATAGAGCGCATTTTCATGCGTGCTATAGCTGTACAGAATCCGGAAACGGTCGGGACCTGTCAGTGCTGCTGCTTAGTTTGCTCTAAGTTCTTTCCTGGCTCCACTTGCATTGATTGAAGAATGTGAGATAAGGCATAGCTCCTTATTCTCCTGGTCTTCACTCATACTCACTTTGGTAGTGAACTATTCCTTTAAGCGGTTTCTGGTACAGCACAGTATTTTATTTTTTTTTCACGAGGTCTTGGTTCTGGTTCTGATAAAAAATTTTATGCTCTATGCGCTATTTTTTTCTTGTAGAATGCAGAAGTTTCAGTCTTTGAAGTTAATATACGATTTGTTGGTGGACTCTTGTCTGCGTACTATATTTCAGGAGAAGAGGTAAGTGACTTGGATATTATTGACATTTAGGTCTTAGCAATGCCGTCCTAATGGCAAACCTAAAGGGATAGTTTTAACTTATCAAAGAGCTAAACACTAAGGATGTCCTTTGCAAAATAGTTGAGTAGCTTTTTACTTCTCGTTTTGTATGTTTTGAGTTTGTTGCTGCATGGCTTTTTTATATTATTAAAGGAGAGCTATACTACGTATAACCTTTTTCCCAAAAACAGTTAAAATGAAAAGAACCTGGGGCAGGGAGGTAGGATTGGTACTTTTTATCTCCCAATATATTTTCTACAAGGAGCGGCAGCACGATAAAAACTGCTTCTGCCAGGCTTCCTGTCAGCTCTATCTTTAATACAGGAAGGCCCAGGGCCATAACCTGGCATATGAAAACTGTATGGGCTGTACCTCCTCAACGAAACAATATTGGGAGGTGGGAATACTCAATCGTGCCTCCATGTCCCCATTACTCTTCATTTCTAAAAACTGTTTACAATATAGTTGTCCTTTAATTTTGATGGCCATACACTAAGTAGGCATTTGACAGATTAGATACTCAAACTATTTAATGACAGTTTTTACCTGCTGGTGGTTTTTCATTTACAATATTCTACATCATGGCTTGAGCAGCATAGGAACATTGTAGGGTAAATATTTTAATAAATAAACGTCCAGGCTGCAGGCATAGCCCTGACATGTCTGGTTATGCATACCTGCAGGTCGCAAAGAATCCCAGCCAGGCCTTGTACGGCCCACTGGCCGTAGGTAAGATATCCCTGCATTAAAACGTAAATCAATTTCTGAAGCTCTTATGCCAATTGTTGTAACGTAAGCAAATTAACAGCAGGGTAACTGTTGTCTCCATACAAGTGCCCAATATTGAATGGCCATTAAAAAGAACTCTGTTGAACCTTTTAAACAAGCCTAGGCTGATAACTTTCAACGCTATAGCCATGCAAAGTTTTGCTTTTATGGCACGGCAACACTGCGCCGCAAACGCGCCATTTTTTTTCCGTTAGATATAGGAAAACGCATGCTATTGTGATTAAAAATGTAGAATGCAAATCGCTAGCGCAATAGAATCGCACTGGAAAACGTGCATTTTCGGCGCATTGCCGCAATTTCAATGATCGTTTGCGTTTTTCATTAGATATAGAAAAACGCATGCTATTGTGATTAAAAATGTGGAACGCAAATCGCTAGCGCAGTCGCATCGCACCGGAAAACGCGCATTTTCTTCGCATTGCCGCAATTTCAATGATCGTTTTGCGTTTTTCATTAGATATAGAAAAACGCATGCTATTGTGATTAAAAATGTGGAACACAAATCGCTAGCACAGTCTAGCCCTTAATCGGCATGGTTTCTGTGACACGTTATAAGCTTCACCCCTCAAAAAATCTATCTTTTCTAAACTAGTAAGGGCTGGAACACACGAGCAGATAATTTAGACCCTGCTGAATTCGTGTCAAATTAGTAGCCAATATGTCTGATTGTCCTTTTGTTTGATTCCATAGTAACAATATATTCTCATATTAAAATCCAGCTTATTGGTAAATTGATGCAAAACTAATTTTCTGTTAATAATAATAATAGTAATAATAATAATAATTTTCTGGAATAATAAATGCGACTAAACTACACTTTATAGTCTATAAAAAGTCCAAGGAAAATAAAGATGAGGGGAGCACACTTTTATTGTGCAAAGAACATCAACTATGTTTCAGGAGGCTTGGCCCCCTTCCTCAGGTATGGAAGCATTTTGAAACGTTGTTGATGTTCTTTGCACAATAAAAGTGTGAATTATTTTGTTAGTAGTGTTCTCCCCTCATCTTTAATTGTAATTGACCCAGCGACTGGGGTTATTCATTTGCTCTCTAGAGATCTGAGCATGTTTGACCCATCCAACAGCCAATCAGTAGAAATTGCTGTTAGAAATATTCCAAGGAAGTGGTGCATTCTAGGAAGAAGAAGGACCGTTAGAACCTGCAATGGCAGCTCCCCAATATCAACAGCAGGGAACAGCAAAGGGTATGAAATCAACTGATTTTTCAAAATTGGAGAAAACCTGAAATAGTGTCTGTAATCTCAACAGCGGGTAATAGCCAGTAGGGGTATAAATTCAACAAATTTTTCAAAATGAAGAGAAACTGTAGAATAACTAGAAATATATAATATAAACTAAAAATTAAAAAAAAAATGCCCACTGAACTTTCCATTTTAAGCTCTTTTGACACAGAACTGCAAAATAAAATACTAAAAATTAAAACAAGGTTATTTTAAGGAATGCATATTCTTGGGGTAATTTATAAAAATTACAGAGGATATTAAGATGTCTCATCTCAGTAAAATTCTCATGCTTATTATGCCATTAAACAGAATAGACTGTCTTTTTTATTTGATAATTTACAAGCTAGATAATCACATTTTCAGTTTACTGTAGAATAATTTATATGTTAGGATAAATGATTATATTCTTTAAATCTGTTGGTGATTGTGAGAAAATAAATTTTTTGTGCGTGTAAGCACTGCATTGTAATGTGGATGTGACTTAAATGATTTTTTACTGATATCTGCATGTATAATCACCAATGTTTATTTTGTAAGAGTAAATGTGGGTATGCACAATAGCAATCTGTCAAAGATGACAGCATTTGCAAGATTCTGTCTGTCATCTTTAACAGATGGGGGGGTACAGTCAAGATTGTTCTCCCTATATAAAGTATAGGCAGAACTTTGTGATTGCCATATTCCCTATGACTACTTTTAGTACAGGGGGGCGACCAGGGCTGAGGGAAATTTTCTGGTCAGAATGACAATTTCCCATGCCAATGCCAAACGTTCCTCAGCATCGGAAACCTTTTTTTCCGGCTGTACATACAATGGCGATATATGTCCAATCCCACCGGTAATGACTGGATCACCCCTATATCGCTAATGTGTGTACCTTGCCTAAGAAAACCTGTTGATTACCAGAGTAAACACTACAGTATATAATAAAGGATGGGGACTTCAAACAGTAGATCAAATTGCAAACAATACCAATGATTGCTTGAAAAAGGACTTGCCACAGTCAGAAACATGTTGCAATAAATGGTATTGTTTGCAGTTTTATCTACTGTTTAAAGTCCCCTTCCTTTACTTATTATATATGAATTACCTATTAACTGCAAGGTCAGAACAGTTGTAAGGTGTGGACTTGATTTACTCACCTGGAGTGCAGTGTGCAACACATTGGGAGTTCGTTAAACACTACAGTATTGAATGACTGTGGCTCGGGACTCCTTTGTCACTTAGGGTTTACTATTAATATCGAATGAAGATGCTATAGCATATTTAAGTGTCTAGAAATGACCACCATCTGTTATACAAAAACAATTATTTCCCCCCCCCAAATGAAAACCTGCACAAGGGCTTACTTGTATTTGTCACACAGTACTGAAAGCCTTGTCACCTTTTACAACCATGCAACACATTCTTACTAATTGCAAGGAGAACTAATTGCAGGTTCTCCTGTTATGCCTCTTCTAAGTCCTGGAAACTGCAGTGTCGAAGCAGTCAGTGAGTCATCCGGTGCCTGTCTCAGCCTCAACATCATCAAGGTCTGAGGCATGCGCAGGGGAGCCCTCCCCCCCCCCCCTCCCACCATCCGGATCCATCCTCTGAGGCTGTGGCACCTAGTGTGAAATCCTCTACAGGTAAGGTAAGTAACA
The DNA here is from genome assembly GCA_019447015.1 of Hymenochirus boettgeri. Taxonomy (NCBI): domain Eukaryota; kingdom Metazoa; phylum Chordata; class Amphibia; order Anura; family Pipidae; genus Hymenochirus; species Hymenochirus boettgeri. The sequence continues at coordinate 134,102,621 of CM033473.1, forward strand.
GCTGCCCAACCCTAACCGCCATACTATTTTTTTTTTTTTAAATGCCCCGATATTTACTTACAGAGCCTTCTTTCCCGTGGTTCCTTCGATGACGTCAGCCGCTTCTAATATGGCCACGTCTTAGCCAATCACAGATGTGGAAGCGGACCAGCCCCTGCTTGCAACTTCCGCAAGCAGGGAGCTGGATAGGAGACTGCGCGGGAGAGGAGGGGCTGTAAATAAACATCCGGGCATATTTTAAAAAATATATTATGGCAGTTGGGGGTGGGCAGCTGCTACCTACCATATATTAAGTTACATTTCAGGGTGGACATGTACTGTACTTTTTCTATTAAACATTTTGGAGAGTAATCATAATTTGCCTTTGATTAAATTACTAATTAGGCATGTCTAACCTTTTATTGGCACATAAACCATTCATGTGTAGATGATAATATTGCTTAATTATCTATCTATATGCAGGTTGTATGTAAAATCTAATAAATAAATGTACTTTAATGTAAAAACAGTTTTAATTTCTTCTGTACTTTACACTTATCCTTTCTGTCAAATTATTTTACTGAGGATTCTTCTTCCTCCTAAAAGTCCAGCCCTCAAATGAAAACATATATACAAGTACATATATATGGGTATATACCATATATACTCGAGTATAAACTGTCCAAAATATAAACAGAGGTACTTTTAACTGATAAACTAGGAAAACTGCTTGACTTAAAGGGCAAGTCCAGCCCCAAAATGAAAACTTACATACAGGTAAATCACCCCCCAAAACGGTAATAGTTTGAAATCTGAAATATTAACCTGAAATCCTGCACAATGTCCTGTTTCCCCTGTTTCTGCTTCCGGGTTCTTCCAGTTATTGACTGCCAGTTATGGATTTGACAGTTGACATCACAGCCAATGACTGAATGTTAATCCCCTGTCTGCCTTTCTGAACATGCCCAGGCTCAGTACAGACTCACTACAGGTTTCTAAATTGCTCAGTTTCCATGAGGCATCCAGAAGCATAGCAGGCATACAGTATTGAATTCATACGACAAACTATGACATATCAACATATTTTAAAGAGGCCATTCTTAATAAAAGATGTTCTTATGAGGGTGGAGTTGTCCTTTAAAGTTCAACTCTGGTCTCAAAACAAGTTAGGGTTAAATGAAAGCCTGCAGTATTTCCTTTACACTGAGCCAACAATCACATCTCTGGCTTTACCCTGTGAGAAATTATATAGAGGTGAATGTTCAAACTTCCTGTTTCCAGTAGGTTGAGTAACATCACCTTACCTCTGCCAGCATTTTTCCCCCGGGGGAGAAGCATGCTCAGTTAAGACTTATTGCTGGGGAAATCAGGAAGTTCCTGAGGAAAAACTTGACAGTTGAGAAGGGGAACCTATTAATGCAGACAGAGGCTGGTCACATGACTACAAGCTGGTCACGGGGCTAAAAACAGGAAGAGTTCAACCAGGAAGTTACATTGCTGAACTTTTGCAGCAATAACAAATTTTATCTAGAGATGAGATTTAGGTTTCATTTTGAAGGTACAATGGAAGGCTTTTTATATCATTCTTACTAGTTTGGAAGAATTGGAGACCACAGTTACCCTTTAAATCTTTACTGAGCATGCTTCTCCCCTGGGGCAGTGGGGCTAGCAGAGGTAAAGTGATGTTACTAAAGCTACTGGAAGCAGGACGTTTGAACATTCACCCCAATATCATTTCTCACAGGCTAAAGCCAGATATGTGATTGTCGGCTCATTACAAAGGAAATACTGCAGACTTTCATTTAATCCGAACTTGTTTGGAGACCACAGTTGCCCTTTAAAGTTTCAAATCCATATTTTATTCACTTTACAGTTTATATTGTATATATACAAATCGGGAAGTACCTGGGGAAAAAAATTGACAGTTGAGAAGAGGAGCCGGTTGAGGCTGGTCACAGGACAGGAAGAGTTCAACCAGGAAGTTACATTGCTGAACCTTTCCAGCAATAACTTCTCACAAATTTTATCTAGAGATGTTATTTAGGTTTTATTTTGAAGGTGTGATGGAAGGCTTTTTATAGAATTATTACTAGTTTGGAAGAAATTGAGACCACAGTTACCCTTTTAAGGACAACTCCACCCTCATAAGAACATCTTTTAGAAAGAATGGCCTCTTTAAAATATGTTGATATATCATAGTTTGTCCCATGAATTCATTACTGTATGCCTGTTATGCTTCTGGAGGTCTCATGGAAACTTAGCAATTTAGAAACCAGTACTGAGCCTGGGCATGCTCAGAAGAGACAGACAGGGGGTTAACATTGTCATTGGCTGTGATGTCAACTGTCAAATCCATAACTGACCGTTGCTACCTGGAAGAACCAGGAAGCAGAAACAGGGGAAACAGGACATTGTGCAGGATTTTATGTTAGACATATATTTCAGATTTCAAACTATTACCGTTTAGGGTTTTGGGGGGTGATTTACCTGCATGTAAATTTTCATTTTGGGGCTGGACTTGCCCTTTAAGTATAAACCGAGGGTTGACTTTCTCCCATAGGCAGCCCCATAGATAGCTCCACAGACAGTCCCATACTCCGCCCCATAGAAAGTCCCATACACTGCCCCATAGAAAATCGCATACACAGTCCTATACACAGAAGTAACCTGCCTACCTTTCTGTGCAGCCTGAAGATCTTTTTTTTTTTTCCCATTTGCCTTGCAGTCTAGGCTGATCTGAGTGAGCAGGACAACAATTGCCCAACCCACTGAAATCAAGAGGATTCTCTGTGTACAGCTTTTGTTTTTCCAGGGCTATGTAATTTTGTCCAGCAGCATCCTGATCAGCACAGACCCGAGTATAAACAGAGTGTAGACTTTCAAGATGATTTTTTAAAGGTAAAAAAATTTGGTTTATTCTCTAGTATATACGGTATCTGCTTGCCAATATATCAAGCAGCATAGTAAGCTCCATGCGCTCCGTGCACGCACGCGGCGTGAGGTCAGTGACTGCATGGGCATGCATGATGTCCTCACGCCACGTGCGCACAGCACGTTGAGATGACGTCGCACGTGCGCACATCCGTGCACGCACTGACGTCACATTACATGCAGCGCATGGCGCAACCGGGAAACAACAAAAGCGTCTTACCATTCAGGAGGCAGATGGGCAGAGCTAACTCTACACCTAACCACACGCAAGATGTCCGCAACTTTTAACCTACAAAGGTAGGCTCTGGAGGGGCTTAGGGGGGAAAAAATGCCAAATGTATTTTTAAAGCTGCAGCTTCAAATTGAGAATAACTTTATTTTACTGTGTTTTTATCCTTTAAGTCCTTCTTCAGTCACTGTAAGTTGATCTCTTTCTTGGATTCTTCTGCTTTCTCCTGCACTGAGCTTGTGCCATCTGCAGATTAGAAGGAAGAATTAGTATTCAAAACTTTAGATAGGACTGTGGCTTTTCATTTAAAATCAACTTGTTTGGAGACCACAGTTCTCCTTTAAAACTCTAGCAGTTAGGGTTGGGGGGCCTTCCATATTTGTGGGAAGACATCTATAGAAAATGCATATGCATAGAAACTGAGGTCTAAGGTTACAGAATTTATTTCTTGCATGTACTAAATGCAACTTACTACAAGAGAATAATCTTAAGGTGTTCTGGGGAGAGGATTTTAAAAAAACAATTTGTTATCCTTTAAATCAAAGCATGTCCAAATATATGCAACAAAAGGAGGCTAGATAGTCTAAGAATCCCGTTAAGCACTCGTGGGGGTCAATAATTACAAACCTATTGTCTGTGTAAAATGTATTCAAGATAATACAACTCAAAAAACTATCCCACCCAAAAGCCCAAGCACATCTAATGTTTACAAACCAATGGATATATACACACATTATGCCATATTACATACCTAGATAAAAACAAAGAAGGGATATGGCTATATATACATAGCAGTTGTTAAATACAAATAAAAGTTATTCTCACACTACAGTCCTAATCCCAGATAATGCACCTCCAAAGGAAAAATAAAGTGCATAAATGTGTTCAAGGTGCGGGACTTTCCCTGGGGTAACTTGATGTAATAATGAGTATTCCTCTGGGTGCCTCTAGGCTGTACAAAATGTCTATTGTGGTGTGTGTCCGCTTGGCAGTGTGGATCTTACCCCTCCAAGAAGAGACTTCTAAGACCTCCAAGACCAGTGGACTATCTCCGCATCAGCGCAGCCCTCTGCAAACTTTGATTGTGATTCTTCCCATGCTAAGACGCCTGGACCATGTGACACTTGCTCCTAGGCCTGATTAGGTCCTCTTTCTCTTCTCCACTGTGCTCCGCTCAGATGTTACCTCCCTGGACACACACCAAGCCGGCTTGCAATGGATAAAAATCCTCCCACCTGGGGGGCAGCTAGTATTCAACTGCTAAATTTCCCTGGATGCTGTAAATCTGATGGATCTTCTCAGTTTGGGGCAAAATGGCTGCTAGTTCAATGCAAGTGGCAGCTTGAAACTACAACTCTAAGTGACACTTAACTATTGGGGTCAGAGTGCCCTTTACTATATGGGGGTCAGAGTGCCCTTTACTATAAGGGGGTCAGGAGAATTGTAAATGATGGTAAGCTTAATTAAAAGTTTATTGAACTCTGCCACTCCATGTTTAGAAACTACAATTCCCAGCAACCAAAGCATGCTGGGAGTTGTAGTTTCCAAAACATCTGGAGTGCCAAGGAATTGGGGGTTACTGGTACTGGATTTGGCTTTTACTTTATGGGAATTCTGCTGCCCATTTAAAGGGCAACTTAATCCACAAAACAATACTAAATCAGAAGGCAGCAGTGGTCATAATTTCTACCCTTGGCTTATACTAGAGTCAATCAGTTTTTACTAATTTTTCAGTTAAAAATAGGTAACTCGAGTATATACGGGTATATGTCCATATAAGGAGGCACTTGTGGGTCTTCTTTAAAACATAACTTTTATTTTATTACATGCAAAATTTCCACATATACGCATTTCAGCCCTCACAGACGCCTTCATCAGGATATTGCCTCACAGTAAAATACTTCTAATTTTATACCCCATGAGGTACAAACAATCCCCATATCATGCATAATGTAAAACAAGATATGAACAATTATTTAAAAACAGTGCTGGATACATATAATAAACTTTCTTGGAAGTATTCTACAACAACATTAATAGCAGATTACGGTCTTGTACCATTCATTTTTGTTTGTGGATTACTAAAAGTGCAGTAGACTATTTACAATAGAGGAAAGAGTTACAAATAATCCATATTAAAAACGTCTGCTCACGGGAAGCAATTATCGGTACAAGAAAGTAATGTGTGATTCATGTTGTAGCATACTTCCAAGAATGTTTTTAAAATTTCCAATATTTTGTTTTTAAAATATGCATGATATGGGGATTGTTTGTACATAGAAAAGTAGATGAATCGCTGTGATGCAAAATTCTGATTACCCCTCTGTAAGAGACAAAACAAATAGATGCGAAACTTTAACAAGGAATAAAATAAAAGTTATGTTTTAAACAAGACCTGTGAGTGCCTCCTTATACAAACATATACTTGGCACCCTGGCACTGGTACTGGTAGAATGGATTGCTGACTTATCCTGCAGACTTGAACAAATATATGTATGTATATAATCCAAAGAAAAATAAAAAAGGAAAACCAAACGGGAATATAGCAACCCGATTTAAACAAATATAGCAAAAGAAAATTTGAAGAAAAAAAAAATAAACAGAAAAAGAACATTATATCCACTGTATTCACAATAATACACAATGACATGCCACCATCCTTTGTGAATAAGTCAACAAAACTTTTTCCTCCTGATTTAAACCTTTTAAATATTTAAATTTAATATACAGATACAAAAAACATCTTCAGGGATTTTCAGTTTTTAGTTGCTCTTTTGAATCATACCTTCTTATTCTATTTATTCTCTACATTCAGCTAATTTGCAAGATATTTGGATGAAGGACCTCTTACACCTTTCTTGTTCATGTTATTCATTTTGTACTGTGATCATTTTCTCCCTATATTTTAAATTATGTAACCTCTTGCTCAAAATAAATAACTTTATGAATGCATTCACTGAGTTTTTATGGAATGTTGGTGTATTATATTAAGCTCTGAAACAATATGTTGCTTGCTTAATGCAAAATAAAAAAGTTAAACATTAAAAGCCAAGTATCCAAAATATTCAGTAACTTTACATTAATGCCAATGTTAATCTAGGTAGTTTCAGTTTTTTGGTGATCATTTGCTGGACCATTTTTACACAGCCTCTTGCTTTCATAATAATGCTATAATAGCCTCTGGTTATTTATTTTCTGTATGCATACACACAAAGATGAGCACAAATCTGTTCTCTGCTTAACCCAAAACCACACTTATAGAGCCTGATCAGTTCAGTTTCTTTGTATTATCCAGTGACAGAGGGGAACTTGTCTATTGTACTTTCTTTGCTATTCACATACTATACCACATCAAAAAAGCTTAGATTCAATAAATACCTTTAGACTCTTAATTTTTGTACACTTGACCCATGGGTTATCGCATAGTGTATTGCGCCCGACTGAGCTCCCACACATTAAAGATGAACAGGCGTTCACTACACATCATGCGTCACAGGTGTACAGACTTTAACCATTTGGAGGCAAGATTTATGCAAGCACTATTTTTCTCCTTTAAAGAAACCCTAAAGCTGGCAAAAGAAGAATTGGAGGTTGGACTGGTCATGCCTTCACCAAAAATGTTAGAATCCTGGTTAAAGAAATTCTGGCAAATTTGACCTATTCCACAAGACTGCATCAATAGAAATATTTTTGCTACAATGTTTCTAGCACTTGAGTCCTGTAATGCATATTGCTTATAAAAGATGTATTTACAACCATAAATTTTATCTGTACTACTGTTTTACATGTAAAGAACATTTTGAATTATTTCCGTTTGGCTGTCTGAATTCTATTCTAAATTTATACATATACAGTATCTGGTCATCATACTGCTGTTTAAATATGTTAATTCTGTTACCAGATCCACATTTTACTCTCGCTTACAGCTTCAATCTTAGAGAAATACATGATACTGCATGTTTTACAGCCTGCTTCTGCTTCTTTCCTAGACTGCATTTTGAGGAGTACAAGCGCTTACCTAGACAAACAATATATTGTGAGTTTAGTTATTTCCTATTTTGCATGATGGACATATATATAGTGGTTTGTGTTTTTTCTTTAGAAAATGGATACTAACTCCCTTGTGTTTTTTTATTGCTTGTTTGCTGGGTGGTGTATTTTATCTGATCTGAGGAATAATTGCAAAGCACTGCACCCTGCCAAATTGTCCTTTTGGAAGCCATTGTACTTGTACTGTATATGATACTTTTTGCAAGAAATACCCTGGAATATTCTGGCAGTATATGCTGCAAACAGGATATTTTATTAGTCAATATAACATGTTTCGGGTTGAGAACCCTTTAACCCGAAACATGTCTGGTGACTGTATTCCTGTATGTTAGATAGTAGAATGAGCGCTAGATCTTTTTGCTTGGTCATTGTAACTTATACAATTTGTCAACTCGTCACTACATGGCTTTGCTGCTTTATGTTTAATATTAACTCTAATCTGTGATGAGCCTGCTGCCTTTTTTTCTTCCCCCTTTTGTTTTACTTCTCTTGCCTGATGAATCCAAGTCTTGGAATCTGCAGTAGTAAAATGATTTGTTACATGTTGCTTTCAGTTTTTAAAGGTATGTCCACCCTTAAATCTATCTTACTTTAATATAGGCTTCCCCCTGGTCCCCCAGCCCCAACGCATTATTTTTATTTTAAGAAAGCTCCCCAAACTCTTACTTACCTCCCCTCTTTCCCTCCGCCGCGCTCCCGGCCCTCTGCTTGCGAGAAATGCAAGCAGAGGGCGGGACCGGCAGCCGCGTCTGTGATTGCTGGCGAGCTGCAGCCAATCACGGACGCGGCTGCCGGCAGCTCACTTCAGCGGAGGAAAGAGGAGAGTAAGTAAGATTTGGGGAGCTTTCTTAAATAAAAATGATGCGGTTGGGGCTGGGGACCAGTGGGAAGCCTATACTAAAAGGGTTAACGCTAGGGGGGGAATCGGGAGAGGGAGGGGGAGAAGGGCTGAAGTACGCATGGCAAAAATCTACCTGAGGCCAGGTAGGAGGCAGAGTCCTATATGGACTCTGCTAGCCTCCTGGTGGGCAGTTTTTGGGACTTTGGGGGGGGACTACAGGAGAACCCTATGGAGCTGGGATGTTAGGTAAGGATTAAACTACACTACATGGTGGGGCCAGTAGTTGGGGGGATTATAGTTTTGGGGGTGGACATGCCCTTTAAATGAACAAAAGCCAATTTGTCACTTTGCCAATAAATGAGAAGTAAGCTTTAGCAATAAGGGATCTATGTGAGTGTAATATGAACTGTATACACAAGAGGTGGCCAAAACTAGTAAGATCTGTTGCTTTCGGGACTTTGGAGCGCATGTTTGATGATTAACGAACATTCAAAAATATCGGAAACAGACCATGATGGGGTCACATGCTGCTTAAGAAAGGGTACTGTGATGCCACACGTCACTGTCTTCATATGTGACTACCTGATGATATAATTTATTTTTTTATACACCTTTGGTGTGCTGCTTCATTTTTTATATATACTGTATATATGTAGGAATAGAGACTGTTTGGAACCTTGCACCCACCGATAATATATAGGTGTCAGGGCACACTCCACTCCAACCTTACAGTGCCCCTGGTGCTACCCAGAAACAGAGATAGGTGCACTCAAGGGGTCTAATTAGTGTATATTTATTTGTGCAACAAAAGGCAACGTTTCGGTACGAATCTGGGACCTTTATCAAGCAAACAATGGTAAAGCTGATAGACATGGCTGCCCACATGCTAGACGCAACTCCCTTTATCAAGAAATGGGCAGGTTATCATAAAGTTTGCGGTTATCAAAAAGTTTTAATATTTTTCACAAAGACATGGCTGCCCATTTCTTGATAAAGGGAGTTGCGTCTCCCGAAACGTCGCACTAGCATGTGGGCAGCCATGTCTTTGTGAAAAATATTAAAACTTTTTGATATTGTTGATAAATAGTGTGCGACTCCATTTCTATATTTTTCAGTTTTTTTGGTCAAGCGGAGGACCTTGGGGAGATACGCACACAAATACACAGTCCGGTGCTGCTGCTTTATTATTGTGTGTATATATATATATATATATATTATGTAAAGTCAATCAGCACTCCGTTCCAAATAGTAAACGCCTCGCAGGTAATGCTGTTATTTTTGTAGTGTAATTATGTATTAGATAAGTTTTTTCTTCTTCCAGGGGTAGTTTGCGTCCGGTCGCGGCTGAAAACCAGGCCGCGCCGCAAGTGTTGGGAGGCTCCGCAGGGCTTCCCGCGGCACTTGGAGCCCTTCCTGGTAGTTCCGTCTTTCAGGGGTAGTTTGCGGTTGTCCGCGGCCGAAAACCAGGCTCCCAGGCTCCGCCGCGAGTGTTGGGAGGCTCCGCGGGACTTCCCGCGGCACTTGGAGCTCTTCCTGGTAGTTCCGACTTTCAGGGGGTGTTTGCAGTTGTTCGCGGCCAAAAAACAGGCTCCCAGGCCCCGCTGCGAGTGTTGGGAGGCTCTGCGGCGCTTCCCGCAGCACTTGGAGCCTTTCCCGGTAGTTCCATCTTCCAGGGGGTGTTTCCGGTTGTTCGCGGACGAAAACCTGGCTCCCAGGCCCCACCGCGAGTGTTGGGAGGCTCCGCACTTGGAGCCCCAGACCAGGTGCTGTCAAGTTGTATACATACAATACTGTACACACATTAACTCCCTCCTCCAGCTAATCCCCAGGGCTCTCAAGCAGGAACAGGCAGCATCTCAATACCCAGCAACAGCAGGGATCGCCCACCATTTCTATAGGCAATGCCTTCTCTCCCAATTAAACGGAACACTATTGGCTTTTACCTGGATTCCGACCAATGTGGAAGGGGTAGTTTACACACATGCGGCAGTAAGGAGGAACCTAGTGCTTGTTTAATATGGGGTATTCCTATTGGCTGCTAGAATACAGTCGGCCACTATTACAGTAATGTGACAATTTATAATAATTGTACTAACCTGGAAGCTGATGATTGTGAGCACTGCTGCTAACAGGACAGAGAGAGAGACAGACAGACACACAGAGAGAGAGACAGAGACACACACACAGAGAGAGAGAGACAGAATAAGAGTGCGACACTTACCAGCATAAGAAGGAAACTTCCCTTCAGGGAAGCAGCCAAAACAAAGGGATCCTTTAGTAAAGCAGCCTGTAGGAGAAAGAAAAGTAGTCAGTAAAGCAGTGTCGTTTGGCCACGCCCACCCGCTCCCACTACACATTGCATCAGGATGTGAAGCTCTCTCCCACATTGCAATACAGCAGGATATAACTCTAAAGCATCCTGAAACTCTCTCCTACAATGCAATACAGCCGGATGTCAGTTACACTTACTGGGAAAGCAAACTTTTTTTTTCATTGGTCATTAACTCGCACATGCTCAGTAAGTCTCTACCACAAAGCTAAAGGATGTTACTGTAAAGCATGCATTGTGTCATGATGTAGTGCTGCAGCAGCTACAAGAAGCACACCTATTGGATAATACGGACAATAAGGAATATACAGCAAACTTCCATGCAGAATTTAATAAATTTGAGAGGTGTGTCTATAGCTCCCCTTTTGACCAGTCCATTCAAACGTGGGGAGATTCTGTATGTTAGTACTTTTTTATTTTTTATTTCATATGCCATTTACACACTTACACACTTGTATATCTTTATTTTGAACATATTAATAAACTAATTAATGTTATACCTTCTACATTACAATATACACTTTAACTATGTATATTATTTTAGCATACCCCCACTTACATAGTACAGTCTAAAAACTCAATGCAATCTCCACAAAATGGAAAATATTTTTATATAAAGGAAGGACTAGCAAAAGTGTGCCCGTTAGTGCACAGTGGGAAATATGTGGGTGTATGTTTAGCTATATGTGGATACAGATGATATAAAATCTTAATACACACTACTATAAAATGTAGGGATTTGTACAAAAAAAAATAAAGGCAAGATTTTAAAAATTAAAGAAATCCTATGAAATCCTGGTTCTATTAGTGTCACATCCCCCTATCTATATAAGACACATTATCCATCTTATATTTGTTGTATAACACTACACATTTTTCTGTTTTGTTTATAGATTTGTTTTGATAAATTTTTACAGGAAGATATTTATATCCAGGGTTTTGAGAGCTGGGCAAACTGCTAAAATCCTTTCCGCCTGTGGACCTGGAAAATGGTCTGGGGAAAACGTACATACATCCAGAAGTGTAAAAAAATTACTTTCCTCACGATTGAACGGTTTTTCGAGATTACACATTCTATTTTCGAGGGGCACCGAAATTTTTAGAAAATTTGAAGTTTAAAGGAATTTTCGAAAATTTTGTAAAAATGATACAGTAACTTACTGTAAATGCCTCTGGGACCTGGGGAATGGTCTGGGGAACAGATAATCAGATTCTTTCAAATCAGAATTGGTTATAATCAGATACTTTCAGAAAGAATCTTATTGGTATGCTTTCTGGAAGAATCTGATTGTAACCAATTCTGATTAGTTACAATCAGATTCTTAAGCAAAAAACATTTTCGACACTTACCAGCATAAGAAGGAAACTTCCCTTCAGGGAAGCAGCCAAAACAAAGGGATCCTTTAGTAAAGCAGCCTGTAGGAGAAAGAAAAGTAGTCAGTAAGCGTGTCGTTTGGCACCCCCACCCGCTCCCACTACACATTGCATCAGGATGTGAAGCTCTCTCCCACATTGCAATACAGCAGGATATAACTCTAAAGCATCCTGAAACTCTCTCCGACAATGCAATACAGCCGAATGTCAGTTACACTTACTGGGAAAGCAAACTTTTTTTTTCATTGGTCATTAACTCGACATGCTCAGTAAGTCTCTCCCACAAAGCTAAAGGATGTTACTGTAAAGCATGCATTGTGTCATTGATGTAGTTTGCAGTGCAGCAGCTACAAGAAGCACACCTATTGGATAATACGGACAATAAGGAAATTACAGCAAACTTCCATGCAGAATTTAATAATTTTAGAGGTGTGTCTATAGCTCCCATTTTGACCAGTCCATTCAAACGTGGGGAGATTCTGTATGTTAGTACTTTTTTATTTTTTATTTCATATGCCTTTACACCCTTACACACTGTATATCTTTTTTTGAACATATTAATAAACTAATTAATGTTATACCTTCTCATTACAATATACACTTTAACTATGTATATTATTTATAGCATACCCCCACTTACATAGTACAGTCTAAAAACTCAATGCAATCTCCACAAAATGGAAAATATTTTTTATATAAGGAAGGACTAGCAAAAGTGTGCCCGTTAGTGCACAGTGGGAAATATGTGGGTGTATGTTTAGCTATATGTGGATACAGATGATATAAAATCTTAATACACACTACTATAAAATGTAGGGATTTGTACAAAAAAAAATAAAGGCAATTTTAAAAATTAAAGAAATCCTATGAATCCTGGTTCTATTAGTGTCACATCCCCCTATCTATATAAGACACATTATCCATCTTATATTTGTTGTATAACACTACAACATTTTTCTGTTTTGTTTATAGATTTGTTTTGATAATTTTTACAGGAAGATATTTATATCCAGGTTTTTGAGAGCTGGGCAACTGCTAAAATCCTTCCCGCCTGTGGACCTGAAAATGGTCTGGGGAAAACGTACATACATCCGAAGTGTAAAAAAATTACTTTACTTTCTCACGATTGAACGTTTTTTTTTCGAGATTACACATTCTATTTTCGAGGGGCACCGAAATTTTTAGAAAATTTGAAGTTTAAAGGAATTGACCTCTTACACCTTTCTTGTTCATGTTATTCATTTTGTACTGTGATCATTTTCCCTTTTTATTTAAATTATGTAACCTCTTGCTCAAATAAATAACTTTGAATGATTCACTGAGTTTTTATGGAATGTTGGTGTATAATTAGCTCTGAAACAATATGTTGCTTGCTTAATGCAAAAATAAAAAGTTAAACATTAAAAGCCAAGTATCCAAAATATTCAGTAACTTTATAATTAATGCCAATGTTAATCTAGGGTAGTTTCAGTTTTTGGTGATCATTTGCTGGACCATTTTTACACAGCCTTGCTTTCATAATAATGCTATAATAGCCTCTGGTTATTTATTTTCTGTATGCATACACACAAAGATGACACAACGTTTCCTGCTGCTTAACCCAAACCACACTTATAGAGCCTGATCAGTTCAGTTTCTTTGTATATCCAGTGACAGAGAGGGGAACTTGTCTATGTACTTTCTTTGCTATTCACATACTATACCCACATCAAAAAGCTTAGATTCAATAATACCTTTAGACTCTTAATTTTTGTACACTTGACCCATGGGTTATCGCATAGTGTATTGCGCCCGACTGAGCTCCCCACATTAAAGATGAACAGGCGTTCACTACACATCATGCGTCACAGGTGTACAGACTTTAACCATTTGGAGGCAAGATTTGCAAGCACTATTTTTTCCCTTTAAAGAAACCCTAAAGCTGGCAAAAGAATATTGAGGTTGGACTGGTCATGCCTCACCAAAAATGTTAGAATCCTGGTTAAGAAATTCTGGCAATTGACCTATTCCACAAGACTGCATCAATAGAAAATTTTTGCTACAATGTTCTCTAGCACTTGATCCTGTAATGCATATTGCTTATAAAAGATGTATTTACAACCATAAATTTATCTGTACTACTGTTTTCATGTAAAGAACATTTTGAATTATTTCCGTTTGGCTGTCTGAATTCTATTCTAAATTTATACATATACAGTATCTGTCATCATACTGCTGTTTAAATATGTTATTCTGTTACCAGATCCACATTTTACTACTCTCGCTTACAGCTTCAATCTTAGAGAAATACATGATACTGCATGTTTTACAGCCGCTTCTGCTTCTTTCCTAGACTGCATTTGAGGAGTACAAGCGCTTACCTAGACAAACACTAATTGTGATTTAGTTATTTCCTATTTGCATATGGACATATATATAGTGGTTTGTGTTTTTTTTAGAAAATGGATACTAACTCCCTTGTGTGTTTTTATTGCTTGTTTGCTGGGTGGTGTATTTATCTGATCTGAGGATATAATTGCAAAGCACTGACTGCACCCTGCCAAATGTTCCTTTGGAAGCCATTGTACTTGTATGTATATGATACTTTTGCAAGAAATACCCTGGATATTCGGCAGTATATGCTGCAAACAGGATATTTATTAGTCAATATAACATGTTTCGGGTTGAGAACCCTTTAACCCGAACATTCTGGTGACTGTATTCTGTATGTTAGATAGTAGATGAGCGTAGATCTTTTGCTTGGTCATTGTAACTTATACAATTGTCAACTCGTCACTACATGGCTTTGCTGCTTTATGTTTAATATTACTCTAATCTGTGATGAGCCTGCTGCCTTTTTTTTCTTCCCCCTTTTGTTTTACTCCTGCCTGAAGATCCAAGTCTTGGAATCTGCAGTAGTAAAAGATTGTTACATGTTGCTTTCAGTTTTAAAGGTATGTCCACCCTTAAATCTTACTTTAATATAGGCTTTCCCCCTGGTCCCCCAGCCCCAACTCATTATTTTTATTTAAGAAAGCTCCCCAAACTCTTACTTACCTCCCCTTCCTCCGCCGCGCTCCGGCCCTCTGCTTGCGAGAACTGCAAGCAGAGGGGCGGGACCGGCAGCCCGGTCTGTGATTGGCTGAGCTGCAGCCAATCACGGACGCGGCTGCCGGCAGCTCACTTCAGCGGAGGAAAGGGAGGAGTTAAGTAAGAGTTTGGGGAGCTTTCTTAAAATAAAAATGATGCGGTTGGGGCTGGGGGACCAGTGGGAAGCCTATACTAAAGGGTTAAACGCTAGGGGGAGGGAATCGGAGAGAGGAGGGGGAGAAGCTGCAGTACGCATGGCAAAATCGACTGAGGCCAGGTAGGAGGCAGAGTCCTATATGGACTCTGCTAGCCTCCTGGTGGGCAGTTTTTGGGATGCTTTGGGGGGGGACTACGGAGAACCCTATGGAGCTGGGATGGTTAGGTAAGGATTAAACTACACTACATGGTGGGGCCAGTAGTTGGGGGATTATAGTTTGTGGGGTGACATGCCCTTTAAATGAACAAAAGCCAATTTGTCACTTTGCCATAAATGAGAAGTAAGCTTTAGCAATAAGGGATCTATGTGTAGTGTAATATGAACTGTATACACAAGAGGTGGCCAAAATAGTAAGATCTGTTGCTTTCGGGACTTTGGAGCGCATGTTTGATGATTAACGAACATTCAAAAATATCGGAAACACCATGATGGGTCAACATGCTGCTTAAGAAAGGGTACTGTGATGCCACAGTCACTGTCTTCATATGTGACTACCTGATATAATTTATTTTTTTATACACACCTTTGGTGTGCTGCTTCATTTTTATATATACTGTATATATGTAGGAATAGAGACTGTTGGAACCTTGCACCACCGATAATATATAGGTGTCGGCACACCTCCACTCCAACCTTACAGTGCCCCTGGTGCTACCCAGAAACAGAGATAGGTGCACTCAAGGGGTCTAATTAGTGTATATTTATTTGTGCAACAAAAGGCAACGTTTCGGTACGAATCTGGGACCTTTATCAAGCAAACAATGGTAAAGCTGATAGACATGGCTGCCCACATGCTAGAACGCAACTCCCTTATCAAGAAATGGCAGGTTATCATAAAGTTTGTCGGTTATCAAAAAGTTTTTATTTTTCACAAAGACATGGCTGCCCATTTCTTGATAAAGGGAGTTGCGTCTCCCGAAACGTCGCACTAGCATGTGGGCAGCCTGTCTTTGTGAAAATATTAAAACTTTTTGATATTGTTGATAAATAGTGTGCGACTCCATTTCTATATTTTCAGTTTTTTTGGTCAAGCGAGGACTTGGGGAGATACGCACCAAATACACAGTCGGTGCTGCTGCTTTATTATGTGTGTGTATATATATATATATATAATATATTAATGTAAAGTCAATCAGCACTCCGTTCCAAATAGTAAACGCCTCGCAGGAATGCTGTTATTTTGTAGTGTAATTATGTATTAGATAAGTTTTTTCTTTCTTCCAGGGGTAGTTTGGTCCGGTCGCGGCTGAAAACCAGGCCGCGCCGCAAGTGTTGGGAGGCTCCGCGGGCTTCCTGCGGCACTTGGAGCCCTTCCTGGTAGTTCCGTCTTTCAGGGGTAGTTTGCGGTTGTCGCGGCCGAAAACCAGGTCTCCAGGCTCCGCCGCGAGTGTTGGGAGGCTCCGCGGACCTTCCCGCGCCTTGGAGCTCTCCTGGTAGTTCCGACTTCAGGGGGTGTTTGCATTGTTCGCGGCCAAAAAACAGGCTACCAGGCCACGCTGCGATGTGTGGGAGGTCTCTCGGACTTCCCGCACTTGGAGCCTTTCCCGGTAGTTCCATCTTCCAGGGGTGGTTTCCGGTTTGTTCGCGGACGAAAACCTGCTCCCAGGGCCCACACCGCGTAGTGTGGGAGGCTCCGCACTTGGAGCCCCAGACCAGGTGCTGTCAAGTTGTATACATACAATACTGTACACAACATTAACTCCCTCCTCCAGCTAATCCCCAGGGCTCTCAAGCAGGAACAGGCAGCATCTCAATACCCAGCAACAGCAGGGATCCGCCCACCATTTCTATAGGCAATGCCTTCTCTCACAATTAACTGAACACTATTGGCTTTTACCTGATTCGACCAATGTGGAATGGGTAGTTTTACACACATGCGGCAGTAAGAGGAACCTAGTGCTTGTTTAATATGGGGTATTCCTATTGGCGCTAGAATACAGTCGGCCCACTATTACAGTAATGTGACATTATAATAATTGTACTAACATGGAAGCTGATGATTGTGAGCACTGCTGCTAACAGGACAGACAGAGAGAGACAGAGCAAGACACACAGAGAGAGAGACAGAGACCAGACACAGAGAGAGAGAGAGCGAGCGAGAGAGAGAGGACACAGAGAAACCAGACTGTACATTAAGCTAAAAATAACATTTCGACACTTACAGCATAAGAAGGAAACTTCCCTTCAGGGAAGCAGCCAAAACAAAGGGATCCTTTAGTAAAAGCAGCCTGTAGGAGAAAGAAAAGTAGTCAGTAAACGCAGTGTCGTTGGCCACGCCCACCCTCTCCCACTACACATTGCATCAGGATGTGAAGCTCTCTCCCACATTGCAATACAGCAGGATATAAACTCTAAAGCATCCTGAAACTCTCTCCCGACATGCAATACAGCCGGATGTCAGTTACACTTACTGGGAAAAGCAAACTTTTTTTTTCATTGGTCATTAACTCGCACATGCTCAGTAAGTCTCTACCACAAAGCTAAAGGATGTTACTGTATAAGCTGCATTGTGTCAGGATGTGATGTAGTGCTGCAGCAGCTACAAGAAGCACACCTTTGGATAATCGGACAATAGGAAATTACAGCAAACTTCCATGCAGAATTTAATAAATTTAGAGGTGTGTCTATAGCTCCCATTTTGACCAGTCCATCAACGTGGGGAGATTCTGTGTTAGTACTACTTTTTTATTTTTTATTTCATATGCCATTTACACTTACACACTTGTATATCTTTTATTTGAACATATTAATAAACTAATTAATGTTATACCTTCTACTTACAATATACACTTTAACTATGTATATTATTTTAGCATACCCCCACTTACATAGTACAGTCTAAAAAACTCAATGCAATCTCCACAAAATGGAAAATATTTTATAAAGGAAGGACTAGCAAAAGTGTGCCCGTTAGTGCACAGTGTGGGAAATATGTGGGTGTATGTTTAGCTATATTGGATACAGATGATATAAAATCTTAATACACACTACTATAAAATGTAGGGATTGTACAAAAAAAAATAAAGGCAAGATTTTAAAAAATTAAAGAAATCCTATGAAATCCTGGTTCTATTAGTGTCACATCCCCCTATCTATAAAGACACTTATCCATCTTATATTTGTTGTATAACACTACACATTTTTCTGTTTTGTTTATAGATTTGTTTTGATAAATTTTACAGGGAAGATATTTATATCCAGGTTTTGAGAGCTGGGCAAACTGCTAAAATCCTTTCCGCCTGTGGACCTGGAAATGGTCTGGGGAAAACGTAATACATCCAGAGTGTAAAAAATTACTTTCCTCATCAGATTGAACGGTTTTTCGAGATTACACATTCTATTTTCGAGGGCCACCGAAATTTTTAGAAAATTTGAAGTTTAAAGGAATTTCGAAAATTTGTAAAAATGATACAGTAACTTACTGTAAATGCCTCTGGGACCTGGGAATGGTCGGGGAACAGATAATCAGATTCTTCAAATCAGAATTGGTTATAATCAGATACTTTCAGAAAGAATCTTATTGGTATGCTTTCTGGAAGAATCTGATTGTAACTAATCAGAATTGGTTACAATCAGATTCTTTTAATTCTTTTAGGGGACAAGGCAGCTAGAAAGTTAAGGGAGAGAAGGCCAAAAGGCAAGAGCAGGTCAGATGATGGCTCTATATATTACCTATATTGCATGTTATTACCAGCAGTTCTGGACAATGCATAAGCTAAGGGACATAAAGGAGTATTTTGCATATCTCCCGCCCCTTACTCTGGGGAACATGGGAGTAAGAAATTACTTCTTGTTTCTTAGGTTTGTGGGCAATATTATTCATATATCATGAGACTACAAGATGCCTTCCGTTATAAGAAGGTGTTTCTTCTCCACTCTTCAGAAATAAGCTGATTGAAACCAATTCTGATTGGAAAATAATTATGATTGGTTAGTATAGCAATTAGATGCTTCCTAAAGAATGTGATTGTATCTAATTAAATTGGTTACAATCAGATTCTTTCAGAAAGAATCTAATTGTCTTTTCACCAGACCATTTCCAGGTCCCAAAACATTTACAGTAAGTAACTGTATAATTTTTAAAAAAATTCCTTGAAATTTTTTTCGAACACATCTCTAAAGAATCTGCAAAGCGGAATTCCCGCAAAATCCGCGAATTATGGAAATCTATTATGGAACTGGGTTCAGATCCGTGATCCGGTCCATCTCTATTCTTGATCTATGTATTGTAACATTGTATAGAGTGTTATGGTTCAGAAAACATCACAGTGTAGTACAACTGTTGTCAGAGCTTGAATCAATCGTCCCCCTTAAATTTCCACCCAATAATAGATCAATAGGAGATCTATTGAATCATTCTATTATTAAGTTATCAATCTGTCTTTCAATACTCACCCTCCCCACTTTAAGGCCGAGGCCACACTACAACGCACCAAATTGCGCACAAATTGCGATCGTAATTGCACGCGATTATATGCGTGATTCTTGTGCGTTTTGTGCATGCAGTTTTGCATTACGGAAATGCATTTAACGCGCACCAAAAATGGTGAACGCATGCATTACCAAATGCGAACGGCGCGCAGCCGTGTGAGCATCGGAAATCGCAGGAATTTTCCGTCCCTGCGATTCCCATTTTAGCGGAAGTCACGAAAACAAGTGTGCAGACCGCAACAAGCGCGCTACGTGTGGCCCTAGCCCTCACAGCTGTCACCAGGGATTCTGTTACAAAGGGATCACTATGTAAAGAGTATCAAGCCTTTTTAAAGAGCTGATTGCCCGTATGAAGAAATCCCTATCGCTGTTTCACGCCACTCTAATCAAAAACATATCTTCCATTAAGCTTGTGAGGTTTCATTCATCCAGGTCAGGTATATCTGTTGTATTCAATTAGATCAACTGGACTTGAAAGACCCAATACCAACACAAGAAAAGCGACATCATATATGCAGTGCAGTGCGTGAAGAATGCTCTGATTTGTATGTGGGGAGACAAACAACAGCAACTGCATCAACGTATGGCCCAGCACAGAAGAGCCAATTCCTCGGGTCAGGACCACCGTGTATCTGCATCTTAAGGATAAAGGACATACCTTTGAAGATTGTAATGTTAACATACTGGCGAAGGAACGTGACTGGTTCAAGAGAGGTGTTAAGGAGGCCATTTATGTGGAAAATAAAGAAACCAAGCCTAATATAGGTGGGGGGTTCGACACCAACTGTCTGCCATGTACAATGCTGTTTTAACACCTACATCTGGGCGTTCCTCTTAGCCACTATCTAATCAATCACACCCTTACACCTGGCTGTGATATGCTAATTGGGATTTTCCAGGGTACATAATTGCCACAGATTCTTGTACAAGTCATTCTGAATTGAAAAGCCAGTCGGATGACTAGCGAAACGTCTTCAAGAACTACATTTCAGTCCAGTTGATCTAATTGAATACAACAGATATATTTCCATTAAGTTTTCCATGGAAAGCAGTAATATAGAAATTCTTTTTCTGGATATTAAAATAATCAACAATGGGAGTGGGTTTGATAACCTTCTGTATTCATAACCCACCGACCGAACCATATACTGCATTGCAAGGTAATCATCCTTCACATGTCAAAAACAGCATACCGTATATACTCGAGTATGTCAAATTTTTCAGGCTTTAAAGTTAGCCTGAAAACCTACCTCGACTTATACTCGGTCAAATCCTAATTTAGATCCAAATTCTGCAATTGCGAATAATAATAACCAGTAGTTGGCGCTGTGTTAACTAGAGATGGCCGAAACTGCTGATTTTCGTCCCGTATTTTCGAATTTTCGGAAATTTCCCGAAAGAAGTCTATGGGGAAATTTTTTTTGAAAGTTTCTATCAATGCCGGTAGCAACAGCTAGAGTAGCAAGATATGTCTTGTATAAAGAGGGGAATGGAATCAAGAGAAAAATATATTCTCCCTCTTTTCAGCACTGGTAAGCCACATTTGGAATATGCGGTGCAGTTTTGGAATCCCATATACAAAGGGACATCTGGGAAATTGAGGCAGTTCAGAGAAGGGCAACTAAATTAATAAGGGGAATGGAGGGGCTTGAATATGCAGGCAGATTAGACAAGTTAGGCTGTTACTTGGAGAAGCGGCGTTGCGTGGGGACATGATAACCTTATACACAAATATATTAATGGCCCATACAGTGAACTCTCTGGTGCATTTTTCACTAATGGTCATATCAGAGGACTCGTGGACATCCTTTAAGGTTGAAGAAAAGAATTTCATCTTCAGGTTAGGAGAGGTTTCTTTACAGTGAGAACGGTGAAACTGTGGACTGTCTTCCAGCGGAGGTGGTAATGGCAAGTTCATTGAATAACTTTAAAAAAGGCCTGGATAATTTTCTAAAACTAAAAAATATTGAGAATTACTGGTATTAGTGCATATAGATCTGGTTGATCCAGGGATACTTTCCGATTGCCGTTTGGAGTCAGGAGGAATTTTTTCCCCCTTTTTTAGCTGGGGTTTTTTGCCTTCCTCTGGATCAACTGTTAGGTAGGGTTAAAAAAAAAAAAAATAGGTTGGACTTGATGGACGAATGTCTTTATTCAACCTTAATTACTATGTTACTATGTACTATGTTACTATCAATTTTAAGGATTAAATAGTAATAGCAGGTTACTGTTAATAGCAAGGGACATGGGGAATGGTCTGGGGAACCCGTATATAAGTAAAACTCATTTAAAATCTATCTTTCCTCACGATCGGGCTGTTTTCGAGCTTTGGCGGGCTACTTTTCGAGGTTACCGAAATCGACACTACTTTCGAGGGTTACTGATATCACAAATACGAGGGTTACCGAAATCAGCTTGTACATTCGAGGGTTGGCGAAATCGGCACAAACATTCGAGGGTTACCGAATTCGATCGCTACTTTTCGAGGGTTGATGGACTTACGATTTCGAGGGTTACCTGGATTCGTACATTATCGAGGGTTACCGAAATCGATGGCTACTTTTGAGGGTTGATGACTTACGATTTCGAGGGTTACCTGGATTCGTACAATTATCGAGGTTACCGAAATTGATCCCCCACTTACGATACACTTTGTTTACACTTCGATTTCGATAATCATCTACTTTTGAATTGATAATTATCGAATTTACGATAAAAATCAAACTCTGAAAATTCGAGTTTCGAAAAATCCGGGAGTTCCGAAAGTTTCGTCGGGACTTCAAACAGCCGGATTCGAATCGAAACTGGGTTCTATTAGAACCCAAAGTACATCTCTAGTGTTAACCTGCATAGAAAGTTACAGCTGATCTGCCTTTACACTTCCTGCTTCTTTATTCAGGCTGCTGGACGCACTCAGCACTGTCACTGCTCATCTGGATGCTGTAAATCTGATGGATCTTCTCCGTTTGGGGCAAAAACAGCTGCTTGTACAGTGCAAATGACAGCTTGAAACTACAACTAACACTAGTGACATTTTTAACTTTGGATTGATGAAGTGAGAGTTCTTTACTATATGGGGGTCAGAGGGCCCTTTACTATATGGAGTCAGGGGCCCTTTACAATATGGGGTTCAGGAGAATTGTAAATGATGGTAAGCTTAATTAATAATTTACTGAACCTTGCCACTCCACGTGTTATAAACATGCAACTCCCAGCAACAAAGCATGCTGGGATTGTAGTTTCCAAACATCTGGAGTGCCAAGGAATTGGAGGCTACTGGATTTGGCCATTACTGTATGGGATTAATTAGTGAATTCTGCTGTCTATTTAAAGGGCACCTTAAGCAACACAACAACTGAATCAAAGGCAGTAGTGGTCATAATTTCTACCCTCGACTTATACTCGATCAAATCCGTTTTTATATAAATTTTTCAGGTACCGTCGGCTTATACTCGGATCGACTTATACTCAAGTATATACGGTACCTATTAGTCGTTTTTTATAGTCCAGATTCTTTTTTCACTGCGGATCATGGTTAGGTTTGTGAGGTCGGGAAAACTAAAACTAGATCTAAGTAAATGCCATATGGATATATTTTCTAATGAATCTATATGTAACTATGTTATCAAACTCTATATGTTAAATGTTAAAAAAAATGTGAAATTTCCATGTTGACCCCAGTGTAATGATGTCATTTCCTGTGATGTTTTTAAACAAGGGATTATGAGGGGAAATTACCTATACAGATTGCTCAGGGGCTTGAGAGGGCAGAATGCCCGAAACGTTTGCAATATAATAGCTGAGCTGTTATGTTATAAATATAAAAGCATCAAGAAAAGATAATCTGAGTGCTGACTGACCTGGAACTCTTTATATACAATATGAGGTGAAAAGGCACCTCTACTATACAGGCTTTGCACCTACCTTCTTGAGAGAAGACAAATCGGGGTGCTGCTGCGTCTATTGTTTGTATGAAGAAACATATGCGCAATCAGCTCTTAAAACCGGAGCCGAACTTCCGGAACTGATATATTATATAAATATATTTATATCTCCATAGGACATTGCATTGAGTTTTTATGGGCCTACCAATGTGGTGGGGGTATTTAGTATTACATATAGGAAGGGTGTATATGAATGTGTGTACTATCTCACTTTAAATGGAATGGTCAATGGCAGCTAAAAAACCACACCCCTGTGTTCTCCATATGAAAGGAAGTATCTAGAAAAGTTTCTGTCTGCGCTACACAGGATATGATGTGTATTGTAATGGAACATATACACCATTAATACCACCTCAAGCCTGCAGGTGGTGTCAGTGAGTAATAAATATACAAGACATCCCTGCTCTATGGTAGGAGGAAGAAAGTTAAAGTGGATGTGGTGTGTGCTTTGGAGTGATATGACTCACTGTAACACCAGATCCTGTGTATAAGACCCTATTACCCCTGTTTGGGAGGACAGATTTGGACAGACAATTTACCTTATGGATACAAACTCTGAGGCAACAGATAAGTGTCACCCAACTTACAAGGACACACAATATACAGGCCTGGTCAATATTCAAGTGGTCACACATAGACTGGGACACACCCCTGATTACTGCATATGTTATGTGGGGGAACCGGTTTATGTGCATTGTCTGCTTTGTGCCAGACCACAGAATAACCCACTGTGTGCCATGCTACCCATAATCCTTCCATAATCTGTGATCTGGTACAAATTGGTGGCAGCTGTGCTGTAATACCATTTATTCTACCTGTTTTCTCCTGTAGTTTGTTCTCTGTATTAAGCTATGGAGGCTGCTACTGATAGTATTGATTTCAATCCTCCTGTCCTTGTACCGCAGTGAATGTCCCAATATCCGTAGCTCTACCAGGCCCATTGCCAAACCTATTTTTTAAAACCTGATCCATTGATGGGGTAACAGGGAGTGGACTGATTGGCTAGACAATTTAAATTGGCAGTCACTATTAATGGTTCGGATGAAGGTGCGGTTTGCAAGTCCTTAGCCTTTGCTTAGTGGTAAAGCCAGGCAGGTAACCAAGATTTACTGTAAATACTGAAATAAAAGCAGTTATCAGTTATTAAAAATTGCTCTGAAGCAACATTTTTAATTAGATCTGTATAAAGAGTATATAAAGGTAAACTGGAGATGAAAATGTTTGTTTATATTATTAGAGGGCAATGCTATTACAATAACATGATGCTGTAGGTACCTTCTCATATAATGTAGTGAGGTACCCATAACCACTTGCCGTTATAAGTATTGTATAAGTATAACCTAGCATGTTTAGTTCAACCACACAGTAGCAGGATTGCCTGGGTCTACTCTGACCCATAGTCCAAAGGTGTGAGGGTTTGAGGTGCACTCATCGCCGATAGTTAGATACTGCCCGGGTGCTTACCAAGAGTATGCTAAGGATCTCAGTATAAACTCCCTCTCTCTCTCTCTCTCTCTCTCTCTCTCTCCTCATCTCTCCTCTCTCTCTGCCCTTCCTTCCCCCTCTCTCTCCCTCTACTCCTCTCTCTCTCTCTCTCTCTCTCATTTCCTGTGTAGATCTCTATACTGGTAGCTTAGAGTGTGAACTATAATGTATAAATATAACAGATATGATTTATCCGGATCATCAAGAGTTTACTAGTTTTATTTTTTTATCTAACCATATCACATGGTTAGGTTTACACACACTGTGATTGTTGATTCAAAGGATGTCCCTCAGAATGGAATGTTTATTGCTTGATGAGGGGATGGACACCCAGAATATCTCTGATTGTGTCATTGTGATGATGTAACCTCTGTCGAAATAAAGCTTTTAAAAGCGCGCTGTGCCTACTCACTAGGAGAGTGCAGACTTTTCCTTTAAGGTACATTGTCCTTAGTACATATACTAAATTGGAAGTGCTGATCCAACTACTATATATGGCGATACCATTTTTTAAAATACTAAATATGTATAGAATGAATGATCACAACTGCAATAACACATAAAAAAATAGAAACAAGGTGGGCTTGGAGAGTCTGCTGAAAGGATGCATGTAAGCTAAGCTGCCCGCACCACAGCCCATTCAGCAAAGATTGCACATGATCAAGACCATATTTCAATAACCATGGGCAAATAGATTCCAACAAAAACTTTTCAAAGCAACAAATTGCCACAACTGTGGATTTACATAATATTTCCGTAAAACCCTGGCTGGAAAAGGAATCCAGATGGCACGTGAACAGACTCTGGCCTCTTCAACACCCAAGATCTAGTGCAAGTCACAGAGATTCGTAGGGTGACTCTGAAGAGATACCTGGGGAGCTATCAAAAATTCTTAAATCCCTACCGACAAAGCAGACTTTGCTGAATTACTTACCCAGAACTCACATGTAGGGAAAGTCACAGTAATAAGATACCCAAGAAATCAGGAAGTTAACAGAACCCAAGTCTGGCCAAAAAGAACACAACTCTAATAGTAACAAAGGCTACCTCGTCTTTAACTAGAAGAAATAGGCCGCAAAAAAAATTGATCAGAGCCTTCCAGAAACAGTGGGCCCGACAGAATCAAAAGAAGCCTACAACGCATATTCAATAACCCTACTTGGCCAACCAGATGACTCAAAATTGAAATACTGTAGATCAGACACACACGTCCTAAACCACCCCAGATCTAGATGACACCCGCCCACAGGGTGTCTCTAGGGATTTTGCCACCTAGCCAACCCTGACTTGGCGCCTATATGCGGCCGCGCCTGCCCCGGCGGAGCAAAGTGGGCATGGCTGTGTGTAGGCGTGGCTTGTGTGTGGGTGTGTCTTTGTCGGTGGGAGTGGCGGCTAGCCATTTTTTTCATTTTAACTTGGCAACCATTTATTTGGTACATTTTCTTTAATAGACAATAATCACAACCATAATAAAACAAAGAATAAACAATTTTGCCCAAAATAACCTGCCACCATGTCAAGGTTCCTTTTAATAGGGAACTTACCTAACTAGGCTAACCTAGCCTAACCTACAAACATTTTAAAGCTAATCTAACCATATGAAATGCCTTTTAACAATATCTAACACATGTACAGTGAGAACAGACAGTAAATTTCCCATACAGTGAGACAGACATTAAAGGTCCCATACAAGGAGAGCAGACACGTGAAGGTCCCCATAAAAACAGGGTTGAGAACAGACAGTGAAGGTCCCCATACAGTGAGAACAGACAGTAAAGGTCCATAACGTGAGACAGACTAAGTTCCATACAGTGAGAACAACAGTAAAGGTCCCATACGTGAGAAACAGACATTAAAGGTCCCATACGTGAGAACAGACAGTGAAGGTCCCATACAGTGAGAACTACAGTAAGGTCCCATACAGTGAGAACAGACATAAAAGTTTCCATACTAGACAGTGAGCAGACAGTAAAGTCCATACAGTGAGAACAGACAGTAAATGTCCCATACAGTGAGAACAGAGGTAAAGGTCCCATACATGAGAACAGACGGTAAAGGTCCCATACAGTGAGAACAATGTAAAGGTCCATACAGTGAGAACAGATGTAAAGGTCCCATACAGTGAGACAGATGGTAAAAGTCCCATACAGTGAGAACAGATGTAAAGTCCCATACAGTGAGAACAGATGTAAAGGGTCCCATACAGTGAGAACAGTGTAAAGGTCCCATACGTGAGACAATGTAAAGGTCCCATACAGTGAGAACAGATGGTAAAGGTCCCATACAGTGAGGAACAGATGTAAAGGTCCTCATACACGTGAGACAGACAGTAATGTTTCCTTACAGTGAGAACAGACAGTAAGGTCCCTAAGTGAGAACGATGGAAAGGTTCCATACAGTGAGAACAGCGGTAAGGTCCCTACATTGAGAACAATGGTAAAAGGTCCCATACAGTGAGAAAGACAGTAAACGGTCCCATACAGTGAGAACAATGGTAAAGGTCCCATACATGAGACAAATTTTCGAAAATTTTGTAAAAATGATACAGTAACTTACTGTAAATGCCTCTGGGACCTGGGGAATGGTCTGGGGAACAGATAATCAGATTCTTTCAAATCAGAATTGGTTATAATCAGATACTTTCAGAAAGAATCTTATTGGTATGCTTTCTGGAAGAATCTGATTGTAACTAATCAGAATTGGTTACAATCAGATTCTTTTAGGGGACAAGGCAGCTAGAAAGTTAAGGGAGAGAGAGGCCAAAAGGCAAGAGCAGGTCAGATGATTGGCTCTATATATTAAGCTATATTGCATGTTATTAGCCAGCAGTTCTGGACAAATGCATAAGCTAAGGGACATAAAGGAGTATTTTGCATATCTCCCGCCCCTTACTCTGGGGAACATGGGAGTAAGAAATTACTTCTTGTTTCTTAGGTTTGTGGGCAATATTATTCATATATCATGAGACTACAAGATGCCTTCCGTTATAAGAAGGTGTTTCTCCACTCTTTCAGAAATAAGCTGATTGAAACCAATTCTGATTGGAAAATAATATGATTGGTTAGTATAGCAATTAGATGCTTCCTGAAAGAATGTGATTGTATCTAATTAGAATTGGTTACAATCAGATTCTTTCAGAAAGAATCTAATTGTCTTTTCACCAGACCATTTTCCAGGTCCCAAAACTATTTACAGTAAGTAACTGTATAATTTTTAAAAAAATTCCTTGAAATTTTTTTCGAACACATCTCTAAAGAATCTGCAAAGCGGAATTCCCGCAAAATCCGCGAATTATGGAAATCTATTATGGAACTGGGTTCAGATCCGTGATCCGGTCCATCTCTATTCTTGATCTATGTATTGTAACATTGTATAGAGTGTTATGGTTCAGTAGAAACATCACAGTGTAGTACAACTGTTGTGCAGAGCTTGAATCAATCGTCCCCCTTAAATTTCCACCCAATAATAGATCAATAGGAGATCTATTGAATCATTCTATTATTAAAGTTATCAATCTGTCTTTCAATACTCACCCTCCCCATTAAGGCCGAGGCCACACTACAACGCACCAAATTGCGCACACAATTGCGATCGTAATTGCACGCGATTATATGCGTGATTCTTGTGCGTTTTGTGCATGCAGTTTTGCATTACGGAAATGCATGCGTTAACGCACCAAAAATGGTGAACGCATGCATTACCAAATGCGAACGGCCGCGCAGCCGTGTGAGCATCGGAAATCGCAGGAATTTTCACGTCCCTGCGATTTCCATTTTAGCGGAAGTCACGAAAACAAGTGTGCAGACACGCAACAAGCGCGCTACTGTGGCCTAGCCCTCACAGCTGTCACCAGGGATTCTGTTACAAAGGGATCACTATTGGTAAAGAGTATCAAGCCTTTTTAAAGAGCTGATTGCCCGTATGAAGAAATCCCTATCGCTGTTTCACGCCACTCTAAATCAAAAACATATTTCCATTAAGCTTGTGATGGTTCTCATTCATCCAGGTCATGGTATATCTGTTGTATTCAATTAGATCAACTGGACTTGAAAGACCCAATACCAAAACACAAGAAAAGCGACATCATATATGCAGTGCAGTGCAGTGAAGAATGCTCTGATTTGTATGTGGGGGAGACCAAACAGCAACTGCATCAACGTATGGCCCAGCACAGAAGAGCCAATTCCTCGGGTCGACCTATGATGAATGAGAGAACCATCACAAGCTTAATGGAAAATGTTTTTGATATTAGAGTGGCGTTGAAACAGCGAAGGGATTCTTCATACGGGCAATCAGCTCTTTAAAAAGGTTGATACTCTTACCATAGTGATCCCTTGTAACAGAATCCCTGGTGACAGCTGTGAGGGCTAGGCCACAGTAGCGCGCTTGTTGCGGTGTCTGCACACTGTTTTCGTGACTTCCGCTTAAAATGGAAATCGCAGGGACGTGAAAATTCCTGCGATTTCCGATGCTCACACGGCTGCGCGGCCGTTCGCATTTGGTAATGCATGGTTCACCATTTTTGGTGCGTTAACGCATGCATTTCCGTAATGCAAAACTGCATGCACAAAACGCACAAGAATCACGCATATAATCGCGTGCAATTACGATCGCAATTGTGTGCGCAATTTGGTGCGTTGTAGTGTGGCCTCGGCCTTAATGGGGAGGGGGTGAGTATTGAAAGACAGATTGATAACTTTAATATAGAATGATTCAATAGATCTCTATTGATCTATTATTGGGTGGAAATTTAAGGGGGACGATGATTCAAGCTCTGACAACAGTTGTACTACACTGTGATGTTTCTACTGAACCATAACACTCTATACAAGTTACAATACATAGATCAAGAATAGAGATGGACCGGATCACGGATCTGAACCCAGTTCCATAATAGATTTCCATAATTCGCGGATTTTGCGGGAATTCCGCTTGCAGATTCTTTAGAGATGTGTTCGAAAAAAATTTCAAGGAATTTTTTTAAAAATTATACAGTTACTTACTGTAAATCGTTTTGGGACCTGGAAAATGGTCTGGGAAAAGACAATTAGATTCTTCTGAAAGAATTGATTGTAACCAATTCTAATTAGATACAATCACATTCTTTCAGGAAGCATCTAATTGCTATACAAACAATCATATTATTTTCCAATCAGAATTGGTTTCAATCAGCTATTTCTGAAAGAGTGGAGGAAGAAACAACTTCTTAACGGAAGGCATCTTGTAGTCTCATGATATATGAATAATATTGCCCACAAACCTAAGAAACAGAAAATTTCTTACTCCATGTTCCCCAGAGTAAGGGGCGGGAGATATGCAAAATACTCTTATGTCCCTTAGCTTATGCATTGTCCAGAACTGCTGGCTAATAACATGCAATATAGCTTAATATATAGAGCCAATCATCTGACCTGCTTTGCCTTTTGGCCTCTCCTCCCTTAACTCTAGCTGCCTTGTCCCTAAAAGAATCTGATTGTAACCAATTCTGATTAGTTACAATCAGATTCTCCAGAAAGCATCCAATAAGATTCTTCTGAAAGTATCTGATTATAACCAATTCTGATTTGAAGAATCTGATTATCTGTTCCCCAGACCATTCCCCAGGTCCCAGAGGCATTTACAGTAAGTTACTGATCATTTTTACAAAATTTTCGAAAATTCCTTTAAACTTCAAATTTTCTAAAAAATGTGTGCCCCTCGAAAATAGAATGTGTAATCTCGCGAAAAAACCGTTCAATCGTGAGGAAAGTAATTTTTTTACACTTTGGATGTATGTACGTTTTCCCCAGACCATTTCCAGGTCCACAGGCGGAAAGGATTTTAGCAGTTTGCCCAGCTCTCAAAACCCTGGATTAAATATCTTCCTGTAAAAATTTATCAAAACAAATCTATAAACAAAACAGAAAAAAGTTGTAGTGTATACAACAAATATAAGATGGATATGTGTCTTATATAGATAGGGGGATGTGACATAATAGAACCAGGATTTCATAGGATTTCTTAATTTTTAAAATCTTGCCTTTATTTTTTTTTGTACAAATCCCTACATTTTATAGTAGTGGGTATTAAGATTTTATATCATCTGTATCCACATATAGCTAAACATACACCCACATATTTCCACTGTGCACTAACGGGCACACTTTTGCTAGTCCTTCCTTTATATAAAAATATTTTCCATTTTGTGGAGATTGCATTGAGTTTTTAGACTGTACTATGTAAGGGGGGGTATGCTAAAATAATATACATAGTTAGTGTATATTGTAAGTAGAAGGTATAACATTAATTAGTTTATTAATATGTTCAAAATAAAGATATACAAGTGTGTAAGGTGTAAATGGCATATGAAATAAAAATAAAAAAGTACTAACATACAGAATCTCCCACGTTGGATGGACTGGTCAAAATGGGAGCTATAGACACACCTCTCAAATTTATTAAATTCTGCATGGAAGTTTGTGTATTCCTTTTGTCCGTATTATCCAATAGGTGTTGCTTTTGTAGCTGCTGCAGCACTACATCACATCCTGACACAATGCATGCTTTACAGTAACATCCTTTAGCTTTGTGTAGAGACTTACTGAGCATGTGCGAGTTAATGACCAATGAAAAAAAAAGTTTGCTTTTCCAGTAAGTGTAACTGACATCGGCTGTATTGCATTGTCGGAGAGAGTTTCAGGATGCTTTGAGTTATATCCTGCTGTATTGCAATGTGGGAGAGAGCTTCATCCTGATGCAATGTGTAGTGGGAGCGGGTGGGCGTGGCCAAACGACACTGCTTTACGACTACTTTTCTTTCTCCTACAGGCTGCTTTACTAAAGGATCCCTTTGTTTTGCTGCTTCCCTGAAGGGAGTTTCTTCCTTTTATGCTGGTAAGTGTCGAAATGTTATTTTTTGCTTAATGTACAGTCGTGTCTCTTCTGTGTCTCTCTCTCTCTCGCCCTCATCTCTGTGTCTGTTCTGTCTCTCTCTCTGTGTGTCCTGTCTCTCTCTCTGTGTGGTCTGTCTCTCTCTCTGTGTGTCTGGTCTGTCTCTCTCTCTGTCCTGTTAGCAGCAGTGCTCACAATCATCAGCTTCCAGTTTAGTACAATTATTATAAATGTCACATTACTGTAATAGTGGCCGACTGTATTCTAGCAGCCAATAGGAAACCCCATATTAAACAAGACATAGGTTCTCCTTACTGCCGCATGTGGTAAACTACCCCTTCACATTGGTCGGAATCCAGGTAAAAGCCAATAGTGTTCCGTTTAATTGGGAAGAGAAGGCATTGCCTATAGAAATGGTGGGCGATCCTGCTGTTGCTGGGGATTGAGATGCTGCCTGTTCCTGCTTGAGACGCCTGGGGATATAGCTGGAGGAGGAGGAGTTAGTGTAATGTGTGTACAGTATATGTATACAATTGACAGCACCTGGTCTGGGGCTCAAGTGCGGAGCCTCCCAACACTCGCGGTGGGGCCTGGGAGCCAGGTTTTCGTCCGCGAACAACCGGAAAACACCCCTGGAAGATGGAACTACCGGGAAAGGCTCCAAGTGCTGCGGGAAGGCCGCAGAGCCTCCCAACACTGCAGCGGGCCTGGGGGCCTGTTTTTTGGCCGCGAACAACTGCAAAACACCCCCTGAAAGTGGAACTACCAGGAAGAGCTCCAAGTGCGCGGGAAGTCCCGCGGAGCCTCCCAACACTCGGGCGGAGCCTGGGAGCCTGGTTTTCGGCCGGGACAACCGCAAACTACCCCTGAAAGACGGAACTACCAGGAAGGGCTCCAAGTGCCGCAGGAAGCCCTGCGGAGCCTCCCAAAACTTGCGGCGCGGCCTGGTTTTCAGCCGCGACACCGGACGCAAAACTACCCCTGGAAGAAGAAAAAAACTTATCTAATACATAATTACACTACAAAAATAACAGTACCTGCGAGGCTTTACTATTGGAACGGAGTGCTGATTGACTTTACATAATAATATAATATATATATATAATATATATATACACACAATAATAAAGCAGCAGCACCGGACTGTGTATTTGTGTGCGTATCTCCCCAAGGTCCTCGCTTGACCAAAAAAAAATGAAAATATAGAAATGGAGTCGACACTATTTATCAACAATATCAAAAGTTTTAATATTTCACAAAGACATGGCTGCCCAATGCTAGTGCGAGCGTTTCGGGAGAACGCAACTCCCTTTATCAAGAAATGGGCAGCCATGTCTTTTGAAAAATATTAAAATTTTGATAACCGAAACTTTATGATAACCTGCCATTTCTTGATAAAGGGAGTTGCGTTCTAGCAGGTGGCAGCCATGTCTATCAGCTTTACCATGTGTTGTTGATAAAGGTCCCAGATTCGTACCGAACGTTGCCTTTTGTTGCACAAATAAATATACACTAATTAGACCCCTTGAGTGCACCTATCTCGTTTCTGGGTAGCACCAGGGGCACTGTAAGGTTGGAGTGAGTGTGCCCTGACACCTATATATTATCGGTGGGTGCAAGGTTCAAACAGTCTCTATTCCTACATATTACAGTATATATAAAAATGAAGCAGCACACCAAAGGTGTATAAAAAATAAATTATATCATCAGGTAGTCACATATGAAGACAGTGACGTGTGGCATCACAGTACCCTTTCTTAAGCAGCATGTGACCCCATCATGGTCTGTTTCCGATATTTTTGAATGTTCGTTAATCATCAAACATGCGCTCCAAAGTCCCGAAAGCAACAGATCTACTAGTTTTGGCCACCTCTTGTGTATAACAGTTCATATTACAACTCACATAGATCCCTTATGCTAAGCTTACTTCTCATTTATTGGCAAAGTGACAAATTGGCTTTTGTTCATTTAAAGGCATGTCCACCCCCAAAAACTATCCCCCCAACTACTGGCCCACCAGTAGTGTGTAGTTTAATCCTTACCCTAACATCCCAGCTCATAGGGTTCTCCTGTAGTCCCCCCCCAAAGTCCCAAAAACTGCCCCACCAGGAGGCTAGCAGAGTCCATATAGGACTCTGCCTCCTACCTGGCCCCTGGTAGATTTTTGCCATGCGTACTGCAGCCCTTCCCCCCTCCCTCCTCTCCGATCCCTCCCCTAGCGTTTAACCCTTTTAGTATAGGCTTCCCACTGGTCCCCCAGCCCCAACCGCATCATTTTATTTTAAGAAA
The DNA here is from genome assembly GCA_019447015.1 of Hymenochirus boettgeri. NCBI lineage: Eukaryota > Metazoa > Chordata > Amphibia > Anura > Pipidae > Hymenochirus > Hymenochirus boettgeri. The sequence goes on from CM033473.1 coordinate 134,136,659, forward strand.
GCTCCCAAACTCTTACTTACCTCTCCTCTTTCCTCCGCTGAAGTGAGCTGCCGGCAGCCGCGTCCGTGATTGGCTGCAGCTAGCCAATCACAGACGCGCTGCCGCGTCCCGCCCCTCTGCTTGCATTTCTCGCAAGCAGAGGGCCGGGAGCGCGGCGGAGGAAAGAGGGGAGGTAAGTAAGAGTTTGGGGAGCTTTCTTAAAATAAAAATAATGCGTTGGGGCTGGGGGACCAGGGGGAAGCCTATATTAAAAGTAAGATTTAAGGGTGGACATACCCTTTAAAAACTGAAAGCAACATGTAACAAATCATTTACTACTGCAGATTCCAAGACTTGGATTCATCAGGCAAGAGAAGTAAAACAAAAGGGGGAAGAAAAAAAAGGCAGCAGGTCATCACAGATTAGAGTTAATTAAACATAAAGCAGCAAAGCCATGTAGTGACGAGTTGACAAATTGTATAAGTTACAATGACCAAGCAAAAGATCTAGCGCTCATTCTACTATCTAACATACGAATACAGTCACCAGACATGTTTCGGGTTAAAGGGTTCAACCCGAAACATGTTATATGACTAAAAAATATCCTGTTTGCAGCATATACTGCCAGATATTCCAGGGATTTCTTGCAAAAAGTATCATATACAGTACCAGTACAATGGCTTCCAAAAGGGACAATTTGGCAGGGTGCAGTGCTTTGCAATTATTCCTCAGATCAGATAAAATACACCCCCAGCCAAACAAGCAATAAAAAAACACAAGGGAGTTAGTATCCATTTTCTAAGAAAAAAACACAAACCACTATATATATGTCCATCATGCAAAATAGGAAATAAAAAACTACAATATATTGTTTGTCTAGGTAACGCGTTGTACTCTCAAAATGCAGTCTAGGAAAGAAGCAGAAGCAGGCTGTAAAACATGCAGTACATGTATTTCTCTAAGATTGAAGCTGTAAGCGAGAGTAAAATGTGGATCTGGTACAGAATTAACACTATTTAAACAGCAGTATGATGACCAGATATGTATATGTATAAATTTAGAATAGAATTCAGACAGCCAAACGGAATAATTCAAATGTTCTTTACATGTAAAAAGTAGTACAGATAAAATTTATGGTTGTAAATACATCTTTTATAAGCAATATGCATACAGGACTCAAGTGCTAGAAACATTGTAGCAAAAATATTTCTATTGATGCAGTCTTGTGGAATAGGTCAAATTTGCCAGAATTCTTTAACCAGGATTCTAACATTTTTGGTGAAGGAGGACCAGTCAACCTCCAATATTCTTTTGCCAGCTTTAGGGTTCTTTAAAGAGAAAATAGTGCTTGCATAAATCTTGCCTCAAATGGTTAAAGTCTGTACACCTGTGACGCACGATGTGTAGTGAACGCTGTTCATCTTTAATGTGTGGGAGCTCAGTGGGGCGCATACACTATGCGATAACCCAGGGTCAAGTGTACAAAAATTAAGAGTCTAAAGGTATTTATTGAATCTAGCTTTTTTGATGTGGTATAGTATGTGAATAGCAAAAGAAAGTACATAGACAAGTTCCCCTCTGTCACGGATAATACAAAGAAACTGAACTGATCAGGCTCTATAAGTGTGGTTTTGGGTTAAGCAGAGAACAGATTTGTGCTCATCTTGTGTGTATGCACTACAGAAATAAAATAACCAGAGGCTATTATAGCATTATTATGAAAGCAAGAGGCTGTGTAAAATGGTACAGCAAATGGTCACCAAAAAACTGAAACTACCTAGATTAACATTGGCATTAATTAAAGTACTGAATATTTTTGGATACTTGGCTTTTAATGTTTAACTTTTTATTTTGCATAAGCAAGCAAACATTGTTTCAGAGCTTAATATAATACACCAACATTCCATAAAAACTCAGTGAATGCATTCATAAAGTTATTTATTTGAGCAAGAGGTTACATAATTTAAAATATAGGGAGAAAATGATCACAGTACAAAAGAATAACATGAACAAGAAAGGTGTGAGGGTCCTTCATCCAAATATCTTGCAAATTAGCTGAATGTAGAGAATAATAGAATAAGAAGGTATGATTCAAAAGAGCAACTAAAACTGAAAATCCTGAAGATGTTTTTTGTATCTGTATATTAAATTTAAATATTTAAAAGGTTTAAATCAGAGGAAAAAGTTTGTGTGACTTATTCACAAAGGATGGTGGCATGTCATGTTGTATTATTGTGAATACAGTGGATATAATGTTCTTTTTCTGTTTATTTTTTTTTCTCAAATTTTTCTTTTGCTATATTTGTTTTAAATCGGTTATGCATATTCCCGTTTGGTTTTCCTTTTTTATTTTTCTTTGGATATATACATACATATATTGTTCAAGTCTGCAGGTATAAGTCAGCAATCCATTCTACCAGTACCAGTGCCAGGGTGCCAAGTATATGTTTGTATAAGGAGGCACTCACAGGTCTTGTTTAAAACATAATTTATTTTTATTCCTTGTTAAAGTTTCGCATCTATTTGTTTTGTCTCTTACCGAGGGGTAATCAGAATTTTGCATCACAGCGATTCATCTCTTTTCTATGTACCAACAATCCCCATATCATGCATATTTTAAAAACAAAATATTGGAAATTTTAAAAACATTCTTGGAAGTATGCTACAACATGATCACACATTACTTTCTTGTACCGATAATTGCTTCCCGTGAGCAGACGTTTTATATGGATTATTTGTAACTCTTTCCTCTATTGTAAATAGTCTACTGCACTTTTAGTAACCACAAACAAAAATGAATGGTACAAGACCGTAATCTGCTATTAATGTGTTGTAGAATACTTCCAAGAAAGTTTATTATATGTATCCAGCACTGTTTTAAATAATTGTTCATATCTGTTTTACATTATGCATGATATGGGGATTGTTGTACCTCATGGGGTTATAAAATTAGAAGTATTTTACTGTGAGGCAATATCTGATGAAGGCGTCTGTGAGGGCTGAAATGCGTATATGTGGAAATTTTGCATGTAATAAAATAAAGTTTGTTTTAAAGAAGACCCACAAGTGCCTCCTATATGGACATATACCCGTATATACTCGAGTTACCTATTTTTAACTGAAAAATTGATAAAAAACTGATTGACTCTAGTATAAGCCAAGGGTAGAAAATTATGACCACTGCTGCCTTGACTTTTAGTATTGTTTTGTGGATAAGTTGCCCTTTAAATGGGCAGCAGAATTCCCATAAAGTAAAAGCCAACATCCAGTACCAGTAACCCCCAATTCCTTGGCACTCCAGATGTTTTGGAAACTACAACTCCCAGCATGCTTTGGTTGCTGGGAATTGTAGTTTCAACATGGAGTGGCAGAGTTCAATAACTTTATTAAGCTTACCACATTTACAATTCTCCTGACCCCCTTATAGTAAAGGGCACTGACCCCCATAGTAAGGGCACTCTGACCCAATAGTTAGTGTCACTTAGAGTTGTAGTTTCAAGCTGCCACTTGCATTGAACTAGGAGCCATTTGCCCCAACTAGAAGATCCATCAGATTTACAGCATCCAGGGAATTTAGCAGTTGAATACTAGCCCCCCCAGGTGGGAGGATTTTATCCATTGCAAGCCGGCTTGGTGTGTGTCCCAGGGAGTAGGTAACATCTGAGCGGAGCACAGTGGAGAAGAGAAAGAGGACCAATCGGCCTAGGAGCAAGTGTCACATGGTCCAGGCGTCTTAGATGGAAGAATCACAATCAAAGTTTGCAGAGGGCTGCGCTGATGCGGAGATAGTCCATGGTCTTGGAGGTATAGAAGTCTCTTCTTGGAGGGGTAAGATCCACACTGCCAAGCGGACACAACACACATAGACATTTGTACAGCCTAGAGGCACCCAGAGGAATACTCATTATTACATCAAGTTACCCAGGGAAAGTCCCGCACCTTGACACACATTTATGCACTTTATTTTCCTGGAGGTGCATTATCTGGGATTAGGACTGTAGTGTGAGAATAACTTTTATTTGTATTTAACAACTGCTATGATATATAGCCATATCCCTTCTTGTTTTTATCTAGGTATTGAATATGGCATAATGTGTGTATATAATCCATTGGTTTGTAAAAATTAGATGTGCTTGGGCTTTTGGGTGGGATGTTTTTTGAGTTGTATTATCTTGAATACATTTTACACAGACAATAGGTTTGTAATTATGACCCCACGAGTGCTTAACGGGATTCTTAGACTATCTAGCCTCCTTTTGTTGCATATATTTGGACATGCTTTGATTTAAAGGATAACAAATTGTTTTTTAAAATCCTTCCCAGAACACCTTAAGATTATTCTCTTGTAGTAAGTTGCATTTAGTACATGCAAGAAATAATTCTGTAACCTTAGACCTCAGTTTTTCTATGCATTGATTTTCTATAGATGTCTTCCCACAAATAGGAAGGCCCCCAACCCAACTGCTAGAAGTTTTAAAGGAGAAAAGCTGGTCTCCAAACAAGTTGATTTTAAATGAAAAGCCACAGGCCTATCTAAAGTTTTGAATACTAGTTCTCCTTCTAATCTGCAGATGGCACAAGCTCAGTGCAGAGAGAAAGCAGAAGAATCCAGAAAAGATCAACTTACAGTGACTGAAAGAAGGACTTAAAGGATAAAAACACAGTAAAATAAAGTTATTCTCAATTTGAAGCTGCAGCTTTAAAAATACATTGGCATTTTTTCCCCCCTAAGCCCCTCCAGAGACTACCTTTGTAGTGTAAAAGTTGGGACATCTTGCGTGTGGTTAGGTGTAGAGTTAGCTCTGCCCATCTGCTCCTGAATGGTAAGAACGCTTTTGTTGTTTCCCGGTTGCGCCATGCGCTGCATGTAATGTGACGTCAGTGCGTGCACGGATGGGCACGTGCGACGTCATCTCAACGTGCTGTGCGCACGTGGCGTGAGGACATCAGCATGCCCATGCAGTCACTGACCTCACGCCGCGTGCGTGCACGGAGCGCATGGAGCTTACTATGTGCTGATATATTGGCAAGCAGGTACCGTATATACTAGAGATAAACCAAATTTTTTACCTTTAAAAAATCATCTTGAAAGTCTACCACTCTGTTTATACTCGGGTCTGTGCTGATCAGGTGCTGCTGGACAAAATTACATAGCCCTGGAAAAACAAAAGCTGTACACAGAGAATCCTCTTGATTTCAGTGGGTTGTGGCAATTGTTGTCTGCTCATCTCAGATCAGCCTAGACTGCAAGGCAAAGGGGGAAAAAAAAAAGATCTTCAGGCTGCACAGAAAGGTAGCAGGTTACTTCTGTGTATAGGACGTGTGTATGCGATTTCTATGGGGCAGTGTATGGGACTTTCTATGGGGCGGAGAAGTATGGGACTGTCTGTGGAGCTATCTATGGGGCTGCCATGGGAGAAGTCAACCCTCGGTTTATTTAAAGGGCAAGTCCAGCCCCAAAATGAAAATTTACATGCAGGTAAATCACCCCCAAAACCCTAAACGGTTAATAGTTTGAAATCTGAAATATATGTCTAACATAAAATCTGCACAATGTCCTGTTTCCCGTTTCTGCTTCCTGGTTCTTCCAGGTAGCAACGGTCAGTTATGGATTTGACAGTTGACATCACAGCCAATGACAATGGTAACCCTGTCTGTCTCTCTGAGCTGCCCCAGGCTCAGTACTGGTTTTCAAATTGCTAAGTTTCCATGGACCCTCCACGAAGCATAACAGGCATACAGTAATGAATTCATAGGACAAACTATGATTATCCAACATATTTTAAAGAGGCCATTCTTTCTAAAAGAGTTCTATGAGGGTGGAGTTGTCCTTAAAAGGGTAACTGTGGTCTCAATTTCTTCCACATAGTAATAATTCTATAAAAAGCCTTCCATCACACCTTCAAAATAAAACCTAAATAACATCTCTAGATAAAATTTGTGAGAAGTTATTGCTGGAAAGGTTCAGCAATGTAACTTCCTGGTTGAACTCTTCCTGTCCTGTGACCAGCCTCAACGGCTCTCTTCTCAACTGTCAATTTTTTTCCCCAGGTACTTCCGATTGATATATTACAATATAAACTGTAAAGTGAATAAAATAGGATTTGAACTTTAAAAGGGCAACTGTGGTCCCAAACAAGTTCGGATTAAATGAAAGTCTGCAGTATTTCCTTTGAATGAGCGACAATCACATATCTGGCTTTAGCCTGTGAGAAATGATATTGGGGTGATGTTCACAACGTCTGCTTCCAGTAGCTTTAGTAACATACTTTACCTCTGCTAGCCCCACTGCCCCAGGGAGAAGCATGCTCAGTAAAGATTAAAGGGTAACTGTGGTCTCAATTCTTCCAAAATAAGTAAGAATGATATAAAAAAGCCTTCCATTGTACCTTCAAAATGAAACCTAAATCTCATCTTAGATAAAATTTGTTATTGCTGCAAAAGTTCAGCAATGTAACTTCCTGGTTGACCTCTCCTGTTTTAGCCCCGTGACCAGCTTGTAGTCATGTGACCAGCCTCTGTTGCATTAATAGGTTCCCCTCTCAATGTCAAGTTTTCCTCAGAACTTTTGATTTCCCAGCAATAAGTCTTAACTGAGCATGCTTCTCCCCCGGGGGAAAAATGCTGGAGAGGTAAGGTGATGTTACTAACCTACTGGAAAACAGGAAGTTTGAACATTCACCTCTATATAATTTCTCACAGGGTAAAGCAGAGATGTGATTGTTGGCTCAGTGTAAAGGAAATACTGCAGGCTTTCATTTAACCCTAACTTGTTTTGAGACCAGAGTGAACTTTAAAGGACAACTCCACCCTCATAAGAACATCTTTTATTAAGATGGCCTCTTTAAATATGGATATGTCATAGTTTGTCGTAGAATTCAATACTGTATGCCTGCTAGCTTCTGGATGCCTATGGAAACTGAGCAATTTAGAAACCGTACTGAGTCTGTATGAGCCTGGGCGTGGCAAGTTCAGAAAGGACAGGGGATAACATTCAGTCATTGGCTGTGATGTCAACTGTCAAATCATAACTGACAGTCACTAACTGGAAGAACCCGGAAGCAGAAACAAGGGGAAAAGGACATTGTGCAGGATTTCAGGTTAATATTTCAGATTTCAAACACTATTACCGTTTTGGGGGGTGATTTACCTGTATGTAAGTTTTCATTTTGGGGCTGGACTTGCCCTTTAAGTCAAGCAGTTTTTCCTAGTTACAGTTAAAAGTACCTCTGTTTATATTTGGACAGTTTATATCGAGGATATATGGTATATACCCCTATATGTACTTGTATATATGTTTCATTGAGGCTGGACTTTTAGGAGGAGAAGAAGAATCTCAGTAAAATAATTTGACAGAAAGGATAAGTGTAAAGTACAGAAGAATTAAAACTGTTTTACATTAAAAGTACTTTATTTATTAGATTTTACATACAACCTGCATATAGATAGATAATTAAGCAATATTATCATCACACATGAATGGTTTATGTGCCAATAAAGGTTAGACTGCCTAATTGTAATTTAATCAAAGGCAAATTATTGATTACTCTCCCAAAATGTTAATAGAAAGAATAAAGTACATGTCCCACCTGAAATGTAATTAATATATGGTAGGTAGCAGCTGCACCACCCCCAACTGCCATAATATATTTTTAAACCATGGTATATCTGTTGTATTCAATTAGATCAACTGGACTTGAAAGACCCAATACCAAAACACAAGAAAAGCGACATCATATATGCAGTGCAGTGCAGTGAAGAATGCTCTGATTTGTATGTGGGGGAGACCAAACAGCAACTGCATCAACGTATGGCCCAGCACAGAAGAGCCAATTCCTCGGGTCAGGACTCAGCCGTGTACCTGCATCTTAAGGATAAAGGACATACCTTTGAAGATTGTAATGTTAACATATTGGCAAAGGAACGTGACTGGTTCAAGAGAGGTGTTAAGGAGGCCATTTATGTGAAAATAAAGAAACCAAGCCTAAATAGAGGTGGGGGGGGTTCGACACCAACTGTCTGCCATGTACAATGCTGTTTTAACACCTTACTCTGGGCGTTCCTATAACACCTCTTAGCCACTATCTAATCACACCCTTAACACCTGGCTGTGATATGCTAATTGGGATTTTCCAGGGTACATAATTGCCACAGATTCTTGTACAAGTCATTCTGAATTGAGAAAGCCAGTCGGATGCTAGCGAAACGTCTTCAATAACTACTGTCAAGTCCCAGTTGATCTAATTGAATACAACAGATATATTTCCATTAAGTTTTCCATGGAAAGCAGTAATATAGAAATTCATTTTCTGGATATTAAAATAATCAACAATGGGAGTGGGTTTGATACACTTCTGTATTCATAACCCACCGACCGCAACCATATACTGCATTGCAAGAGTAATCATCCTTCACATGTCAAAAACAGCATACCGTATATACTCGAGTATGTCAAATTTTTCAGGCTTTAAAGTTAGCCTGAAAACCTAACCTCGACTTATACTCGGGTCAAATCCTAATTTAGATCCAAATTCTGCAATTGCGAATAATAATAATAACCAGTAGGTGGCGCTGTGTTAACTAGAGATGGCCGAAACTGCTGAGTTTCGTCCCGTTTTCGGATTTTCGAATTTTCGGAAATTTCCCGAAAGAAGTCTATGGGGAAATTTTTTTTGAAAGTTTCTATCAATGCCAGGTAGCAACAGCTAGAGCTAGCAAGATATTGTCTTGTCTAGCCCTCCCTTTCTGCTCCCAGCTGCCACCAGGAAGCATCCAGGGAGGCTCGAATGGGATAAGCCTGAAGGTTCTAAAAAGGACCCAGGCAATCCCGCCACAAACCTGAAACAAACCAAAACACAAAACAAAAAGTGCATGTGAAAAGTGCCATTTAAATAAATAGTGGTGCCTAGTGCACATTTAATAAAGGGATGAGGCCAAATAAGCCCCGACCTTTCGGTCAGGGGTAAAAAATTGTTCCGCCATAGCCAAAGCTATGGCAGGAAAGTGAAAGGAGTGCTATAACACGTGCCCCCAAGTGCACAGTAGTGATGGAGGGAAGCCCGAGCTTTCGCATCCCCCTGCCTCAAGGCTTTGACCAGGCTCCATATCCACTCAAGACCAGGCGGGAGCTTGGGAGCTGGGCCTTCCCAGAAGCCCAGCTCCCTCTCAACCAAGCACCGGCCAGAGTGGATACTTTACACAGTCTTATTCCGAAAGACAGGGAAGTGACACTTCCAGCTTTAGGCTTCAACCATAGCATAGTGTGCAGACCTGTTCTAAACCAGGGAACATGGGTGGCCAGTCCTACACCCACTTCTCCATGTCCTGATAAGAAGAGATACTACATTTGATCTTAGCCAAAAGGCCGAGAAGCTTGCTTTTGCTCTATCAATAATTTCAATATCATATACTTTTTCCAAAAATATCTTACTAATTATCCCACTGACTGATTTTCGTGATGTCTGTCGATAGGCGCTTCACACTGCAAAACCAGAGGCCTGCACTACACTAGTGATGGCTCAATAAATCCAAAACCGGTCTGTAGTTGGCGCTCTGGTTTTTGCATTTAGCTTGTGGAATGCTGTAAGTCTTTTTAAAGACATACAGGTTTATTCAATAAAAGTTGTTATCGTTAAAAACAGTGCTAATTTTGCCCCAACCAATCAGATGTTAGCTTTTAAATGTTAAATAAGATCTGATTGGTTGAGGCAAAGTTAGCACCATTTTTAATGATAAGTACTTTTATTGAATCTCCCCGATAGTGTTCCTAAGAGCTTCCATGTGTAAACATGGTAAATTCCCAGAAGTCTTTGTTCCTTATTTGCATAATTATCACACTCTGTACATTATATTCTGCTTCACTTGAACAGTTTCCTTTCAATCTTAAAAATTTTACATGGGGAAAATTTTTTAACCATTCCCTCCTATGTCCACTATTAAAGTGGATATAGGAATTGGAGTCCACCTCCTTAAACAACGTCTTTGTAGTGAGAGTACCTTCTATTAATAGAAATATCTAAAAACTCAATTGACTCCTTATTAATAATCCTTGTAAATGTCAAACAAGCAGAGGATTTATTTAAATGGGTTATAAAATCCGACAGTACATTCTGGGGACCCCCCATACCATGAACACATCATTAATATATCTATGCCAAATCCCCCCTAATCAAAGAACTCCTTATTTTGAAAAACACTTTCCTATTCTAATCTAGCCCTATATAAACCAGCATAGTTAGGTTCTAGGGGGGTCCCCATGACAGTACCATTAGAGATGGCCGAAACTGATGAGTTTCGTCCCGTTTTCGGATTTTCGAATTTTCGGGAAAATTCGAAAATCCGAAAATCCGAAAACGGACCCATAGAAGTCTATGGGGAAAAAAAATTCGAAAGTTTCTAGCAATTTTAAGGATTAAATAGTAATAGCAGGTTACTGTTAATAGCAAAGGGACCTGGGGAATGGTCTGGGGAACCCGTAAATATAAGTAAAACTCATTTAAAATCTATCTTTCCTCACGATCGGGCTGTTTTCGAGCTTTCGCAGGCTATTTTCGAGGGTTACCGAAAACGAACACTACTTTCGAGGGTTACCGATATCACAAATACGAGGGTTACCAAAATCAGCTTGTACATTCAAAGGTTGGCGAAATCGGCACATTCGAGGGTTACCGAAATCGATCGCTACTTTTCGAGGGTTGATGGACTTACAATTTCGAGGGTTACCTGGATTCGTACAATTATCGAGGGTTACCGAAATTGATCCCCACTTACGATACACTTTGTTTACACTTCGATTTCGATAATCACCTACTTTTGATTTCGATAATTATCGAATTTACGATAAAAATCGAAAACTCGGAAAATTCGAGTTTTGAAAAATCCGGGAGTTCCGAAAGTTTCGTCGGGACTTCGAAACCGCCGGATTCGAATCGAAACTGGGTTCTATTAGATGGTACCCAAATCTCTGAGTACCATTTGTTTGGATGTAGAACACATCCTCAAAACTGAAACAATTCTTACTTTACACAAACATTAGGCATTCCCCCAAAAAGTCAACCATATCAGGATGCAGACTTTAGTGCTTATTCAAAAAATATTTAACAGCTTCAATCCCCTCATTATGGGGTATAACAGTGTAAAATGAGATAACGTCAAGTGTTACCAAAGTATATTCTGGTCTCCACTCAAGTTCCTTAAGTAAATTTAAAATCTCCATCAAATCTCTCAAGTAAGCCGGAGTCTCGCTTACTAGTGGCTGCAGGAAGAAATCTAAATATTTAGACAAATTTGCCTTCAAATTACCCACCCCTGAAATTATAGGATGGCCGGGGGGAAAGTTAGGCTCTTATGAATTTTAGGTAATGTATAAAAGATAGCAATATTAGGTCTACTAATAAGATATTTTTCTTCATCAGTAGATACAAAACCATTCTCTTTCCCTTTACATACAAACATTTTTAATTCTACCACAAACTCATTCTTGGGATGAGGACCTTAGTTTCTGTTATTAAGCTGTTTTTGATCCGGTCCGCTGACGTCTGGTGTCTGGAGAGGAGGTCATTGGGGAATCGGGCTAGGGGCTCTAGTACACTGCTTGGTCTACCTGTGGAGTGCTCGATGTTTAAGTTATTTGCACCTATTTTTCACTATTGGACTTTTTGTAAGGACTATCTGGCCATTACACTTTACCATTTTGGGAGTTACTGCTCTGTACTTATTGTATTGATTATTATGTATTGCGTTTCTGGGTTTATTCTGGTATTGATATATTTATATACAGATATTTTATGAATATTGTTATTTGCATGTAGTGCTACATATTGCATGTCCTACAAATGACCCCCGAGTGCATGCACACGTGCGACAAACAAAAAAAAAACATAACATTTGTAAAGCGCTTTTCTCCCGTAGGTCTCAAAGTGCTGTAAGCATGTCTCAGACCAATAATTGGTTGATTGGTAAATTAGGGAAGAGGCTGTCTTTACTGGGTGTGGTAGGGAGTTCCAAAGGGTAGGGGCAGCATGACAGAAAGCTCTGTCTCCAAAGGTTTTGAGGCCCACTCTGGGAGTGACCAAGTTTATGGAACCTGCTGATCTGAGCTTGTGAGAGGTATGGTGCAGCTTCAGTAAGTCCTTCATTTATCCAGGGCCCAGATTGTGCTGAAAGTCAACAGTCCAATCTTGAAGAGTATTCTCCATTGTACTGGTAGCCAGTGCAGTAAGCGAAGGATCGGTGTAATGTGACAGTGGCTGGTTTATTAGCAGTCTGGCAGCAGCACTCTGCACTAATTGTAGGCGGTGCAGGTCTTTTTGTGGGAGACCTACATAAAGGGAATTTGCAGTAGTCCAGCCGTGATGTGATGAAGGCGTGAAATAGGGTTGGAAGATCCTCTGAGGGGATCAGGTGTTTGATTTTTGCAATGTTCTTCAGATGAAAGTAGGCAGATTGACTACAGCCGAAATTTGGTTTCTGAAGCTCAATTCCCCATCGATTAGCACACCACAGCTGCGCACAAGGTCGGAGCTGTTTATGTCTGAAATCCCAGTCTTAATTGGTGTTGATTTAGGGTAGGGCTGTTTAGGGTAGGTGCCAAGCGCTGGCTTTGGACAACAAGGACCTCAGTTTTGTCAGCGTTCAGTTGTCATTCATCCATGCCTGTAGCTCAGTTAAGCAAGAATTTATTTTTGGGGTGGGGTCTGTTCCACCAGGTTTGAAGGAAAGGTATAACTGCGTGTCATCAGCATAGCAGTGGTACGTCATACCATGTTGGATAATTGTTGCAAACATGTAGATTGCAAACAGAAGAGGAAATAGGATTGATCCTTGTGGCACTCCAAATTTTAGAGGTGCAGGGTTGGACATGACAGGTCCTAGGGATACTCTCTGTGTTCTGTAAGTCAGGAATGATCTGAACCACTGGAGGACTGAGCCATTGATGCCACAGTACTACTGCAGTCCGTTGAGCAAGATTTCATGGTCAACTGTATCAAAAGCTGCTGAGAGATCCAACAGAATTAGGATGGAGTATTTCCCTCTGTCCCTTGCCATGAGCAGATTGTTGCAGACTTGGATGAGGGCTGTTTCACAGCTGTGGTGTTTCTTAAAAACCACACACACACACACGTTTGTATTTCAAACAAACGCATGCAACTGTAAATGCACTAAAAACGCAAACGCAAACATAAACAAATGTCGAAATCAGCTTGTACATTCGAGGGTTGGCGAAATCGGCACAAACATTCGAGGGTTACCGAAATCGATCGCTACTTTTCGAGGGTTGATGGACTTACGATTTCGAGGGTTACCTGGATTCGTACAATTATCGAGGGTTACCGAAATCGATGGCTACTTTTTGAGGGTTGATGGACTTACGATTTCGAGGGTTACCTGGATTCGTACAATTATCGAGGGTTACCGAAATTGATCCCCACTTACGATACACTTTGTTTACACTTCGATTTCGATAATCATCTACTTTTGAATTAGATAATTATCGAATTTACGATAAAAATCAAACTCTGAAAATTCGAGTTTCGAAAAATCCGGGAGTTCCGAAAGTTTCGTCGGGACTTCAAAACAGCCGGATTCGAATCGAAACTGGGTTCTATTAGAACCCAAAGTACATCTCTAGTGTTAACCTGCATAGAAAGTTACAGCTGATCTGCCTTTACACTTCCTGCTTCCTTTAGTCAGGCTGCTGGACTCACTCAGCACTGTCACTGCTCATCTGGATGCTGTAAATCTGATGGATCTTCTCCGTTTGGGGCAAAAACAGCTGCTTGTACAGTGCAAATGACAGCTTGAAACTACAACTCTAACGTGACATTTTTAACTATTGGGATAAGAGAGTTCTTTACTATATGGGGGTCAGAGGGCCCTTTACTATATGGAGTCAGAGGGCCCTTTACAATATGGGGTTCAGGAGAATTGTAAATGATGGTAAGCTTAATTAAAAGTTTACTGAACCTTGCCACTCCACGTGTTTAGAAACTGCAACTCCCAGCAACAAAGCATGCTGGGAGTTGTAGTTTCCAAACATCTGGAGTGCCAAGGAATTGGAGGCTACTGGATTTGGCCATTACTGTATGGGATTAATGTATGGGAATTCTGCTGTCTATTTAAAGGGCAACTTAAGCAACAAAACAATACTGAATCAGAAGGCAGTAGTGGTCATAATTTCTACCCTCGACTTATACTCGAGTCAATCCGTTTTTATACATTTTTCAGGTACCTCGGCTTATACTCGGATCGACTTATACTCAAGTATATACGGTACCTATTAGTCGTTTTTTATAGTCACAGATTCTTTTTTCACTGCGGATCATGGTTAGGTTTGTGAGGTCGGGAAAACTAAAACTAGATCTAAGTAAATGCCATATGTGATATATTTTCTAATGGATCTATATGTAACTATGTATCAAACTCTATATGTTAAAATGTTAAAAGAAAATGTGAAATTTCCATGTTGACCGCCAGGTGTAATGATGTCATTTCCTGTGATGTTATTTAAACAGAGGATTATGAGAGGGAAATTACCTATACAGATTGCTCAGGGGCTTGAGAGGGCAGAATGCCCGAAACGTTGCAATATAATAGCTGAGCTGTTATGTTATAAATAATAAAAGCATCAAGAAAAGATAATCTGAGTGCTGACTGACCTGGAACTCTTTATATACAATATGAGGTGAAAAGGCACCTCTACTATACAGGCTTTGCACCTACCTTCTTGAAGAGAGACAAATCGGGGTGCTGCTGCGTCTATATTGTTTGTATGAAGAAAACATATGCGCAATCAGCTCTTAAAACCGGAGCCGAACTTCCGGAACTGAATATATTATATAAATATATTTATATCTCCATAGGACATTGCATTGAGTTTTTAGGGGCTACCAATGTGGTGGGGGGTATATGATATTACATATAGGAAGGGTGTATATGTATGTGTGTACTATCTCACTATTAAAATGGAATGGTCAAATGGCAGCTTAAACCACACCCCTGTGTCTGCTCCATATGAAAGGAAGTGTAATCTAGAAAAAGTTTCTGTCCGCTACACAGGATATGATGTGTATTGTAATGGACATATACACCATTAAATACCACCTCAAGCCTGCAGGTGGTGTCAGTGAGTAATAAAATACAAGACATCCCTGCTCTATGGTAGGAGGAGAGAAAGTTAAAGTGGATTGTGGTGTGTGCTTTGGAGTGATATTGACTCACTGTAACACCAGATCCTGTGTATAAGACCCTGTGTATAAGACCCTATTACCCCCTGTTGGGAGGACAGATTATTGGACAGACAATTTACCTTATTGGATACAAACTCTGAGGCAACAGATAAGTGTACACCAACTTACAAGGACACACAATATACAGGCCTGGTCAATATTCAAAGTGGTTCACCATAGACTGGGACACCCCTGATTACTGCATATGTTATGTGGGGAACCGGTTTATGTGCATTGTCTGCTTTGTGCCAGACCACCAGAATAACCCACTGTGTGCCATGCTACCCATAATCCTTCCATAAATCTGTGATCTGGTACAAATTGGTGGCAGCTGTGCTGGTAATACCATTTATTCTACCTGTTTTCTCTGTATGTTTGTTCTCTGTATTAAGCTATGGAGGCTGCTACTGATAGTATTGATTTAAATCCTCCTGTCCTTGTACCTGCAGATGAAATGTCCCAATTATTCAGTAGCTCTACCAGGCCCAATTGCCAAACCTATTTTTAAACCTGATCCATTTGATGGGGTAACTAGGGAGTGGACTGATTGGCTAGAACAATTTAAATTGGCAGTCACTATTAATGGTTCGGATGAAGGTGCTCGTTTGCAAGTCCTTAGCCTTTTGCTTAGTGGTAAAGCCAGGCAGGTATACCAAGGATTTACTGTAATACTGAAATAAAAAGCAGTTATCAGTTATTAAAAATTGCTCTGAAGCAACATTTTTTCAATTAGATCTGTATAAAAGAGTATATAAAGGTAAACTGGGAATGAGAAATGTTTGTTTATATTATTAGGGCAATGCTATTACAATAACATGATGCTGTAGGTACCTTCTCATATAATGTATGAGGTACCATAACCACTTGCCGTTATAAGTATTGTAATAAGTATTAACCTAGCATGTTTAGTTTCAACCACACAGTAGCAGGATTGCCTGGGTCTACTCTGACACATAGTCCAAGTGTGAGGGTTGAGGTGGCACTCATCGCCGAGAGTTAGATACTGCCCGGGTGCTTACCAAGGAGTATGGATAGAGGATAGGTCAGTATAGAAGCACTCCTGGGTCTTGAATATACCAAATTAAATTTATTGGATTGCCTGATGACGGCCAAGATTGCGGCCGAAATGCTTTGATGTTGGCGTTCTAATCCAATAAATTTGATTTGTTATATTCAAGACCCAGGAGTGCTTCTATACTTACATATCCCCTCTCTCTCTCTCTCTCTCTCTCTCTCTCTCTCTCTATAATTTCCTGTGTAGATCTCTATACTGGTAGCTTAGAGTGTGAACTATAATGTATAGAATATAACAGATATTGATTTATCCGGATCATCAAGAGTTTACTAGTTTTATTTTTTTATCTAACCATATCACATGGTTAGGTTACACCATGTGATTGTGATTCAAAAGGATGTCCCTCAGAATGGAATGTTTATTGCTTGATGAAGGGGATGGACAACCCAGAAATATCTCTGATTGTGTCATTGTGATGATGTAACCTCTGTCGAAATAAAGCTTTTAAAAAGCGCGCTGTGCCTATCTACATAGGAGAGTGCAGACTTTTCCTTTAAGGTACATGTACCTTAGTACATATACTAAATTGGAAGTGCTGATCCAACTACTATATATGGCGATACCATTTTTTAAAATACTAAATATGTATAGAATGAATGATCACAACTGCAATAACACATAAAAAAATAGAAAACAAGGTGTGGCTTGGAGAGTCTGCTGAAAGGATGCATGTAAGCTAAGCTCCGCACCAACAGCCCATTTCAGCAGAGATTGCACATGATCAAAGACCATATTTCAATAACCATGGGCAAATAGATTCCAACAAAAACTTATTCAAAGCAACAAATTGCCACAACTGTGGATTTACAATAATATTTCCGTAAAACCCTGGCTGGAAAAGGAATCCAAGATGGCACGTGAACAGACTCTGGCCTCTTCACACCCAAGATCTAGTGCAAGTCACAGAGATTCGTAGGGTGACTCTGAAGAGATACCTGAGGGAGCTATCAAAAAATATCTTAAATCCCTACCGACAAAAGCAGACTTTGCTGAATTACTTACCCAGAACTCACATGTAGGGGAAAGTCACAGTAATAAGATACCCAAGAAATGTCAGGAAGTGTAACAGAACCCAAGTCTGGCCAAAAAGAACACAACGCTATAGTAACAAAGGCTACCTCGTCTTTAACTAGAAGAATATAGGCGGCAAAAAAAAATTGGAATCAGAGGCCTTCCAGAAACAGTGGGCCCGACAGAATCAAAAGAAGACCTACAACGCATATTCAATACCCTACTTGGCCAACCAGATGACTCAAAGATTGAAATACTGTAGATCAGACACACACGGTCCTAAACCCCAGATCTAGATGACACCCGCCCACAGGGGTGTCTCTAGGGATTTTGCCACCTGAGCCAAACCCTGACTGGCGCCTATATGCGGCGCGCGCCTCCGGCGGAGCAAAGTGGGCATGGCTTGTGTGTAGGCGTGGCTTGTGTGTGGGTGTGTCTTTGTCGGTGGGAGTGCGGCTAGCCATTTTTTCATTTTGAACTTGGCACCATTTATTTGTACATTTTCTTTAAATAGACAATAATCAACACCATAATAACAGAAGAATAAACAATTTTGCCCAAAATAACCTGCCACCATGTCAAGGTTCCTTTTAATAGGGAACTTACCTAACTAGGCTAACCTAGCCTAACCTAACAAACTATCTAAAGCTAATCTAACCATATGAAATGCCTTTTAACAATATCTAACACATGTACAGTGAGAACAGACAGTAAATTTCCCATACAGTGAGAACAGACATTAAAGGTCCCATACAAGGAGAGCAGACAGTGAAGGTCCCATACAGTGAGAACAGACAGTGAAGGTCCCATACAGTGAGAACAGACAGTAAAGGTCCCATACAGTGAGAACAGACAGTAAAGGTCCCATACAGTGAGAACAGATGGTAAAGGTCCCATACAGTGAGAACAGATGGTAAAGGTCCCATACAGTGAGAACAGATGGTATAGGTCCCATACAGTGAGAGCAGACAGTAAATGTTCCTTACAGTGAGAACAGAAGTAAAGGTCCCATACAGTGAGAACAGATGGTAAAGGTTCCATACAGTGAGAACAGACGGTAAAGGTCCCGTACAGTGAGAACAGATGGTAAAGGTCCCATACAGTGAGAATAGACAGTAAAGGTCCCATACAGTGAGAACAGATGGTAAAGGTCCCATACAGTGAGAACAGACCGTAAACATCCCATACAGTGAGAACAGATAGTAAAGGTCCCGTACAGTGAGAACAAATAGTAAAGGTCCCATACAGTGAGAACAGGCAGTAAAGGTCCCATACAGTGAGAACAGACAGTAAAGGTCCCATACAGTGAGAACAGATAGTAAAGGTCCCATACAGTGAGAACAGAAGGTAAAGGTTCCATACAGTGAGAACAGACAGTAAACATCCCATACAGTGAGAACAGACAGTAAAGGTCCCGTACAGTGAGAACAAATAGTAAAGGTCCCATACAGTGAGAACAGATGGTAAAGGTCCCATACAGTGAGAACAGACAGTAAATGTCCCGTATAGTGAGAACAGACAGTAAATGTCCCGTATAGTGAGAACAGATAGTAAAGGTTCCATACAGTGAAACAGACAGTAAACATCCCATACAGTGAGAACAATAGTAAAAGGTCCCATACTTGAGAACAGACAGTAAATGTCCGTATAGTGAGAACAGATAGTAAAGGTCCCATAAATGAGAACAATAGTAAAGGTCCCATACATGAGAACAGATGGTAAAGGTCCCATACAGTGAGAACAGATGGTAAAGGTCCTACACATCTCTCTCACTCTCCTGCAGTCTCTATCCTCTTCTCTCTCACATTCTCTCTCTCTCCTGCAGTCTCTATCCTTTATCTCTTACACACATCCCTACAGTCTCTACCTCTCTCTCTCTCTTGCATCTATCTCTTACACACACCCTCCTAGACTCTATCCTATATCTCAGTATTCTGCAGTCTCTGATTTCTATTTCTCACATCCCCCCTCTCTCCAGAAGTCTCTATCCTCTATCTCTCTCATACATTCTCTTTCTCTCCTGCAGTCTCTATCCTCTATATCTCACACACTCTCCTACAGTCTCTATCCTCTACTCTCTCTTCTACAGTCTCTGTTCTCTCTCTCTCTCACATGCCTTAATTAAAACTACAAGTGGCCTCTATATGGTGAGGTGACAGAAGATCTGGCAACAGCCAGCAGCAGCTCCTAATCTGCATTACAATTGCAACTGCAAGTGCTAATGTGCTCGGTGCTTCTATGATCCTAGTCCTAGGCTCCCAGCTGATCACAGCCACACACCCCGCCCCCACCCAACTTTCACTGGCGCGCGCGGTGCGCTACAACCACAACCACTACTGTCCTCGGCTCCTCCTACATTTAAGACCGGCGGCCTCTAGCAGCCAGACAGCCAGAGCAGTCATCATCATGAGCGCAGCCGGCGCCCGGCTGCGCAGTAGCGCAGCAACAGTTCTTTCTCCTCCGGCTGACCGGCTCAGCAAGGCAAGGCAGGTAGGCTGTCAGTGTCACAGACATCACATCACAGGCACAGCCAGGTAACCGGAGCATGGGGCGGACGGGCGGGTGGGGACGTAAGCAACTTGTTGTTGCACTTGCTGGCCTGGCAGGCGGCAGCGCCGCAGCAGGCATGAGGCAGGGCAGCTATAAAAATAAAAAAAAAATCGGAGAAAAAGGCCGCTTTTTTGAGCCTGAGACATGATGCCGCTCTGCATCATTGTCTCATTTTGGCTCATTAGCGAGACGCCCCTGCCCGCTCATGAGACATCATATGTTGTATCCCTTACTTCGATATAAAAGAACACATTATGTACAAAGCAAGATAATGCACAAATAGACTTTAATGGTGCACACGCCCCAATTTTTCTCAGACTTCTCCAATTGCACATTGCAACAAGGAAGGGCACTAAAACCGTTATAATTTGGAAGCCAGGGAAATAGTATAAAAATGTTCCTGATTTATGATGACTATAAAGATCTGCTTGTTTAATACTAATGGGTTTAATGTTCAACCAAAACATACTGAAATATTACCCTCAATGCAAAGGATAAGTTGATATTTCATGATACAAGAATCCCACTTTAAACAAACATCAAACTTCCACATTTTGATAAAAACAGTCCATTATCCAAAATTTAAAAGATTAGCTATTGGCTTTCCTATGCGGCTCCCAGATACAATATTAGACTCTATTAAAGACACAGAAGGCAGATTCTCAGCAATAGAAATTATAATCCAACCATATATACAATAGGAACACTGTACCTCCTGAACAAGATTAGACCTGTCTTACATATTTCATCAAGATAGAGCACTTAAAGAAGGACATATCCTAGGAGGCGACTTTAATCTCACTCTAGAACATAGATGCCTTATACAGTCATGCCTACATATCGTATTGAAATGAACCCTTCGGTTAAGGACCTTAACCTCTACTACCTACATGATTTCTATAGTCAAACATAATGTTTACATTACATAGCAAGGTTTTAAAAATGTATACTAACTTGGATACAAACAGACAGTTTAATGTGACCACCTCGTTTTAGGTGACTGTTAGAGGTTGTGCATTTTTGGCACCCGTCCTATGTTGTAGTTATCTGTATCTCGTTATGGTACCTCTATGGCTTTCCATATATAAACCCACCTCCCCAGTGTTATTTACATCTATACAAACTGACCAAGTAGGTCCCAGGCAGAGAGGACAGGGACAATATAATCTGAACTATATCACTAATTCATTATGCAAAGTCAATGCAACTTCCAATGTGCCTTTTGCCCATTGATGCAGAAAAGGTATTTGACCGAGTTAGCTGGATGTTTCTACAAGTAACCTTGAACCATTTGGGTATAGGTTCACACCTTAGTGGGCCTAAGTAAATGGAGTTCAATCATGCAAAATCAGAAATGGTGCCAGTCAGGGCTGCCTTCTTTCATCTATTTTTTGAGTATGGCGCACTTGGCTGTTGTGATCAGATCAAATCCTAATATTGATGTAGTGACAATCAACTCTACTACAAGTGGCATCCTGGTTTGTATCCTTTCTCTCTAACCGAACTTACTCTGTATCTTTTGCGCATAACACCTCTTATCCAGTTCCTCTTAGTGCGGGGTGCCGCAGGTGTCTGTTCTTAGACCCTTATTGTTCTGCCTCTACACTATTTCCTTGGTAGATGTCATTAGCACTTTTGGGTTGAAGTATCACTTATATGCAGATGATACACAAATCTACTTGTCCACTCCTGCGCTAACTCCTGACATTCAATCACGTCTGTCCAACTGTCTCCTTGCCATCTCCTCCTGGATGTTGCAACACTTCCTCAAACTGAATCTTTCTAAATCTGAACTAATCATTTTCCCACCTAAACCTGGTCCTGTCCCATCTAACTCTATTTCTGTTGATAATACCTCCATTTTCCCTATCCAATCGGCACGCTGCCTAGGGGTAATTATTGACTACTCTCTCCTTTTCTAATTATTAACTATGTTGCTAAAACTTGCCAATTTTTCCTTCGCAACATAGCGAAAATCTGCAGGTTCCTCTCTCTCCCGATTACCGCTATTTGTATGCATGCTTTCATCGTATCTCACCTAGACTATTGTAACCTACTACTTACTGGTCTTCCTGCTTCCCACCTCTCTCCCCTTCAGTCCATACTAAATTCTGCTATGCGTATTGTTTTGCTCTCTAATAAACAGGATTCCAAATATCCTCTGTACCGAAAAACAACTTAGCTTCCCATTAAACAGTGCATTGTATACAAAATTATTCTCCTAACCTTTAAATTCCTTTCACATCCTTATATTTCCTCTCTAGTGTCCCCATATGCTCCCGTCCGCACCCTTTGATAAGAACTTACCTTCTGGCAATAAAAAGCTACGGTATACAAATCGCAGGGGCCGGAATTTAGCTAAGCACTTGGTGTTGACGGATTTGTACAAATTTGTGCCCCCGACTTTCCCAACCATTTGGGGTACCTCTCGGCCTGGTTGTTATCGATGTCCAAATTGTACTACCTGTAGATCTATGTTAGTTTGCAAAGAGTTCGCCCACCCACATAGCGGCTCTTGCGAGAGCCGGTTTATAGTTTATATTATCTGCCCATGTGGGCTGTATTATGTGGGTAAGACCAGAACAATGTTCAAAGAACGAGTGGCCAACCATAGAACATCGATACGCTAGGCTGTTAGCTCAGATGGCACTGAGAAATCTAATGAAATTTACTGATTTGCCGGTAGCACGTCATTTTAAACAAGCAGCTCATCCTTTAGCTAGCCTGAAATGTATGATTTATAGATGGACTCTCTCCAGTTGAAATTAGATCCAATATTGATAGAGATAAACTATTGTTACAAAAGGAAGCTAAATGGATTCATTTTCTCGATACTGTAACCCCTAAGGGACTAAATGAACAACTTTTGCTACACTGTTTCCTTTGAGCCTATGTTCGTTCTGTATAAGCTCATGCCTGCCTGTTTATACAGTATTGTAACTTTATGCAGGATTGCAACAATATGATGTTTTGGGTATTTCCCTTGCGTTTTGTTTGTATCAAGCTACAACTTTCCTCCATTTGATTTTATTTGTTTTTAAGGTTGTGTATAATACCAGTTTTAATTGATTTTAACTGTGATGTGTTTACCAGCTGTTGCATGCAGTCCTATTTAAGCACCTTCACTTGCAGTGATGTAATATCCTGAGGACAGCTCGACCTGAGCTGAAACGCGTTGATACTTTTTAATGCCCTATTAAATGTTATGTTTTACTTACAAGACCCATGAGTGCCTCTTCTGCTCTCTGTGTACTGAACTATTTATGTATTTGTTCCCATTGTATGACTTTTTTTGTATTTTGTCATAATATTGCGTCCCCAAGTTATGAATAAACTACACATACATAAATTAGCCCTCTATGCAGATGACCTGTTATATATAACCAACCCACAATTTACAATCAAAAATTAGTAAAAGGAATTGGAGATATAAAATTAAATAAACAGAAATCAGAATGTTTTAATATCATCTTACCCAATACTATAGTACAGCAAATTGCTTACATATTTAGGGACACAAATCCCTGAACAATTATAAACATATATAATACGGTCATATATGAAAATATTCAATATGATATCTCAGTGATATTAATCACTAAAAGACCTGAACCATTGTGGTTAGCATTGCAGATAAGTTTTAATGGTTCCTGATGGAGAGTTGCATATTATAAATAATAAGAATTTGCATACTTGTTTACCTAATACTGAAAGCTATTTTTTGTTGTTTTTTTTAAGAAAAAAAGGAAGTTATTTCAGTGACCATAGTCTGCCTATTTAGTAATTTACTTACTAATTAAGATATTATAACCTGGATTATATTAAATATTGTTCAAAACATATAAGATAAAGTAACAAATCTGGCTTCCAACATCTCCCACTCCCCCTCCCTATCCAACTCCTTCCCACATTTACCTGACATAATACTAGCTCAAATAACAGATTTTATTCCAGTGACCTACTAAACTGATTACTGTTCATTTGTGAAATGAAAAATATACAATATAAAGAATAAAAATAAGTAATGAATGATCAATGCACATTTCTAGACCGCATATATTATCAAGTTAATCGATCATTATGGTCAAATGGGTCCATTAGTTTCTGATTAAAAAAAATGTATATAAAATATAAAAATTTCAAAATACACTGTAAGGCAGTGTTTGCATTTGCTGTCCATCCAGTGCTTTAAAGGCTCTCCAATTAAAGGGTAGACTGGGGTTGATATAACCACATGGAATCTTGACCCACATTCTTGAAAATTAATGTAGAGAGGGACTGAGCACTTTTCTGGCAAAATTGCTGTTTAAATATAATGAAAGTGCTTCTAGATCAGGTTAAAACTTTCAAAAAAACAAGGATCAGATCCCTAGCACTTCCATAAAATTAAAAAGTTAATCTCTTTTAATATTAAATCTAAGTGTGGTTGGTTGCTTTAATGAAGAACATTGCAGATCCCACTCAAGAATAAAATAAAAAAAAGAGTAAAATAACATCATGTGAATTATTTAAGACTTTTATAATGAATTTTAATTAATTATACTTTGTCCCACATCTACCTATCTCTATTTATTTAAACTGCTCCCAAGCTGTATCGTGAATGACCAACCATGTTGAGCAAGCTAGCAGATCTGTTTTTAAGACAAGCCTAGCTTTAAGCTTTATGCACACAGGTGCCATGCAGATCAACAAGCGACTCCCAAAACCCAAACTAATGCATACACGTGGCCTTTATCTAGTTCATCACCAGTGTGTATAAACTTTTACAATTCTGGTTAGCATTGCAAATAACAGTTGTTATAGTTCCAGATGGAGAGTAGCATATTTTATTCATAAGAAGAAAAAAAGGGAGTATGTTATTTCAATAACCATAGTCTACCATTTAGCAATTTCGTTGTAATTAAAGGAGGAGTTCACTGAAAATGTCAACTATTTCTTTAATGCATTGATTGAAGAACGGGAGGTAAAGAAGCCATTCTTCTCTCCTGGATCCTGAGAAATTGATTAAAGAATGGAAGGTAAAGCATAGCTCCTTTACCCTGTTCTTCAATCAATGCATTAAAGGAATAGTTCATTTTTCAGTGAACTATTCCTTTAAAGTAACTAGATTGTAAGATGCATGGGGCAGGGACCTCTGGTTTGAACACTTATATACTTATTAATATAATTAATTATTTATATTAATTAATATTTTATTCCCCCTATATCGGGAGCACTGCGTCCCTAAGTGGTATTATATAAATAAAACTATCCATACATACAAATAAATGCTTCCAAAGTCCTAACTTACAGTTTGTAGGACCCCTAAGTCTCAGTCCTTGGGTAAGTTGCGTCCTGGGGAAAAAGGAACATTGCAGAATATACAGTAAAGTGGCAGCTCACTACTGCCCACAGCAAAGCATAGCAAAGTGGTATGAAATTAATAGATTTTTTTAAATACTATATTTAGAATATCAAAGTATATTTAATATAGATAAATCATTTCAATATGTTTTTTCTTCTCCTTTTATGGGAAATACTATAATTTCTTTTAATTTTAATTAAGTGAATTCACCTTCAAGTGTATTTGATTTTATAATAGCATCATTGTGTGGCCTTGTGTCGCACATCGCAAATGTATATTGATTGTATAGATTAATTTAAAAAAGTAATGTCTTAAAAGTATGTGTTGTCTCTTTAATGGCTTCGTAGAGCTTTAAGAGAATACACACTAAAATATGTTAAAGATGAGATTGTCTGATAGTTATAGTTTAAGCATATTTCTTTATAATTAACTGCTATTTATAGCTGTTAATGCTATAACTAATCTAAAGATTGATTTAGTTTTAGTTGTTTCCCTAACCCGCCTCCCCCACCGCCCTCTCTTTCCTCAAGCTCCTTTAGGGCAAGGCCACATTAGCGCTTTTCTTACGTGCTTGCAATAGTGTTTTGTATACATTGGGTTATAATGTGCAAGCTCGAAATTGGCATTTTTGAATAGAGGAATCTTAAAATTGTGTTTTATAAATCCTGTTTGGTTTTCAGTGAAAGTTGTTTTGACCAATAATACCTGCAGGTTTTTTTTTGGTCTTTTTCTTGTCTATTTCCCATTAAAAAAAAAGATCCTTGAAGCTAAAAATAGGGGCTTGTGATTACCAGAACATATCAGGATTGTTTATTGAAGAGCCAGCTGCTGCCTTGGAGAAAAGAATCGCAATTTAAACAGTACTGACCTTTCTGCACATTGTTTGTAAACTGAATATTTATCAGTTTTTGCTAAAAATCATCCACCAATATTATGAAAACACAAATTGTATTATATGAAAAAGCATTTCAGACAGCTGTATGCAACACTCTGCTTTGTTTGCTAATGTAATATCAAGCGCAGGGTGATTTTTTTTCTAAATAGGATTGTAGATAAAAAAAGCCTAGAAAGAAGAACGGTCTTTAAAAAAAAAACCAAACAAAAAAACAAAACACCATAACCTGCAGGGTTAACAACCATATGAGCTTGTAGCTGTGTATTTCATTGTTAGGCTGTATACGCATGAGCCCCCTTGCCTGGTAAAACCAAATTGCAACTACAAAATGTGTAAACCCCATTGTTATTCTGAAAAGAAATTACAACGGTATCACTGATATTTCATTGTACCAATTGCATGGCTTTTGAAGTCCAATTGATCAGGCAAAGATTTCTAGCATGTCCCTTTAGTCGTCCTCCCTCCATGCAGACAATCAAGGCTGTGACTGCTGACATTACAATGATTCCGCCGCCTGCTTTGTACATGCTCAAGCTTATAAAAAGCTCATTGAGCAAAGGGAGGAGGCAAAAACGTCCTGGTTACAAATGAATGTAATAAATTGGTTTAAAAAAAAAAAGCAGATGGGGCTATGGGCAGATAAGTGACAAGTCACATTTTTTGGTTTTAAGGGTGGACAGGCCCTTTAAATATTCATCCCAAAATGGGAAATAATGTCTGCCACAGCAAAAATTTTGGCTGATATTTTAACCTGAAGTATGTGTGTGGCTTATATTTCAATTTTTTTTTTTATTATAGAATTTAACATTTTTGTTTACATTAAGGTTTGATTTACATTTATGCTGCTTAGTCCTTATGAAGTTTTTTAACATTATGAAGCAAAGGATAAATAAATGCATTATATTTATTCATAAGAATTTTCTGTTGTAGTGTAAATGACAATATGTAATCTTATGCCCTGATACAAAGTTGTTTTGTAGTTTAAGGCTGGGTACACCCCATACAATTTTTTGGCAAAAATTGCATGCTTTTTTTGTTCTTATGAATGGGCGATCAAACATGTTGCAAAAATCACAGCCGATTGTGCGGCCCCCTATGGGGTCGCGCACTCTGTCCCGCAAACTCTTGGCCATGGTTACTTTTGCCACAACCGATAATGATTCACTTCATCAGCTGGTGTGTACCTAGTTTGACAGATGTTGACCATGCTGGGAAAAACCTCATATTTCGCCTTTATCATCCAGTATTTCTGTAAATAGATCTGATGTGCTAAGGCTTGTCTGATCCTAATGTGTGTAGCCCAAGACCTATACCACGATTTATTCATATCTGGTGTGTTTTATCATTGTAATTGTAGCATTTGTGTATGTATCATTTTATTATTAAAGGTGAAAGTGCCCAACCCCCCTGTTAACATGGGATCGATAAATTGATTAGATTGCTTAAAAAGTCGAAACCCATCTTTCCCCCCCCCCCGATAGACAATGCAATTTATCAGAAAAACAAAAAAATTTCCACCAAACCCATCTTCAGTCCCCATTTGGAGCCTCAAGTGGGAGATTTGGAGCAGTTCTTCCGATCAAATTTTCAATTGTTGCACTAGATCGGAAATCCGATTGGAAAAACATCTGGCCTTGTATGGCCAGCTTAACTGTGGTCTCCATACCAGTGTCCTCTGTTTCAGGGATTGTGAAAAGTTGTGTCTCAAAATGTTTTGAAAAGTACAACTCCCAGCATATCTGTTGTATTCAATTAGATCAACTGGACTTGAAATGTAGTTCTTGAAGACGTTTCGCTAGTCATCCGACTGGCTTTCTCAATTCAGAAAGACTAGTACAAGAATCTGTGGCAATTATGTACCCTGGAGAATCCCAATTAGCATATCACAGCCAGGTGTTAAGGGTTCTTAATTTAAAGGCTTGTAAAGTTAGTTTTTTGCCTGTGCTGACTATCTAAGTCTGTGACAGTCACATGATGTGCTGTATAAGAACCCCCCCAGTCTATCTTTTCTGAAGCTAGTTACAGACCTGCAACCATTATCTATTAATTCCTAAAATGATCTTTGGCATAAATACTAAGGGAGTCAGAGTGTGCTGACCAACCCACATGGGGACAGTTAGTTAATTATTAACAAATAACACTCAGTGTATGTATTAGAGTCCTTTCATGAACGGAACAGGTTCATGATGAAAAGGAGATTTATCCAATTATGTAAAGACTGAGTTAATTCACCAAAAAGAAGCTACTTACACGCTGTGTCGAGGTGGGCTGGGTGGACACCCCCCCGGACCCAGACGCTCCAGCGTGTAGATGTCTCAGGCATAAAGGAAATAATGTATCAAGTAAAAAAATTCAAACAAGAGGAGCTTGCCAGTCCCGATCGGTGGTTCGGGTGCTACCTGGCCCTGGACCCCTCAGAAGGTCCACATCTCAGAACAGAAGCACAAAAAGGTGAAGGCGTTTTGGCCTTCCTCCAAAAACTGGTCTTTAACGTCTTTATTCACATATAGATACAGGCATAATGACTTATATCTGATGTGTTTCGTGCCAAGGGTGGCACTTCATCAGAGACAGGTGTCTGATGAATTACTTCATTCTTAGATTTTTATGGGCAATGCTATTCATATATCATTAAACTGCAAGATACCTTCTGTTATAAGAAGGCTCTGCTCCTGTATTCATTTGCCATTTAAAACCAGTAGCTTCAGTTTACGGTAATCTGAGCTTAAATAGTTATGCACTTTGTTACCCTTAAAAAAAGGCTTATTAAAGGGTTATATCAATTGGAACAAGTTGACTTTTCTTTGTTCTCACTTTTTTTTTTTTTTTATTTACCCTCAGTATGTCTTTATTTTTATGTCGGTACAGACTCATTTGAATTATAAATGGGAATGTTCATATCGTTATTTTGCTATTTGATGGAATTTATGCTAATTCTAAAATTACAAAATGCTTTTTGGCTTTGTAGATAAAATAACAAAGTAAAATAGAAGCCAAATGTAGGGACAAAAGCGATTCTGAAAATGATTTGAAATTCTCATTACACTTTCTGTCTACAAGATAGAAAATGCTTTTGCAAGTCAATTGTTTGATAATCCTTCCCTTGTCTACAATTTATGGATTAGCAACTCCAATAAAATTGTGCTTATTTACATAAACTAAGATGCTAATGCTGGAACAATGTGTAAACAACCGTTTATACTTCATTTTGGAAAGAAAATAGCCTGAATACTAACAAAGGGCTCTTCGGTATAAGGCTTATTTGGCTTTTTAAAGTATCTGCAAATCTCCATAAAAATCTGTGGCCTAGGAGAGAACTTTCTTAAGCCACAGCATAAACATAAATTGCAAAGATGCAATGTGGTGCTTTCATCCCTGTATTTCTTGAGGGGAAAAAAGAGTGCAGCCAGCAGGGAGTATTTTTTTCATTTTATTTTTTTATTTAAACAAACCGGGTCAATCTGATCCATTTAAAAAAACATAATTCCACTCTTGTTTCTGTCTGGAAATTGCCCATTATAGGAAATAGGCCTAATAAGCACAAATTTATAGCAAACTGGATCACCCTGAGCAGTTAGCATGCAATAGGGTCACTATACTCACTCAAACAACTTTACATTATTTGAAACTACAATTTGAAAGAAGTAAAATGGTGATACTTACATATTTATCTGTGTTTGCTTTGTCATTAAATTATTAATGTTTAGCGAGTGCTCCTAATTGCCCCCACCCTCCCTTACTCACTGTCTCCTTAACTTATAAGTTCTGCACAGCCTCTCCATGGACACTGCTCTGCTTACACATCTCCCCCTCCCTGCCTTGTTTTGTCTGCTGATTCTCTTACGGTAATTGTTGCAGAAAGTGTGCTGACAGGCAGACAAAAAGGCTAGTAAAAGGTCAGACAGGACACATATAATTTCTGCTTCTGGAGTGGCTGGTCTTTCCCTGTAAATGCTGATCCTAGAACATCTGTTCTAGCGGTCCGGCAGATCTACAAATGACCCCTGACCAAGCAGCTACAAAAGTATGACAATTGGATGAAGCGGGCCTTCATTGCTTGGCCATTGTGCTTTGGTTTTACGTGTGTATGAGGCTTTAGAAATCATTTATAAAATATTTCAGGTTACTAGCAATGTGCTGCTTTTTGTTGCTGCCTCTTCTTTGTGCCCCCGGATGCAAAACTTTTTCTCCACAATGTTAACATTGTGTTGGTATCCTCTTCCCCTTTATGCTTTGCTGCATGAAACTGTTGACACAAGGGTCTCCACAGCCAGACATCAGAGAGCGCAGCTAGTATGATGAACTGATTTAGGAGACTCTGCTTAAGTTGTTAATAATTTTTATATGGTTTTCAGAAGAAGCAGTTGGTCGTGGGCAAACAAAGGAATTCTCCAATATTTCGGCCGGTACACTGAAATGTCAGTAGATCGGGCCAAATTATTGGATGGTGTGTACCCAGCTTTACTCACTCAAATAATTGTGCATTGATCCATTAAAAGTTGCAAAATACAACAAATTAGAATGGCACTCCCTCTTCCCTACAGCTGTGTAGCGACTACACCCGTATTGTGCATGAATGGCCTCTATTATGGCTATTAATTTTACACTTGCTAATCTCTGGTGTCGCACCTTGGACCCTTCACTACAGCTGTTTTAAACACAGGATGTCTTGTGCGTTATTCTGCTTGGCTATTTTGCAGACGATAAACAACTCAACAATCCATGGGTCATACCACTCACTACATTCACACAAATGCTGCGCACACTGGAATAAGCACTCTGCAATTGTCCAATCCCTAGAAATATGATTATATGAAATATGGTTTTTATTTCAACTTTCAAACCAATGGATTTTCATCCACCCAACACTCCTTATAATATATGTACCGATGAACTAGCTATTATATTTGCATTATTCATGGCATGTGCAGTCTGTCAGACAATATTATTTATCACACTCGGACAAGCTGTAACTATGATGTGCTTGGCCTCGTGATACAATCTGAAAATAAATTGGTCATTCAGAAAATGCAATTTATTATTTAGCTATATGGTACAGTGGGGGTAAGCAGTAACAGATTTTGCAGTCTAAGGTTTTTTTTTTCTCACTGAATTGATTAGTGTAATTAGGTGTTTAAAATGGTGGGAGAATTAATATACAAGACACTGCTTCTAAACTGTAACACCCACAACATTTTATAAAGTATTTTTAAGGAAAGAAAACATTTCTTTCACATAAAGTCAGTAGATGGAGTATGCTTGTGAAGGCTCTCATTCATCCAGGTCATGGTATATCTTTTGTATTCAATTAGATCAACTGGAGTGGCTAAGAGGTGTTATAAGAACGCCCAGAGTCAGGTGTCAAAACAGCATTGTACATGGCAGATAGTTGGTGTTGAAACCCCCCCCCACCTCTATTTAGGCTTGGTTTATTTATTTTCACATAAATGGCCTCCTTAACACCTCTTTTGAACCAGTCACGTTCCTTTGCCAATATTTTAACATTACAATCTTCAAAGGTATGTCCTTTATCCTTAAGATGCAGGTACACGGCTGAGTCCTGACCTGAGGAATTGGCTCTTCTGTGCTGGGCCATACGTTGATGCAGTTGCTGTTTGGTCTCCCCCACATACAAATCAGAGCATTCTTCACTGCACTGTGTATATGATGTCGCTTTTCTTGTCTTTGGGTATTGGGTCTTTCGGATGTACCAATTGCTGCCTTAGTGTGTTGTTCGGTTTAAAGCAGACAGGGATACGTTTTTTGAAAATTCTTCTTAATTTCTCGGAGACCCCTGCTACATATGGGATGACCATGTTCTTTCTCCTGTCTTGCTTTTCCCCTTCACTGTTGGTATTCGTGTTCTTTTCTTTCCTTCTACTTCTTTTGACAAAGGCCCAGTCTGGATATCCACAAGTTTTAAGGGCTCCTCTGAGATGTTTCATTTCTTTAGCCTTCGCCTCTGTGCTAGTGGGGATGTTCTCAGCTCTGTGTTGCAGGGTTCTGATGACACCCAGCTTGTGATCTAAAGGGTGATGGGAGTCAAACATCAAATACTGATCTGTGTGTGTTGGTTTTCTGTAAACCTCTACTTCAAGTTTACTATTTTTCTTAACTTCTACCAAGCAGTCCAAGAAAGCCAGTTTGTTGTTTTGTACCTCTTCCCTTGTAAATTTGATGTTTTGGTCTACCGCATTGTGTTCTGTGAAAGCTTGTACTTCCTTCTGGTGGATTTTAACCCAGGTGTCATCCACATATCTGAACCAATGGCTGGGTGCTTTGCCCTTAAAGGTATTAAGTGCCTGTTTTTTCCTACCTCCTCCATGTAAAGGTTGGCCACAATGGGTGAAACTGGAGATCCCATAGCACATCCGTGTTTTTGCTTATAGAACTTTTCCCTGTATTTGAAATAGGTGGTATTCAGGCACAAGTCCAGTAAGGAACACACCTGTTCTGGGTTGAGATCAGTTCTGCTGGTAAGAGTGCTGTCTTGGCCTAGCCGTTTTCTCACCATGTCAACAGCCTCCTTGGTGGGCACACAGGTGAAGAGAGATGTCACATCATAGGACACCATAGTTTCCTCTGCACCGAGTACTATATCTTCAATCTTGTTGGTGAAATCCTGAGAGTTGTGTTTGCTGTGATGCTTAGAACTTCCCACCAATGGTCCTAAGATGTTGGATAGGTATTTTGCCACCTTGTATGTTACAGAGTTGATGCTGCTGACTATAGGTCTTAGTGGGCCCCTTCCTTATGTATCTTTGGGAATCCATATATGCATGGGTGTGCCTCACCAGGGTAGAGGCGATGATAATTGCTCGATCAATGGCTTTATCCTTTTGAAGCTGTTGTAGTAAGTCTATGACCCTTTTTTTGTAACGGCTGGTGGGATCCCTTGTTAAAGCCTCATATGTGGTGTTATCGGCCAGGAGCATGGCCACCATATCATGGTAGTCTGAGGTGTTGAGTACCACTGTGCATCTTCCCTTGTCTGCCAGTAGAATGGTGATACTGGATGTTAAGGCTCTTCTTTCCTGTGTGGTCAGGTTAGATGACCTGGCTAACGCTGAAGATACCTTAAGGTGAAGTTGTTCTGCCTCACTCTGTGGTGCCTTATTATTGTGGTTTGAGGCTTCTGTGGCTGCTATAATATCCACCACAGGGATGGCTTTAGGAGTGATGGCAAAATTCAAGCCCTTAGCAAGGACTTCCATTTCCGGCTGGGTCAGGGTCCTGTTAGACAAGTTTCTCACCCATTCCTCCTTGTTTGATGAAGTGACACTTCCCTCCTTTTGTATCCAAGTTAGTTGTTCTCCTTTGGGGGTGTTCTGGCATGACAGAATAGAGAACATGTTCTGTTGCCTTTGTTTGACCTTACAGTGCTGAGAAAGCTGTGCTTGTTTGGTGAACTCCATCACTCTTTCCCAGATGGCCACAGGTAGCTGTGAGGCCAGGTTCTGTTCTAGTTGACTGTTGTGCATTAAAGCATCGACTGTTAAATGTGTCTGCCGTACCCGTTCATTTAGGAGCTGTGTTTGAGCCTTTTGCAGTGTCTGTTTGGCTCTGATGCCTTTAACTGTGGAATCCAGACGTATGCTGCTTGGTACTAGCCTTTGTTGTCTGCATCGGAGGTTAAATCGCAGGTGGTTTCTGTAGTCTGCCAATTTCCTTGCTGTCTTTTCATATTGCCGTACAAGTTTGAGGGTTTTCTCCCCAAAATGATTTGAAATATGCTTGTGAAGGTTCTGATTCATCCAGGTCATGGTATATCTGTTTTATTCAATTAGATCAACTGGATATCAATAACACCTCTTGACAACACTTGACTGTGATATGCTAATTGTGATTCTCCAGGGTACATCATTGCCACAGATTCTTGTACAAGGCATTCTGAATTGAGAAAGCCAGTTGGATGACTAGCGAAACATATTCAAGAACTAAACTCTAAGTCCAGTTGATCTAATTGAATACAACAGATATATCGGTAGATGGAGGTAAAATTTGACAGGACATTATTGGCATTATGTTTTATGAGCAAATACTATACATTTGAATTTGCCTTTATTTTGGCTGTTAATCCAGATTATCATAATTCACCACCCTAAATCGTGATTGTTATGCAATGCTTTGTATATGTAGGGAAATATTTCTCACAGAATGTACGTTACTTGCTTCCTCAACCCCCGGTACCCAAAATGTTATTTAGAACTATGAAAAGTAATTAAAAGGGAAGTGGCCATTTTATCCAGTAATTATTATAATGTTTAGGGCCCTAGTAGCATTAACCTATAAGAAGGATTGTGTCCTCCTAAAATTAAGGCAATTTTGGTACGTTGTGAATACTTGTAAACCCCTGATTCTTGAAAGAATCACAAATCCCACTTACCCTGCATTTAAAGACCTCTCCCCCTCTTTCTTTCTCTCTCTCCCTCTCCATCTCTTCGCACCCCCCCCCCTTCTCTTTTCCTTCTCTCTCCTTCCCTCAACCCCCAACAGCTTGCACTTTACATTGGATCACAGTGCTGGCTGTGGATTGGAATAGCGACGGTGGCTGAGTTTGCTGTGGAAACAGCATTGAGGTGTGCGCATGCGCGCGATTAACGTGCGAGTGCAAGTAGGGGTCCGTGTGAGCTTATGGGCGGAGGTAGATTGCATCCTTCAGATTGCCTTCTCCAACGGCAGTGGCGCATGCACATTGGTGTAATGACTAACATTTTTCTTTTCTTGGATTATCCTTCATCGAATTTTTATCCTTCGTTCGATTTTTTTTTTATTCTACTGTATATATTCTATTAATTTGGTTCTATTTTCAACGTTCTGTGAATGCAAAACAGTATGTGTTTTTGTACAGTGCATGTATTTTACAGACCCATTTTTTGATAAAATGTTTTCATACATACAGGTTTTTCGAAGAAAAGCTGTTGGACTTGGCGAGAAGCTGCTACCTGCATTTAATACTCCAACTGGAATACCTTGGGCATTATTAAATATTAAAAGGTAATAACGTTTTCATACAATTTTTATTTGAATTTCATTTATTTTGCATGCAGTATTCCTCAGGAGTTGCCACCTGATGAATTGTTTCATTGGGTAAGTTGTACGGACAATTGACATTTTCTCAAAGGAAAGAAAAATGAAAAGCCTTTTGTTACAGCAACTCTTTCCCTTTTAGAGAATTGTTATTGATTTTTAGGAAGCTGCACAGAGAGGCTACTCAGTTGATTGTTAAAAAGAATATAACATAGCCCTGGGGTTTAAGGAATATAAGCTTTCATCTTTAGATGCAGATAGCCTTCAGAAATATATGTTTGGGGCAAATGTTTGCCCATGCTATTCATTTGGGGCAACCCAAATAGTATTGCCCTATTGTAATAATGTTGATGAAATATCAAATATTAATTTCTGATTTTTTTTATCAACATTGTTGCAATGAACAGTGCTGACTAAGAAGCAATCCGATGTTGAATAACATCTGTTAATCTGCAGCAGCCAAACAAAATAGTCACATTTTTGTACCTTTTATTGCATTAACCCCCGAAAGTGGTTGAGATGGCAGGAGCAATGCATATTTCTTTCATACACCTGTCAAAGGCCAACACCAGTTTTGTTCATGTAAACACTAATTACCTATAGCAGGGCTGGACAAATCCCGGGCGCCATGGCGACTGAAAATTGTTTACTGGCGACTGGCAGTTAAAAATCGTTTGTAGCAGCTTTTATTTCCCAGTGTTAAAACTGATTTCCTGTTCGTTTTAGCTGAGCTCCTATTCCCCCTCCCTTCACTATGTTCTGTATGTAGAACGTTTGCAACATTGTTGCTGAGAAGTCTGAGCAGAGTTTACCACACCCTACTCTGTAACAATGTTGCAAACCGAAGAAGGTGAAGGAAGGGGGAATATGAGCTCAGCTAAAACACACAGGAGAGCAGTTCTAAGGGCTAGGCCACACTGAAACGCAAACGCAATAGCATGCGATTTCATGTGCGATTTTCGTTGCGTTTGCGATTTCTTCAATAAGTATAGGAAAACGCATGCGATTGCGATTAAAAATGCAGAACGCAAACGCATCGAAAAACGCACGTTTTTTTTGCGTTGCCGCGTTTTCAATAATTTTGAAAAATCGCAAACGCAAAAAAAACGCAGCAGTGTGGCCTAGCCCTAACACTGGGAAATAAAAGCTACTATGCGATTTTTTAACACAGAAAGCAGCCAATGTGACAGGCAGTTCTGAGATCCCTATTCTGACACTGTAATATACTGGCACTGGGAAAGTCTGCTGGCACTGGGAATGTCTGCTGGCACTGGGAAAGTCAGCTTGCACTGGAAATGGGAAAGTTACTGGCACCTGGAAAGTTATTGGAAATGGGAAAGTCTGCTGGCACTGGGAAAGTTACCGATAATGGGAAAGTCTGCTGGCACTGGAAAAGTTACTGGTAATGTGAATGTTACTGGTGATGGGAAAGTCTGCTGGCACTGGGAAAGTGCTGGTGCTGGAAAAGTTACTGGGGATGGGATAGTCTGCTGACACTGGGAATGTTACTGGTGATGGGAAAGTCTACTGGCACTGGGAATGTTACTGGTAATGGGAAAGTCTACTGGCACTGGAAAAGTTACTGGTAATGGGAACATCTGCAGGCACTGGGAAAGTTAATGGTTATGGGAAAGTCTACTGGCACTATGGGAGCGTCACTGGTAATGGGAAAGTTACTGGTAATGGGAACGTCTGCTGGCACTGGCAAAGTCATTTTTTTAATGTTCAATGCCTTTAAGTAAGTAGTATTGGTGTAATGGGTGGGGCTAAATGTGACTGGGTAGAGTGTGTGTCGCATGTTGTTCATAGGACATTGAGTGGTATAAAGTTGCTGGCTCCTAACTTTTTAGAGCTGGCTCCTAAATAATTGCATGATTTGTCCAGCCCTGTTCTATAGTCTTTTGCTTTACCTAAAACAACATTTAATCTGCCATTTCTTTACCTTTAAGGGGTATCTCCACTGCTAAAATAATTTTTTGCCATTCAGTTTTATTGAAGAACGGGAGGTAAAGGAGCTGTGTCTTACCTCCCGTTCTTCAATAAAACGTTCATGAGCCGAGAATGAAGGTAAGGTACTTACACGATCTCTCGCTCCTCCACCGTGTTCTCTTTCTGGTCCCGACGGACTCTGTATCCTATGCGCATAGCATACGAAGTCCATCAGAACCTGGCAGAGGAGCGAGAGATCGGGTTAAGTACCTTACCTTCGTTCCCAGCTCCTGAACATTTTATTGAAGAATGGGAGGTAAGACATGGCTCCTTTACCTCTTTAATAAAACTGAATCGCGAAAAAAAATATTTTAGCAGTGGAGATACCCTTTAAAATGAGTCCTAGAGCTCGCTACTACACAGCTCTCCCAACTATCCTAGAACACATTGTAAAGGGACCATGAGGGCCCCATGTGGGTGAGCACCATGGGGGCCCTGTCTGGGGGAGGAGCAATGGTGGAGTATTTTCTATACATATGTTCCCACACCAATATGTAAGTGCCTGAGACTTTGAAAGCTGCTTCTTATCCTGTAGCTTATTTTACCAGCTTGAATGAATTGCATGCATCCTTTCTGGGGCAATACAAATATTCTGAAAAACAATATTTATTCCAAAAATGATTTTTTTTAAATTCTGTTTCTAGCAAAAGATAAAGCTTCTAAATGTGCATGCATTCTATGTATATATTAGAAACACACCCATGAGGACACAGGATTATACCCCCAGACTTAACATTTTTTTGTTTCCATTTTGTTCCTTGCGAAAGATAAATATTCTTCAGGTACTAGTATTCTACATAGTAGCTCTGTTGATTTGGGGTTATAAAGCTTTACTTTTAACATTTACATGAGGTTGCAGACTTACTTTATATTTTTTTAAATGTTAAAATTCTGTTTCTTACATCAATGAGAAGATTACTTTTATTTTTTGTATGCAAAGGGATATATTATTGTTAGGGCAGAATCATTTGTCTACACAAAAACAGCACTAAAATCCCTGTACTGAGTCAGAGGGAGTATCTCTGTGTTGTTTGGCTGTCAGATTATAGGAAGTAATTCTGCGGCTTCCTTGTTTCAATCTATTGCACTACAGACACGTGAAGTGTACTGCTTAAACTTCGGTGTCACCCAGCCAAGCTGAATTATGGGAACTGACCTCTAGTACCCACTGGTTAGTTTCATTAATCACCCAGCAGCTGCACTAAGACAGAGGTGAGAGACAGGTTATTGTATGTTTGTGAATGTGCTCTGTCTATTGTCTAGAAACTTTAGTTCCCCTTTAAGACATGCCCTGTCAGATGAAAGGTTAGAGAACTGACATACTGTATATCAGAGAATATTTTTTCATAGATGTGTCCAAAATGTGAAGAATTATCTGTAAGGTTACATTATTTGTAATCAAGGTAAGATTTGTATTTCAGTTGCATGTAGACACTGCTTCTAAGATATGTAAAACCAGATAGGTCATACCAATTTCTATTATTTACCTGAATTCCTATTCCTAAACCTAACACTTCTCTACAGTTTTTATATTGTCATGTATTGTTGGCCGAATCCTTATACCTTTGCTTTACTGTTCTATATCTCCAATTTGCTTTTCTTTCAGTGTTATAAAACATAAGATCAGGTGTCCTACCTGGTCCTGTCTACCACTGGGTGTAGCACTTAGGGAGCCTCCAATACAGACTTCTTCCACACAATAAAACAGACGGGACGATTCTTCAACCTTGTGCAATCAAATCCATTTTATTGTGTCATAATCGGCACCAAAAGTGAAGTAAGGAAAACACGCAAAAGATGATGATAAAGTGACAATCGTCACGAAACGCGTCAGGGAGCGTTTTCTTTGCGTGTTTTCCTGGTGCCAATTATGCCACAATAAATTGGATATGATTGCACACGTTGAAGACTCGTCCTGTCTGTTTTATATTATTGTTCTAATAACGAGTTTAGTAATTTTTATTATATATTGTACATTTCCAATTTCTTACACTCTGTTGGGGTTTTTAGGCTTTAAATATAGCCTAAAAATTGAACCTCAACTTAAACTTGGGTGTGTGTGTGTATGGGGGGGGGTGGTACAGTAACCCCCAATTCCTAAATGTTTGAAAACTAAAGTATGCTGGGAGTATGCTGGGGGTTGTAGTTTCCAAACATCTAGAGTGGCAAGGAATCAAGGGTTACTGTGTAGGACAGTAACCCCTAATTCCTTGCCACTATAAATGTTTGGAAACTACAACCCCCAGCATACTTTAGTTGCATTTATAGTGGCAAGGAATTAGGGGTTACTGTCCCTCCAGAGCCCCCCAAGTACAGTGTTACAGTACCTTACCTGGGCAGACTTCAGGATCACTCTTCGGGTGCTTCAGGATCGCTCACTGTGAAGTCCGGCTGCTCACCTCAGAGGAAACTACGGCTGCTGCACGCTCCGCATTTCCCGCCTGACGTCACAACTCGGCGCAGGGAAGTGAGGCAAAAGCTGAGTAGTGACAGCAGGCAGATTTTGATCTGAGGTAACTGACTCAAGTATAAGCCAAGGTTCAGTTTTCAGGCTTTTTTTAAAGCCTGAAAACCTTGGCTAATACTTGATTACATATGGTATATATAATTATATAAACAAACCATGTAAGGGAAGGAGGGAGGGGATGAAAGGTGGAGACTTCCACATTCATCCCCTCCCTCAACTTCCCTTACTAGTTTGTTTATATAATTATATATACCATATATACCCAAGGTTTTCAGGCTTTAAAAAAAGATGTTAAATATACATTTAGCCTACTTTGCCAAGGTAATGAAATATTATCTACAACAGATCAAAGGTTAATATTAGTATCTGAGATTGCCTACAAATCAAGGCATATCCAACATTAAAACTCTACTGCATGTACATGTTATGCAGAACAGCCTAATTATACATCAGCACCGACCAATAAAATCATACCAGGGCTCCCAAACTGCTATAAATGTATCTATTTTCCCTCTGTTTTTATGGATTAGTCACGAGTACCCTAACATATAACAGACTAGAGTTTTCCAGTCTTTAGTTCAAGAGGAGCGAGGGGCCATCCAGGTAAGTATAATTGTATCTCCATTCCTGTTCAAATCTCCCTGAAGACCCAATAAGCGCAGGCTAGGGTTCAAAGGAACATGGACTTGTGCAATATATGGGTTAGTGTGTGTACTATCTTATGACAAAATTGTATCACTTTGGGTCAGGCCCAAACCATGTTCCAGAAGTCTGCCGGATCGTCATGGCACTTGGGGCACTCAGCAGAGTATCTGGAAAAGATACAGGAGAGGCGACTGGGTGTCAGGTAGATCACCATTGGTCTGTTTTCTGTATTGTTTATAATTCCTTTCTTGTGTGATACAAACTTCTTTTAAAAGTTACAGTACTGTGCAGAAATTGCAGGCAGGTGTGAAAAAATTGCTATAACGATAGAAGGCTGCACAAATGTAAATTCTAACTGTTCAAAATGCAAAGTGAGCTAATAGAAGAAAACTTTAAATCTTTAAGTCTAATCAAATTTGCTAACTCAGGCTATGTTATGTTTAAAGGGCATGGTCCACCTATTAACCGGTACATTTTTTTTGGTATATTGTAGGTCTCCCTCCCCCAGCCCTAACCTCTTTAATAGAATTATCAGAAACTCCCCCAATCATTACTTACCTTCCCTCCGCCGCACTGCCGGCATTCTGTTTGCATGAAACTGCAAGCAGAGGGCCAGACCGGCAGTCGTGTCCCTGATTCGCTGAGAGGCAGCCAATCACGGATGCGGCTGTCGGCTGCTTAGAGCGCCGGGGGAGAGAGGTATGGTAAGTAGAGTTCGGGGGACTTTCTGATAACTCTATTATAGCGGTTGGAGCTGGGGGAGGAAGCCCTACAATATAACCAAGGGGATTGCAGCTAGGGGGAGGGAGAACAAAACGGAAGGGGGGGGGGGGGGGGGGGGGGAGAAGAGCGTGGGGGGGGGGGGGGGGGGGGAGTGGTGAACTGTGCATGGCAAAATTCTCCCAGAAGAGAGACAGGAGGCAGAGTCCTATATGGCAGAGTCCTATATGCTAGGCTCCTGGAGGCCAGTTTTTGGGACTTTGGAGGGGCATAGCAGGGCAGGGATGTAAGGTAAGGATTTTATTACACTACAGAGTGGGGCCAGTAGTGGGTTACATTATTGTTTTGGGGGTGAACATGCCCTTTAATATGTTTAATATGTAGTTGGGTAATTAATAATATGTAAAACAGTTCCTTTATTTGGGAGAGTATTGTGTGGGGAAGAAATGTCAGGGGAGAGGCAGGTGAGTATGCATGTAGATAAAATTCAGTCATATAGCATTTGGGGGGGTTTTAAGGTTTAAGTTGCGCTAACCAATATAAAATCAGTTAGTGTGACTTAAACTACAAAACAGGAGCAGTGTGCCCATTGGTGCATCGCCCTGTAAGAGTGATATTCTGTGCGAGGGGCGGTAATTGCATATTTCTATCAATAGGGAGGAAGTAGGATTTACTCCAGTTGACCAACAAATCAGAGTAGGAGCTGAATTTAAAGATAACATTGTAGGTCACGTATAGACGTGGTGGGCTCTGTGAGGTACCGTATAAGATCATGTCATCCACATACATACTAATAGAGAAATGTGGGATTCAAGTGATAGGCCAGCAGTACCAAGGTGTGATCTCAGCTGTATTGTAAGTGGTTTTATAGTAAGGGCGAACAGGCTCGGAGACAACTGGCACCCCTAATTACATGAAGAACATTTTTTTAATCCCCAGCTCCTTTTTTTGGCTTCCTAGTCCTTCCAGGTAGCAGTCATACCCCTGATGGCGATGTTAAGACCAATGCCTTAAAGCTGTTTCCTGAGCTACCTCCTCTGTGAGCTCATAAAGGAGGAAGCACCATTCAGGAGCAGGGTCTCAGATATAGGACAAGATTATCTCTTTCTAGGAGCCACCAGGATACTGGTAAATATTGTGGACTTTTTGTTCAGAATATCTAGAATTAAATTCATGTAAAGAGTAGAATTTCCCTTTGGAGTATATATAATTTATTACATTTGTAATATTTGCACTTCAAATATTACCACATTTTTTTAGTCAGTGAGCTCAGATATTTGAATAAATGGCTATTAAAGCAAAATCAGATAATTTTCTCAAAGTTCATCTTCTCTGTGGTTATAAGTGCACTTTTTAAATGTTTGCATTCTGCAATGACTTAAATGATTTTATATTGGTTTAAAACCAAACAAGTAAACAGCAAACAGTGGGAATTGTTAAGGATTGCAGCACTCACTTGCTCACAGCTGGAAAACGGCTACTGTAATGTGCTGCAGCTACATAATGCTAATACCTCCATTTTGTTCAGCAATAAGCTATGAATTAAGTTCACTAAATAATGTGTTCAAATAATTGGCTTCTTTTTGACAATATAAATGTGGTAATAAAAATTCCTGACAAGTGCATTTCTCTTGCAAACATCTGGCCCAGTGCTACAGTCATGTAAATTTTTGGCACATCTGATACAGATATCCCCCCCAAAATAGAATTCAAGATGTAAGTAATTTGGGGTGAATTCCCTCTTTTGCTCAAAGTTAATTTTCAGTTGCAACAATATAAATAGGACATCTATCCATTGTTTCTGTATTCTACCATTTTCTTATGCCCCCTCACAGCAAATTATAATGTTGTGTTTGCATCCATTTGAAAGCGTGGTGGTTTTATTTTTCTATGTTAGGGCTTTTCAGCACAGCCTTTGGGAAACTGGCACCCACTTTCCCTGCATTGCAAAGGTATGCAGTGTTTTGGACTTTTTGTGTGCCATTTTAAGTGTAGAAATAAAATAATATTGTTTTTAGCATATTACTTACTACAAAATCAATGATTTAAAAAAATTACAGGGGGATTCAATAAAAATTCTTATCATTAAAATAGGTGCTAATTTTGCCCCAAACAATCGGATGTTGGCTTTCAAGTGTTAAATAAGATCTGATTGGCTGGGGCAAGATTAGCACCATTTTTAATGTTAAGAATGTTTGCTTATTGAATCTCCCTGTTTGTGTATATAAAACTGTAAAGAAAGAAAACTTTAAATCTGATCAAATTTGGTGTGACTAATTTTGCATTCAAACCAGCTCCATTTCTTATGGGTACAGTAGCACAAAGTTTGGGATTGTAGGATTATAATCCAGAAAAACCAATTAGACCAATCAGGTCTGAACAGAAAAATGTTGCCAAAAGGCCATACCTCCAACATGGAAACTAAGCCAAGAGACTCTCCTGTGCATGAAAAATAAGAAATGGAGCCTAGAAAATTGCAATAGGTGCTCTATGCTGATGTTTCAAATGACTTCCACACCCCTAAACTCCTGAGATTGTTCTATATACTTACCTCCCAGTGGTACCTGCAACTCTATTTACTTAAACTCTCTTTGCTATAATGCTGGCATTTCCTTCTGATATCTGCTTACTTCTGGGTTATAGCCATAACTGTGATGGCACAGCCAATGACAGGCTTCAAACATGCAAACATCCACCTCTCCTGAAGCTTTGTGAGCTCTCTAAGAGTTCAATAAGTTTACAGAAGAGGCAAGGACAGGGTAGATTAGCACCTGAGGAGAGAGGTAAGTAAAAATAACCATCTCGGGGTTTGGGGTGGGGGCAGGGAAGGTAAGTATATAACAGGGGGCATGCACAACATCATATGTGCGTGCACCCGCAGTGTCAGACTGGAATGTTGGAGCTCACCGGGAAATCTGGAATGAGGGGCCCACCTAACATTTCATATCTCTACTATCATTCATCTACATATCTATCTTACTCCTACTAACTCCTACTGTATTGTTTATTAAAATGCATTTCTCACTGTACTTTTGGCTCTGTATTTAAATTTTAGCATTTTTCTTGGGTGAATGGCCTGTGGGCCCACCAGGGGATTCCCCAGTAACCCTGTGGGCCAGTCCGACACACTACAAACAGCTGCAGACTTTCCAGACACGAGAAGATGTTGAATATTTGCACAATCTTGTGTACGCCTTTCAGATTAGGGGAAGCAACATTCAAGGAGTATAGGAAGGCTATGGGAGGGGGGAGTCTTTGAACAGACACGTGTGGCCACTCTATCAGGTGTCATTCATTGATCTGTCGGGATGGTGCTGTCGGTCATATTGACGTCTGTACAAACCTTAAGACAATAGTATAAATACACAAGCTTTTTGGTTAAATTGTGTAAGCATGTTCTAGAACCTTTTCAGGGTTGTTTGCACTCGCTGTTGTCCATGCTATTTTATGTTTAGGTCATCATTAATTTGTTATATAATTTATATAGGTCTTCTGTTTGGTATTTAGAGTTCAGCCTAGTGTCACGTCTGATTTTTCTATGGTAATTTGCTTTTTTTAATCTTCTCTAGATCCATATATGAAACCTAGCGCCATCATGTAGAATTGCAAAGCAATCAATAAGTATTTACAGCTTGATCTTTTTTTTTTTTTTTGCAAGAAGCACAAAAAGGGTATCCTTAAATGGATAAAGGGTATCTTTAAATGGATAAAGGGTATCCTTAAATGGATAAAGTAACATGGGTTTGTTAAAAACTGCCTAGTCATTAAGGATCTAAAGGGGGCTTGAGTAAACACTGGTTTAGAAATGACCTTGGGGATGTAAATTATTAATTTTAGTGTCTACAAAGTATGGATTTGAATGTTTCATTTAATGCAAGTAAAATCTTTGCAGCTACTATTTATAGTGGTCCTTTAAACGGCAATAACAATGTCGTTTTATATTAAAAAAAAACACACACACACAGGACTTAAAATTTATATAATAAGTGTTGGAACCATGATCAACATGTTTCAGCCACAAACTCTGCTGTCCTCAGCCGAGTTTGTATGTATT
This sequence comes from Hymenochirus boettgeri, assembly GCA_019447015.1. Lineage (NCBI taxonomy): Eukaryota > Metazoa > Chordata > Amphibia > Anura > Pipidae > Hymenochirus > Hymenochirus boettgeri. The sequence continues at coordinate 134,181,645 of CM033473.1, forward strand.
ATGTGCATGGAGGCTACAGACCCAGGCGTCTGAACCCATGGTGGAGTGCAACTGAATTGGAGGAATATATATATATTTTGACTCAATAAATGTTTCAACTTTTTGTCTAGTGCCATTCCTGGTAAAAGGGTACTAATGCTGTGTACACAATGGTCAGATATACCTGATATCAAAGCTATCCATCAGTAGTCTTTTGGTCAGGAAATAGAGCACGTGTGATGTCTCGGCCAATCACAGGCCTGCCTGTCCGGGCCCTTTAACTTGCTTCTGTGCACGGAAACAAGCAGAAGCGTGCTGTGGGAAAGAAGGCTCGGTAAGTACTGTTAGAAGCATCTTTGGATTTTATAAACAAGGTTTTGGAGGGGTTGCCAATCAAATGTAAAAGTTTTTTTTGGGGGGGGGGAGAGAGACAGTCATTTATTCTTTATTTGAAAGGCCATGTAAACTATATTCAAAATCATTATTCAATTTATCACACAGTGATTTCAGCTTTGGTTTCAATTGCTGCAATTGGCTTGTTTTATACGTAAATATACGGACAGATTTATTGCATTGTTTGTTAGAGAAGGAGATGGCCAAGACAATCTAGAATTACAGGGGGTACTAGCAAATTATAGTAGCTTTAGTTTTTGTAGTATACATAGTGGATAATGTACCCCCTACTGTAAATTATAAGGATATTAGAAGTCACAGAGGAGTTCCGTGACCATATAAATACACAAGGCCGGAACTCCAAGGTGACTTCTAATATCCTTATAATTTACAGTAGGGGGTACAATATCCATTATTACCTACCCCTTCACCCTAATTCAAAGACTGATCTGTGAGCCTATGGCTCACTAGCAATGTAATGGGAGAACCCCCTCCCTTCCCACCTCCATGTGCACTAACTATGACAGGGCACTCCCTCTATCGAAAAGCCACCCCCCCCCCATCACCCTCCACTAGCCTGTCATGGTACCGTCCCCTTGCTCCAGACTCCGAAAAAAACTCAGCCTCACCCCTTAACTCCTGCTCACGGCTGCCCACGGCTAACACTTACATTTTTAGATGAAGAGGAAGCCGCCATCACCTTTGCTATATGAACCAGAGTTGAACTGCACCAATAACTGTAAATATACAATTGATAACCGCATTCTGTCCTGTTTCACTCTTTTTGTACATTAATCTATTGTGTGATGCATTCACGGTCATAGCGGCTGGTGATTAATGAGCGAGAAGAGTGAAACCGGACAGAATGCGGCTATCGGTTGTATACTTACAGTTACTGGTGCAGCTCAACTCCGGTTCATATAGCAAAGGTGATGGCGGCTTCCTCTTCATCTAAAGTAAGTGTTAGCCGTGGGCAGGAGTTAAGGGGTGTGGGGTGGGGGCTTTTGTACTGCACTTCCTGGTTATAATTGGCGCGCTACTACTTAGTAGCGCGCCAATTATAAGGATATTATCGGCTACTTGTGTCCCATAGGGATCCATTAAGGGGGTAGGTTACCGTATATAAAGATAACCCCATTTACTTTTTGAAAATTGAGAGTACCTGGGGCAAAAAATTTGGATTTTTTTTCCCCCTACCTCTCAGTATCTTTTCATTGAAGAGCGGCAGCACATATACTGTAGTTTTCATCTGCCAGTTTAGTGTCCTGGACTTTCCTGTATTAAAGATACAGTAGTGCTAAGCAGTTTTCCTCATGCTAAAATGATACAGAAACAATATTGGGAAGTAAAAAACACAACTACCTCCCCATCCAAAGTACTTTTTTAAACTGATTTTTTTAAATCTGTATTTAAAGGGTAACTGGTCTCCATACAAGTTTCTAGTGCTTTCTATTTAACAGAGCTATTTACCTTTCAAACAACCCTAGAGTGATGTCTCTAGCTTCTCTGAATCTTAAAGGGCAACTATAGTGAAAAAAAAAAATTTGTCTGTATACAATGTATAGATCACTTAGTATAAGTGCCTTACTTTCATGTTTTGTGTGGCTTATTTCTTCACACCGGCAGAAGTTGTGTACCAGATGTGTAGTCCCCCTCCCCTCTCTGCTACTCCCCCTCAAGCAGTGACGGGCTGTATACAGAGTACGAGCATTGTCAGTTGAAAGGACTTTAAATGAAGTGCTGACATCCTGTTGACCCCTCCCTTCCAGAGCTAGACTGCAAGCAAAGTGTGGAATAAAGTCAATAGCAATATGCTGAAGGAGGGGCAGAGGGGGAGAGAGGAGGACAAGTGGTGCTGAGATCTTTACAAGTAAGTTACTGAACTCTGCCTGTTCTCTACTTTGCTAATTGTTATTTACTTTTTACCTAAAGTTCATATCTCCCCCCGCTTAGCTGAGATCATAATCACTGAAGAGAGGTCAGTGTAACAGCAGCTTGTAGTGGAGACTTCACAAACACAGTGACACTGCTTGTTGTCCTGTTACATTTCAGTTGCTTTAGTCTATAATTTCATAGATTGCACGTGTGTCTTGTTTGGTATATAGTCTGTATTACTGTATATATATACTGTATTAGTGTTCCATTTGGTCACTGGGTTTGTATGATATAAGATTTTTTGGGGGGAGGGGGCTGTTTTATAGTGTGTTATGTCATATTGCTGGGTTAATGGTTTATTGATTGTGTTTAGCACTACGCATTTGACTATATGTTGCACATGGTACATATGTGTGGGTGAGAGAGTGTGTGACAGTACTGCATGGAGCTTTGGATTGTGGGGTGTGTGCTTGAGTGGACAGATGGAGTGTAGCAGCTCCTACAAATCACAGCATATTCAAAGGCTTATAATCGGGGACTATGTAGAATTTAAAGAAAAAAGGTACCCTGGTGGAGAGGATGACTTATAGGATACCTTAGAAGAAATTAAAAAAAACAATTTCTCCACTCTAAGTGACCCTTTAATTTATAAACTTGTAAATTTACAGTTCCTGGTCTTTCCTGTCTGTCTGAGTCTCTGCGACAGAACATAATGTTTTGTGTAAAAAGCTCCATCCCCTAAAATCAATCTTTTTTGAAGCTAGTTACAGGCCTGCAACCATTATCTATAATTTCTTCTACCAATGGACACCTTAAGGAAAGAAAAAAGTTTTTACTTTTCATGCTTGTGAATAGCTTCTCTCTGCTACAGACAGACACTACACTTTCTCTCTAGCTTTCTGGTAACAAACTCTGGTGAACTCTGCTGTGCAGAGAGGGCTCACAGTGCCACAGGTTCGCCACCACTGACCTATAACGTTTATTGCAAAATATCCAACATGGTCTTGTGGTTAGGAGGTGTTTTGCAGCTACATTTTACCAGATGGCTGTGAGGGTTAAAGTCTGAAAAAGTGGGCAATGTGCAAATCTTTGATTCTATTTGTACTGGCAAGTAAAGTTAACCAATTTACGATTGGACAGCGTAACTTAAGCCTTGCGTTGCGGTGGCTGCGCGGTAACTGGAAAGGACACTGTGCAGCCACAAAAAACCCAGGGGCTGTGCGCACAGCCGGGTTTTTGTTGGCTGCACGAGTGTCCTTTCCAGTTACCGCGCAGCCACCGCAACGCAAGGCTTAAAGTTCGCTGTCCAATCGTAAATTGGTTTAGTGCGATTTTTAAGAGCACTCGGTTTCCGCCAGCAGGTAAATAAGCCTGTATTTGCACATGATATTGACTAAGATATGAGAATGAAACTGGATTATTTTAGGAATAAATTTACTGATACAAAAGCATTTTATTTTTATTAATGCAGATATTTTATGAATGGAACTTAAAGGGTATGTCCACCCATAAAAATATTTTTTGATATATGATTCCCCCTGTCCCCCCAGCCCTAACCGCTCTATTTTTATTCTTAGAAAGTGCCCCAAACTCTACTTACCTCCCCTCTTTCCCCCCGCCGCGCTGCCGGCCCTCTGCTTGCGAGAAAATGCAAGCAGAGGGGCGGGACCGGCAGTCGCGTCTGTGATTGGCTGAGCGGCAGCCAATCACGGACGCGGCTGCCGGGAGTTCTTTGCAGCGGGGGAAAGAGGGAAGGTAAGTAGAGTTTGGGGCACTTTCTAAGAATACAAATAGAGCGGTTGGGGCTGGGGGGATAGGGGGAATCATATATCTAAAGGGATTTACACTAGGGGGAGGGAGGGGGAGAAGGGCTGCAGTACACATGCCAAACTTCTCCCGGAGGCCAGGTAGGAGGCAGAGTCCTATATGGACTCTGCTATCCTCCTGGTGGGCAGTTTTTGGGACTTTAGGGGGGGACTACAGGAGAACCAGATGGAGCTGGGATGTAAGGTAAGGATTAAACTACACTACACAATGGGGCGAGTAGTGGGGGGATTAGAGTTTTGGGGGTGGACATGCCCTTTAAATTATCTTCTCAGTGGGCACCAGGCCAGTTCCCTTAAACTCATTCACACTACATCAGTTTGTTTTAAAAACGGACAGACGATAAAACCCAATAGGATTTTTACAATATCGTTCACACTTGCTGTGTTGTGTGCCTTTCCTGTCAGTTTTAAAAACGCACAGCTGCACACATTTCTAAATGCATGAAAATGCGGTACAACTGATAACTGCACACGCTTTTGCGTTTCTGTCCATTTTTTTTTAAAAGGATGCCTGGGAGTTCCTGTGATGTCATTGGTTCTGCCCAATGATGTGGTCAAAAACGGTCATTATTAGTTTGTGTCGTTTTTTCTGCAATTGTAACGCGCATGCAAACAGTCAGCAATGGATAGATTTAAATGTCACTCAATGCACTGCATTTTTTGTCTGTTTTTTGCCTAATGCTCTGTACTTTGGTTGTCATTTGTTAATCCCAGCATGTCCTATAATTACATAGCTGTGTCTCATCACAAGAAAATCATTTGGTTTTAAAGGTTTGCTTTAATAAATTAACTACAATATGTTAGCAAAATTCTTACCTGGTTGTGTTTTATTTTGTCAGTGTACAGCAAACAACCTATAACACCCTTAGGTTAATTACATGGTCTTTCTTTTGTTGATATCCACTGTGTATTGACCTTTACTGTATAATTTATTTTTGTATTTCTACCTTAATAGTTTACTGTAATTGCTAAGAATATTACAATGTGTTGTAATTGTTCCCAGATATGTTTGCCTAACTCATTTAATGTAATCTGCTAATTTAGCTCTAAAAGACCAATAGTAAATATGTAGCTGATGTTTCGTTTACAGAGAACAGCTTGTCAGAGCATACTGTGTGTGTATAACAATTATAAGGCTGGATATCCGTTTCAGTTTCCATTAAATTATGGATGTTGTCCAATTTGTGTCACATTGCCATGGTAAAATTTTAAAATGATTAAATGTAAATGATTATTTCAATGAGGGATATTTCTACATAAACTTTCTTTTATCCATCCTGTCATCTGTCTGACATTCTTGGTGGTGGTGAGCTTTTGAAACATAATGCTTCAAATACCTTGATTCTCAAAGTAACCAACTTGCTTATATATAAATATATATATATTTAAGACAACTATTGTTGCTTCTTCAAACTGTGTAATATAAGAATATTAGGATTCATCAAGGAGTTTCTTTGCCATATAAATCACGATGGGGCATGTCACGGGCTCCAAGGGGACTTCTGCTATTTTCTAAAACACAAGTTTTGTAAACCACATCACACTGATAGTTTAGCAGCATTTACAAGGATATTATTTTCACTATAGTCATGGCTCTTCTATATTATAGTAAATCTCGGATTATTGACCCTGGTTTTATAAGTAATATATGTAATCCTAATGTTGTTAAAGAGTCATGCATTCTTTGCCTTTTAAACACCTTAAGGATGAAAATCATTCACCACGTTTGTCGCCCTTCTGGTCTTGAGATATTTGAACTGTAAATACGGTAGTTTAACCCAAAACCCAGATTCTGTTTGTTGTGCGAAGTTTTTTTGTTTTTTTTTAATGCATCCATGGTTAAGTGATGTTGTTACCATTTAAACCCCAGCCTAACGCAAAACCTGTTGTTTTACAACCAGTCTTATTGTAAATTATTTTTACATTTAAATGAAACCTTTTATTACTTTGTTTTTCCTAGTAATCTTCCTTCCTGTTTATCTAAAAGAAAATATTAAAATATTTTTAAGCATAGTATAATGTACAAAGCACTGGCTGTGTGTATATTTGAATTTATGCAACGGCCAATACTTTGTTGGTAGGTGCACTTTAAGCATGATAAATCCAGTTTCATCCAAATGTAAAATTCTAAGCCCCCTTTTGACTGCATTATTTAAAAAAAAAATATATATATATATATATTTATATATATATATATAATATATATATATATATATAAAAATATATAACATCAAAGTTACAGGCACTCCGCTTGAAGCTATTGTTTCTTGCCCGGGGTGCTACACTCTGGAACGATATATAAGTAGTATGCACGGTGCACTCCTGGGTCTTGATAAATAGTTTATTCAATATACACGGCAACGTTTCGGCCCTGTGTCTGGGGCCTTTCTCAAGCCAAACAATGTGTAATGATTCAAAGTGCAAATATATAGAGTAAAACCACCTCCACATGAGTGAGTGAACCAATCCGTGATGACACCTCTCTCCTGGCCAATTTACAGCCACACCTTTAGTCTGTGACTTAAAGTGAAATAGTCCAATGAATATCGATACATATGTTTAGTGCAAGTACTACAATAAATACAATAAATAGCATAAAGTCAACGACTGTTAGACCTAGGTGAAGTCTCAGTTTATAAAGTGCCTCGTGTCTCAGATAAAATCTAGTGGGTATAAAAAATTCTATGTGTTGCTAGAAAAATTTTTGGGCATATGATAACAAAGATAGGATAATAGATAATGGCTTGTGTTAATAATTTATACAATTGTCTCAATTCAATGAAAGCATAACATATCTCTATCTGTCTAGAAAGCATCGTAGTGGCATGTTTTCATTTAGGCCATGAGGCTGAATAGTGTTTGGGACCAGATCCATTAGCTTCTAATTGTAATAGTAATTGGGATCTGTTCCCCCCCTTTTATGTTTGGGATATGGTCTATCCAGTGAACTTAAAATCTTCAATACTGTGGCCCACCTCTAAAAATTTTGGCCACCGGTTTAGATGTATGGCCATCTCTGAATGCTGTTTGATGGCCGACCTGTGGCCATCTATCCGCAGCCTAGTGCTAAATCTGTCTTGCCCACATATATTAATTATCAGGGACAAATGATTATGTACAACCACTGGGTAGTAGTGCATGTTATTCTGTGTCTATGTTGAGAATCTGTTTCTCTGGGTTCACAAATTGTTTACCAGCTGACATAAATTACATGAGGTACATTTAGTGCATTTGAAACATCCTTTAGTGACATTGGTTTGGAGTAGCCAATTGCTCTCCTTCGGTTTCTCTTCAAACACAGTCTTAACCAGGTAGTCTCTTAGATTCCTTCCCCTTCTATATCCAATAGGGGTTTACTTGGCACACATTTTTGAGCACTTTGTCTGATGTTAAAATGTTCCAATTATCTAAAATACTCGTCCTGATCCGGGGTCCCATGGCTGAGTGTTTGAAACGTTACCGTTTGTATATTGAATAAACTATTTATCAAGACCCAGGAGTGCACCGTGCATACTTACTTATATATATATATATCCCTTATATTATATATATATCCCTTATATTATATAAATATACAGTATCTTCATAGGAGATTGCATTGAGTTTGAGTTTTTAGGAGCTACCAATGAGATGGGGGGGTATAGGATATTACATATAGGAAAGGTGTGTACTATCTCACTATTACCATCTAAATAACCATCAGTAAATGTATATAAAGTATAGCACTGACTTATATTGGGTACAACACAAAATATACAAAATACATAAACTTACTTACACAGCTGAGATTCCTTTTTCAAAATGGTATGGTCAAAATGGATGTTAAACCACACCCATGTGTCTGCTCCATGTGAATACTGAAAGGAAGTGTAATCCAAAAAAAGGTTGTTGATACCAGGATGTGAATGGTATGTAATGGACATTACACCAAGGCTCCTTATATACAACACACCCCGCCTGTCCGTGGTGTCAGTGAGTGATAAAAGACAGCATCCCTGCTCTCTATGGCTAGGAGGAGAGAAAGTGAAAGTAGATTGTGGTGTGTGCTTTGAGAGTGATTGAATGCAACTCCAGAGCTCATGTTATTAGTAGAAGTCAGCATGCATTTATGAGAAATAGATCATGCAAGACAAATGTAATTGTTTTTTATGAAGAAGTGAGTAAGAATTTGGATTCAGGCACAGCAGTGGATGTGGTATACTTGGATTTTGGGAAAGCTTTTGATACTGTGCCACATAGGCGACTAATGCATAAACTGAAGAAAACACTAGTGCATGGATAGAGAATTGGTTATTGGATTGCAAGCAAAGAGTGGTGGTAAATGGAGCTACATCTATGTGGGCTAAAGTTATAAGCGGCGTGCCTCAGTGTTCTGTACTGGGGCCGCTTCTGTTTAATCTGTTTATAGATGACTTAGAAGGGGGCATTGAGAGCAGGATCTCTGTGTTTGCTGATGACACTAAACAGCAGAGCTTTGGAAATTCAAATGCAAGTGCTGCAAGCAGACCTAGATAGATTAGCAAAATGGCAACAGAATGGCAGAGAGATCAATGTGAAAATGTAAGGTGAGCATGGGATTTAAAATCTCTACACCACACCAAAATAAACTGGGTGAAGTGCATCTGTATGGAAAAAGATTTGGGGGTTTGGTAGATAAACCGACTTAGCTGTAGAAACAATGCCAGGTAGCAATGGCTAGAGCTAGCCAAATATCGTCTTGTATAAGAGGGGAATAGAGAGTAAGTATATAAAACATTTTCTCCCTTTTACAAGGCACTGGTAAGGCCCTATTTGGATATGCAGTTAGTTTTGGAATCCCATATACAAAAGGGACATCTTGGAATGGAAGCATTTCAGAGAAGGGCAACTAAATTAATAAGGGGAATGGAAGGGCTTGAATATGCAGGCAAATTAGACAAGTTAGAGCTGTTTACATTGGAGAAGCAACGTTTGCGTGGGCATATGATAACCTTCTACAAATAAATTAATGGGCCATCCGCATCTGGGCAGCCGCATCTGTGATTGGCTGAGAGGCAGCAAATCATGGACGCGGCTGCCGGCTGCTCAGAACGGCGAAGGAGAGACGTAAGGTTAGTAATGATCGGGGGGCTTTCTGAGACTATATATAGCGGTTGGGGCTGGGGAACATGGGCTATAATTAACCAAAAGGGATTTACGCTAGGGGGAGGGAGACCAAAGCGAGAGGGAGGGGGGAAGGGCTGCAGTGCGCATGCCAAACTTCTCCCTGAGGGGGACAGGAGGCAGAGTCCTATATGGACTCTGCTATCCTCCTGGTGCCAGTTTTTGGACTTTGGGGGGACATTACAGGAGAACCATTTGGAGCTGGGATGTAAGGTAAGGATTTTATTACACTACAGAGTGGGGCCAGTAGTGGGGGGGGTTATAGTTTTGGGGGGTGGACATGCCCTTTAAGCTATGGAGTAACTAGGGAGTGGACTGTTTGGCTAGAAGAATTTGAATTAGCAGCCACTATTAATGGTTGGGATGAAGGTGCTCGCTTTCAAGTCCTTAGCCCTTTGCTTAATGGTGAAGCCAGGCAGGTATACCAAGGATTTACCGTTATACTGAAATAAAAAGCAGTTATTAAAAATTGTCTTGAAGCAATTTTTTCTTTCAATTACATCTGTATAATAGAGTATATAAAGGATAAATCCATTTCTTTAGGTAACCTGGGAATGAGAAATGTTTGTTTATATGTCCGATTATTAGGGCAATGCTATTATAATAACATGACGCTGTGAGGTACCTTCTGTTTTAATATGAGGTACCATCTTCACTTGCCGTGGTGAATACTAAGTATTAACCTAGCGTATTTAGTTTCAACCACCCAGTGTAACAGGATTGCTTAAGTCTACTCTCAGACCTGTGTATACCTGTGAAAAGATTCTATATCCACACATAGCAAAAAAAAAAAAAAACATACACACACATAATTTCCATTGTGCACCAACTGGCACACTTTTGCTTTTTTTGAAACCCAGGGAATCAAAATAAGTTTGTGCTATTTGTTGATTCTTAAAGGGCATGTCCACCCCCAAAACTATAATCCCCCCCACTAATGGCCCCACCATGTAGTGTAGTAAAATCCTTACCTCACATCCCGGCTCCATAATGTTCTCCTGTAGTCCCCCCAGAAAGTCCCAAAAACTGCCCACCAGGAGGATAGCAGAGTCCATATAGGACTCTGCCTCCCCATACCTGCCTCCGGGGAGAAGTTGGCATGCATACTGCAGCCCTTCTCCCCTCCCTCTTCCTCCCGTTTTGCTATCCCTCCCCCTAGCATAAAACCCCTTGGCCACATATAAAATATGTTCCCCCAGCCCCAACCGCATAAAAATTATTTTAGAAAGTCCCCAGAACTGTATTACCTTCCCTCGCTCCCCCTGCATTCTGAGAAGCCGGCAGCCGCGTCCGTGATGGCTGCTCTCAGCCCAATCACGGACGCGGCTGCTGGTCCCGCCCCCTGCTTGCAGTGTCTCGCAAGCAGAAGGCCGGGCCGGGCGTCGGAGGAGCGAGGGAAGGTAAGTAAACATCTGGGCACTTTCTGAAATTATTTTAATAGCGGTTGGGGCTGGGGGGCTGTATTCTATTGTATGCTAAAAGTTTTTATTAAGGGTGGACATGCCCTTTAATTACTAATAGCAACCATTAAAAATAATGAAACATGTCATATAAAACATTCTAAAAAGTCACCAAATCACCAATTAATGTGTCACTAAATGTCAAACACAACACTTCCCTTTAAATAATATTGGTCCATTGGGTTTTAGGGGGTTAGGAGAGCTGGTCAGGGGGCTCATCTGAACCGGCAATTTATACATTACACAAAAAAATACAGCACTCAACTATACATATAAGCATAAATTAATTAGATATCACGATCAAACATATATGCAAGCAACGAAGGGTAATTACCTGCACTAAAGTTAAAATGGATACATTTAGTTACATAGCTTGTACAAACTTGCGTCAGCTGATGCGCCACTTCAAGGCAGTATCCCAGCATCAGTCCTAACCTAATGAGTAAAGTACAATCCCTGGGGGAACAAGACCATAACTGCTTCTCACTTTATTTAGTATGACCTATACAAGGGAATCATGGGAGCTTACAGAGCTTCTAAACCTTCTTTTTATCTGGACTGCCTTAAAGGGGGCGGGGAATAAATTTACTCAGGGAGCATAATAGAGCTTAGCCGTATTGCCCTTTATCATATACAAATACAAGAATATGCAGCTCAAACCTTATCTCTAAATTACTTTCAGGTGCGGTGCGGCTAAGCTCTATTATATGCTTTTCTCCCTGAGTAAATTTATTCCCCACCCCTTTAAGGCAGTCCAGATAAAAAGGTTTAGAAGCTCTGTAAGCTCCCATGATTCCCTGGTATAGGTCATACTAAATAAAGAGAGAAGCAGGTATGGTCTTGTTCTCCCAGGGATTGTACTTTACTCATTAGGTTAGGACTGATGCTGGGATACTGCCTTGAAGTGGCGCATCAGCTGACGCAAGTTTGTACAAGCTATGTAACTAAATGTATCCATTTTAACTTTAGTGCAGGTAATTACCCTTCGTTGCTTGCATCAAAATGCGTAGGCCCTGAGCTACCATGTTATAATAAATTGTTTGGTGATTTTCAAGTCCTTGGAGTGCTCAATACATTTGTGGAGATATAATATATTACACAAAAAAAACTCCAGCACTCAACTATACATATAAGCATAATTAATTAGATATCACGATCAAACATATATGCAAGCAACGAAGGGTAATTAGCTTGTACAAACTTGCGTCAGCTGATCGCCACTTCAAGGCAGTATCCTAGCATCAGTCCTAACCTAATGAGTAAAGTCATCCCTGGGGGAACAAGACCCTACCGCTTCTCTTTTATTTAGTATGACCTATACCAGGGAATCATGGGAGCTTACAGAGCTTCTAAACCTTTTTATCTGGACTGCCTTAAAGGGGTGGGGAATAAATTTACTCAGGAGAAAAGCATATAATAGAGCTTAGCCGCACCCCGCACCTGAAAGTAATTTAGAATAAAGGTTTGACTGCATATTCTTGTATTTGTTATATGATAAAGGGCAATACGGCTAAGCTCTATTATGCTCCCTGAGTAAATTTATTCCCCGCCCCCTTTAAGGCAGTCCAGATAAAAAGAAGTTAGAAGCTCTGTAAGCTCCATGATTCCCTTGTATAGGTCATACTAAATAAGTGAGAAGCAGTTATGGTCTTGTTCCCCAGGGATGTACTGATACAAACTAAAAAGGAAGATTCAATCAGGGACATGTAAGGGTCCTATCAGGAGAGAAGGGGCAGTTCTCAAAGTAAGGCTACCGTATATACTCGAGTATAAACCTAGGTTTTCAGGATTTAAAAAAAGCTGCTTTCCCTTTATAATGTACGGCCTCCTGTCTAGTTTGTAACCCTTTGATCGAGACACAGAGTAATCGTCCCTTGCATTTTTATGGCCAGTTCGAGATTTTATTGACATTTTTTTGTGTTACATATTGTCTATTTGTATCTATATGCAGAGCACTTTTATGAATTACACTTAGTTGCATGCTTCTCTTCTGAGCACTTTGTCCACTGATGCACTTTTATTGTGCCGTTTTGTATTCTTATGGCATTTTTTTTGCACTACCACTTTATGTAGTTAGGCAGCAACAGAAAGTACGGCATTCTATCCTTTATAGTGGGGTTGTTTCCTTTTTTACTGCAGCGGAGAGCAGTTGGTTTCTCGCAACGGCCTCGCGGGTTAGCACTGGCACTTTATCTGGTATCGTAGTATCTTACGGCTCTTTGATACTGCCGCTCCTTTCGTTCTGTTGGATGCACTGGGTGTGGGGTGGTCTCTTTGATTCTGCCGAGGCTTGGCTCTAGTAGTTTTGGCACAGAAAGTTCACGTGAGGGTCAGGCTTAGGGTGTGTGTGAAGGGTGTGAACTGGATTTTTAAACGTGTTTGCTCATTGGTCTGTAACCCTGAAGATGGCCCTGCATTATCGGGCTATATGTTTGATCGTGATATCTAATTAATTTATTGCTTATATGTATAGTTGAGTGCTGAGTTTTTTTTGTGTAATATATATATATCTCCACAAATGTATTGAGCACTCCAAGGACTTGAAAATCACCAAACAATTTATTATAACATGGTAGCTCAGAGGCCTACGCATTTCAGCCCGATAATGCAGGGCCATCTTCAGGGTTACAGACCAATGAGCAAACACGTTTAAAAATCCAGTTCACACCCTTCACACACACCCTAAGCCTGACCCTCACGTGAACTTTCTGTGCCAAAACTACTAGAGCCAAGCCTCGGCAGAATCAAAGAGACCACCCCACACCCAGTGCATCCAACAGAACGAAGGACGGCAGTATCAAAGAGCCGTAAGATACTACGATACCATAAAGTGCCAGTGCTAACCCGCGAGGCCGTTGCGAGAAACCAACTGCTCTCCGCTGCAGTAAAAAAGGAAACAACCCCACTATAAGGATAGAATGCCGTACTTCTTCTGTTGCTGCCTAACTACATAAAGTGGTTAGTGCAAAAAAAATCCATAAGAATACAAAACGGCACAATAAAATGCATCATGGACAAAGTGCTCCGCATATAAGCATGCAACTAAGTTGTAATTCATAAAAGTGCTCTGCATATAGATACAAGACAATATGTAACACAAAAAATGTCAATAAAATCTCGAACTGGCCATAAAAATGAAAGGGACGATTACTCTGTGTCTCGATCAAAGGGTTACAAACTAGACAGGGGCCGTACATTATAAAGGGAAAGACCATTAGTCACTAAAAAGGAAGATTCAATCAGGGACTGTAAGGGTCCTATCAGGAGAGAAGGGCAGTTTCTCAAGTAAGGCTACCGTATTACTCGAGTATAAACCTAGGTTTTCAGGATTTAAAAAAAGCCTGAAACTTACCTCGGTTTATACTCGAGTCAATGTTCCCTTACCTTGTCCGGCGGCCCGCCGCTCTCCGCTCCTCGCTCCACAGCCTCTGCCCAAAGTGGGAGGCCGCCGGGTAGTGACATCATCCGGGTTGCGCAGAGCTGTGGAGCGAGGATGCGGATCGCGCGGCTGCCGGACAAGGTAGGAGAAACATTTACTTTATTTACACAGGGACACACTTAAGTGGCAAATATACAAATAGGAATAAAACCTTCTTTATTTGTGCATACTGTATGCACAAATATAGGAGGATTTACCCCTATTTGCAAGTATTTGCACCCTAAGATGTTTGAAAACTACAACACCCAGCATGCTTTATTGGTGGGAGTTGTAGTTTTCAAACATCTTAAGTGGCAAATACATGCAAATAGGGGTAAATCCTCCTATATTTGTGCATACAGTATGCACAAATAAAGAAGGTTTTACTCTTATTTGTAAGTTTTGCAACTTAAGATGTTTGAAAACTACAACTCCCAGCAATAAAGCATGCTGGAGTTGTAGTTTCCAAACATCTTTATGGCAAATACTACCCCCTCAGTTTATACTCGAGTCATTGTGGTTTTCCTCCTTTTTTACCAAAACTAGGTACCTTCGGTTTATACTCGGGACGGTTTATACTCGAGTATATATTTAGATAACAGTTAAGGGCAAATTGTTGTTCAGACCCACAGGGGTCCGTGTGTCCAATTTTTTAATCCATCTTGTCTCACGCTGTAGAGAGCCCTCCTATGGTCGACTCCTTTTCTCTCTGGTTCAAAGTCAATGGCCATACATCTCAGTGTGCCATTGGATGTGCAACAGTCTGAAATGTTTTGCAACAGATTGTTTTCCATATTTCCATAGCAGTTAGGGTGGGAGGGGATGCCCTGCAATATATCAAAATTAATATCGGGGTGAGATGCTCTTTACTACAGAGAACAAATAACGCACAAAACAGGAGAACAAATGGTATCACCAGCCTCTGCTGCCACCATTTGTAGCAGATCACTGCTTTTATGGAAGATTTTATGGGTAGCATGGCACACAGTGGGTTACTCTGGTGGTCTGGCACAAAGCAGACTGTTGACTTTCTTTAAACAATTTAACCCAGTTTTAATTACATTTAACAGTAAGTATTGCAATGATATAAAGGGCATGTCCACCCCCCAAACTAAAATTTTACTAACTAGTGGCCCCACGGTACCTGCTCCTTGTTTGTTCTCCTGTTCTGCCTCTTCAAGACAGAGGGTATCCCTGCATTGTGGCAAAGTTTTAAAAGAGGGTGGACATGCCCTTTAATAACAACACAAACCGTTTCCCCCCCCATAACATATGCAGTAATGGTGCATTCCCTGCCTATGGTGCACCATATATATATATTATAAATATTGACCACGTCTGTATATTGTGTGTCCTTGTAAGTTGGTGTACACCTATCTGTTGCCTCAGAGTTTGTATCCAATAAGGTAAATTGTCCAATAATCTGTCCTCCCAACAGGTGGTAACAAGATCTTATACACAGGATCTTGTGTTGCATTCAATATCACTCCATAGCACACACCACAATCTTTCCATTTCTCTCCTCCTAGCCATGGAGAGTAGGGATGTCTTGTCTATTATTACTCACTGATACCACCTACAGGCTGGAAGTGGTGTATAAGGAGCCTTGATGTATATGTCCTACAATACACATCCAGGGTTATTCAATAAAAGTTCTTATCGTTAAAATGGTGCTAATTTTGCCCAACCAATCAGATGTTAGCTTTAAATGTTAAATAAGATCTGATTTGGTTGGGCAAAATTAGCACCATTTAAACTGATCATGTCCTGTGTAGCAGACAACTTTTTTTGGATTACACTTCCTTTCAGATTCACATGAGCAGACACAGGGGTGTGGTTTAAGATCCATTTTGACCATACCATATTGACATAGGAATCTCAGCTCTGTAAGTAAGTTTATGTATTTTGTCTTGTACCTATTATAAGTCGTTCTATGCTTTACATACATTTGTGGTGGTCATTTAAATGGTAATAGTGAGATAGTATACATATACACCTTTACTATATGTAATATCCTATACCCCCCACCCATTGGTAGCTCCTAAAAACTCAATGCAATCTCCTATGAAGATAAAAATAATTTATATATAATATAAGTTGATTGCCTTACAGCTCTAGGCTGTGAGTAAAGTGGGTCTCCATTGGGGATTTTTTGCCTTTTTTTTTTTTTTTCTTTAGTACTACTGTACTTGATTCTGGCAGGCAACAACACATTTTAAACCTGACCAACCCCTAAATCACACTCATATATAACTACAGTTTACAGTATTAATGTGTTTTGGCCTATTAAAGGAAATCATTGCCCTAAAAACATTAATGCCAAAGACAAACAGACTCTGGCACTCCTCATAAGCAAATTTCTGGCCCAGGTATGCTCGGATCCTTTTGTTAGTTTTATAGATCAGATCAGCGAATGATCATTGTTACGATCACATTAGTCCTTTTTTTCTTTCAACTGCAGTCTCATCATGGCATTGTAAACAAAATATTTTCTTTTTAATGGAAAGAAGACTTTGTGATTTTTTTGTTTTTGTTTTTTTTTCTGCATGCACCTCCTAAACTAACACAAAACGTGGTGGTATTTTTGTTTGTTTTTGGCCTCTAATTGGGATAAATGTTGTGTTTAAGGTATGGACTGTAATAATGGTGCTAAAAAAGAGATTGAAGCATAATTAACATACATCTATAAAAATTCATGGTGTACAATTTTTTTATTTTTTGGTGTATTTCAGTGGCATTGGCCAATTGGCCTTGGGCCTCGGGAGAAGCAGCATTCTGGCTGAGTTTGGAACCCTGCACTTAGAGTTTATGCATCTGAGCCAAGTATCTGGGAACCCTTCTTTTGCTGAAAAGGTTAGTAAGGTTTAACAGAATCGACCAATCCTGAATTTCACAATAACAAATAATCTTAATTAAATTGCAAATTAAACTTGGTGTTTATATAGAAAAGGTTTAGTAAAATAATTATACTTCCTTAAAGGGACACTAAAGTGAAAAAAATACTTGCTTTTATCCTTTTCTATATTTTTATTGCTGCCAGGAACTTGATCCCTTTTTGCTCCCTCTCACTAGATCTACTCATTGTGTCGTTCAGTCCACTCCTAATTAGTGTGCATGCTCCCTCTCTCTGTGTCCACGCCCCCAAAATCTGAATTAAGGAGTTTGTGCAGTGGAGATGATCTGTGCCTCCATACAGCCAGCATTCACTCAGTTATTTTCTGTTGTAGTAAAAGTGGGTCACTTTCGCTTTGCTATGGGAAGGTAAGCGCACGGCAGCTGTAATCACTGCTTGATCAAATACAGGGGGGTGGGGGGGATTGATTTCTTTAGTACAGACAGCACAAACACACTTACCTGCAGTATTGGTTGTGTACTGCAGGTACAGAAAGAGCAACAGATAATGCTTATTCCATTTCATAAACTTTAGCTTGAATCAATTAGCCATGCAAAGACAGAGAAATAAGTCTGCTTTTAGAATGTATAGTTTTCTACACGTAATGTGCCAGAGGGAATGGCTAAGAGTGAGTGAAGTCTCTTTACTAACTAGCTGTGCGCTGCCCATTTAAAAAGCATGGCTTGGAGCGCACCGGAGCAGACGCATGGAATGAGCGCTCTGACCTCGGCCCATCCAAAACTGCCATAAATAGAAACTAAACAGCCATAAAATACAGCCAAAATGGGGATAAAGAACCATACGCACAATCATCCACCCAACCACCGGATTTAAATCAATACTTCAAAAAGACACCCGGTACTGGGCTGCAAAGCACACCACGAGGTCTAAATACTCACCTCCGCACAAACAATACCATTCCGCCAACCGAATTAGTCGATACTTGGAAGATGGAGACACCACAGATATAAAACATACTTTTTATAAGTGAGAAACCCTGGGTCGAACACACCTTGCAAAACCGAAATAGCAACGGTACGACAAGATATTAAGATTGCAGGCCGAGTCACGGATATAGAATCCAGACAAGACTCACAGGAACTGTCGATGCAAACTATCCCAACCCTTACCTCATAATCTCATTGTGCTGTGCTGAACCAAATAGACGACCTAAAGAACAGGTGTAGACGTAATATTTATGGGTAAGAGGCCTACCGGAAAATATTGAAGGCCCCAACTACCTTCCTAGCGTGTTGAAACAAAATTTTCAACACAATCCTACAACGGGCAAGACATCCCCATACCTATGGACAGAGCCCACAGAGCACTGCCATCCAGAGGTATGGATTACCCTACCACAAGGGATATAATATTCTGCCTAGCAACTACAAAACCAAACAACAAAATTTTATTGAAAACAAGAGACCATTCTAGCTCACCTTCAACGAAGCCCCAATTTCCATATACCCTGACCTATCCAGGCGGACTCTACAACAACGCTGAGTGTTAAAACCTCTGCTTAACAAACTAAAGGACTCCAAAATCCAATACAAATGGCTCTTCCTATTCAGCCTACACACCAAACATAATGGGATTACGGGAACCTAACATCTACCCATGTTTCTATCGAAACTAAACCTCCCACAAAATGATTTGAAATATGCTTGTGAAGTTCTCATTCATCCAGGTCATGGTATATCTGTTGTATTTAATTAGATCAACTGAACTTGAAGATTAGTTCTTGAAGACGTTTCGCTAGTCATCCGACGTGGCTTTCTCATTCAGAATGACTTGTACAGAATCTTTGGCAATTATTTACCCTGGAAAATCCCAATTAGCATACCACAAGCCAATGTTAAGGGCTGATTGGATAGTGTCTAAGAAGTGTTATTGGAACGCCCAGAGTATGGTGTCAAAATAGCATTGTACCCCTGTCTGCTTAAACCGAACAACACACTGAGGCAGCAATTGGTACATCCAAAAGACCCAATACCGAAACACAAGAAAAGCGACATCATATACGCAGTGCAGTGCAGTGAAGAATGCTCTGATTTTGTATGTGGGGGAGACCAACAGCAACGCATCAACGTATGGCCCAGCACAGAAGAGCCAATTCCTCGGTCAGGACTCGGCCGTGTACCTGCATCTTAAGGATAAAGGACATACCTTTGAAGATTGTAATGTTCATACTGGCGAAGGAACGTGACTGGTTCAAGAGAGGTGTTAAGGAGGCCATTTATGTGAAAATAAAGAAACCAAGCCTAAATAGAGGTGGGGGGGTTCGACACCAACTGTCTGCCATATACAATGCTGTTTTGACACCTTACTCTGGGTGTTCCTATAACACCTCTTAGCCACTATCCAATCACACCCTTAACACTTGCTGTAATATGCTAATTGGGATTTTCCAGGGTACATAATTGCCAAAGATTCTTGTACAATCATTCTGAATTGAGAAAGCCAGTCGGATGAATAGCGAAACGTCTTCAAGAACTAAACTTCAAGTCCATTTGATCTAATTGAATACAACAGATATAACCTCCCACATATGGAACTGCCAGACTTGGACCCTCTGATTACTTCTTATATTCCCACACCCGCAACACACCATGGCAAACATTCAAATAATTCAAGAACATCCAAAGAAACAATACAATAAACGTCAACTATCCACCCCATATAAAGGAGGCTGAGTATTACTTTAACAATCTTTGCTTCCTTTATTGTTATTACATAACTTGCTTTCCTTTTTGGAAAAAAAAGGAACTTAAGAGTCCTAACGAACCATGTATAAAATTTGGCGGGAAGGAGGGATATCTGAGGGTCTGCTCTGAGTGGGCAAAAAAGCCAAAACCCCCAGGGACATCATTTCTACCTAAGGTTGTGGTAAGAAAATATAGGTTAACACAGCCAGTTTAAGGTTTTTGTTTAAAATGTTTTATACTGTTTACATGTCATTTGACAGCAATGCATTTTTATGTATGTTTTTCCCTACCCTTCCCCACCCACCAACCAACCCCTCCCTTTTCTCACCTCCCCTTGCCAGGTCTGAGCTCCTTCACTTGCTATCTATTGTTTTTATGTATAAATGGGAGCGCGCTTAAGGATCTGTACACTCAAAGTTAAAGGTTTAATATCCCTCGACAAAGATCACAAATTTTTGCAAATTATGCACACCGAAAAGTAGATATCATTCTAATCCAAGAAACCCAATACCGAACCGTTCTGCACCGCTTATTAGACAAAACACTACTCAAACTGGTACTACAGTAACAATCCAGAATCCAAGTCAAAGGGAGTAGCCATTACAACACATAATACTCTCTCTGATTCAATATATAGATCGTATAACAGACAACAAGGTAGATACATTTTCCTCAAAATAATTATTCATGGACAAATCTTACATAGCAAATATATATCTACCGAATTAAAACCAGATACGAATGCCAAACATACCTTCAAAAACTTAAAGCATTTCAAGAAGGTAAGACCATCCTTGGAGGAGACTTCAACTTCTCCTTTAATCCGCTCATAGACATCACATCAGGTCACCTTAACCTCACACAGACACTTAACAGATTAAACAGGAACTACACACATTTATACTTTACATCCCGAAAAAAATACTTTTCTTTTTTTTCCTCGGTGCATAATTCCTACGTAGTATTGATCTACTCTTTGTACCACATCAACTACTTTCTAAGCACCCTTATATGCAAATAGGGTCTGTTCTTATGGTCAGCTCATGCCCCCCTTTTTCTTGAATTGACCATCCCATCCATAGGAGATAAACCTGGTCATGGAGACTTAATAATAACTCACTTGATGAAACAATGCACAGAACTTATCAAAAAAACAAATGAATTCACGGAAACACATGTTAATGATGACACAACTCCACTATCAAGTGGAAACTCTAAAGTGTGTTCTCATCAACAACATATCCAACACTTCAAAACACTATACATGCACTAGAAACCACCCACAAACAACTGCAAGATCACTTCATAAACTGGACTTAATTCACCAAACTATAAAAATCGTACAATTTGGAGACGAATGTAGAAGATCCTTAGCCCGCTCTCTGAATACAAGTTCATAGTCTTTATATTGTAAAATACAAACAGTACAAGCGCATGGTACACAGGACGGAGGACATAGCCGAATCATTCCACACCTTCTATACTAAACTATACAACATCCACCCGGACCCACAAGCCACCCCAGACAAATCAGCGAATATATACAAAAAACTGGTATTACCCCCATACAAAACACTCGCGGCACTCTAGATGCACCATTTACAAACAGAGAACTACAACTAGTCATAAAATCCCTGAAATCAGGGAAAAGCCCATGGCCCAATGGGTTTACCTCAAAACTCTACAACTATTTATCCAGAAATAGAATCCATCCTTTTAAATTTTTACAATTTAGTACTCCAAACCACCCTTTCCCCGACAAGCCTTAGAGACATACATAACTGTTATCCTAAACCTGGTAAGGACCCAACCCAATTTGGCAGCTACCGCCCAATATCCCTAATAAATATAGACATAAAATATATGCAGTCCCCTTAGCCTCTAGACTAAAAGAACATCTACCCAATAGATTAAATGGAACAGGTGGGTTCGTCCCCGGTCGGGAAGCCAGAGACAGCACCATCAAGACAATATTGACCCTACTACAATCTAACTTCACCTTCAAATGGCAACCTTCACACATCACATACCTAGGGACTAAGACCCAATACACCTACAAACTTATACACACTAATTTAAACCACTTATGGAACGATTGTCCTCTGACCTGGGTGCCTTACAAGCTAAAGCTAATCCTATTCATGGTTCGCAAAAATCAATATCATTCGCATGGATGTCCTCCCAAAGTTTCTATTCATCTTCAAACCATCCCAATTCTCCCACCCAAACATTTCTTTTGACTCAACAAGACGAATTATGCTAAAATTCATCTGGGCAGGAACCTCTCACAGAGTAAATACTCAACATTAACCCGCAACAAAAACTTGGATGGTGCAGGATTACCAACATCCAATTTACCACCTGGCAACCCTCCTCCCCATATTTTGGACTGGAACACAATCAACATGCAAAAATATGGGTTGAGACAGATGGAATATGCTAACACTCATCCATACCTGCATACTCTCCCCTGGATAAAGAGCATAACAGACCACACACAGCATCTCAACAAGTCTCTTCATACCTTCAATTCTGAAAAAATGGGACTCAATCTACAAAAAATACACCTTACCAGTCGTCCCAGGATTACAAACTCCCATTTGTCACAATCCAGAATTCCCACCAGGGGACAAACTACAACAAATTTTTAAAATGGACAATGCTAGACCCCCCACAATCCAAGAAAGTATGTATAATAAACAAATAACCTCTAGCTCAAATTATGGATTCAAATACACTTAATCTAACTCGACTCTTTACTTTGTATAACCACTCACTTTCTACAATCGCTGACGAAGGACCCAGAGTGGTCTTTGAATTAACAAACGTTGACAAATTATGCAGACTAAACACCCCTCCTTCCCATACAAATCAAAGATGTATAACATCCTAGAATCGACAAGACACAGACTTGCCCTCCTATACAAAAAAATGGGAACTGGACTACAAACTAAGTTCACAAGAGACCAATGGGACTCCTGTTTTGCATTATCACATAAACTCTCTATAACCTGTAAAGTACAGAAAAAAAAAACTTCAATCCTGACAGCCTCCATAAAATATTTCCCAACTTGTCAAACAAATGCTGAGATGCGACAAGAAAAAGGAACCATGACACATATCTGGTTCAGCTGCACAGTCATTCAACCATTCTGGAATACCATAACCCAAACATATAATCAAATTTCAGCTCAACAAATATCACTATCTGCTCAAGCCAACCCTACCTCTTCTACCACTACCGGGACCCCAAGATCAACAAAAAAAGGACATATTAAAGGGCTGTCCACTCAAATTTAACGGACTAATGGCCCCACTCTGTTTCTGTACTGTATAAAAATCCTTACCTACACCCCAGTTCCAAATAGTTCTCCTGTAATGTCCCCCCCAAAGTTAAAAAAACTGACCACCAGAGCCTGGCCACCAGTGAGTTTGCAGTTCAGGTCCTCACCCTGGTAAAAGCTAATGAACAAAGAAGAGGAGCGGAGGGAAGGTGAGTATAATTGTCCTTTAAAGGAGATTTAATGTTACACATTTACCTATACTGCGCAATGTATAAAATGCATAAAAAAAAAAAAAAGTCTTTTGTGTTTTGTTTTTTTATTCCAGTAGAACAGGGATGTCCATTGTGCACAGGTTGGACAGCTCTGCACTAGAACTTGGATGATTAAGCTGGGTTCACACATTACAGATTTTTTAGCAGGTCAGACTTTGGAAGCAGTCTGTCTTCCCAATTTAAAGGTTACTCACATTACCAATATGACTTCTATTCTACCAGGAATGTCCAACCTGCGGCCCTCCAGATGTTTAAAACTACAACTCCCTCCATTGCAGAGGAAATCAAGGAATGCTGGGGAGTTGTTGTTTCAAACATCTGGTGGGCCGCAGGTTGGATACCCTGCCTTCTACAATAGTAACATAGTAACACACAATCCAAAATCCCCCTTATACTTTTTAGGGATAGTGTTCGGGTGGCCAGAGGCCCTAGCACTTATACTGTCAATAAAAACTGTATATATTAATGTATACTGGGGCAATAGAATATTTTGTGTTGTCTCCCATGGCAGCTGACAATTTTCCACCACATGCAGCCAATAGAAGCCACTTTCCATTTCCATATGCATTTTGAAATAATCCACCATGCACATGCAAATTCCAAGTCTTAACCTTTTGCATTTCAAAACTTTAAGCCGCAAAAGCCTACAAAAGTTTTGCATTTGCCATAAATATACTTGCAAACAATCCTTAAAGGGACAATTATACCTTTAAAATCAAATAGCTGGTGTTATGCACTGAGAACCACTATGAGCTTGTTGCATTGCCTAAAGGGGGCAATAGCGGCTCTCGGTACATAGCCCTGCCACATCCTAGCTTGTTTGAAAAGTATGAGAGAGTTACCAATAAACTTATTGGGGCATAATATAAAAAATCACAATATATTAGCAGATATTTCCTAAGGCCATAACCTACTTCCTTTTAGTGTCTGGTTTTGAGAGGGAAAAGAGATTTCCTTCCATGTAGTGTTACCACAGAACAGATAAATGATAAACCTAAATGGAAATATTGCCATAAGAGAGTGAATTTGGCAGGTTCAAAATTAAACGGCGAAGTTACTGAGAACATTTTGGAAAATAACTTAATTTTGTCAGTTTTGTGATATCATTTTGACTAATTTTATGACAAACTGTTTTTTGTTTAAATCGGTTTTTGTCAAAAATTACGAACACCTCTATTCCTGTCATGTATTCTTGCAGCTCACGTCATAGGGTTCTCACCTGTTATTCCATTGGTTTTCTATAAATGCAAAATTCACAAAAATTACTTAAGTCAGTGCTGCTGTATCATTAAGGTCTAAGGTCATAATTATACATTAATATAGAGTTAATATTGTAAGTGAATCGCCGTTCCATTTTGTATTGAATTTTTATTATTGCAAAGCTTGTGCCACAAACCTAACTTACTTGTAACCTATTTGGATAATCTATTATATCTGCGGAGAGTTTTTCACTAAAACTTTTTGCTTATTTAGGTAAAGAATATTCGGAAAGTTTAAATCGATTGGATAAACCACAAGGGCTGTACCCGAACTGCTAAACCCCAGCAGTGGGCAATGGGGCCAGCGTAAGTTGTAACATTCCTTTTTATTTGGCTGACTTAAATTAACTATCTGAAATAGATTGACTCTTTTTTTGAAAAAAATATTTAGCAGTTTATCAGGGAGGCTCAATACGTTACAATTGGTGCTAATTTTGTCCCAACCATCAGATGTTGCTTTCAAACATTTATAATCTGAAAAAGGAGTCACGACCATAGGAGGGCTCTCCTACAGCGTGAGACAAGATGGATTAAAAAATTGGACACACGGACCCCTGTGGGTCTGAAAACAACAATTTGCCCTTAACTGTTATCTTTAAATAATACTGAGTATTAACCGTCCGAGTATAAACCGAGGTACCTAGTTTTAGGTAAAAAAGAGAGGAAAACCACATGACTCGAGTATAAACTGAGGGGGTAGTATTTGCCACTAAAGATGTTTGGAAACTACAACTCCCAGCTGCTTATTGCGGGAGTTGTAGTTTTCAAACATCTTAAGTTGCAAATACTTACAATAAGAGTAAAACCTTCTTTATTTGTGCATACTGTATGCAAATATAGGAGGATTTACCCCTATTTGCATGTATTTGCCACTTAAGATGTTTGAAAACTACAACTCCCACCAATAAAGCATGCGGGTGTTGTAGTTTTCAACATCTTAGGTGGCAAATACTTGCAATAGGGGTAAATCCTCTATATTTGTGCATACAGTATGCACAAATAAAGAAGGTTTTATTCCTATTTGTATGTTTTGCCACTTAAGTGTGTCCCTGGGTAAATAAAGTAAATGTTTCTCCTACCTGTCCGGCAGCCGCGCGATCCGCATCCTGCTCCACAGCCCTGCGCAACCCGGATGATGTCACTACCCGGCGGCTCTCAATTTGGGCAGAGGCTGTGGAGCGAGGATGCGGATGCGCGGCCGCCGACAAGGTAGGGAAACATTGACTCGAGATAAACCGAGGTAAGATTTTCAGGCTTTTTTAAATCCTGAAACCTAGGTTTATACTCGAGTATATACGGTAGCCTTACTTTGGAAACTGCCCCTTCTCTCCTGATAGGACCTTACATGTCCCTGATTGAATCTTCCTTTTTAGTGACTATATGGTCTTTCCTTTATAATGTACGGCCTCCTGTCTAGTTTGTAACCCTTTGATAGAGACACAGAGTAATCGTCCCTTGCATTTTTATGGCAGTTGACGAATTTTATTGACATTTTTTGTGTACATATTGTCTATTTGTAATATGCAGAGCACTTTTATGAATTACACTTAGTTGCATGCTTATATGCGGAGCACTTTGTCCATGATGCACTTTTATTGTGCCGTTTTGTATTCTTATGGCATTTTTTTTGCAACTACCACTTTATGTAGTTGGCAGCACAGAAAGAAAGTACGGCATTCTATCCTTTATAGTGGGGTTGTTTCCTTTTTTACTGCAGCGGAGAGCAGTTGGTTTCTGCAACGGCCTCGCGGGTTAGCACTGGCACTTTATCGGTATCGTAGTATCTTACGGCTCTTTGATACTGCCGCTCCTTTCGTTCTGTTGGATGCACTGGGTGTGGGGTGGTCTCTTTGATTCTGCCGAGGCTTGGCTCTAGTAGTTTTGGCACAGAAAGTTCACGTGAGGGTCAGGCTTAGGGTGTGTGTGAAGGGTGTGAACTGGATTTTTAACAGTGTTTGCTCATTGGTCTGTAACCTGAAGATGGGCCATTATCGGGCTGAAATGGTAGGCCTCTGAGCTACCATGTTATAATAAATTGTTTGGTGATTTTCAGTCCTTGGAGTGCTCAATACATTTGTGGAGATATATATTATTTACACAAAAAACTCCAGCACTCAACTATCATATAAGCATAAATTAATTAGATATCACGATCAAACATATATGCAAGCAACGAAGGGTAATTAGTTGTACACATTGCGTCAGCTGATGCGCCACTTCAAGGCAGTATCCTAGCATCAGTCCTAACCTAATGAGTAAAGTACAATCCCTGGGGGAACAAGACCCTACCTGCTTCTCTTTTTATTTAGTATGACCTATACCCGGGAATCATGGGAGCTTACAGAGCTTCTAAACCTTTTTATCTGGACTGCCTTAAAGGGGTGGGGAATAAATTTATCAGGGAGAAAAGCATATAATAGAGCTTAGCCGCACCGCACCTGAAAGTAATTTAGAATAAAGGTTTGAGCTGCATATTCTTGTTTTGTATATAGTAAAAGGCAATACGGCTAAGCTCTATTATGCTCCCTGAGTAATTTATTCCCGCCCCCCTTTAAGGCAGTCAGATAAAAAGAAGGTTTAGAAGCTCTGTAAGCTCCCATGATTCCCTTGTATAGGTCATACTAAATAAAGTGAGAAGCAGTTATGGTCTTGTTCCCCCAGGGATTGTACTTTACTCATTAGGTTAGGACTGATGCTGGGATACTGCCTTGAAGTGGCGCATCAGCTGACGCAAGTTGTACAAGCTATGTAACTAAATGTACCATTTTAACTTTAGTGCAGGTAATTACCCTTCGTTGCTTGCATATATGTTTGATCGTGATACTAATTAATTTATGCTTATATGTATAGTTGAGTGCGTATTTTTTTGTGTAATGTTAAAATTGCCGGTTCAGATGAGCCCCCTGACCAGTCTCCTAACCCCCTAAAACCCAATGGACCAATATTATTTAAAGGGAAGTGTTGTGTTTGACATTTAGTGACACATTAATTGGTGATTTGGTGAATTTTTAGAATGTTTATATGACATGTTTCATATTTTTAATGTGTTTTAATAATTAAAGGGCATGTCCACCCTTAATAAAAACTTTTAGCATACAATAGAATACAGCCCCCAGCCCCAACCGCTATTAAAATATTTCAGGAAGTGCCCAGATGTTTACTACCTTCCCTCTCTCCTCCGACGCCGGCCCGGCCTCTTGCTGGCGACACTGCAAGCAGGGGGCGGGACCAGCAGCGCGTCCGTGATTGGCTGAGAGGCAGCCAATCACGGACGCGGCTGCCGGCTTCAGAATGCAGGGGGAGCGAGGGAAGGTAAATACAGTTCTGGGGACTTTCAAAAAATAATTTTTATGCGGTTGGGGCTGGGGGAACATATTTTATTATGTGGCCAAGGGGTTTTATGCTAGGGGAGGGATAGCAAAACGGGAGGAAGAGGGAGGGGGAGAAGGGCTTGCAGTATGCATGCCAAACTTCTCCCGGAGGCCAGGTAGGAGGCAGAGTCCTATATGGACTCTGCTATCCTCCTGGTGGCAGTTTTTGGGACTTTCTGGGGGGACTACAGGAGAACATTATGGAGCCGGGATGTGAGGTAGGATTTACTACACTACATGGTGGGGCTGCATTAGTGGGGGGATTATAGTTTTGGGGGGTGACATGCCCTTTAAGAATCAACAAATAGCACAAACTTATTTTGATTCCCTGGGTTTCAAAAAAAGCAAAAGTTTGCCAGTTGGTGCACAATGGAAATTATGTGTGTTATGTTTTTTTTTTTTTTGCTATGTGTGGATATAGAATCTTTTCACAGGTATACAGGTCTGAGAGTAGACTAAGCAATCCTGTTACACTGGGTGGTTGAAACTAATACGCTAGGTTAATACTAGTATTCACACGGCAAGTGAAGATGGTACCTCATATTAAAACAGAAGGTACTCACAGCGTCATGTTATTATAATAGCATTGCTAATAATCGGACATATAAACAAACATTTCTCATTCCCAGGTTACCTAAAGAAATGGATTTATCCTTTATATACTCTATTATACAGATGTAATTGAAAGAAAAAATTGCTTCAAGACATTTTTATAACTGCTTTTTATTTCAGTATACGGTAAATCCTTGGTATACCTGCCTGGCTTCACATTAAGCAAAGGGCTAAGGACTTGAAAGCGAGCACCTTCATCCCAACCATTATAGTGGCTGCTAATTCAATTCTTCTAGCCAAACATCCACTCCTAGTTACTCCATAGCTTAAAGGGCATGTCCACCCCCCCAAAACTATAACCCCCCCCACTACTGGCCCCACTCTGTAGTGAATAAAATCCTTACCTTACATCCCAGCTCCAAATGGTTCTCCTGTAATGTCCCCCCAAAGTCCCAAAAACTGGCCACCAGGAGGATAGCAGAGTCCATATAGGACTCTGCCTCTGTCTCCCTCAGGGAGAAGTTTGGCATGCGCACTGCAGCCTTCCCCCCCTCCTCTCGCTTTGGTCTCCCTCCCCCTAGCGAAATCCCTTTTGGTATATTATAGCCCATGTTCCCCCAGCCCCAACCGCTAAATTAAGTCTCAGAAAGCCCCCGATCATTACTAACCTTACGTTCTCTCCTTCGCCGTTCTGAGCAGCCGGCAGCCGCGTCCATGATTTGCTGCTCTCAGCCAATCACAGATGCGGCTGCAGATGCGGATGGCCCATTAATATTTGTTAGAAGGTTATCATATGCCCAGCAAACGTGCTTCTCCAATGTAAACAGCTCTAACTTGTCTAATTTGCCTGCATATTCAAGCCCTTCCATTCCCCTTATTAATTTAGTTGCCCTTCTCTGAAATGCTTCCATTTCCAAGATGTCCCTTTGTATATGGGATTCCAAAACTGCACTGCATATCCAAATGAGGCCTTACCAGTGCCTTGTAAAGAGGGGAGAAAATGTCTTTATAATATCTTACTCTCTATTCCCCTCTTTATACAAGACGATATTTGGCTAGCTCTAGCCATTGCTACCTGGCATTGTTTGCTACAGCTAAGTCGGTTATCTACCAGAACCCCCAAATCTTTTTCCATTACAGATGCACTTAACACAGTTATTTATGGTGTAGGTGTAGAGATTATTAAATCCCAAATGCATCACCTTACATTTATCAACATTGAATCTCATCTGCCATTCTGTTGCCCATTTGCTAATCTATCTAGTCTGCTTGCAGCACTTCATTTGAATTTTCCAAAGCTCTGCATGGTTTAGTGTCATCAGCAAACACAGAGATCCTGCTCTCAATGCCCCCTTCTAAGTCATCTATAAACAGATTAAACAGAAGCGGCCCCAGTACAGAACAATGAGGCACGCCGCTTATAACTTTAGCCCACATAGAGTAGTCCATTTACCACCACTCTTTGCTTGCAATCCAATAACCAATTCTCTATATGCACTAGTGTTTTCTTCAGTTTATGCATTGTCGCCTATGTGGCACAGTATCAAAAGCTTTCCCAAAAAAATACCACATTCCACTCTGCTGTGCCTGAATCCAAATTCTTAATCACTTCTTCATAAAAAACAATTACATTTGTCTTGCATGATCTATTTTCATAAATGCATGCTGACTTCTACTAATAACATAGCTCTGGAGTGCATTCAATATCACTCAAAGACACCACCACAATCTACTTTCACTTTCTCTCCTCCAGCATAGAGAGCAGGAGGAGTCTTTTTACATCACTGACACCACGGACAGGCTGGATGTGGTATATAAGGAGCCTTGTGTATATGTCCATTACATACACATCACATTCTGTGTAGCAGACAAAACTTTTTTTGGATTACACTTCCTTTCAGTATTCACATGGAGCAGACACAGGGTGTGGTTTAACATCCATTTTGACCATACCATTTTGAGGAATCTCAGCTGTGTAAGTAAGTTTATTAGTATTTTGTATATTTTGTGTTGTACCCAATATAAGTCAGTGCTATACTTTATATACATTACTGATGGTATTTAGATGGTAATAGTGAGATAGTACACACCTTTCCTATATGTAATACCTATACCCCCCATCTCATTGGTAGCTCCTAAAAACTCAAACTCAATGCAATCTCCTATGAAGATACTGTATATTATATTAATATAAGGGATATATATATAATAATAAGGGAGATATATATTATATAAGTAAGTATGCACGGTGCACTCCGGGTCTTGATAAATAGTTTATTCAATATACAAACGGTACGTTTCAACACTCAGCCATGGGACCCCGGATCAGGACGAGAGTATTTAGATAATTGGAAACATTTAAAATCAGACAAAGTGCTCAAAAATGTGTTGCCAAGTAAACCCCTATTGGATATAGAAGGGGAAGGAATCTAAGAGACTACCTGGTTAAGACTGTGTTTGAAGAGAAACCGAAGAGGAGAGCAATTGGGACCTCCAAACCAATGTCACTAAAGGATGTTTCAAATGCACTAAATGTAACTCATGTAATTTTAGTCAGCTGGTAAACAATTTGTGAACCCACAGAGAAACAGATTCTCAACATTAGACACAGAATACATGCACTACTACCCAGTGGTGTAAATAATCATTTGTCCTGTAATTTAATATATGTGGGCAAGACAGATTTAGCACTTAGGCTGCGGATAGATGGCCACAGGTCGGCCATCAAAACAGCATCAGAGATGGCCACAATCTAAACCGGTGGCCAAACATTTTTTAGAGGGGGGCCACAGTATTGAAGATTTTAAGTATGGCATTAGACCATATCCCAAACAAAAGAGGGGGGAACAGATCCCACTAATACTACAATTAGAAGCTAAATGGATCGTGGCCCAAACACTATTCAGCCTCATGGCCTAAATGAAAACATGCCACTACGTGCTTTCTAAGCGACAGATAGAGATATGTATTATATGCTTTCATTGAATTGAGACAATGTATAAATTATTAACACAAGCCATTATCTATTTATCCTATCTTTGTTATATATGCCCAAAAATTTTTCTAGCAAACATAGAATTTTTATAACCACTAGATTTTATCTGAGACACGAGGCACTTTATAAACCTGAGACTCACCAGGTCTAACACGTCGTTGACTTTATGCTATTTATTGTATTTATTGTGTACTTGCACTAAACATAGTATCGATATTCATTGCACTTTCACTTTAAGTCACCGATACAAGGTGTGGCTGTAAATTGGCCAGCAGGAGGGAGTGTCTTCACGGATTGGTTCACTCACTCCTGTGGAGGTGGTTTTACTCTATATATTTGCACTTTGAATCATGTACACTATTGTTTGGCTTGAGAAAGGCCCCAGACACAGGGCCGAAACGTTGCCGTTTGTATATTGAATAAAACTATTATCAAGACCCAGGAGTGCACC
Organism: Hymenochirus boettgeri; assembly: GCA_019447015.1. Classification (NCBI taxonomy): domain Eukaryota; kingdom Metazoa; phylum Chordata; class Amphibia; order Anura; family Pipidae; genus Hymenochirus; species Hymenochirus boettgeri. Next base: position 134,213,520 of record CM033473.1, read on the forward strand.
GTGCATACTACTTATATATCGTTCCAGATTGTAGCACCCGGGCAAGAAACAATAGCTTCAAGCGAGTAGTGCCTGTAACTTTGATTTATATATTTTTATATATATATATTATTATATAATATATTATATAGATTATATATATATATATTATTTTTTTTTTTTTAAATAATGCAGTCAAAAGGGCTGCTTAGAATTTTACATTTGGATGAAACTGGATTTATCTGCTTAAAGTGCACCTACCAACAAGTACTCTGGCCGTTGCATAAATTCAATATACACACAGCAAGTGCTTTGTACATATACTATGCTTAAAAATATTTAATATTTTTTTTAGATAAACAGGAAGGAAGAGACTAGGAAAAAACAAGTAATAAAGGTTCATTTAAATGTAAAAATAATTTACAATAAGACTGGTTTGTAAAACAACAGTTTTTGCGTTAGGCTGGGGTTTAAATGGATAACAACTCACTTAACATGGATGCATTAAAAAAAAACAAAAAAAACTTGCACACAAAACAGAATCGGGTTTGGGGTTAAACTACCGTATTTACAGTTCAAATATCTCAAGACCAGAAAGGGCGACAAACGTGGTGAATGATTTCATCCTTAAGGTGTTTAAAAGGCAAGAATGCATGACTCTTAACAACATTAGATTAAATATTACTTAAAAAACCAGGGTCAATAACCGAGATTTACTTAAATATAGAAGAGCCATGACTATAGTGAAAATAATATCTGTAAATGCTGTAAACTATCAGTGTGAGTGGTTTACCAAAAACTGTCTCTCTGGTTCAAAGTCAATGGCCATACATCTCAGTGTTGCCATTGGATGTGCAAACAGTCTGAAATGTTTTGCAACAGATTGTTTTCCATATTTCCATAGCAGTTAGGGGTGGGAGGGGATGCCCTGCAATATATCAAAAATTAATATCGAGGGTGGAGATGCTCTTTACTACAGAGAACAAATATACGCACAAAACAGGGAGAACAAATGGTATCACCAGCTCTGCTGCCACCAATTTGTAGCAGATCACTGCTTTTATGGAAGATTTATGGGTAGCATGGCACACAGTGGGTTACTCTGGTGGTCTGGCACAAAGCAGACTGTTGACTTTCTTTAAACAATTTAACCCAGTTTTAATTACATTTAACAGTAAGTATTGCAATGATATAAAGGGCATGTCCACCCCCCAAACTAAAATTTTACTAACTAGTGGCCCCACGGTACCTGCTCCTTGTTGTTCTCCTGTTCTGCCTCTTCAAGACAGGAGGGTATGCCCTGCATTGTGGCTAAAGTTTTAAAAGAGGGTGGACATGCCCTTTAATAACAACACAAACCGTTTCCCCCCATAACATATGCAGTAATGGTGCAGTCCCTGCCTATGGTGCACCATATATTATATATTATAAATATTGACCACGTCTGTATATTGTGTGTCCTTGTAAGTTGGTGTACACCTATCTGTTGCCTCAGAGTTTGTATCCAATAAGGTAAATTGTCCAATAATCTGTCCTCCCAACAGGTGGTAACAAGATCTTATACACAGGATCTTGTGTTGCATTCAATATCACTCCATAGCACACACCACAATCTTTCACTTTCTCTCCTCCTAGCCATAGAGAGTAGGGATGTCTTGTCTATTATTACTCACTGATACCACCTACAGGCTGGAAGTGGTGTATAAGGAGCCTTGATGTATATGTCCATTACAATACACATCCAGGGTTATTCAATAAAAGTTCTTATCGTTAAAAATGGTGCTAATTTTGCCCCAACCAATCAGATGTTAGCTTTAAAATGTTAAATAAGATCTGATTTGGTTAGGGCAAAATTAGCACCATTTAAACTGATCATGTCCTGTGTAGCAGACAAACTTTTTTTGGATTACACTTCCTTTCAGTATTCACATGGAGCAGACACAGGGGTGTGGTTTAAGATGCCATTTTGACCATACCATATTGACATAGGAATCTCAGCTCTGTAAGTAAGTTTATGTATTTTGTCTTGTACCTATTATAAGTCAGTTCTATGCTTTACATACATTTAGTGGTGGTCATTTAAATGGTAATAGTGAGATAGTATACATATACACCTTTACTATATGTAATATCCTATACCCCCCACCTCATTGGTAGCTCCTAAAAACTCAATGCAATCTCCTATGAAGATATAAATATATTTATATAATATAAGTTGATTGCCTTACAGCTCTAGGCTGTGAGTAAAGTGGGTCTCCATTGGGGATTTTTTGCCTTTTTTTTTTTTTTTTTCTTTAGTACATACTGTACTTGGATTCTGGCAGGCAACAACACATTTTTAAACCTGACCAACCCCTAAATCACACTCAATATATAACTACAGTTTACAGTATTAATGTGTTTTGGCCTTATTTAAAGGAAATCATTGCCCTAAAAACATTAATGCCAAAGACAAACAGACTCTGGCACTCCTCATAAGCAAATTTCTGGCCCAGGTATGCTCGGATCCTTTTGTTAGTTTTATAGATCAGATCAGCAGAATGATGCATTGTTACGATCACATTAGTCCTTTTTTTCTTTCAAACTGCAGTCTCATCATGGCATTGTAAACAAAATATTTTCTTTTTAATGGAAAGAAGACTTTGTGATTTTTTTTGTTTTTGTTTTTTTCTGCATGCACCTCCTAAACTAACACAAAAACGTGGTGGTATTTTTGTTTGTTTTTGGCCTCTAATTGGGATTAATGTTGTGTTTAAGGTATGGACTGTAATAATGGTGCTAAAAAAGAGATTGAAGCATAATTAACATACATCTATAAAAATTCATGGTGTACAATTTTTTTATTTTTTGGTGTATTTCAGTGGCATTGGCCGCAATTGGCCTTGGGCCTCGGGAGGAAGCAGCATTCTGGCTGAGTTTGGAACACTGCACTTAGAGTTTATGCATCTGAGCCAAGTATCTGGGAACCCTTCTTTTGCTGAAAAGGTTAGTAAGGTTTAACAGGAATCGACCAATCCTGAATTTCACAATAAACAAATTAATCTTAATTAAATTGCAAATTAAACTTGGTGTTTATATAGAAAAGGTTTAGTAAAATAATTATACTTCCTTAAAGGGACACTAAAGTGAAAAAAATACTTGCTTTTATCCTTTTCTATATTTTTATTGCTGCCAGGAACTTGATCCCTTTTTGCTCCCTCTCACTAGATCTACTCATGTGTCGTTCAGCTCACTCCTAATTAGTGTGCATGTCTCCTCTCTCTCTGTGTCCACGCCCTCCCAAAATCTGAATTAAGGAGTTTGTGCAGTGGAGATGATCTGTGCCTCCATACAGCCAGCATTCACTCAGTTATTTTCTGTTGTAGTAAAAGTGGGTCACTTTCGCTTTGCTATGGGAAGGTAAGCAGCACTGGCAGCTGTAATCACTGCTTGAATCAAATACAGGGGGGGTGGGGGGGATTGATTTCTTTAGGTACAGACAGCACAAACAACAGCTTACCTGCAGTATTGGGTGTTAGCTGCAGGTACAGAAAGAGCAACAGATAATGCTTATTCCATTTCATAAACTTTAGCTTGAATCAATTAGCCATGCAAAGACAGAGAAATAAGCTCTGCTTTTATAGAATGTATAGTTTCTACACGTAATGTGCCAGAGGGAATGGCTAAGAGTGAGTGAAGTCTCTTTACTAACTAGCTGTGCGCTGCCCCATTTAAAAAGCATGGCTTGGAGGCGCACCGGAGCAGACGCATGGAATGAGCGCTCTGACCTCGGCCCATCCAAAACTGCCATAAATAGAAACTAAACAGCCATAAAATACAGCCAAAATGGGGATAAAAGACCATAGCTGCACAATCATCCACCCAACCACCGGATTTAAATCAATACTTCAAAAAGACACCCGGTACTGGGCTGCAAAGCACACCACGAGGTCTAAATACTCACCTCCGCACAAACAATACCATTCCGCCAACCGAATTAGTCGATAACTTGGAAGATGGAGACACCACAGATATAAAAACATACTTTTTATAAGTGAGAAACCCTGGGTCGAACACACTTGCAAAACCGAAATAGCAACGGTACGACAAGATATACTAGAGATTGCAGGCCGAGTCACGGATATAGAATCCAGACAAGACTCACAGGAACTGTCGATGCAAACTATCCCAAGCCCTTACCTCATAATCTCATTGTGCGTTGCTGAACCAAATAGACGACCTAAAGAACAGGTGTAGACGTAATAATTTATGGGTAAGAGGCCTACCGGAAAATATTGAAGGCCCCAACCTTCCTAGCGTGTTGAACAAAATTTTCAACACAATCCTACAACGGGCGGAAGACATCCCCATACCTATGGACAGAGCCCACAGAGCACTGCCATCCAGAGGTATGGATGACCCTACCACAAGGGATATAATATTCTGCCTAAGCAACTACAAAACCAAACAACAAATTTTATTGAAAACAAGAGACCATTCTGAGCTCACCTTCAACGAAGCCCCAATTTCCATATACCCTGACCTATCCAGGCGGACTACAACACGCTGAGTGTTAAAACCTGCTTAACAAACTAAAGGACTCCAAAATCCAATACAAATGGCTCTTCCTATTCAGCCTACACACCAAACATAATGGGATTACGGGAACCTGAACATCTACCCATGTTTCTATCGAAACTAAACCTCCCACAAAATGATTTGAAATATGCTTGTGAAGGTTCTCATTCATCCAGGTCATGGTATATCTGTTGTATTTAATTAGATCAACTGAACTTGAAGATTAGTTCTTGAAGACGTTTCGCTAGTCATCCGACTGGCTTTCTCAATTCAGAATGACTTGTACAAGAATCTTTGGCAATTATGTACCCTGGAAAATCCCAATTAGCATACCACAGCCAAGTGTTAAGGGCGTGATTGGATAGTGGCTAAGAAGTGTTATTGGAACGCCCAGAGTATGGTGTCAAAATAGCATTGTACCCCTGTCTGCTTTAAACCGAACAACACACTGAGGCAGCAATTGGTACATCCAAAAGACCCAATACCGAAACACAAGAAAAGCGACATCATATACGCAGTGCAGTGCAGTGAAGAATGCTCTGATTTGTATGTGGGGGAGACCAAACAGCAACTGCATCAACGTATGGCCCAGCACAGAAGAGCCAATTCCTCGGGTCAGGACTCGGCCGTGTACCTGCATCTTAAGGATAAAGGACATACCTTTGAAGATTGTAATGTTAACATATTGGCAAAGGAACGTGACTGGTTCAAGAGAGGTGTTAAGGAGGCCATTTATGTGAAAATAAAGAAACCAAGCCTAAATAGAGGTGGGGGGGTTCGACACCAACTGTCTGCCATATACAATGCTGTTTTGACACCTTACTCTGGGTGTTCCTATAACACCTCTTAGCCACTATCCAATCACACCCTTAACACTTGGCTGTAATATGCTAATTGGGATTTTCCAGGGTACATAATTGCCAAAGATTCTTGTACAAGTCATTCTGAATTGAGAAAGCCAGTCGGATGACTAGCGAAACGTCTTCAAGAACTAAACTTCAAGTCCAGTTGATCTAATTGAATACAACAGATATAAACCTCCCACATATGGAACTGCCAGACTTGGACCCTCTGATTACTTCTATAATTCCCACACCGCAAACACCATGGCAAACCATTCAAATAATTCAAGAACATCCAAAGAAACAATACAATAAACGTCAACTATCCACCCCATAATAAAGGAGGCTGAGTATTACTTTAACAAATCTTTGCTTCCTTTATTGTTATTACATAACTTGCTTTCCTTTTTGGAAAAAAAAGGAACTTAAGAGTCCTAAACGAACCATGTATAAAATTTGGCGGGAAGGAGGGATATCCTGAGGGTCTGCTCTGAGTGGGCAAAAAAGCCAAAACCCCCAGGGACATCATTTCTACCTAAGGTGTGGTAGAAAATATAAGGTTAACACAGCCAGTTTAAGGTTTTTGTTTAAAATGTTTTATACTGTTTACATGTCATTTGACAGCAATGCATTTTTATGTATGTTTTTCCCCTACCCTTCCCCACCCACCAACCAACCCCTCCCTTTTCTCACCCTCCCCTTAGGCCAGGTCTGAGCTCCTTCACTTGCTATCTATTGTTTATTATGTATAAATGGGAGCGCGCTTAAGGATCTGTACACTCAAAGTTAAAGGGTTTAATATCCCTCGACAAAGATCACAAATTTTTGCAAATTATGCACACCGAAAAAGTAGATATCATTCTAATCCAAGAAACCCAATACCGAACCGATTCTGCACCGCTTATTAGACATAAACACTACTCAAACTGGTACTACAGTAACAATCCAGAATCCAAGTCAAAGGGAGTAGCCATTACAACACATAATACTCTCCTGATTCAATATATAGATCGTATAACAGACGAACAAGGTAGATACATTTTCCTCAAAATAATGATTCATGGACAAATCTTTACAATAGCAAATATATATCTACCGAATTCAAACCAGATACGAACATGCCAAACATACCTTCAAAAACTTAAAGCATTTCAAGAAGGTAAGACCATCCTTGGAGGAGACTTCAACTTCTCCTTTAATCCGCTCATAGACATCACATCAGGTCACCCATTAACCTCACACAGACAACTTAACAGATTAAAACAGGAACTACACACATTTATACTTTACATCCCGATAAAAAATACTTTTCTTTTTTTTCCTCGGTGCATAATTCCTACAGTAGTATTGATCTACTCTTTGTACCACATCAACTACTTTCTAAGCACCCTTATATGCAAATAGGGTCTGTTCTTATGGTCAGCTCATGCCCCCCTTTTTCTTGAATTGACCATCCCATCCATAGGAGATAAAACCTGGTCATGGAGACTTAATAATAACTCACTTGATATGAAACAATGCACAGAACTTATCAAAAAAACAAATGAATTCACGGAAACACATGTTAATGATGACACAACTCCTACTATCAAGTGGAAACTCTAAAGTGTGTTCTCATCAACAACATATCCAAACACTTCAAAACACTATACATGCACTAGAAACCACCCACAAACAACTGCAAGATCTACTTCATATACTGGACTTAAATTCACCAAGACTATAAAAATCGTACAATTTGGAGACGAATGTAGAAGATCCTTAGCCCGCTCTCTGAAATACAAGTATACATAGTCTTATATTTGTAAAATACAAACAGTACAAGGCGAGATGGTACACAGGACGGAGGACATAGCCGAATCATTCCACACCTTCTATACTAAACTATACAACATCCACCCGGACCCACAAGCCACCCCAGACAATATCAGCGAATATATACAAAAAACTGGTATTACCCCCATACAGAAAACACTCGCAGGCACTCTAGATGCACCATTTACAAACAGAGAACTACAACTAGTCATAAAATCCCTGAAATCAGGGAAAAGCCCATGGCCCAATGGGTTTACCTCAAAACTCTACAAACTATTTTATCCAGAAATAGAATCCATCCTTTTAAATTTTTACAATTTAGTAACTCCAAACTCACCCTTTCCCCGACAAGCCTTAGAGACATACATAACTGTTATCCCTAAACCTGGTAAGGACCCAACCCAATTTGGCAGCTACCGCCCAATATCCCTAATAAATATAGACATAAAATATATGCATCCCTCTTAGCCTCTAGACTAAAAGAACATCTACCCCAATAGATTAAAATGGAACAGGTGGGGTTCGTCCCCGGTCGGGAAGCCAGAGACAGCACCATCAAGACAATATTGACCCTACTACAATCTAACTTCACCTTCAAATGGCAACCTTCACACATCACATACCTAGGGACTAAGATCCCAATACACCTATCAAACTTATACACACTAAATTATAAACCACTTATGGAACGATTGTCCTCTGACCTGGGTGCCTTACAAGCTAAATCCTATTCATGGTTCGCAAAAATCAATATCATTCGCATGGATGTCCTCCCAAAGTTTCTATTCATCTTTCAAACCATCCCAATTCTCCCACCCAAACATTTCTTTGACTCAACAAGACGAATTATGCTAAAATTCATCTGGGCAGGAACCTCTCACAGAGTAAAATACTCAACATTAACCCGCAACAAAAACTTGGATGGTGCAGGATTACCAGACATCCAATTATACCACCTGGCAACCCTCCTCACCCATATTTTGGACTGGAAACACAATCAACATGCAAAAATATGGGTTGAGACAGATGGAATATGCTAACACTCATCCATACCTGCATACTCTCCCCTGGATAAAGAGCAATAACAGACCACACAGCATCTCAACAAGTCTCTTCATACCTTCAATTCTGAAAAAATGGGACTCAATCTACAAAAAATACCACCTTACCAGTCGCCCAGGATTACAAACTCCCATTTGTCACAATCCAGAATTCCCACCAGGGACAAACTACAACAAATTTTTAAAATGGACAATGCTAGACACCCCCACAATCCAAGAAAGTATGTATAATAAACAAATAACCTCTAGCTCAAATTATGGATTCAAATACACTTAATCTAACTCGACATCTTTACTTTGTATAACTCACTCACTTTCTACAATCGCTGACGAAGGACCCAGAGTGGTCTTATGAATTAACAAACGTTGACAAATTATGCAGACTAAACACCCCTCCTTCCCATACAATATCAAAGATGTATAACATCCTAGAATCGACAAGACACAGACTTGCCCTCCTATACAAAAAAATGGGAACTGGAACTACAAACTAAGTTCACAAGAGACCAATGGGACTCCTGTTTTGCATTATCACATAAACTCTCTATAACCTGTAAAGTACAGGAAAAAAAACTTCAAAATCCTGACAGCCTCCATAAAATATTTCCAAACTTGTCAAACAAATGCTGGAGATGCGGACAAGAAAAAGGAACCATGACACATATCTGGTTCAGCTGCACAGTCATTCAACCATTCTGGAATACCATAACCCAAACATATAATCAAATTTCAGCTCAACAAATATCACTATCTGCTCAAGCCACCCTACTCTCTATACTACCGGGACCCCAAGATCAACAAAAAAAGGACATATTAAAGGGCATGTCCACTCAAATTTAACAGACTAATGGCCCCACTCTGTTTCTGTACTGTATAAAAATCCTTACCTTACACCCCAGTTCCAAATAGTTCTCCTGTAATGTCCCCCCAAAGTTAAAAAAACTGACCACCAGGAGCCTGGCCACCAGTGAGTTTGCAGTTCAGGTCCTCACCCTGGGTAAAAGCTAATGAACAAAGAAGAGGAGCGGAGGGAAGGTGAGTATAATTGTCCTTTAAAGGAGATTTAATGTTACACATTTACCTATACTGCAGCAATGTATAAAAATGCTATAAAAAAAAAAAAAAAAGTCTTTTGTGTTTTGTTTTTTTATTCCAGTAGAACAGGGATGTCCATTGTGCATCAGGTTGGACAGCTCTGCACTAGAAGACTTGGATGATTAAGCTGGGTTCACACATTACAGATTTTTTAGCAGGTGACAGACTTTGGAAGCAGTCTGTCATTCCCAATTTAAAAGGTTACTCACATTACCAATATGACTTCTATTCTACCAGGGATGTCCAACCTGCGGCCCTCCAGATGTTTAAAGACTACAACTCCCTCCATTGCAGAGGAAATCAAGGAATGCTGGGAGTTGTTGTTTTCAAACATCTGGTGGGCCGCAGGTTGGATATCCCTGCCTTCTACAATAGTAACATAGTAACACACAATCCAAAATACCCCCTTATACTTTTTAGGGATAGTGTTCGGGTGGCCAGAGGCCCTAGCAACTTAAACTGTCAATAAAAACTGTATATATTAATGTATACTGGGGCCAATAGAATATTTTGTGTTGTCTCCCATGGCAGCTGACAATTTTCCACCACATGCAGCCAATAGAAGCCACTTTCCATTTCCATATGCATTTTGAAATAATCCACCACGCACATGCAAATTCCAAGTCTTAACCTTTTGCATTTCAAAACTTTAAGCCGCAAAAGCCTACAAAAGTTTTGCATTTGCCATAAATATACTTGCAAACAATCCTTAAAGGGACAATTATATCCTTTAAAATCAAATAGCTGGTGTTAATGCACTGAGAACCACTATGAGCTTGTTGCATTGCCTAAAGGGGGCAATAGCGGCTCTCGGTACATAGCCCTGCCACATCCTAGGCTTGTTTGAAAAGTATGAGAGAGTTACCAATTAAACTTTATTGGGGCATAAATATAAAAATCACAAATATATTAGCAGATATTTCCTAAGGCCATAACCTACTTCCTTTTATGTAGTCTGGTTTTGAGAGGGAAAAGGATTTCCTTCCATGTAAGTGTTACCACAGAACAGATAAATGATAAACCTAAATGGAAATAATTGCCCATAAGAGGAGTGAATTTGGCAGGTTCAAAAATTAACGGCGAAAGTTACTGAGAACATTTTGGAAAATAACTTAATTTTGTCAGTTTTGTGATATCATTTTGACTAATTTTATGACAAATGTTTTTGTTTAAATCGGTTTTGTCAAAAATTACGAACACCTCTATTCCTGTCATGTATTCATTGCAGCTCACGTCATAGGGTTCTCACCTGTTATTCCATTGGTTTTCTATAAATGCAAAATTCACAAAAATTACTTAAGTCAGTGCTGCTGTATCATTAAAGGTCTAAGGTCAATAATTATTAACATTAATATAGAGTTAATATTGTAAGTGAATCGCCGTTACATTTTGTATTGAATTTTAATTTATTGCAAAGCTTGTGCCACAAGACCTAACTTATCTTGTAACCTATTTGGATAATCTATTATTATCTGCGGCGATTTTTTCACTAAATACTTTTTGCTTATTTAAGGTAACGAATATTCGGAAAGTTTTAAATCGATTGGATAAACCACAAGGGCTGTACCCGAACTATCTAAACCCCAGCAGTGGGCAATGGGGCCAGCGTAAGTTGTAACATTCCTTTTTTATTTGGCTGACTTAAATTAACTATCTGAAATAGATTGACTCTTTTTTTGAAAAAAATATTTAGCAGTTTATCAGGGAGGCTCAATACGTTACAATTGGTGCTAATTTTGTCCCAACCAATCAGATGTTGGCTTTCAAACATTTAATAATATCTGAATGGTTGGGACAAAATTAACACCATTTTAAACAATGAGTACTTTTATTTCATCTCCCTGCATATGTTTTTTTGCTAAATGGAATTTAATGGGTTTTGGCTAAACAGAAATGTTAACCCTAAAAATAACATTAACTACAAAGAGAGGGGAAATAAACCCTAAATAGAGCCCACTACCACCTCTTTTAGCTTAAAAAATGTGGAAAGGAAAGTGCACAGGTAGCTGATTTTATCACACCCTGTTAAGTGATAAACCCCTTAGCATTTTTACATTATATTTCTCTTAAAACCTAGAAAAATAAGTGACCCATGTGTCTTTTCCCTCTTTAATTTCTCTAATATTTTATTTGATCTAGTGCTTCTACTTTTATCCAGCACTGCACCTTTCTTCTTTCAAACACATGTGGTTGGTACTGACAATATAATAATAAATAGAAGTATATAATTAAGTGCAGTCTAAGCTATGTATGTTTATTTATAAATATATAAGTGCCACTTAGGTATGCTGCAGTGTACGGTATAAAATGACAAAGTATAAAAACAAGGGGATGAGTGCAAGAAATTATATAGATTAAAAGATAAAGATTTTGCATAAAAAATACAAAAAATGCTAAATTGCATTTGTTTTTATTTTTATTTTTTTTGTAGAATCCTTTTTTTTTTTTTTTGCACAAAATGTTATTGTTTCTATAACCCGAGTACTATTATACCAGACATAGTAGATACACTACTTTTTCCTTTACAGGACACTCCCTTAAACTAAAGCCGCACATTCTTAAATTTTAAACTGAAATGAAAATGTCTAAGCCCTTCTGACGGTTAATGTAGGATAACAGCAAAATTTACCAAGATGCTCCTTGAGTGAAATGTTTTTTAAACTACATTACCCCATGTTTTTATGAGTCCAGAGTTTTTACCATGTTTCACTTTGTTTCCTAAAATAAAAAAAGATGAATTTCTCACAAAAACTGTAGCAAAAAAAAAGGGCATTGCACCGAGCCATCTATCATAAAGAAGTACAGGCATTTACAACACACATCAATGCTGTGGACCAAAACATCAGATTTACATATGAAGAGAATCAAGGAGACCATTTATGTCAAAGGAAAGAAACCAAGCCTTATTAGAGGTGTCGGGGTTTGATTAAGTGTTAACTGTGCAAATGACCAAGCCTTTGTTTCCCTTAAAATAAGAGGCACAGTACTCTGTGGTCTATTGAACGAATCCCCCGGGACTTAAATGCAACTTGGAGGCCACTGTCACTTTTCATGCTTTTCTTGAAAAAAATGTGTAACCACTTAAAAATTTTTACCATTCCCAACTATTATCATTATTCGGCATGATCGCAAACGTCAAAAACAGGCATAAATGCCATTTTACAGGTTGATATCCAATCCACTTTTCCCCCCCTACGTTTTGTTTACTAGCAAAGACTTGGATAAAGCTGTATTTGTGAATGTATCTTTCAGATCCATTCACTAGAATGTTCTGAAACTTGCTAGGATTATCTTGGTTAACAAAAGTGGTATAAAGGTGATACCATTATTGTGTTTTTTTTTTTTTTATTTCAAAAGGGTTACCCTGTAAACATTTTGACTGGCTAACACGGTACAGCACCTTTTCCTGCTTCTACAGACCATAAATTCTTTTGATAGGGCATGTTGTGAATACTGTAGATAAATAATTGTAAAGCCCTCTGGAAAATATGTAAAGGATTGACAGATGTCCCTATTTGGACAGGATTTTCCCGACTGCAGGGACAAAATCCAGAGACCTGCAGTCATGCCTGAAATCCAGTCCTTGGAACGGCCATGGCAGTCCCCTTCCGAGAATGTCCACACACCAAACTACGTCTCTTTAGAATTTGCCAACCAAACGAAACCTTTAATAAAAAGGAGTAGGTTTACTCAATGCTGATTTTTCATCTTAAAGGCATGCTACAGATTTGCAACAATTTAAAAAGTTTAGTAGGTCTTTTAGACTTGCAGCTGTGTGTGTTTTGCAAACTACTGTGTAAAGGACAACTAAAGTCACAGAACAACACTGGACCAGAAGGCAGAACACCTTGATATAAAAATAAAACCAGTAATCTGCGTCTTATCTTTCATTTTGATACGGGCGCAGGAAAATTTACCTAAATAACATAAGGTTTGTGCTTTACTTAACAGCGTTCTAGTATCACACAGTTTGGTCAAGGACCATTATGTTTTGCACATGCTCAGTCTTTAGCTATGGCAGAAAATTGTTAGTTAGTAACACCCATGAATAATCTCTAGCCAATCCTTTTACAGGACCGATAAAGGGCAAGTCCAGCCTAAAAAAGTAACTTTTAAAATTATTACCCCCCCAAAACCTCACTTTCGCAAGGTTCCTGAAGATCAAAGATGCTCCAGAGCTTACTTACCTGTCCCGGACCCTTGCAGACCATTCCACGCCCCCTGCTCCTGTTTCAAGCTCGTTGCGAGTTAAAACAGGAGCAGGGGACTTCTGCGCTGACAGCCGCTTCCCTTCCTGGTCGCGGCTGTTAGGCAATTGGGCGTGACATCACGTCGCGCCCTAACTTACAGCCGCAACCAGGAAGTGGATCGGCTGTCCGCACCAGCCACGGAGTAGAAGTGGGGAGGGTCAGGTAAGTAAGATCTGGGGGAACTTTGAAGGAACCTCGCGAAAGGGAGGTTTTGGGGGGTAATAATCATTTTAAATGTTACTTCTATTTAGGCTGGACATTTTATAGCAAGGAAGCATGTGATTGAGGTCAGGAGGTGTGGTCTGACACGGCACATACACACACATACTTCATCCAGTTCTTAACAGGCTTACATTTACTTTAATACAATTTACTGAAGTGGTAGTTTATTGGTGTTTTTAGGGGGGTTGTTTTCAGATTCTGGAGTATAAAAAAATAGGTTTAGTTCTCCTTTAAATACCGAAAGACAAGAAGGAATTCACAAAGAGCTGCAATCACAATATTAAAGCTCATATGTCATAGGGCGACATAGAAGAGTGGTTGCTGCTCTATGTAGATATCTCCACTTGCCAATAAATAAAGGCAAAGTGCATTTTTATGCAAGATATCTTAAACCTATTTTAAGATTTTGTTACTTGAGCATGCATGTTAAATCTATGCCGTTTTGGTTCTTTTTATCTTGTTTGGTAATTGACCATTTGAATTAAGTTTACTCATGTATTCAACTTCTTCCTGCTTTATTTATAGTTGCAAAGTGATTTAATGTTTCTGTGCCTAGCTATTGATTTAATTTGTACCTTTTAAGTAATTCAAATTAAAATGTCTGCAAGTGATCGATTAGCCTAACAGAAGGTGGTTTTAATTGTTACAGTGCAAAAAAGTTGTTTGTAGTTAAGTTTTTTGTCAACATCTATTTTAGATTATATTGAGAGAGTGAGGGAGAGAATACCGTAATCAACCCCAAAAGTTGTTGTATAACCACACAGAAGTTACAGTATAGTAGTCTATATTATAAACTATAGACAAATCAAATTTAACTGAACCAACTTAAAGGTTAGACGAGATGGACATATGTCTTTATTTAACCTGAATTACTAAGCTACATTTTAAGTCTAAAAGTTATTGAGTCTCTGCCACCATTCTGACTATTTCAGGAGGTAAAAGCATGGAAAAAATTTCTGCTTACAAAAATACTTTGGAATTCCCCACCACCTCATAATGCTTTTCAATGACAGTGTCCCTTTTCTGTAGTCTGCAGACCGTAAGGTTATATTGGATCATGGCATGTTAAGTACAAAAGACCAGTGATTGAATAATAGTAAGCTGTTTTGTGATAATTTAAAGGACAACTCCACCATCATAAAAACATCTTTTAGAAAGAATGGACTCTTTAAAATATGTTAATATATCATAGTTTGTCCTATGAATTCATTACTGTATGCCTGCTATGCTTCTGGATGCCTCGTGGAAACAGCAATTTAGAAACCTGTACTGAGCCTGGGCATGCTCAGATGAGGCAGACAGGGGATTAACATAGTAATTAAGGTTGAATAAAGACATACGTCCATCAAGTCCAACCTATTCACCCTCTTTTTTTTTTATTTTTTTATTTTATATTTTATAACCCTACCTAACAGTTGATCCAGAGGAAGGCAAAAAAGGGGGAAAAAATTCCTTCCTGACTCCAAACGGCAATCGGAAAGTATCCCTGGATCAACCAGATCTATATGCATTAATACCAGTAATTCTAAATATTTTTTAGTTTTAGAAACTTATCCAGGCCTTTTTTAAAGCTATTAAATGAACTTGCCATATCCACATGTGCTGGAAGACAGTTCCACAGTTTCACCTTTCTCACTGTAAAGAAACCTTTCCTAACCTGAAGATGAAAATTCTTTCTTTCACCCTTAAAGGATGTCCACGAGTCCTCTGATATGACCTATTAGTAAACAATGCACCAGAGAGTTCATTGTATGGGCCATTAATATAGTTGTATAATGTTATCATGTACCCACGCAAACGTCGCTTCTCAATGTAAACAGCCCTAACTTGTCTAATCTGCCTGCATATTCAGGCCCCTCCATTCCCCTTATTATTTTAGTTGCCCTTCTCTGAACTGCCTCAATTTCCAAGATGTCCCTTTGTATATGGGATTCCAAAACTGCACCGCATATTCCAAATGAGGCCTTACCAGTGCCTTGTAAAGAGGGAGAATAATGTTTTTCTTTGAATCTATTCCTTTTTTATACAAGACAATATCTTGTAGCTCTAGCCGTTGCTACCTGGCATTGTTTGCTATAGCTAAGTCTGTTATCTACCAGAACCCCCAATATTTTTCCATTACAGATGCACGTAACACAGAGTTATTTATGGTGTAGGTGGCACAGGAGGGTTATTAAATTCCAAATGCATCACCTTACATTTATCAACATTGAATCTCATCTGCCATTCTGCTGCCCATTTTGATAATCTATCTAGGTTGCTGCAGCACTGCACATCATTGGAAGTTTCCAAAGCTTGCATAGTTTAGTGTCATCAGCAAACACCGAGACCTTGCTCTCAATGCCCCCTTCTAAGTCATTATAAAAAGATTAACAGAAGTGGCCCCAGTACAGAACCCTGAGGCACTCCGCTTAGAACTTTAGCCCACATAGATGTAACTCCATTAACCACCACTCTGTTTGCGATCCCACAACCAGTTCTCTATCCATGAACAAATGTTTTCTTCAAGGCCAACAGTCCTCAGTTTATACATTAGTCGCCTATGTGGCACAGTATCGCAAAATCCAAATATACCACATCCACTGCTGTGCCTGAATCTAACTTCTTACTCGCTTCTTCATAAAAACCAATAAATTTGTCCGGCGGATCTATTTCTCATAAATCCATGCTTACTAACTAATAAGATGATTCTGGAGACAAAGTCAAGTATATGATCCCGTAACAAAGTTCCATCACCTTCCCTACCACTGATGTTAGGCTTACAGATCTATAGTTTTCAGGCTGTGAATGACTACCTTTTTGAATATTTGGATACATTGGCTTTTTTCCAATCCAGCGGCACATCCCCAGACCAAAGCAAATCTGAAAAGATGAGAAAACAATGGTCTAGATAGAACTGAACTAAGCTCTTTTAAAAATCCGAGGATGCAATCCATTGGTCCTGGGGCTTTATTGATATTAACTTTGTCTAATTTTCCAACCATATCCTCTGTTAGCCAATGTGAATACTCTTCCCGCATATTACAATCCCTGCTGTAGGGACAAGGATTCTCAACAGTAAAACCCATGTAAAAAAACGGTTTAGCAGATAGCCATTTCGGCATCCTTTCAAACCACCTCAGCTACATTATTAATGGTCCCACATTCTCAGTCCTATCTTTTTACCATTTATATACTTAAAAAACATTTTTGGGTTGGACTTGCTTTGTTCGGCAATCTGTATTTCATTTTCTATTTTAGCTAGTTTAATTGCTTCCTTGCACTCTTTATTACAGCTTTTGTACTCCCTGTAAGCCTGTTCTGTGCCCTCTGTTTTCAAAATTTTAAAAGCCGTTTTCTTTTTTTTTTACATTTCCCTTTTTACCTGGGCATTAAGCCATGCAGGAGTGGACCTAATTTTTTTGCATTTGTTACCTAAAGGTACAGATTTAGAAATGTAATAGTTTAATATCCCTTTAAAAGTGGTCCACATCTGCTCAGTGTCTTTACCTAGAAACAGTTCCCCCCCAAACTATGAGCATAAAATTAGCTTTCCTAAAGTTAAATGTTTTTGTTAATCCAGTGCACTTTAGTTTTTTGCAACCTATATTAAATGACACTATATCATGTTCACTATTCCCTAAGCTTCCCATTACCTTCATCTCCAAAATGAGCTCAGGGTTATTAGATATCACCAGATCAACAACGCATTCTGTCTAGTAGAAACTTCTACTTCTGTGAGAAAGAAAATGCTCATATAGGAAATTTAAGAACTTTATACCTTTTGAGATGCTGGCAGTTCCCTTACTCCAATCTATGTCAGGGTAGTTAAAATCCAAACAAATAGAGGAATTGTACCGGCACTCACTATCTCTCCCGATCTTTGTATACTCCGTGCACGTCCGAGGGTTTCACAGCAACACACATAGATAGGATGGCACTTGCTTTTCTAAATTATTTCATCATCGTTAAAACAGAGGCTCTTCTCTGCCAAAACGCTCACCATGGCAAACAGTGTACAACTAGCAGGTCTGACGTTTCGGGTCACATGACCCTTTTTTAGTTAAAATCCCCCAAAACCAGAACATGCCCCATACCAGCAGCCTTCGCCAACTGCATATGGAGATTCATTTCCACCTCCTCCTCAGAATTTGGCGGCTTATAACATACTCCAACAATTAATTTACCTACTTTCTTGCTTCCTGTACACATTTCCACCCATATTGTTTCTGCCGTATCGTTTACTCCCCCATCTATTCCATTTTACATTTGGCTTCAATTCCTGTTAACATACATACATACATCCTCCTCCTCCTTCTTATTAACTCTGTCATGTCTAAATAGGAGGATCCTTAATATTTAATGTCCAGTCGTGTGAATCATTAAGCCATGATTCTGCTTATACCAATTAAATCAACCTTTCCTTTAAAGCTATTATTTCAAGTTCGCGGGTTTTCCAGCCAGAATTCTTGCATTTGTAAACATACATTTTAGATTATCAATTGATTTACTTCCATACATGGTCGTAAATGCCTCCTTATCCTCTATGTTCCCCCTTCTCCATTACGTTGTGTTTAATAGCCCCCTGATCCCTAACTTCTCTATCTACCCTGTGTAGTTAAACGTACCCTCCCCCATACCTAGTTTAAAATCTCCTCCAACCCCCTAGCCATCTTCTCCCCCAAAACAGCTGCACCATCACCATTGAGGTGCAATCCGTCCCTACTAAAGAGCCTGTAGCCAACAAGAAAAGTCAGCCCAGTTCTCTAAAAACCCAAACCCCAAACTCTCTACACCACTCTTAGCCACACATTATACCCATGAGCTTCCGTTGCCTCCCTAGCGTAGCACGTGGCTGCGGTAGTATTTTGAAATCACACCCTTGAGTCCTTGCTTTTAACTTGGCCCCTAATTCTCGGAGAATCATTTTTAAGGACCTCACCTCCACCTCTAACTTTGTCATTGGCACCAATGTGAACCAAGACCGCGGGGGTCACTCCCAGCCCCACCCAATAATCTGTCTACACAATCCACCACATGTCGAACCCTAGCACCTGGCAGACAACACACTGTTTGGAATGCAGGGTCTTGGCGACAGATTACCCTATCTACCCTTCTAATAATGGAGTCCACCACCTGCCTTCGTTCCTAGCCCCCAGTTCTCCCTCCCTTATATTGGAGATGGCCGTCCCCTGGACGGCTGTGATGTCCACTGTCAAATCCGTAACTGACAGTTACTAACTGGAAGAACCAGGAAGCAGAAACGGGAAACAGGACATTGTGTAGGATTTCATGCTAGACTTATATATTTCAGATTTCAAACTATTATCGTTTATGGTTTTGAGGGATGATTTACCTGTATGTAAGTTTTCATTTTGGGGCCCTTTAAACTAGGGAATGCTTGCCCCTGCATATATCTTCTAAACCAGATCACATACAGATCATATGCAATGAAGCATTTGGACCAGATGGTATACATATTCTAACCTAATGGGCAATTATACTCCCCTGACCCACACTCCTCCTACCATTCGTATGGAGGGCGATTGTCTAACACATAGATTCTCAACTCCTGTATCAGTTTGAGAAAGTCTTTTGTGAATCTGTTTCTCACCGTGCCAACATTTATAGTAAGAAATTGATGAATGGGAATGTGTGCTCTCAAAAGAGAGCATTTTACAGTCCTGTCAAGTTCACCAGCTCATTGCCATGTGCCCAATCTCTGCCCTCTCAACTGTCATTTTTTTTTTTTTTTTTTTTTAAGTTTGTGCAGATACTTCCTGTCTTTCCCTGCATTAAGTCACAAGTATTCAGAGGCATGCTCTGCCCCTGGGGACATGAGAGGTGCAGAGGGTCAAATGATGTCACTCAAGGTACAGGAAGCCGTAAGTTTGAAATCTCTCCTATATCACACAAGGGGAATGTGGAAGATATACCGCTCGCAATATCAATTCTCGAGCAACAGTTTGACAGCTTTTCAAAAACAATCACGACTCTCTGACCAGAGAGCTACATCATGGCCTGGCAGACCTATGCACAGAACTTACCCAAACTGAGATTGGCTAGACGACATGGCAGAATTTGTCAGACAGGGTGATACAGCTGAAGCCAACCTTCAATCTGAATTAGAGAAAATGGTGACTAGGCAAGAAGACCATGAATAAAAGGAAAGATGACAGAACGTTCGCTTAAAAAGGGAAAATGGGAAGGGTATGTCACTCACAAAGGTACCCCTGACTGGCTCCCTTGGCATTTTTTTTTTTTTTTTTTTTTATTGCCCATAGTGGAAACATATATATTCCCCAACCATCACTTTTTTTTGTTGATCTTCGCTCCTATTCTTTAGATCTCAATCTGAAACATCTTACTTCTTTCAGCTTTCTCGTAAGCAGTTTTGCTGTAAGCTGAATGGTTTTTGACAGTTGGTGTGCTGTATACTGTATGGAGTATTGACAGTTGGTATGTGGGAAAATAGGTCAGTGGTCAGAGCCTGAGAAAAAAGTACTTTATTGAAGTCATGCAGCAAAACACACCTCAGAGTAAGTGCTACTTACACATATTTATTTATAGATTAAGATGACACAAAGTCATTTTTTCAGCATACGTACACTTTAAGGGGGATTTCAGATGGAGAATTAACTACCTACCTACAGGATCTTTTCCACAAAATAGCACCACAAATCCTAGAAAAGGAATGGCACATGGATCTGGCACATAGAGCTCTGGGACCCAAACCTGCAACGATCCCAGGCTCTAAAGATGTTATCACCCGGCTTCATTACTACACAAGCAAAGAGGCCTTGCTACAAGCCACATGCAATAACTCCTCCTCATAAAGTAGCAACCATACAAATATACAGCAATCTTTCCCCATTAACACTGGCCAAGAGATGCCAATTGCGACCAATTACCCCTACCCTGTGAGATAACCAAATACCTTACAAATGGGGTTTCCAACTTCGCCCTGTGCAACGGGGAGGACCGCAATTATCAGTAGAAACATTTAAAAAAGACGTTGTCTCATCCAGCTAAACCTAAGAATGGTAATATCTATCTACACTTGTGTTGACACCCGTATATTCTGTTTTGACTGTATTCTACAAATTGACTCCCGCTATCCATCCCCACCCTACATGGTTCTGAACATCTAAAATGCAATATGCTATAGAGCCAAAATTCCTGAACTTTGTTAAATTTGGATAACAAACTTTGCCTTGTGCCCACACTGTCAACCCACCGAGCAACTGTCAACCCCGCCCCCTCACACTATAACACAATATTCTATAGACTATAATTTTAAATGTGTACTGTTTAAAGGGTCATGTCCACCCCAAAACTATATCCCCCCCAACTACTGGCCCCACCATGTAGTTAGTTTTAACTTACTCTCATCCCAACTCCATCTGGTTCTCCTGTAGTCCCCCCCCCAAAGTTCCAAACTGCCCACCAAGAGGCTAGCGGTCCACTATAGGACACTGCCTGCTACCTGGCCTCCCGGAGATTTCCTGCCATGCGTGCTGCAGCCCTTCTCCCTCCCTCCCTCCCCCTCCCTCTTCCTCCCTCTCTCCCTCCCGTTCTATTCCCACCCCCTAGCATTATAAACCCCCTTAATATCTCTCCCCCATGTCCCCCAGCCCAACCGCATGTTTTTTTTTTAAAAAGCTCCCCAACTCTTACTGTACCTCTCCGCTTTCCTCCGCTGCACTGAATGAACCGGCAGCCGCGTCCGTGATTGGCTGCCGCTCAGCCAATCACAGACGTCTACTGTGCCGGTCCCGCCCTCCTGCTTGCATTCTCGCAAGCAAGGGCCGGCAGTGCGGCGGAGGATCGAGGGGAGGTAAGTAAGAGTTTGGGGAGCTTTTTGAAAAAAAACAAAACATGCGGTTGGGCTGGGGACATGGGGGAGCAGAATATTAAATTCTATTTAGGGGTGGACATAGCTTTAATGTTATTGTTTTTTTTTATAAGTTTTGATAGACTATGCAAGACTTAATTATTACTAAATGGTGATGCATATCCTTTATATCTGCATATAAATGTTAAAATAAATACCTAAGCTATCTAAATTATTAAACTTATATCTTTAAATGTAAAGGGCTTAAATTCAATAACTTAATGCTGGCTACTCCTAAAGGAAACTAGATCCCTAGGTGCCGATGTACTGTTTCTTCAAGAAACCAACATGGCAAACTCAGACTTTTTCAGATTTATAGTTCACCGCTACCCTACTGCTATAGTATCTGCCCCAAACCTAGGCCAAATTAGCTTTATCTCCAAGATACTTTATCAGAATGGCCCATATATTATGCCCTATAAAGGTTATAGGTGGCGACTTGTGGTTTTCTCCTCAATTGTCTACAGATTAGTTATTTCCTAGGCCACTTAGAACTGAAACTGTTGAACTATCTAGGAAATTCTGACAACTGATCAGATCACATACTGTAGTTTGTACGATGCATGGAGGGTTGATCATCCCACAGAAAAGAAATATTCTTTTTACTCCGCTGCATTAAACCCTTTCTAGACTTGATAATTTCTTTATCTCAAGTCCAGGACTTAAAAACTGGCATCCTCTAGTATTACACAAATAACTTGGTCTGATCATTGTCCAATAGAACTTCAAATGGAATTTGACACATTATTAAAATTCTAGGAGGTGGTAGACTCAGTGAAAACCACCTTAAAGGAGAACTAAACCCAAAATACAAAGGCAGCTCCACAGACTCTATAACTGTCACTTAGTAAAACCATTTGTTTCTCACCTCTGAATTCTGCCTCTTAGTGTAGAAATCATTTATAGAACATTTCTGAGTACTGGCAATCTATGATGTCACGGCTGGCTTATAGTGTTGCCTCTTCCTGGTGGTCCAGGTACCAAAACTCCTTCTGCACATGGACATCGGAGCAGGGTTCACTGTTTCAACCTGTACATGCAACTTAGCATAAGGGAGGAGAGGGAAACAAACACAAGGTAGTAGTTACCATGTGCAGAAGGAGTTTTGGTACTGGACCACACCAGGAAGAGGCAAACACTATAAGCCAGCCGTGAACACATAGATTGCCAGTACTCAGAAATGTTCTAAAATGATATTCTAAACTAAGAGGCGACAGAAATTCAGAGGTGAAAACAATGGTTTTACTAAGTGACAGTTTATAAGTCTGTGGAGCTGCCTTTGTATTTGGGTTTAGTTCTCCTTTAAGGTGGTTTTTTCACTGGTCATACCACCTCTAGAATTTTAATAATGTTGTCAAATTCCATTGAAGTTCTAGTTGGACAATGATCAGACCAAGTTTTTGTGTAATACTAGAGGATGCCAGTTTTTAAGTCCGGACTTGAGTAAAGAAATTATCAAGTCTAGAAAGGGTTTTATGCAGCGGAGTAAAAAGAATATTTCTTTTCTGTGGGATGATCAACCCTCCATGCATCGTACACAACTACAGTATGTGATCGATCAGTTGTCAGAATCTCTAGATAGTCAACGTTTTCAGTTTTCTAAGTGGCCTAGGAACATAACTATCTGTAGAACATTAGAGGGAAAACCACAAGTCGCCACCTACTAAACCTTATTAGGGCAATAATATATGGGCCCATTCTGAAAGTATTCTTGGAGATAAAGCTAATTTGGCCTAGGTTTGGGGCAGATACTATAGCAGTAGTGGTAGCGGTGAACCATAAATCTGAAAAAGTCTGAGTTTGCCATGTTGGTTTCTGTGAAGAAACAGTACATCGTGCACCTAGGGATCTATTTTCCTTAGGAGTAGCCAGCATTAGTTATTGAATTTAAGCCCTTTACATTTAATAGATATAAGTTTTAATAATTAGATACTTCGGTATTTTATTTTAACATTTTATATAGCAGATATAAGGATATGCATCACCATTTTAGTAATAATTAAGTCTTGCAATAGTCTAATCAAACTTATAAAACAAAAACAATAACATTAAAGGCTATGTCCACCCCTAAAATAGAATTTAATATTCTGCTTCCCCATGTCCCCCAGCCCCAACCGCATGTTTTGATTTTCAAAAAGCTCCCCAAACTTTACTTACCTCCCCTCGATCCTCCGCCGCACCTGCCGGCCCCTTGCTTGGAGAATGCAAGACAGACGGGGCGGGACCACGGCTAGTCTCGCCGCCGAGTGTATTGGCTGACGCGGCAGCCCCAATCACGGACGCGGGCTGCCCGGTCATCAGTGCACAGCGAGGGACCCAAGCGGAGATGGTAAGTTAGGTTTTGGGGAGTTTTTAAAAAAACAAAACATGCGTGGTTTGGGTGTGGGCGGACATGTGGGAGCCGAGAATATAAGGGGGTTTAATGCTAGGGGGAGGGGATAGCTTACCCGCCCCCAGAACAGGTTTTGATTGGAGATGGGAGGGACGTCTGTAGAGGCGAGGGGGTGAGGGTTCCCCCCCCAGGGGTTTAGGGAGGCGGGTGAGAAAGGTACCCGTTTGGCACGCACGCATGGCTACCGGGAGATCTCGGGAGTTCCCGATTGTTTTGCCCATTTGGGGTAGCAGGCGCTGTCTATATGGACCTGCTAGCCTCTTGGTGGGCAGTTTTTGGATACTTTGGGGGGGAGAATGGGGACTACACCAGGAGAAACAGATGGACCCCTCCTTTCCCCTTTAGTGTGGGATCCTGTGAGGTGTTTTTTTAATTAAATATTCTACTACCATTGGTGTTTTTTTTGGCCAGTATTGTACGTGGGGGGATTATAGTTTGGGGGGGTGGACATGCATTAAACAGTACACAGTTAACCCTAAAATTATAGCTTTATAGAATATCTGATGTTTATTATGCGTAGGGGGCACGGAGGTTCCCGGTGGTTGTTCGTGACTTGTGGCGTGGTTGTCACAGTTTGAGGGTGGCACAACTTGGCAAAGGTTGCCGTATCCAAATTAACAAAGGCCAGGAATTTTGGTCTATAGCACATATTGCATTTAGATTTCAGACCATGAGGGTGCCCCCCTGTGGGTTATGGATGTTAGCGGGTAGTCATCCAATTGTAGAATACGATCACAAAAAGAAATCGGGGTATTCCTCGTCAACACAAGGTAGATAGATATTACCATTCTAGGTTTAGCTGGAGTATGAGTGGACAGTATTTGAAAGGTATAATGATATATTGCCCAGGGTACTCAACCGTTGGGGGGAAGGTGTTAACCCTTTTCATATGTATTTAGGAAGCAACTTGTTAACCCTTTATATTTGTGAGCTTTTCTGCAAGAGACTATCATGCTCATTTACCCAGACTCGCTGGGCAGATATATGGAGTTAAAAGTCGTGCTAGCCAGTTTGCTACCGGTTAGCGCGACTTTAACTCTGTATTAGCGTTGGATGCGGGGGTTATGCAGAAATATCAGTATCGCGTTGTAGCTCAGGATTTTAATGCCAGAAAATAGCTGGCGTTAAAATCCTGCAGTGGGTAAATGCTTTACCGGGATTTACCCACATTCGCAAACATGATTTTAAATGGTGAACAGGACATTTACTCACAGCAATATCGGCTGTAAATGATCCTGCGTGTCTTTGTATGTGTTTATTTCTGCACTCTACCATTTATATTAATGTATGTATTGCTGCAATGTACATTTAGGGCACAGACACACTGCAACGCATCTGAATTCCACAAACAATCGCATGCCATTTACATGCGCTTGCGATTTGTCCATTTTCATTCTGAAAATACATGTAATTGCAAGATTGCAAGTTTTTGGTGCGTTGCGGTGATTTCAATACAATTGGTAAATCGCAATCGCCTGAAAAACACGCTTGTGTGGCCTAGCCCTTAGAAGTGTAATGCAAGCTGCATTGATTTCAGTTTAGCCATGCAGCATGTATTTAATGCAATGGAATTTAGCTTAGCAGCAAGTCAATTTCCTGAGGCTGTGGCCCCACTTAAGTGCAAGGGAGGACGCACGTTCGCAATAATGCACGCTTCCATACATGGGTGTTGCGCTTCCAAAATTGGACCCTAGCTGAGCGCTTGCAATACAGAACAAAAATGGTGATCGCATGCACTCCAATACCACACTGAAACACACCTGCTGCATTAATTTTATATAACATCTTTGCATCCCTGTAACAGTACCCCTTTAATTTGCATTCCCTCCAATAATTCCTATTAATATGGACATTTATAAAAACAACATGGTGATGAGCTGCAAGTGGTATACCCTCCAACATTCCCCTTTAATAAGTACACTTATAGAACACGGTGCAGTTCTGCAGGTGGAGGATAATATAATGGCATTTCTCTGTGTAATGCATTTCTTAGCTTAGCTCTGTACTACAGTTTGTTGTTTTTATACAGACCGCTAAATTAAAAACACACTCTTCCTACCTCCAACATTCCCTTTAATAAGGTACACTGATGAGAAATGCATTGCACAGAGCTGTGCTAAGATCAGGTTCACTTCACTATCATCCCCCTACAGGGCTAGCAACGCATTTATTTACCCCAGTGAAAGTGGACGAAATGCTCCCCTTTTTAAGGGCTTACACCGGAAGGCGTTGATAATTGAAGATGGGTTTAAACAAGGTTTTTGGATACCTTTTAATACCCATTCCTGCTGTAGATTAAATGTTAAAAATTTAAGATCTGTATTAGATCAGTCTTCTATTGTTGCTGAAAATTTGGCATATCTTGGGTTTTAAATTGAATGGACAATATTTTTATGATAAATGCCTACCGATGGGCTGTAGCCCATCTTGCTTCTATTTTGAAATATTTTCCACTTTTATCGAATGGGTAGTAGCTAGTGTTTTAGGTTCTCACAGGGTATTGTAACCTCCAAATTGGTTCCTTTGCCACCTGGGCTTCTCAACAGTCAATAATCACAAACAAACAAACTGCAGTAGGATACACCAAAGTCTGTTGCAAAAAATTGTTCCTCTTTATTCACCCAATATGTGAGATACAAGCAACGTTTCGTGTGGACCTCCACCCTTTATCAAGCCAAAAAACAAGTGACCACAGCAAACTTAAAGGACAATTATACTCACCTCCCCCTCATTCCTTTCCCCTCACTCCTGCAAAGTACTGGCACTCTGCAAGGAGGCGTGTCTTCCCATTGGCTGCCTCCCGGACTGTCACTGCCAGTGCCAGTGGGGAGGATCGGACCGGAGCGACGAGGGAGATTACAAGTAAGTAGTGCAGGACTTTTGTAAAGAACCCAGAGGTGAGGACTTAGCATTTTAGGTCCTCACCGTAGGTAATTTGCAGGAATGGATCGGGGAAATGGTAATTATAATTGTCCTTTAAATACAGTGTTTCCTCCACCTTGTGGGCAGGACTATCCAATTAATCCATCATAACACTCAATTAAACATGATTTAACCTGTGTTGAACCCTATGCATACATATGTACTGTATAAACATGCACTTTAACAATATTCACTTTGAAGATAGGTGTTTTTTGGATAATATACACTTTAATATGGAATTGTGCAATGGATTGTATGTATATAGGTATGCATAGGGTTAAACACAGGTTAAATCATGTTTAATTGAGTGTTAATGATGATTAAAGGATAACTGTATTGCCTCAATGCATTTTTTTTTAAAAAATGCTTTCAAAAGAGTAAAGGTAAGCAGCCTTCCCCATACATTTTCTCCCTGATTTTGAGCTTCTCTCTGCCTTCAATTAGTCATACTGTGAAGGGGGCGTAACGATTCTGTCTGCCTGTAACTGTCACTCAAAGCTAGCATGCGAGAAAACACTCCTCCACCCCACCCTTGGTCAGCTTGATTATGTAGGCTGTACATCCAAGCAATCGAACAGTTCAAGTTTGTTTGACTGGCAGAGGAGGAGGAGGAGGAGGAGAGAGGTTTTAACAGACATTCCCACCAGCCAATGACAAGTGATATGTTAACGATGGCCCTGGGCCTTCAAGGAGGTGGGCTTTTAGCGCTCATCTTTGCTGTGTGATATCTAAGGGATAGCAGCAAGGTTGTAAATGAAAGTAAGCGATTTCAGCTGCTGGAAGTGTGGACATGTAATGGGGGTAATGTTATTTTTTTTTTATATTGTTGTCCTTTAATTGGATAGTCCTGCCCACAAGATGGAGGTAACACTGTATTTAAGTTTGCTGTGGTCATTTGTTTTTTGGCTTGATAAAGGGTAGAGGTCCACCCAAAACGTTGCCTGTATCTCACATATTGGGTGAATAAAGAGGAACAATTTTTTGCAACAGACTTTGGTGTATCCTACTGCAGTTTGTTTGTTAGTGTTTCAGGTTCAACATATTTGTTGCATTATTTAGATTTTTTATTCATTGGCCCCCAACACTCTAATTGCTACTTAAAACTCTTTAAAGCCTTTATGTTCATCACTGAAAAGTTCGGTATTCCCGTGGCTAACGAAAAAACAGTTCAACCATGCACAGAGTTTAAATTTTTGGGCATCAATAAATTCAGTATTCAGTAGTTCTGTCCTTTTCTCTGCCGTTTAGTAAAGTAGTGAAGCTCAAAAAGTTGACAGCTGAGGCGTTTATTAGGTCATCTAAACTTCGCTTGTAAAGTTTTACCAATGGGCCAGGCATTTAATCGCCAGCTCATGGATAGAACAATTGGCATCAGCAATCCATTAGCTTAGGCCATGAGGTAAAACAGGACTTGAATATCTGGCAAATATTTTTAGAAAACTTCAATGGTAACACCAGATGGCAGGACGAATTTTTAGACAATGAGTGCCTTAAATTGTTTACAGACTCAGCGGCTTCCGTTGGTTGTGGTGGTTACTTGCGTGGTGGCTGGTTTTCAGTCAGGTGGACCCTATCGTTGGCTAAGTCTCCTGAATTGTCCAATTTGGTTTACCTTGAAATAATTCCCATCTATTTTTCCCTGTGCTTATGGGGTCAGGAATTAAGCAATAAAATGGTGATGATTAATTGCGACAACATGGGGGTAGTACAATTCATTATCATCTAGATCCCCGGCGGTCATTAAAGTGTTGAGGCAAATTGTATTAAAATCTCTTCAATGTAATATATGGATAAAAGCCTACCACATCCCTGGTTATTGTAATAATCTTGCTGATGCCTTATCACAACAGTTTAATTCTTCCTTACTAGAAAGGAAGAATTGTTAAGAAGATCGATTAAGAAGTTAATTGTTAAGAAGATCGATTTCTGCTCGTTCATGGTGTTCTTATAAGGCAGCATGGGAAAAATGGCTATTGTTTAAATAAAACATTGGTGATAAGAGTGATTTAGATTGCTTGCTGTTGTTTTTAATTTCCCTATTTGTGTTAGGTATGGCAGCAGCCACCATTAAGAAAAAATTTGCTTACCGGAATTATAAACTGAATTTCAGTAAGCAATACGATAATATTTTCATCATAAAACAGTTGTTGAAAGGGATTTCTAGGTCTAGACCTACTGTGGACTCTCTCAGACCCATCACGTTCCATATACTTACAAAAATGTTGTCCTCACTGGATTCTATTTGTAGTTCACGTTATGAAATTGCCCTCTTTCGGTTAGCATTCCTCCTAGCATTCTTCTTAGCATTAAAAATTAGCAAGCTGGTCTCACCTTCTAAGTCAACCCCAGGTGGTCTTAAATTTTCTGAAATCCAGCTTTACAAGAGTAAGCTCAGGGTTCTTATTGCCAGGTTAAAAATGGATCCCGAAGGCAGAGATAAAATTAGATGGCTAGGTAAATTTGACAACTTTAACTTATGCCCAGTGTCTGTCTTTTTAGAGTTCAACACAAGGCCCTCTATTGATACACTCTGATAAGATAAAGAAGTTAGGGTGTTGGGATTCAGCTAGATACAGTACAAGTCATATGTTCGTCTTTCCTCAGTGCAGTCTGTTTAATTTTATTTCATTCCAGGCAGGAGACGGCTGAAAACATGGATATTAGGACATTCGTTCGTTTTCTGGGAAAATAGAAGGTCTATTCTTCAGGAGTGCAAATTCATTGGATGGGTCTGCGGGAGCTACATGGGAGGACTTGTTCCCTATGCTTTCTAAAGCGTCCAATTTGTGGGGTCGTCCTGATATCATTGTCCTTCATTTGGGAGGCAATGGTATCGGTGTGTTAAAAACCTTTGAATTAATTAAGCGTATCTGCAGGGATATTGCACATGTTAAATTCATGTTTCCTAATTTCAAAAGAGAGGATATAGGGCACTTTGCATTGTGCGTAAATCTCAAGTAGAGTAGAGGTGCAGAAAAAAACTATAAATATGTAGATGTATACACTAACTAGAGAAATACTGAAAAGAAATATATAGGCTGCAACATTCTGTATAGTGTCAAACTTAAAGTCCTTTTTACAGAAGGGATATAATAAAAACACTTAAAAACACATACAGGGTTAACACCTCACAGTCAAGATTCAAGTCATAATATATCAAGACATTAATATAAAAGACCTTTGTATAGCCAGTAATAAACTATGGTTACATATAGCTACCAGTCTCCTGTCTTATCGGTCAGTGCCGTCCATGTGGTGTCTGGTGGGTGAGACCCTGTATGAAGGCAAAGCATACAGGGTTCAGTGTGTTGCAGCCTATATATTTCTTTTCAGTATTTCTCTAGTTAGTAAATTCATGTTTCCTAATACAATTTTGGCCTGGTCAGAAATAATTCCACATTTATTATGGCTGAATGTCCCAGATTTGTTTCCTTTGGAAAAGTGTTGTAAAAAGATTAACTGTAACCTATGTAAGTTTGCTTAAGGCCTACAGAATTTAATAGAGGACTGTTTGTAACAGGCTTACCTTGGCCAGTTGTTAAGCAATGGCCATGGTGTGGAGGGTGCATATATAAATTTGGCTATGGAGGTTATAGCCATATTGGTTGTTCATAAGTTTCCAAGTCTGGGGTAAGCTATAAACCAGCATGAATGAATTTTTAAACTCTGGTTATTTGTGAGTAAATTAATAAATAAATTATTAAAGCTGCGGCCAAATTCCTCCAACCTCTAAATTGTTGTATTGTCCATTTATTATGTTGTGTGTTCGTTTAATAGTGCAGCTTAACATTCCCATGGTGATGAAACGGCTGGCTAGCCATTTCTTATACACGGGATGGGGGCTTCCATGTTTAGTAAGGGTTTCCCTTACAGCGATCTGCCCAAGGATAGTGACGTTAGCTTACTTACCTGGAAGCCTTCTCCGATTGGCTGGTCCCGCTGTGAAGCTTTGGGCGCGAACTTCAGTTTTCAGCCTGACAGCCTGTGGAGAGAGAGTGCAGAGGCTAAGAGAGGTGCGTAAAACACCCACTCAGCCAGCCGTTTTAATACTTACCTGTTAAATATCTGTATGAACATGTGATATATATAAAAAATGAATTAATTAATTAATTAGGTTTTTTTTTAATTTTTTTTTTTTTTGTGAAGTTTTAGTATGAAATTGGTTGGTTTTTATCAATTGGGTGTCCCCAGAGTAAAATACAAACTCAAACGGTGGTGGCAGGGAAGGTTGCATATATATATATTACAAATCAAGCAAGCAGAAACATACTAGCCCATTCGCGCAAACCCTCATATGTATTGCTTCTCGAGTCTGGATAAACTAGGGATCACTGCTGTGAACCATGTATTTAGCATGGAACCGGTATGCAGGTTACACAGAGAATGCTTTCTGTAAGTCGAATGTAGCAGGTAGATCAAAGGCAGGTGAACCAAAAGCTCAATAGGTAAGTCAAGGGTAAGCTAATTGGGCTTGATAGTTCATGTGTAAGAGATCTCATGAGGTAAGTAAAGGTTGGACTTGATGGACGTATGTCTTTATTCAACCTCAATTACTATATTACTATGTCACTATGCTAGTACAAAGCTTCAAGGTAGGGAAGTGTCCATCCTCATGCTTGTCTCCTGACTCCTCGCATCATGATCTTGCCCAGGATTTACCAGCTCCACGAGCAAGTAAAAAAACTACATACCAACAGGCTATCACCATCATCTGCCTCCACGCAACAACCAACAACAAAAGTCCTCATACCTTCTTCTGGGTCTGACAATTAAAGTGGAACTGTGGTCCAAAATGACTTGAGGTAAATTGATAGGAATTGCTCCCCTAAGAATTTTTGCAATTTATTTCCATTGTTTATTTTGCATAGTTTTGAAGATATTTACATTTTTGTGTGTGATATGGCAGCAGCATCACCAGATCCCCTACACTTCCTGCTTCCTGCTCTGAATCTGTCAGTCAATCTGTCCTGTGTCGTCTCCTCCCCTTTGCAGCCCCCCTGGTCCCTCCCATTCCTGGACCCCATGGTTCCTCCAGTTGCAGGCCCCCCATGGTCCATTATCTTACAGCCCCACGTGGCCCCGCCCACTCGTGGACGCTGTGGCCCCGTGCCACAGCATGAACTCTGCCTGAAAAGGCTGTTTTCACACAGTGAAAGAGAAGGGCTGTAGATTCCCTTACCTTCTCTGTCAGGACTTTACATAGCAGAGAGGAGGAGGGATTTCCTGTCTCCCTCACACACTGAGGGAGTCTGAGGCTGTGCTCGCCGGCGGCACTGTGCAGGAGAAGCCTTAGGAATGTCACATGTCAGCCTCCCACCCATTAACTTTCTGGTCAGTCATTTCTGTATATCTTGGGCTGTGGAGCACGTAGAGAGGTGGTTGATGGCTCGTTTTAAAGGTAGGAAACTGGCCTTTCATTTAAGCTTAACTTGTTTGGAGACCACAGTTCCCCTTTAAGGTGTCTGAATGTCTTTTAAAGTGCATGGTGTGCACATTAAGAAACTTCCAAAATGGTACCTATATAGTTGCATATAGTTCCATTCCTCCTAGATATCAGAACTATTATATTTATCCATAACCACTAAAAACGGACATTCAATGTGTATATATACAGAATTACACCCGGGATTGCTTTCATTTAATACTGATTATGACTAATATAAACATCTTTTTACTTCTAACACTGTATGTATGTTAATTAAATTAATTACCTCTGTACCAGAAGTAACATAAATGACATAAGTTATGTTGCAATCATGCCCACTCTCCCACTGGGGACGCACAAGACGCACTCTTTGCTTGGCCAGTGGTGTACGTGACCTAATGTCAAGGTTATAGAAAAAATCCTTTTGCCACACAGAGGGGGTGATTGGACCAGAATACTGGATACTAGGAAAATATACTGGATATACCATCTTGGCATGAGCGTCCCTTCTGGACTTAAAGTCAGGTGGGATATTTCCCATTTTAATTAATCCTATGTGATTTTTTTATAATCTTTTTATATTATAAGTTGGTACTTACTGATGCTGCATATTTGTGTTCTGTTACTTTAAAAATGTTGGAGGTATGTTATATTGTCCCTATAAGAGCACACTTGTATGTATCCCTGTTTATGCCAATGAGGAAGGGCACATGTCTGAAATGCGTCAGGCAGCTGTACCTTTTTTAACCATGCTTGGAAGGTGCAGAATTTTTTTTCTTTTTGCTGTATAGCTAGTAGCAAATGTCTGAAACCAAGTTTCCCCCCTATAAGAAATACATACTGTACAGTAACATATAGGAAATCCACAGCAGGCAATTCCTTGCTCAGAGCTAAAAGCATGTGCTAAAAAGGAATATTAGGAATACAGGATATCTATATTTTTCTACTATATAATGGTGATTTTTTTTTTAGATGTTTGATATAGGTTAATAAATTGTAAAACCGCCCTCCAGCCTGAATTAACTTGCATTAGTTGGGTTTAGTTAATTGGACTACTAACCTGATATATGTATGGGAATATGGCTTTGGGAGTGCCTATGGAGTTATTCCTCATAGTAGGTGAATATACTGTTTCCATCTTTCTTTGGATGGTATTTTGGTATTAGTAAACAAATAAGGGAAGTTGTATCAGGTGTAGTGAACATTGACCTTGAGCTGATATTCTGTTTTCTAGGGTGTCTGTGGCTTCTTGAGCTATGTACAATATTTTTTTATAATATAGATGTAATGTTCACACTTGGTATAGTTCAGACTATAGAAGGATCTCTGTAATTCATCGAGCTGTGCACAAAATTTAGTACAAAGAGCAGGTACTATGTTAATGGGAAAGAAAGCCTGTCTCTGGGAGGAAGGGAAATGCTGAACACATCTGTGGTACAGAGCATACAGTCTGTGATCCCGCCTCCTTTCTGTAGCCTGCAGTAAATGGAATTGCTTTCTTTTCCTTTTCTGATCATACGGCTGACATGTAAAGACCTTTTTCGTTTCTATTCTGCTTGCAGATTTCTGTTGCTGTGTTGCATAAACATTGCAGAATATTCCAACTGACTTCCAGTGCTGTGGATGCAGTGAATGAATAGCTCATCTATTTCAGCCCCTTTAAAGATTTTCTGACTTGCAGTGACATGAAATGTAAGTTTTCAGCCCGAAATCTGTAGATGGCAGATGTCTTGCCTATCGTCTTTTTGGGAGCCAGGAGCCAGCAGGTTAATCTATCTATCTATCTAATCTGTAGAATTATTTATCCTAAGCAATTTACAGTTATGTGTAATGGCTTTATTGTGGATGTTGTTGGATTGCGGATGTCTATTCCCTAACACATTTGCATATGTTAACCGAAAGTTAAACTTTCTCATTTTTTCCTGCTCTTATTTGAAACCATTCCATAAACTGAAATGTCAACTATGAACTTTAAGAAGATGTAGCTAATAATCACCAGGGCTGCAGTTTTACTGTAATTTTATGTCAGTATTCATGAAATTGCCATTGTCTCTGGATTAACACTCATTTCCTACTCTTTCTATTCATGCTGTTCTTTGTTTGCCTTTGCAGATTTCACTCCATTACACTGTGGGTCTTGCTCGCACCATTAAACAGTGTGAACTCTAGACAGAAAAACAAAAAAGAGAGGCAGAACATTACAAGCTTATGCAACATATCATTGATAACCATCCAGACATGGCTACTGCTATTTTGGCTGGAGAAAAACTCAAGGAACTGATCCTGCCTGGACAGCAGGATGACAAAGCCGGTTCTCTAGCAGCTCTTATGGTGCAGCTCAAGCTTGAACTTCCCTTTGACAGAGTGGTGACCATTGGCACTGTCCTAATTCCTATACTCCTTGTTACCTTAGTCTTCACAAAAAACTTTGCTGGTGAGTCACTTTAGCATCAAAGGTGCACCTTATCTGCATTTCGCAATAGTAAAATGAAATGTATTACTGAGGTAGTGACATCATTTCTCTGAATACATTGGCATAGCCCATCTGTGAAACCATGATTTACATTATAAATTTCTATGCATGCTGTCATTGCATGCTGAACATCTGAACGTG
Source organism: Hymenochirus boettgeri (assembly GCA_019447015.1). Classification (NCBI taxonomy): domain Eukaryota; kingdom Metazoa; phylum Chordata; class Amphibia; order Anura; family Pipidae; genus Hymenochirus; species Hymenochirus boettgeri. The sequence goes on from CM033473.1 coordinate 134,248,567, forward strand.
GATACCTGTAATTGTCTCACTGCTTTGAAACATAACCCATCCTTCTTGAGGATACCCCACAATTAGGAACTAGTTGGGTATCTGTTGTTAGGGAAATTAAATTGGCAGAAAAAAATATACCTATGTGTGCTTTCTGTTAGATAGGCTGGCCAGGGATACAGTGGTGTAACTAGGAATCACTGGGACCCCCAGCAAAACTATGATGGGACCCCTATCCCTGCTTTATCTACAGTGGTTTTCTGGAGGCTATATCTGTCATAGTAAAAATAAGAAAATGAGGCCCTGCAGATGCAAGGTCTGCTCCCCCAGTGCCCCTGCAGGGATATCAAGCATTTGATTTAAGGGAAACGGATTAGACTTGACGTTAAATTTTGAGTTTTAATTGGGATCGATCTGCACCATCAAGCAGCCATCTAAAGTGTATGGGCCGTCTTAGCATCACAAAGATCTATAAACTCAAATGTGCAGCAGGGTAAAGTCTTTCTCCATGCCACAACATTATGAAGCAAAAGTGAGATCATTCTGAAAATGTTCAAAACTACAGCATATCAAAAGACAAGGTGAAAAAGTCTCACTCCAAATGTAGATTTATTAACTAGTGAACCACAAAATCACAACGTTTCGGGGATTTACCCCTTCATCACAAGGCGATGTTCTCACCTTGGCTTTTGATATACGGTATTCCTATGGCCCTTGGGGTGGGGGTCGGAGACATCTGCCATACCAGGCTAAGTGGGCATTTGGGACCTTTTGCTGATACAGTCAAGCATTATGGGGTTGCTTGTTTTATTTTCTTAAAGGATATGTACTCTGAAAAAATAGTTATTTTAAATTGCCTATTATTGGAAACTATAATTCTTTTCAACTATCAAGATACTGCAAAAACTTTTTACAGTTGGTCATACCCACTAGTATAAATGCAATTCAGCTCACCACATCTCCTATAGATTTTGGTTGCCCAGATGTCTGTTTTTGGACATAAATTCAAAATAAAAGTGTGTAGTATAGAGCAACCAAAAACTCAGACAACCCCACAGGTATTGCTATAAACAACCGTGCATTTATTGTGCACACCACAACATGTTTCAGACAGTCTAGGTCCTAGACTGTCCGAAATGCACGGTTGTTTATAGCAATACCGGTGGGGTTGTCTGAGTTTTTGGTCCCTCTATACTACACACTTTTGTTTTGAATTCATACCCACTAGTACCCTCTAACCAATCCTTTTTCAGGACAGAGTAGGCAAGGGAGCATGTGACTGAGATCAGGGGTGTGGCAAGTCACTGTACATACACAGTTATTTCATCCAGTTCTTTAAGTGGTAACATTTACTTTAATACTATTTACTGTATTGCTATTTTACAGTTTATTGGTGTTTTTAGAGGATATATGTTTAGATTCTGGAGTGTAAAAATTTGGGGTTAGTTCTCTTTTAACTCTATGTGCTGCAAAACTTTATAACATGCAGTTATGTGGCTGGTAGTGAATATCCCCAAGGGTACTTTTCCCTTCACACATAATATTTCTTCTCTTAAAGGGCATGCCCATCCCCAAAACTATAATTTGCCCCAGTGCTGGCCCCACTGTGTAGTGTAAAAATCCTTACCTTACCCCTCAGTTCCTTATGGTTCTCCTGCAGTGTCTGTCCAAAATTCTTTCAAAAGTGACGATTAGGAGATGTTTGTGTGTCTGCTTGTTCCTTGTCCTCATTAAGGATGCTGGCATGCAGAGGGGAGCACCCCTTTCCCCTCAGTCCATCCCTTTAGATCCACTGTGGCTGCTTCATCCCCTACCTAAAAAAAACTTTTTATATACTGTAGCCCACCCCCAAACGCAAACTTTGTTTTCTAAAACAAGCAGCAGAAATGCGACTTTACTTTGTTCCCTCGGCTGTCTCACAGCCAATCACAGACGTGGCTGCCGGTCTGGCCCCTGTTTGCAGCTTCTGACAAGAAGTGGACCGGAACAGACAGCAACGGGAACTAAGTAGTGTAAGTACATTTCTGCTGCTTGTTTTAGAATCAAAGTTGGTGGTTGGGGGGTAGGCTACAGTATATAAAAAAGGGTGGACTTACTCTTTAAAGACAAAATTATACACACACACTGCTGAGCAAAGAAACAACATGTGTAAAACCACCTTGAAATTAGGATGTTTTGAAAAGTCATTTTAATATTTCCTGATTAAAACTGTTGATTTATAATTTTTGTTTAATTTCATCTTATGCTCCTTTTAAAAGTTAAGATATTAAATACAAATTTGACAAATTAAATGTCAATTAAGTATCTTACTTTATCATTAATTAAATACTGATCAAGCAGTACATTTCTGCTATAAAGCCTTCTTTGTTGTTACAAAAACATTACATTAAAACAAGGCCACACAATATTAATGTTGACCATTACCTTCCTTTTGCAAAATTCGGCTTGATAAAATAAATACAACATGGAGTCACCTGGTTTCCTTTGTAGAATTAAAAAATGGTTTATCTCAATTGAGTGTACAAATTACTCTATATTCAGTGCATACTGTATAACAAATGTTATATTGGCCATCTGTCCCCCTCAGCCATACTAGAGAAAATGCTTTATTTAAACTGTGTACCTAATGATTCAGGAAGCCTTTGCAGGGAAAATGTTTTTTTAACAGCCATCTATTCTGAGATTATTTTGTTCTAGTAACATTAATGCTACATTATTTATTAAACAGGTAATCAACTACCATGTTAAGGGCAATGTACCAGTTACTTAACTAAGATATTGCATGTCACATTAAGATACCTATCTCTTGAAAGTCTCTCAACTATATCTATGATCAGTTTCTATTGTTACAGAATTTGACAGGGAGAGACACCAGCGAGTGATGGCTTGACACTGCTGGAAATAGATTAGGGAAAGTTTCTGCATTGCAACTTAATTAATAGTTACACAGTAACATAGTATAGGAGGTTAAATAAAGACATATAGTACAACCTTTTTATCCCTTTTTTACCCTTGCCTGCCTTACAATGACCTAGAGTAAGGCACAAAACCACAAATAAAAGAGTATTAAGTAGGGGGAAAAAATCCTTCCTGATAAAAATATAGGGCCTTAGGGCTAGGCCACACTGCTGCGTTTTTTTTTTTTTTTGCGTTTGCGCATGCGTCTTTTTCATATAATTGAAAACGCGGCAACGCACCGAAAACACGCGTTTACGGGTGTGTTGCGATTTGCGTTCCACATTTTAAATCGCAATCGCATGTGTTTTTCAATACTTAATGAAAAAACGCATGCACAAACGCAACGAAATCGCACATGAAATCGCATGCGATTCCATGTGTGATTGCGTTTGCCTTGCAGTGTGGCCGTGCCCTTATTCAAAAAAAAAAAGGAACAACATTTTTTTCCAATGACCCTGCCATTAAATAATCTGTCAGTTTAAAAAAGAACTAAACCCAAAATACAAAGGCAGCTCCACAGACTCTGTAACTGTCACTTAGTAAAACCATTAGTTTCTCACCTCTGAATTCAGCCTCTTAGTGTAGAAATCATTTATAGAACATTTCTGAGTACTGGCAATCTATGATGTCATGGCTGGCTTCTAGTGTTGCCTCTTCTTGGTGGCCCAGGAAGCAAAACACCTTCTGCACATGCTAACTAGCTACCTTGTGTTTGTTTCCCACTCCCTTATGCTAAGCTGTAACAGTTGAACTCAGAGTCCCCACCTGCCAGTGTCTCCCAGCCAATCATCAGAGATAGCAGTGAATATTATTAGCAGATTTTCCTGCAAACAGAGTGGGGGAAGGTGTTAACCCTTATTAATGTATTTAGTAAGAAACTTGTTAACCCTTTATATTTGGGAGCATTCCTGCAAGAGACTGTCAGGCTCATTTATCCAGACTCGCTGGGCAGATATATGGGATTCGCTACGGGATAGCATGACTTTAAGGTCATATTAGCGTTGGATGTGGGGGTTATGCAAAAATCATCCTCGCGTCTTATGCTCACGATTCAATATCACGTTTGCGCTAGTTTTAATGCAAATAGTTGGCGTTAAAATCCCGCAGTGGTTAAATCCCGGTAAGGGCATTCGCAAACATGATATTGAATCGCGAACAGGACATTTACCCAAATCAATATTGTCTCTGGGTAAATGAGCCTGTGTGTCTTTGTATGTGTTTATTTCTGCACTCTACCATTTATATTAGTGTGTGTATTGCTGCAATGTACATTTAGGGCACAGCCACACTGCAGCGCACCTGAATTAACACCTGAATTTGTGCATTTTCATTTTGAAAACGCAAGTTTTTGGTGTGTTGCTGCGATGTCGCAATCGCCTGAAAAACGCACTTGTGTGGCCTAACTCTTAGAAGTGTAATGCAAGCTGCATTGATTTCAGTTTAGCCATACAGCATGTATTTAATGCAATGGAACTTAGCTTTGCAGCAGGTCAATTTTCTGAGGCTGTGGCCCCACTTAAGTGCAAGGGAGGATACACGTTCGGAATAATGCGCGCTTGTGCTCGATTCTGTGCATGGGTGTTGCACTTCCAGAATTCTATCCTAGCAGAGCACATGCAATACAGACCAAAAATGGTGATCTCATGCACTCCAATAGCACATGCGTCGCATGTAGTGGGGTCGGTCCCATAGGCTATTACATGCCGGCACTCCCACTAGCACAATCGGATCGCAAACCGCAATCCAAAACGCACTAGTGGGAGTAGCCCTAAGAGTTTGAATCTTATAGGGAAAGGTGGCAACCCCAGTAGAATTGAACTGACCACTTTACAAGGGACACTTATAAAAACAAAACAGCTCAGGTCTTAGCACAGCTCTGTGCAATGCATTTTACAGGCCACCTTTCCCTTTAAGACCCAAACAAGTATTAAATCTATATGTTGCAGTGCTAAGTACCATTGCATTAAATACAAACTGTATCAGTCTGCATAATGCTTCTAAAGAAAATACTAACAACCTTTTGTTGTGTAGATATTATCAGGCCTATGTAATAAAAGTTGTTAAAATCTGATTGGTTGGGGCACAATTTGCACCATTTTTAAACATAAGAACTTTTAATACATAGGCCTGTATATGTGTCCGGGTCTTAAAGGCAAGCCTAGTTGGAAGAGGGTTTTTGTTTATGCAAAATATCCCACAGGCAGCCCACCTGCTGCATTAATTTATATAACAAGTTTGCATCCCTCTAACAGTACCCCTTTAATTGGCATTCCCTCCAGTAATTCCTATTAATATGTACATTTATAGAAACATGGTGCAGAGCTGCAAGTTGCATACCCTCCAACATTCCCCTTCAATATGTACACTTATAGAACATGGTGCAGTGCTGCAGGTGGAGGATAATATAATGACCCTGATCTTAGCACAGCTCTGTGCAATGCATTTCTCTGTGTAATGCATTTCTTAGCTTAGCTCTGTACTAGTTTGTTGTTATTATACAGACAGCTGAATTAAAAACACACTCTTCCTACATTCCAACATTCCCTTTAGTAAGGTACACTAATGAGAAATGCATTGCACAGAGCTGTGCTAAAATCAGGTTCACTTCACTATCGTCCCCCTACAGTTCTGCATTGCGTGGTTTCTATAAAAACACACTCTTTCTACCCTCCCACATTCCTCTTTAAGAAGGTACACTGATGCGAAATCCATTGCACAGAGCTGTGGTAAGATCAAGTTCACCTGACTATCCCTCCCCCTACAGTTCTGCACCATGTGGTTTCTATAAAAAAACACTCTTCCCCCCTCCAATATACCCCTTTAAGAAGCTACACTTTCCACTAATATTGCTGCAGCTGACAGGGAGAGACCCAGAGATGGATTAAGATCATATGGGGCCCTAGGCAGGGCCATCATTTAGGGACCCTTTTTTGCTACATATATTGTATAGACTGTAATTTTTTTACTGCTTCTGAAGCTGGACCCCCAGAAGTTTCCTGGGCCCTAGGCAGGTGTCTAGGGTTGCCTTGTGGATAATCCTGCTCTGTAGAGACCTTCACACTACGGGCCATATTTATAAAGGTGTGGTATCGCCTTCTTTAGCGATCGTTATGGCGATCGTTAATTTATGATCGCTAACGGAAATCTTGTAAATGTACGATAGCGAATGTAAATCTACAACCGCCTGTAGAATATCATTACGATAGTTTACAGCATGGAATACTACTGCCACGGTCATACAGTAGCGAGTACAGTACAGTTTAAATATGGCCCTCCAACACTTAAACAATACATTGCAGGTGAAACATACAAAGACACAGGTCTGTAACTGTGAATAATGCAGGTTTATTGAAAAACATGTGTGCTACATGTTTCTGACCCACTTGTCCTTCCTGAAGTGCTTGAATGGGTCTAAAACATGTAGCACGCATGTTTTGCAATAAACGTGCAATATTCACAGTTACAGACCTGTGTCTTTGTATGTTTCACCTGCAATTTATTGTTTATCGGATTTGGTTGAGTGAAAGCCATAGGTGAGACATTATTTCAGATCCAGACACACTAGATACCCAGACCTATATACATCACACTACAACACTGCTAGTAGGAAAGTGTTAATCAGCTGCACCACCATTTGAATATTGATGATTTAATATATTCCTACATCATAGGGGTTAATAGGTGGGAGTGGAAATCACACAGGTGCTGAAAATGTAATCAAGGCAAATGTACTGGCAGGCAAGGGAAAATGGCAGCTTCAGATTTGGGGAACAAACAGAACCTAAAATGAGCTCATAGAGGTAAAGAAAAGGCCCCTAAATGGAATCTTCCATGCTCAGAAGGATGTTGAGGCAAGTACTTTTTAACTTAAACTTTGATTTTTTGGGTTTAGTTCTCTTTTAACAGTTTTATGGGGGGTACACACCATGAGATTGTTTCACGCTAATAGTGAGCAGTCAGCAAGCATGAATCACTGTTTGTTCAACTGAGTGTGTGGTCCGTAATCCATGATTTCCCAGTCCGTCCAATAACCTGTTCATTTGATGTGGACCAATGGACGGCCAGACAATGGTCAAGGCTGCCCACAATCAATACCATCAAATATTTTGGGTCGATCGACCAATATACTAAAATATTGGTCAAACCAAAAATTGGATGGTATGTACCCTGCCTTTCTGTTTCCACTGTAAATAAACTTTTTCTAACCTGAAGACGAAACTTCCATGTCCACCCCATTAACTAAAATGTAACCCACTGCTTGTCCCACTGTGTAGTGTTACAAAATCCTTACCTTTCCTCTCTGCTCCATATGGTTGTCCTGCAGTGCTTCAGTGTCTACTCAAAGTCCAGGAAACTGGACTTCCTGTGTGTAAAAATGTATCCCTGTATTCCTGCAGGACTCTGGCATGTGCATGGGAGCCTCCCTTCCAACCTCTGGATCTCTCGTCTTAACAGATAAACTTTAAATCACAGACACGGCTGCCAGTCCGGCCCCTAATGCCACTCCATTCCCAGAAGTAGTATTAGAGGCAGGGACCAACAATTAGCTTGGTGCACTTTTTCAACATTTAAACATGGTGGTTAGGGTTGGGAGGGGGTCCCTACACTACAGAAAAAAGTTAATTTTAGGATGGAGATATATTTTTAAAAGGATGTCTTCGAGTATGATCTATTGGTGAACAATGCAACCATTGATGTATTTGTATAAAGTGATCATATCCCCATGCTTCTCCAGTGTAAATAGCAATATCCAAACTGTCCAGGTGCACACCGCCTGCGTGGGTGCAGACTAAAGAAGGCCTTCTACTCCATTACGAAGCAGTATAGTCATAGGAAATAAATGCTTGTAGTCACACTCCAAACAATGTGAATTTATTCCAAACCAAACATGAGTACAACTTTTCAGGGGTACTAGCCCCCTACCTGAAGAAGGGGGCTAGTACCCCTGAAACATTATACTCATGTTTGGTTGGAATAAATTCACATTGTTTGGAGTGCAACTACAAGCATTTATTTCCAGTGTAAACAGCCCCAACCTGTCTAATCTGCCGGCATAGTAAAGCTCCTTCATTCCCCCTAATTAATTTAGTTGCCATTCTCTTTTTATTTCTAAGATGTCCTTTTTATATACAGGATACCAAAACTGCACTGCATGTTCCAAATGAGGCCTTACCTATACTTTGTAAAGAGAGGAGAATAATATTTTTCTTTGAATCTATACCACTCTTTATAGAAGACAACATCTAGTTATGTCTAGTGGTCACTTTCTGGCACATCGAAGTCTGTTATCTACTAGAGTCCCCAGATCTTTCTCCAACAGAGATTAGCATAAACACATTTATACTGTAGTATAGGCTGCACAAAGATTATTAAACCCCAAATGCATCACCTTACATTTATCAACATTGAGCCTCGTCTGCCACCTCAACGCCCATAATTGCCTAAAGTTTTCAAGCCTTTTTTGTCATCAGCAAACAGAAAGACCATGTTTTCAAATGATTAGAAAAATCCACCTGTGGGTACCAGCCCTAAAGCCTTGTGTGATGTGACACAACATCCACCACCCACCCACCCTTCTTTGAGCATTGTTTGTTAGCACCATGTGGCACCATCCCAAAGCTCCCCATCCTTAAAGTTTTTGTGCTACACCACTGAACCATTTATTTGAAGGCTCATGACCTTTCCCCGTATCTGATGGCTTGTGTAGATAAAACCCTTGCCCAGTATCTTTTACTCTGTTGGGTTGTTATAACCGGCGCACGATTAAATAGTAGCGTGACAATACAAGAATATTTTTTACAGTTTGGATCCATTAAGGGGGTGGATTATAATTTAATATGCCTAGGTGCAGTCCAAATACTCACTGATATTATATCTTAAGAAACATTGGTTCTATATAAAATAATATCTAAGTTACTAATATAAGAATAATGAGTTTTGATTTCCTTCAACATATGGATAGCGTATATGGGAAAACAAAAAAACCCTAAAAGAAATAAAAGGGAAAGCTTTAACATTGCCTATTGCATTTATTTCTTCATTAAAGGATATGCATACTGGGAAATTTGTTTTTTTGTTTGTTGATCTGTCCCCTATTTCTTTAGATATCTAGTTGGAAACGTCTTGCATTTCAGCTGTCAATCAAGTGCAATTGTAGCATAAACTCTTGTTATGTTTAGTTTTTCTATAGCTGGATTGGTGACAGTTGGTACATGAACTCCATGGTGGGAAATTCCCTCTACCAATGCTGCCTCATAGGGATTACTGAGCATGCTTGCCCTCACAGAGTGTCAGATAGTCTGGCAGGTGCCTGAGGGATGATGCAACTAAGCTTGAGCAAAATAAATACTGAAGTCATGCAGCAACCCAAACAAATCAGAGTAAGTGCTGCTTACATGTATTCATCTATAGATTGAAATGAGGCAAAGTAATTTTTTCAGTGTACAATTTCTTTAAATAGTAGTGTCTTATGTGATTATTTATGCAGTATGTTATCACTGCTCATTGGTTCAGTATACACAATCCATAAACGTTTTTTATACATTACATTTTGAAGCTATGATGCTGTTCCTGATAAATAATGTTTGTGGCCCCACATAAGGGATATGATGGGTTGAGTAATGTAACAATGGTTATGATGGTGCAATAAGAATGGTCAAGGCGAGGTATTAGAGGTGTCAAGAGGAAGCCTTTTTATTCTGGTGCTACATATATTCTCATGTACTCAAAAGAAAGACCTGATGTTTGTTTGTTTGACATAATGAAATTTGTTTATATTCATAAGGTAATCACAATGCAGTGCTGTATGCAAATCTGTTAATCAAATAAGAAATGCCCTTTTCCTGAATAAAACATGGTGTCCCAGCATAATATCTTTAAAATAAATAATATATATTAGATGATGGGACATAATAAGTTAATAGCAATCTTTCAACTAAACATGATGCCAAAATGATATATTAGTCATGCTGCTTAATGTAATCATCAATAACAAATATAAAATCTACATTATTTTTCAGAGCTTTTTTGTAGGTTAAACCCACAGCAGTGACTTTTCTCTCTGTTATACAGAGGAGCCTATATATTGTTACACACCACACAACTTTACCCGTGACCAAGCCTTGTATGCCAGAGGATATTGCTGGACAGAGCTTAAAGATGCAGTTCCTGGAGAGGAGAGTGATCAATGGCCTTCTTTATTTGAGCACAAATTTTTCCCCTATGCCCTTTTAGCCTTTGCTGGAATTATGTATATACCTGCATTGGGTTGGGAGTTTCTTGCCTCAACAAGGTTGACTTCAGAGCTGAACTTTCTTCTTCAAGAGATTGACAACTGCTACCACCGAGCAGCAGAGGGAAGAGCCCCCAAAATAGAGAAGCAAATTCAGTCAAAGGGTCCTGGTATTACAGAAAGAGAGAAACGAGAAATTATAGAAAACGCAGAAAAGGAAAAAAGCCCTGAACAGAACCTCTTTGAAAAGTACCTGGAAAGAAGAGGTCGTAGTAACTTCTTAGCCAAATTATATTTAGCAAGGCATTTACTCATTATTTTTTTAAGTATCATACCAATTACATATTTAAGTACTTATTATGCAACCCAAAAACAAAATGAATTCACATGTGCACTTGGAGAGCCCCATCATAAAACAATCAATTCTAGGTTTCTCATCAATATAAACTGTAAACTGCCATCAGTTCAGCTCCAAAGAATTATTGCTTCAGTAGATTTATTTCTTCTTAGTTTAATGAATTTAATTATTCTCATAAATTTGATCCACCTTTTCATTGTTCGAAAGTCCAATTTTATTTTTGACAAACTAAATAAGGTCGGCATAAAGACTAAAAGACAGTGGCAAAAGTCACAGTTTTGTGATATTAATATTCTTGCTATGTTTTGTAATGAAAATCGCGACCACATCAAATCCTTAAACCGGTTAGATTTCATTACCAACGAGAGTGATCTGATGTATGACAATGTAGTTCGCCAGCTACTGGCAGCATTGGCTCAGTCAAATTATGACACCACGCCCACTATGCGTGATTCAGGTGTTCAGACTGTGGACCCCAGTGTGAATCCAGCAGACATTGATGTTAATGAACAGCTGGTTGTAAAACGACCAAGAAAGAAAATGAAGTGGATCCCAAGTAGCAACCCACTTCCTCAACCCTTTAAGGAACAGTTAGCCATCATGAAAATAGAAAATAGCAAACCTGAAAAACCTAAACCTCTCAGGCGGAAAACTGCAACAGACAGCAATATAGCCCCTCTTTTAGAAGCATCTTCAAAAGCCTCTCCTCAGCCAGCATCTTATAAGATCTCTGAAGATAAAAAGCACTCTCGTCACTTCTCTCTAGATGTACAGCCTTATTTTCTTAGCAATAAAAAACCTACATCACACGCACAGGAAAGTGCGCCTATTGCCATGTCAGAAAGCCAAGAAAATGGATTTATAAGCCTAGAAGAAAATGTTTTATCTTCTGTGAAAGGTAATACTATTAAACTTCCTCTTGCAGTTGTAAATTTATCAGTTTGCCATCAGTCTTTCTTCTAGATACATAAGTTACATTCAGAACAGATAATTAGGGCTATGCACGGAGAGATGTTATTGGCTTATTCCATCTTAAATTCACGTTAACCCGTGTACCAAGGTTTAACGTGACTTCAAGACACAACTAACAAGGGTTGCGGCTGTAGGCAAAAATTGTGTTGTGCAACCAATGTACCAAGATGATAACGTCTTTTAAGTCATAATCTTTAACCTAATCTTTGAGAGCCATTATCGGCTCAGTGCATCGCCTAGACTAGAGGAGGCAATAGAGAGCAACAGCCCTTGTAATGTTTTCCTATCTTTTTTTTTTTTTTTTACAGAATTTCACTCCACCTACTGTCTTAGGGATCTAATTCTGGAGATACATGCAGGAAAATGTTTATAAATAAACTCTGGGAAGCCAATCCCTACCCAAAGCGTTTGACAATGTAAAAAGGCTGTCCCCCAACACTATGCTCAGAATCACTTCTGAATGTGAAAGGGACTTCTGTAATTGTAAAGCAATGTGGAATTCTGCTGATCTGTAAAACATTAAAATGGTTGTACCATTTCTATATCTGTTGTATTCAATTAGATCAACTGGACTTGAGGTTTAGTTCTTGAAGACGTTATCCGACTGGCTTTCTTAATTCAGAATGACTTGTACAATCTGTGGCAATTATGTACCCTGGAAAATCCCAATTATCTTAAAATAAAGAAACCAAGCCTAAGAAACCAACTGTCTGCCATGTACAATGCTGTTTTGACATCTTACTCTGGGCATTCCTATAACACCTCTTGGCCACTATCCAATTACGCCCTTAACACTTGGCTGTGATATGCTAATTGGGATTTTCCAGGGTACATATTTGCCACAGATTCTTGTACAAGTCATTCTGAATTGAGAAAGCCAGTCGGATGACTAGCAAAACGTCTTCAAGAACTAAACTTCAAGTCCAGTTGATCTAATTGAATACAACAGATATACCATGACCTGGATGAATGAGAACCTTCACAAGCATTGTATCATTTCTCTTACGTGAAATATAGAGATGGGTAATTTCTTAGTTTATTTATAAACTTTACCTGCATCAGTGTATCTCATGAATCAGATTGTGAGAGAGGATTGAGTGTTGGGGTAAAGGGTGGTGATTCACCGGATAATAAAAGCAGCAAGTATGAGCAAACAGCATTTGAACTTTTTATTTTTATTATGGAGGGGGAAAATCTTATTTTATCTCACTTTTTGGTCATCCCCTCTAAATTAACACACATAAGGTAAAACTAGCTTTTACTATGCAGTAACACTGACGCATAATGACTGACATAGTAATGGTTTGACATTTCACTACTTATTAGTTTAAGCCATTTCTTATGATGTGTTGAAGAATCGACCTAATGGAAGGAAGGAAAGGCTAGATAATAGCTTCAGCTTAAGACAGCCATATCTTGCTTATATTGCTATGGCTATAGATCCATTACAATTGAAGAAATAGAGACATGTTTAATAAGTATATGGCAGGCATACGGCTAGATATTATTTAAATATTGGCAATGTTGACTTTCGTAAAGGTCCTTTGTCTAGACCTTGTTTCTGTTATCCTCTTATCCTTCCCAATGCCACCCTCTCAGGTCAATGCTGGCCATACATTTGCCCGTTGTTACATTAATTTGATGTTCATTCAGACCTGAGTCAATAGTAATGTTGGGACAGTAAGCATTTTTTTAACTTCCCAAATGGATTATACTTTGCAATCTGCACTGCACCTGTACAGTTAGCAAAAAATTTCAGGCATGTTGGAGATAAGTTTAAGAACTGTATAAGCACTGTTAGTCTTCTGCAAAAATTATGTCATACTATGATTGATAATTAAGCTGTACTTTTTTCATAATACATATGGTCTTCTGTCATTAAAGCAAGCAGAAATGTCTTGTTTATCCAGTACAGAGAGACTTAAACAGGGTCAATAATATATATTTCTACTGCTAAACAAAATGGCAAAAGACAATGGAAACAACAACTATATTATCTTGTCTACCCTATTGTAGTTGTCAACATTAGCAATTAAATATTGTCTGTAGTTTTTAACATGACTGATTTTTTTGGACAGAATCAATCATTCTGAGCCATTAGTCATGTTGAAATATCATGGGCTTAACTGGAAGTCATGGCCTCCTACCTGCATTGGTTGCAGCAGCTACTAGAGGAGCACAGAAGCCTTGTTGAGGAGGGTGAGTAAGAATTCTGGGCCCTCACCAGCCCTAGATGGAGGGGTAGTAAGAATTATTGGCCCTTAATGGCCCTAGGCAGGGGGGAGTAAGAATTATGGCCCTCTCTGGCCCAAGCTCCAGCAATCACTGCTACATTGGTTGTAACACCTCTTCATGGCTGATTGTGCAAATCTTAAAAGTTTGCAGATGTGCTCTGACGAATTGGTTATGCGCTACCTGTTTTATTGTGGACCAACAACTACCATCAACCGTTTATTAAAGGGTATCTCCACATGCGCATCGCACTTGCATGTGCGATGCGCATAGAAAACAGATTCCATTGGGACCTGTCAGAGGACGCAGCGGAGGAAAGATCGAGTAAGTTCCTTACCTTCTCTCCTGGCTCCTGCAGGTTTTAATGTAGAACGGGATGTAAGACATGGCTCCTTTACCTCCCGTTCTTCAATAAAACTAAATACCAACATTTTGATTATACCAGTAGAGATAACCTTTTATCAGTAATCTGGAGATTAATAATAGGCCCTAACTGACCTGTTAACAATTAAATTTAACAATTCCTTTACCAATATTTGTGGGGAATGTATGTAAATAAAACGAATTATGTATAATGGCTGATCTATTTAGGTAGTCCAAAATACAATTGTAATTGTCAATAAAAAAAATTGTTTTTGTTTTCACAGACCCAAAACCCAAAACTCACACTGAAAAAGAGAATCAACCGTTATCTGAGAGCTGTAGAGATGTATCTGTTTCAGGCTTGTTCCTAACTTGTGGCAACAGGACATCTACAGCAGTAACATCATCCAGTGTTACACTTAGCCAGCTAAAGCCAGAGCCAATGAGTGTTTTTAATCGCAACCCCACTCATCCTTTACTTAATATAGGCACTTTATACGAGGACAGGCAAGAACATGCAACCAGCTTCATAGATCAAGATCAATTGTCCCCTGATCCTGGGGACATAATTTCAGTGATTCCACCAAAACAGGGAATTCTGTCTTCTTTTGATGAGCCTAGAACTATAATAACTTCTTTAGATTATTGATCAATTGTGCATTACCCCAGAGTGCTAATTGTTGCATGAGCCTGGGGAATTTAAGTACCTTCTGAATGTGCTAGTGGCAGATTAAACCACAACATTGTAACTATTAATCAAACAAATATAATATATTAGTAGTGTACTCTGCAGTGAATCACACAAAAAAGTAATGATTATATAATGCAGCACGTCATTAACGTAGATTACAAACACTCTAGTGCAAGGTTATGCTTTTTTATGAGTAAAATTTGCTGTTGGTCACACACATTACATATTGGCTTTATTATCTAGGTTCAAACGGACAGCTTAACGTATTGAATGAATTTGTAAGTATATATGATTTTAGCGATCTGTTCCCATTAATGAATTTGTTAGTCAGGAAATACAATCCTGCATCATGAAATGCAAATATTTGATTTTTTTTTTATATGATCACTAAATATTAAAGATCTATACAGGATATTTTAAACATAAGTACAATCGAAATAATACAAATGGGGTTTCCCATCCAGCACACCCCCAACAGTTAACCTTTCGCATTAATCCTATTTGCTAATGCATTCGCACATGAAATATACCTTAATCATTCCGCTGAAATTACAGAAGCAGATGATTCAATTGAAAATTAAACATTATCCTATTTATTCTTGCTAAGACCTAAAATATAGAACATGGAAAATCTCTTTAATCCTTAATTTCTTAAAGTCCTTAATTTCTGGTAGATTTAACAATAAATTATTTAGTTTTTATAGTGTGTGTGTGGCTACCCATAGTACTATCTCAGGAAATGCCCCAACAGCCTAATTTGTAGTGTTGATACCTCAAATGGTGTGTTTGGCTAGTATACCTTGTTTTATCATTTTAAATCAAATGCATTTAATATGTTTTCTAAAATATTAAGTTTAGAAATAAGAGAATGTTCATTTTCTTCTTCAGTATCCCAATAGATAAAGTAGAAATTAAATTCTTGTACCATTCTTTTATTTGTTGAACAAGACACGGAACAAATTTAAAAATTGAACTAAAGTTAAAATTATAAATGAGTTTGATAGCTGTAGCTCCAACTCTTGAAATTAGCATTGTAAAGAAACCAATTCTAGAAAGGAGTCTTTCCTTCCCTTAGTAATTATTACTAATTCAAAATATAAAGGTGTAATTTCACAAACATATATACAGTATATTCATAACTTGAAAGTAAGAGCACTCCTGGGACTTGTTATTAAGGCTTTATTAAGTGATAAATTTGTTGACGCGTTTCATACTTTCAAGGTATTTGTGAAGCACCTGGGCAGTTAACATTGCGCAGACGGGAGTGCCGCTCCTAGTGGTTTGAGACGGATTAGACATGTATTTTGATTTTTTATAGAGATGGTTTATCCTATACTATACTAAACTACTATACTATTTAGAAAGGCAAACAATACATACTTTTAAATCTACAGAACAATTAGGAAAAGTGTTTTTAGGTTAAACTTCTCCTTTCATTCTGGAAATATAAAACTTGTAAAAGTATGTGCAATGAATAAATCCCTTTGCCTCATTTCAATCTATAAATGAATACATGTAAGCAGCACTTACTCAGATGTTTGTGTTGTTGCATGACTTCAATCCAGTGCTTATTTTGCTCAAGCTTAGTCTCCCAGCCCCCAGATACCAACTGTCACCATTCCAGCTACAGCAAATCTGCACATAACAGACGAGTTTATGATACTAGTGCACTTAATTGACAGCTGAAATGTAAGATGTTTCAGACTGGATATCTAAAGAAATAGGGGACAGAGAACAAACAAATGGTACAGTGATAGTTTGGAAGAATAATGATTTCCAGAAATAGGCAATTAAAAAAAAATAATTTTCCAATGTACATATTCTTAACATTCCATAACATTTTGTATGCCAGCTGCCCACTTTCAGAGCTCCGGATTCTGAATACCCAAAGTTTTTTAAAGATGGGGTGTGATCAGCATGATCCATCATTTAGAATGCTAAACCTCAGTTTTTAATTATATATAAAAGTTTTAACAGTCCCATTACCAAGTGCATCCATCTTGTACACCATATAACACTACCATACCCAAATTTAACAAACAAATTAGGTCCTTAGGTTAACCAGATATTCCCTCATGCTTCATAGAATGAGACATTCTCTTCCTCGCAAAATATGGTTAGTGACATTTTCATTTTGCTCCCCTTTCAAATTAACTGCGTTCTCTTTCCACTGCCCAGCAGCACATCATTGTTCACATTACCATGGCTGCTGTTCCTTGTGTATCTCTGAGTATACAGTAGGTAGTGAGATGTAGTGTGATAATGTTTTAGAACATACAGCAATGAAATGATAAACTAGTTCTCAAATCTTTCCTGTGCACCTCTCTATTTACAGCAAAAAAAATCCATTTCATGTTCACTTGGATCGGAACTGCAAGCAGCTATCAGTAAACGCTCTTTGTAACAGTGATAAAAAGACCAGAGTGAAGTAGTTTAATATTGTCCCAGATTCTGAAACTGTCTCTTCACAACAATAAAGAATATGATAAAATGATTATTAAGTCAAAGGTATACAAGCACGAGAGATTGTTAATTTGGAAGTGAATAAGAAGTCTTAAAGGGCAATTATAGTGAGAAAATTGTTTTTTTTTTTATTTCTTCTAATGTATCCTATAAGTCATCCCAACCACCAGGGTACCTTTAGTTTCTTTAAATTCTTCATAGTCCCCGAGATATAAGCCTTTGAATATGCTGTGATATGTAGGAGCTGCTACACCTCATCTGTCACTCAAAGGCACACACCCACACAATCCAAAGCTCCCATGCTGTACTGTCACACACTCTCTCACCCACACTATATGTACCATGTGCAACATATAGTCAAATGCTGTAGTGCTAAACACAATCAATAAACCATTAACCCAGCAATATGAGCATAACACACTATAAAACAGCCCCCCCCCCAAAAAAAAATTCTTATATACATACAAAACCAGTGACTCAAATGGAACGTTAATGCAATGTATGAAATATATAGACTAAAGCAACTGAAATGTAATAGGACAACAAGCAGTGTCACTGTGTTTGTGAAGGTCTCTCACTACAAGTGCTGTTACACTGACTCTCTTCAGTGATTATGATCTCAGCTAAGCAGGGGAGAGATATGAACTTTAGGTAAAAAATAAATAACAATTAGCAAAATTAGAGAACAGGTAGAGTTCAGTAACTTACTTGTAAAGAATCTCAGCACCACTTGTCCTCCTCTCTCCCCCTCTGCCCCTCCCTTCAGCATATTGCTACTTTATTCCACACTTTGATTGCTTGCAGTCTAGCTCTGGAAGGGAGGGGTCAACAGGATGTCAGCACTTCATTTAAAGTCCTTTCAACTGACAATGCTCGGACTCTGTATACAGCCCGTCACTGCTTGAGGGGGAGTAGACCGAGAGGGGAGGGGGACTACACAGCTTGGTACAAACTTCTGCCAGTGTGAAGAAATGAAGCCACACAGAAACATGAAAGTAAGGCAGCTTATACTAAGTGATCTATACATTGTATACAGACAAAGTTTTTTTTTCACTATAGTTGCCCTTTAAGAACCAATGAGAAAGTATGCTTGTGAAGGTTCTCATTTGTCCAGGTCATGGTATATCTGTTGTATTCAGTTAGATCAACTGGACTTAAAGTTTAGTTTTTGAAGACATTTCGCTGGTCATCTGGCTGGCTTTCCCAATTCAGAATGACTTGCACAAGAATCTGTTGGCAATTTTGTACCCTGGAAAGTCCCAATTAGCATAGCCAGGTGTTTGGGACCTTCTAAATGCAAGGTGTGATTGGATTGTGGCTAAGAGGTGTTATAGGAATGCCCAGGGTAAGGTGTCAATCAGCAGACCTACCAATTAATAAACCAAATTTTATTATGTTAAACAACAATTAGTATCGCTATTTTGACCCACCTCATTGTGCATCCCATTGAAGATCACCTCCCCCCGCTCCTTTTATGACTACTCAGGGTAAAGACCTAAATC
Organism: Hymenochirus boettgeri; assembly: GCA_019447015.1. Lineage (NCBI taxonomy): Eukaryota > Metazoa > Chordata > Amphibia > Anura > Pipidae > Hymenochirus > Hymenochirus boettgeri. The sequence continues at coordinate 134,267,316 of CM033473.1, forward strand.
GCTATGTCCTCACCCCTGATTTGTACTTGCCTAAACACTGCAGTGGTACTTTCCTAAACTGTCTTTTGCTGCTGTGGTCACTCTTCTGCCTTTGTGATGTGGCCAATAGGAAGACATGCTCCTTGCACTTGTCTCATCGCCGATGAAGAGAGGACAAGAGCAGTGAAGGAAACTTTAGGTAAGTAACACTGCAGTTTTAAGAATAACATGAAGATGAGGATCTATTAGTTAAAGGCAACTCCTCCCTTATAATAATATATTTTAGAAATAATTGCCTTTAAAATATATTAATATATACTACTTTGTCCTCTGAAATCATTACTGTATGCCTGCTATGCTTCTGGATACCTCATGGAAACTGAGCAATTTATGTCTAAAACAGGACATTGTGCAGGATTTTAGGTTAGATATATATTTAAAATTTCAAACTATTACAGTTTAGGGGGGAGATTTAACTGTATATACGTTTTCATTTGAGGGCCCATTAGTGGAAACTATACTTCATCCCAACTATCACTGTACCTTTTTTTGTTGATCTTCCCCCTATTTCATTGGATATCCAATCTTATGTTTTAGCATTTCTGTAAGACGTTTTGCTGTAGCTGTAAATGGTTTGACAGTTGGTGTGTTGTATCCTGTTTTGACAGTTGGTATGTGGGAAAATAGTCAGCTCAGTGGTCAGAGCCTGAGCAAAATGTATTGTATTGAAGGCATGCAGCAATACAGACACCGCAGTTAGTGATACTTACACATATTAATTTATAGATTAAAATGACCCAAAGTCATTTTTTCAGTATACATACACTTTAAAGTCCTCACCCTGGGCACTATTCTGTTGTCGAGCATGGTAGGGGTAAGTATAATTGTCATTTAACTTGCTGTTTGGTATCTTTTTCTCCCACGTCTTAGTTAATAAAGCCATATATCTGTATCTTCCACTGTGACAAAATCAAAACATGTCAGGTATGCAGGTCAAATTAATGGCTCTATACCATTAGGTTATATTGCATGTGATTGTGCCAGCTGTTCTGGACACATGCATTGCCCACAGGGCACAAAGAAGAAACACGTCTCTACCCATTTCTCTTAGAATGCTGGGAGTGAGAAATCATTTCTTATTTCTTGGATTATTTTGGCAATGCTATTTTATAGCATTGGGCTGTGAAGTACCTTCTGTTTTAAAAAGGCTCTATTTAATTTTATGCTCTGTGGAGTTATTTTTGCTCCTTTAAGCCCACCTCACCTTAATTTATTTAGTGGTCTGGTACCTTTAACTTAGAAAGAGATGTGGGCCACCATCTAATTGTAGCGACACCTACCTGATAGAAAAACAATGTGAAAATGGCAAATAGCAAGTTAGAAAGTTTAGCTTATTCTGAGTTCCTGTGACAGCAAATTATTTATTTTATTGAATCGGCGACTCTTGATGCATATTATATGTATAGATAAAGAACACATATTTTGGCAGATTCGACTAATACTCATCAGTACATCTAGTAAAAAAGGATTTTTCTATAACCAAATCATAGCTTGTTGAATATGTAAGGGTAACCCAAGTAGAAAAACATGGACAGTATTTTGCCTTTAAGATCTTTGGTCTAAACAGTATTATGAAGGTTAGTTAATAAAAACTGCAAATTGATGCTTTGTGATTCCAATTGATCAGCCTTTATAGAAGAATTGTTACCTCATTTTGAATGTTACAGGACATATATTTATGAACAAATAAAGTTTAATTTGTGATGTAGAATGTAATATAGAATACAATGTGAAATGCATATATTAACAAAAATATAATTATTTTTTCACTCACTCACATGGCACAAAATATGTTTGTATGTAGAAAATACTAGTGTGTTTAACCTAGTCACCGAACATGTAAAGCATTGCTGTGCAATGTCTGCCTTGCTTTGCGAGCAAGTAATCATTGTCAGGTCTGTGCTTCTCATGAACGTGTTCACCAAAAATCTTACAAATGCAGAGTTTATTTTTATACTGTATTTTATAATAACAAAAATCATTTATCATTCTAAAGGTTATTTTTTTCATTGTTGGTAGACACTGTTTTGCTCACTTTTTCACCAGCGGGAATGTTTCCAATCTGCTAAATTTGAGCTGTCATTGTTCTTACCGTGATGACCTCGGAAGTAAAAGATAACCAATCAGATCAGCAAACATAATCAATACATTTGCATAAAAAGCTTCAATGTTCCCACTTAGCAAAATCTTAAATATTACGAATCCTGGGATATTTTTGGTCGAAACATAACATTGTGAGTAGGTGCTATTTATAGAAAATTTGTAATGATATGATATCTTGGCACAAAATCTGGAATATGTGCAAGGTCACGTGCAATTTAATCCTATGTTGCAAAACAATGGAATCCATGTTTGTTTGTGGGCATTGTGTAACTATAATTCAAGAGCACAAATATTTTTTCTTTTACGTTTATGTGAGTTTTCACCAGGTGCTGTTCATGAACATTGCTGAATAAAAACAATATTACTAAATATAAATAAAATGATTTTCTATTAGTCTGGTTTGTTGTTTTTTTTAAACAATTCTGAAGTGAAAACACGTGTTTTAACACAAGCAGATTTACTTTGTGTTGAAGTTAAATTTATAAGACAACTCCATCCTCATAAGAACAACTTTTAGAAAGAATGGCCTCTTTAAAATATGTTGATATATCATACTTTGTCCTATGAATTCATTACTGTATGCCTGCTATGCTTCTGGATGCCTCATGGAAACTGAGCAATTTAGAAACCTGTACTGAGCCTGGGCATGCTCATAACAGGCAGACAGGGGATTAACATTCAGTCATTGGCTGTGATGTCAACTGTCAAATCTATAACTGACAGCTGCTAACTGGAACCAGGAAGCAGAAACAGGGGCAACAGGACATTGTGCATTGGGGGGTGATTTACCTATATATAAGTTTTCATTTTGGGGCTGGACTTGCCCTTTAAGGATGTATTCACCAAAACAATTTCTCCTATAGACCGTTCTACCGTATAAAAGGTACATGTCCAATTTAATATTGTCCCTTTCTTCCATGTCAAGTACAAGGCTCTTACAACTGGACTTTGTAACATGAATACCATGGTTGTCTCTGCAGTTGCATCTCTTACATTACACATAAACATTTCCATTAAGGGTTATTTTTCACGTGGCATTAGACAAGCGTCCAAAACCATGTGGAGACTCCCCTTAGTGCTAGTGTTATTAAAAGTGCAAGGGAATGTAAGTAGCATTTGTATCAGGATTAAGATCTTCTCAAAAATGTATTGAACAACAAGTTTTTTTATGGTTTATTTATTTTTCAATAATCTCATTGACACATTCAAAAATCCACATTACCATGAATTAATCATTTATAGGTTTACTGATAGATATTTATAAAATTCCTGACAAAGATCTCCTTGCACACCTGTAGTTGTGGTGCTGTATACTCCAGACTGGTAATCACAAAACAGATACCTTCAGGGTTCAAGGTAAGTAGCAAGAAATGCACACACTTTTTAAGATCAAACTTTAAACTTTATTGTGACATTGTATGTGCACATACAATGATTTGATCTTAAAAAGTGTGTGTGCGTTCCTTGCTACTTAACATAAAGCATAAAAAAGATTGTATTCCAGGTATATATATTTTTTACCTGATGGATGAACATCATCTGTAATAAATACATAAAAATAATTTCTTCTACTATTTAGAAGTAAAATACGCAACATATGTGGATATCAATATTTATTTGATTACTTTGATGTTCATAGCTACCACACCCCCGACATATAAATAATTCTGAAGCTCGCAAAATCGTCAATGGGAGCACAGAATGAGCAAAGTTTATTTACAGGAGAAAGGCCGCCTAGTACACATAACTGCTGCTGCACCTGGACCATCAGAAAATGTAAAAAAAGCACTTGACATTCCTTGACATTTTGTGGCGCATGGCATATATGTGTACAAGGTAACAGCTGGTTTGCATTATTAACAGGTATGTAAACAGTACTGAAAAAAAAAATTACTTTGCCTCATCTTAAAGGACAACTCCACCCTCATAATAATATATTTTAGAAAGAATGGCCTCTTTAAAATGTGTTGATATATCCTACTTTGTCCTCTATATTCATTACTGTAGGCCTGCCATGCCTCTGGATGCCTTGTGGAAACTGAGCTATTTAGTGACACAGTTCTGAGCTTGAGCATGCTCACATTAGGCAGCTAGAGAATTAGCATTCAGTCATTGGTTGTGATGTTGACTGTCAAATCCATAACTGACAGTTGCTAACTGGAAGAACCAGGAAGCAGAAACAGGTAACAGGACATTGTGCAAGATTTCAGGTTATATATTTCAGATATCTATTGCCGTTTAAAGTTTTGGGGGGTGATTTACCTTTATGTAAGTTTTCATTTGAGGGCTGGACTTGCCCTTTGATCTGCAATTAAATACATGTTAGTAGCACTTACTCTAAGTTGTGTATGTTGTTGCATGACTTCAGTCTAACTGACCTGCCTTTTTTTAATTGAACACGCTCAGCAATCATGATCATTCAGCACTAAGAAAGGGAATTCCCTTTCCCAATGTAATTCACACAAACTCATCCTTCCAGTTACAGGAAATTCCAGTTCTTGTACAAAGCATAAGAGTGATGATAATACGGTACTTCACTTGAATGACAGCTGAAACGTAAGATGCTTCAGAATGGATATTTAAAGAAATTGGGGAACCAACAAAAAAATGGTACAATGACAGTTTGAGAATTATAGTTTCCAGTAATAGCCAATTTAAAAAATAAATAAATAAAAATAAACCAATTGTCCAGTGTATATACTCTTTAATGTACAGTTGCCTTTGCCCATAGCTCTTTTGATCACACTGGCACCCTGCTGTGTATACTGGGGTGCTCAAATAAATTCTCTAGGATTAATTTGAGGTGTCTTACCTAATGCTAAAGTCATAAAATACAGTACAGTAATACTATTTGTAAAATACCATACAGTACTGCATTAAGTTTGCTGAATTGGTAGTTACCAATACTGCTTTTTTACAAATATCTCCATGTTGTGATAATTACTTTCATGTTACTAAATCATGCACATAGAAATTGGCTAATGCATAATATAAAATTTAAAAACAGATTTTACAATCCCATTCCAATGATATGTAGCTTAAATAACCGTTTCCTTTTTTCAGTAACACTGTGTTAAAACCAGACAATTATATTTAGTTGCTATGTTCACAATTTTAACATGACCTCTAGTACAGTCAACCATTCTAAACCTCTCCTTGGTCTCCATGCCCCATGCCTTACTGATAATAACTAATTGACATTCCTTTTAGACAAATATTAAAAACATTTTTATATTTGAGGCATATAAAAAAAAGAATATAATCCAAGCTCCTTTTGTTTTGTATTTTCTATTTATTTAAATGGTAAAGTGCATTTATATATGTATGAGTCTTATGTTGGAACTGTTTCTGGTACCCTATAAGGAATCCTGGCTGCTAACAGACAAGTTAACACAATACCTACCACCTGTAGAAGTGCCAGGCCCAAGGCAGCAGTAGCTATATAGAACATATTGTCACTTACAAAGTCAGATACCTTCTTGAAGCAGCCATCCCAGTGAATCCCAGGGGCCCCTGGCAGTAGAGGGTTGTTATGACATCCCCTACGTACCCGGCAGCAGCTGCTTGGCACAGAGTTATTGCTTTTTCCCAAAAAAATTTGATGTTGTTCTTGCTGCTCCAAGGACCATGGTGATTCCAGCCAGTCACGATAATTGTGCACCCCACAGCACTGCAAAGCACGCTGAACATCGTCTAGAGCATCTGCTTTTTCTTCATTTTCTGCATAAGAAAGAACTGCATTTTGCAGGCCAGTCTGAAAGCCTTCTGCAATGTCCCTGTTATAAAGAGTACAGATAATATGGTCACACCAAAGGTTAATAAATACTTTATGATATTACCTCAAAAGTAATAATGGGCAGATGCAAGGTGGCCACATTCTGACCCGATGTTAGGAAGTTTGATCCGTTTTGAACATTGAATCAATCATAACATTTGATTTAGCAATGCATTTACCTGCTGAGTTTTCAGCAATGTTTGTAATGAGCTGAAAACTCAGCTCACCCTCGGATCTTAAGAGAGCTTAGTCCAGTTTTATCTAGACCAATGTTTCTTATCTTTTCAGATTGAACATTCAAAAAAGGTAGTCGCTCCCAACCTGGTAACTATAGACCTGTAAGCCTAACATCAGTGGTTGGGACGGTGCTTGAAACTTTGTTACGGGATCATATCCTTGACTTTGTCTCAAGAACTGATATTATTAGTAGTAGTCAGCATGGATTTATGAGAAATAGATAGTACCAGACAAATTTACTTGGCTTTTATGAAGACGTGAGTAAGAATTTAGATTGTGGCATAGCAGTGGATGTAGTGTACTTGGATTTTGCTAAAGCTTTTGATACTGTGCCACATAGGTGACTAATGTATAAACTGAGGACTGTTGGCCACTTTTTTTTAAAAATCTGTTTATAAATGACTTAGAAGGAGAGCAAGGTCTCTGTGTTTGCTGATGACACTAAACCATGCAGAGCTTTGGAAACTTCAAATGATGTGCAATTGCTGCAAGTTGACCTAAATAGATTATAAAAATGGGCAGTAGAATGGCAGATGAGATTTAATGTTGATAAATGTAAGGTGATGATTTGAGCCTACCTTTATGTCTTCAAACTTGCTGGATTCATCCTTCTGTATAGTGGGCTCTGTAGCTCCGCTCCCATCAGATTTCCTGGCTCCTCCAGCTTCCTTGGTCTCAAAAGGTAGGTTCCCAGTCATTACACATGTGCACGTGTGACGTCATCTCACTGCACCACATGCACGACACAGCCAGATGACATCAGAAATGCATACATTTGCACGCCCACTGACGTCACAACGCTTGCACAGCAACGTCATGCGTGTACACGCGTCAAGTTTGTGCACACGTGTAACGACCGGGAACTTACCTTTTGAGACCAAGGAAGCTGGAGGAGCGAGGAAATCTTATGGGGGCGGAGCTACAGAGTCTACTATACAGAAGGATGAATCCAGCAAGTTTGAAGAGGTAAAAGGTAGGGTCTGGGGGGGATAGGAAAAAAATTAATTAGCCAAATTAAGCTTTAAAGCTGCAGCTTCCCACTAAATTAAGTTGTGGGAAATTTTTAAAATAATTTACTTATCCTTTAAATTCATTTTTTTCTACACTCTGCAGTTCAGAGAAGGGCAATTAAAATAATAAGGGGAATGGAGAGGCTTGACTATGCAGGCAGATTAGACAAGTTAGGGCTGTTTACATTTGAGAGGCGACATTTGTGTGGGGATATGATCACTTTAAAGAAATCTATTAATGGGCCATACAGTAAACTCTCTGGTGCATTGTTTATTAATCGGTCATATCAGAGGACACGGGGACATCCTTTTAGATTTGAAGATTTGAAGAAAAGAAGCTTCATCTTCAGGTTAGGAAGGGTTTCTTTACAGTGAGAACGGTGAAACTGGAACTTCTTCTAGCAGATGTGATAATGGCAAATTCATTGAATAGCTTTAAAAGTGGCCTAGATAAGTTTCTAAAAGTAAAGAATATTGAGAATTACTGGTATTAAATCATATACTGTAGTTCTGGTTAATCCAGGGATACTTTCCTATTGCCATTTGGAGTCAGGAAGGAATTTTCCCCCTTCTTTTTAGCTGTTTTTTTTTTTTTTTTGCCTTCCTCTGGATCAATTGTTGGGTAGGGTTAAAAAGGAGGGTGAAAAGGTTGGACTTGATGAACATCTTTATTCAACCTCAATTACTATGTTACTATGATTGTGACAGACGGTTTTATAAATGCTGCGGAAACATCAGAAGGTATTAACATTAGCAGTATTGAGACAACTATTAAGGTTCATACACACGTGCGATCATGGGTGCCGACCCGCGATGCACAATGATCCCCGAACTAGCAGCCGTTTCGGTTGATAAGGTGCCCATACACGGGCCGATTATTGTGTTCGTACACATCGTGCGTGCGTCGCATGATTTATTGACAAGGTCATGCCTCAAAGATTATGTACCAGTATGTGTTCTAACATATAAGCTTGAAAAAAAGAGCAATTACATATCTCAACCAATCAGATCAAAACTGACAGTGACCACGAAATGGTACCATTTTAGTGGGGTCTATCAGACACTTACCGTACAATTAATCTTGTAAATAACTATTGAGACCAATTTGGAAAGCTCCAAGGAGTAAAGGAGTAGGAATGTTCAGGCCTTTGTTAGGGACTGGCTACACTTTACGTGTTAGGCAATCGCACATGCAAATGTGCGATTGCCCTTGCGTTGCCACAATTTCTATAATTTAAAAATCCCAAACGCATGCGCGATCGCAAATGCATTAGTGTAGCCTAACCCCTTACTGTTCTATGTATTAGCATTGTAAAATTGTGGTGCAGTACAATTGTGAACCAGCAGACATTGTTACATTACAGAGAAAAAAGTAATAAAAAATTTATAAAGGTGTGGTATCGCCTTCTTTAGCGATTGTTGTGGCGGTCGTTAATTTATGATCGCCATCGGAAATCTTGTAAATGTACGATAGCGAATGTAAATCTACGACCACCCGTAGAATATCATTACGGTAGTTTACAGCATGGTATACCACTGCCACGGTCATACAGTAGCAAAAACCCACGGTATCGTAAGTTTTTAAATATGGCCCTCCAACACTTAAACAATACATTGCAGGAGAAACATACAAAGACACAGGTCTGTAACTGTGAATAGTGCAGGTTTATTGCAAAACATGTGTTCTACATGTTTCTGACCCACTTGTCCTTCTTCAAGTGCTTGAAAAGGTCTGAAACATGTTGCATGCATGTTGTGCAATAAACCTGCACTATTCACAGTTACAGGCCTGTGTCTTTGTATGTTTCACCTGCAATGTATTGTTTATATATCGGATTTGGTGGAGTGAAAGCCATAGCTGACACATACATTATTTCAGATCCGGACACACTACATACCCAGACCTATATACATCACACTACAACACTGCTACTAGGAAAGGGTTAATCAGCTGCACCACCAATTTGAATATTGATGATTTAATATATTCATACATCATGGGGGTTAAGAGGTGGGAGTGGAAATCACACAGGTGCTGAAAATGTAATCAAGGCAAAAGTACTGGCAGGCAAGGGAAATGTCAGCTTCAGAGTTTGGGAACAAACAGAACCTAAAATGAGCTCATAGAGGTAAAGAAAAGGCCCCTAAATGGAATCTTCCATGCTGAGGATGTTGAGGCAAGTACTTCTAACTTGAACTTTGATTTTTTGGGTTCAGTTCTCCTTTAAACATTTTTTGTTAAATAAACCAGGGATCTATTAGCCTAGAAGGTACTCTCTGGGAAACCCACAAGGCAGTAGCCAGGAGGCATATAATACAATGAGGGGCAAGAATTAAATGTATTACTCTTAGAATCAATCAAATTGGAAAAAACCTTATACACACACACACCCAAGTGTTTCCAAATTACAAAAAGTAATTGGTCTTTGCTCTGAACTGAGAAAACTGGCCTTGGGGAAAAAGCTCTACTATGGTCCAAGCAAATTTTTATGAGAGAAGTAATAAAACCCATATCCTACTTCCAAATCAACTCGGGGAAAAACGCCACATTGAATGCCCCACATACTATTAAAAATGTAGAGGGTTCTATTATCCACAACCCACAACACGTGGCTTTGGAATTCAGAAAAGGTAATTAAAAAAATATAGACATCAAGCCCAAAAGATACAGCAAAATACTCCACTGAACTCACAAATTACTCATGCAAAAACCCATCACAGAAACAGAAATATAATCCAAATATATGCCCACAGATAAAACCCCTTGGCCAGATGGATTTACCTAGCAATACTATAAAACCTTTAAAGAGGACCCATTGTTGTGTTCCAGCTATGCACCCATCGCATTATTAAATTCTGACTTAAAGATCTATACAAAAACACTTTCTAACAGATTAGCGAAATATACTCCCCCCTCCTTATACATGGGGACCAGGTTGGCTTCGTACACGGCCGTCAAGTGGCAGACACTTGAGCTATCGATACCATAGATCTCATCAATCGAAAGCAATACCACGCTCTAGCTCTGATTCTAGACGCAGAAAAAGCTTTCAACAGAGTAAACTGGCAATTTCTGTTTGGGGTGCTTAGCTATATAGGATTTAGATACACCTTTTATGTGGGACTTAAAGGGCATTTCCACTCTTAAATTAATTTTTTCCTATATTGTAGTAGTCCCTATCCCACCCCCAAACGATATATTTATTTGCCTGTGGACATTCTCATTCATCCAGGTCATTGTATATCTGTTGTATTCAGTTAGATCAACTGGACTTGAAATTCAGCTATATTTATTTGTAAAAAAAAAAAAAAGCGATCCTAATAATACTTTCCTTCATTCTCCTGGAGCTGAAACTGCAAGCAGCGGGCCAGACCTGCAGCCACATCTGTGATTGGCTGAGAGGCAGCCAATTACAGATGCAGATGCAGGCATTACAGAACGCCGGGGGAATGAAGAAAATTAAGTAGTGTTCAGATTTTTTTTTGCTACAAATAAATATAGCAGTTGGGGGTGGGATAGGGACTGCTACACTATACAGCAAAGGGATTGTGAGTTGGGGGAAGAGAGAGAAAAACAGGTGAGGGAGGGGGCTTCACTGAGCATGTCCAAATTCTCCCGGAGAAATAGCAGAGACCTTTTGGAACACAGCTAGGCACCTGCTCTTCACTTTTTTGGACTTTGAACATACATTGCAGGGCAGTCATTTGGAGCAGAGATGTAAGGTAAGGATTTTTCAGCACTACATAGTGGGGCCTGTAGTGGGTTAAAGTATAGTTTTGGCAGTGGGCATGCCCTTTAATGTGTATGTATACTGAAAAAATTACTTTGTGTCATCTTAATCTATAGAAAAAAACATGTAAATAGCACTTACTCTGAGGTGTGTTACTGCATGCCTTCAATACAATACTTGATTTGCTCAGGCTCTAACCTGACTTTTTCCACATACCAACTGTCAAAATTGCATAAAACACACCAACTGTCAAACCATTTCAGCTACAGCAAAACTGCTTACAGCAATGCAAAAGCTAAGATGTTTCAGATTGGATATCAAATGAAAATAGGGGGAAGATCAACAAAAAAATGGTACAGTGATAGTTGGAATCAATTATAGTTTTCACTAATAGGCAATTTAAAAAACAAATTTGCCAGTGTACATACCCTTTAAGCAGAGCAGGATTATCCACAAGGCAACCCTAGGCACCTGCCTAAGGCCCAGGAAACTTCTGGGGGCCCAGCTTCAGAAGCAGTCACAAAAAACAGTCTATACAATATATTGGACCCTTGTGATTTTTATCCATCTCTGCCTTTAAGGCACTATACCAATCACCAACTATGTAACTTATCTACCCAATTATTTTCCCTATCCCTTTTCCTATCTATAACAGCATTCAACAGGGATGTCCACTCTCTACCCTGTTATATGCCATATGCATTGAACCCCTAGCATCCAAAATCAGACAATCAGAAAATATTTAATGTATACAAATAGGTAACTGCATATCCAAAATACTTTTGTATGCAGATGAAATGCTACTCACAGCAACACAACCTCTAACCTCCCTACCTAACCTTCATCAAGAACTACAACATTATGGAAAAATGTCAGGACAAAAAATAAAGAACAAAATGACGGAAGCTCTAGCCTTCAATGTACCACCCGCACAAATTGCTACAAATTAATTTCCCTTATCATTGGAGAAATGAAGGTATGGGATATCTCGAGGTTCAACTAACCCGCACTGTACGCAGCCAGCTACAGTATGTCCCACTGTTTAATACTATAAGCAAATATCTAACTACTTGGCAGACACTTTTTCTTTCTTGGTTCAGACGCATAAAGGCAATTAAAATGACAATACTACCACAATTATTATACCTATTTACATCCCTATCTATATCTCTGTCACCAAATTAGCTAAAATTCAGTCAGACATGCTTACCTTTATATGGGGGGGGAACAGATCTAAAAAAAAGTCATAATGGCCGGTAGACAACAAGGTGGTCGCGCTCTCCCAAATATAAAACTATAATTTTATGCCGATTAAATCCGATAATTCATTGAATGGATCTCACCAGTACCCAAAACCCGCTGGGCTGAACTGGAAGCCAACTGGTCCTATCCAGTTCATCCTATTTAGTCCCAAAGGCTTGCCCACACCCCAACCTCTCCTGTCCACTATGATGTGGATCAGACTAAAAAAACATGTCTTTTTTTTACCCAGACTCGCAACTCTTACCCTTTACATACACTCCCACTTACCCCTCGGGATTCTCCTATATAAACCTCACTCCATGGTTACAAGCAGGCCTATATAGATATTATGATATAATAGATGCAATCACCAGACATATACGCAGGTTCTCCGAACTCCTTAAAAACATCCTTAAATTATGAGCTTTCATTGGTTAAACTACCACCAATTTAATATAGAGCCTGCTCTGTTGTCCACACTGAAGTGTTCCCCATATTTACCCCCTTTGAAAATCTCATTTTCAGGGGACAAAAATGCAAGGGACTTGTATCTTCTATTTTCTCGCTTCTTAATTCCACACCAAGGAGCTCCTCTCATAAACATGCATACATGCACAAATGGGATAAAATACTGGGTCAAAAACTGGAGAAAGAAGAGTGGGAAGAAATATGGGAAGATGCCACAAAGGCATCAATTTGTACAGTGTACATAGAGAATATTTATAAAATTAGGATGTTCTGGTATTATACACCATATAGGCTTAGTAAAATGTATCTGGGAAAAACTGATGTTTGCTGTAGATGTGGGAGGGATGTGGGTACATATATTCTGGACTGAATTAATAAAACCTTATTGGGAAATATGTATATTATGTATACCTAGATAAAGTGTTCCACATGCCATTACCAAAATCACCTGTACAAACCCTTTTGGGAGCCAGATTTCTGTACCAGAAGAGGCAATGCACTAGCCAAACATTACCTTACAGCAGCTTGATGCCTTAAAAATATTGGAAATCTAAAAATATCCCTTCGGAATGGGAATATCTCATCAGAATAAAAGATGTTCAAAATATGTAATACCTCACTGCCTGTATACAGGGCAAAATAGAATTATTTTTAAAAAAAACTTGGTTGATGCGGGAGAGTACGCAGTCCCGACTGCTCTCCCTATGAACAATATAGGGAAAATTCTCAGGACTGTGTGTTTCCCTCAGCCGCTGCAGACTTCCCTATAGGGAGTCTACCGCGGCCGAGAAAAATTTACAAACTTTCCCGAACGAGCGCTCGGCCGACCCAAACGTTGGGCGGTCGCAAGCTCGTTTAGAAAAAGTACCCACACACAGTGCCAATAAAGCCCCGATACCTTTGGATCTGACGGTATCGGGGCTTTATCGGTACTGTGTGTATCTAGCTGTACTTTTGACGCATGGTTGTTTAAAGGGTAACTGAGGTCTTGAATTCTTCCAAATTAGAAAGAATTAAATAAAGACTTCCATTGTACTTTCAAAATAAAACCTAAATCACATCTCTCAAGTTTCAATACAAACTTTCAAAGTTTAAACTTTGAAATATAATTTTCTTATAGGAATAGATTAGTGAATTATGCCTTCCTAACTGGTTGCTATAAAAAGGCTTGAGTGCTGCCCCCGTAACCCAATTAACCAGTTTATTTATGTATATATGCATTTGCATTGTGACCTGGTTATTCCCCATCTGGAAGGAAGGTGTTTTTTATTTTATATGCTTTATTTGTATAATAAATCATTTAGGCACAATACACCCTTTCTTTTCTTGATTTTTGTGTTGGAGATATTTCTCTACTCCAGAACACTACTTATACCTGGCTGTCCCAGCAGTTGGATAGAAGAAGCCATGCTCAAGCTAGCGGTGAGGGGAAGATGCCTAAAATGATGAAAGGTGGTTAGAAGTTTGTGTAGATTTAGGGATTTTTATAACCGGAAAGCTTTTAGTATTTAACAGGACATGGTTTGTAAAAATGATGCCAGAAAAAAACACTGTAGAGATGTAATGTATAAATTCTAAAGCTGTATCTTGCATTACAAATGTGTTGGATCCAATATAGAGCAAAAATACATCAAGCAGTGTATAGCCAGAGACTCTTAAAGGGTATGGTTGTGAGTCCCCGCAATTGTACAGATATCTAGTGACCTGGCTAATTGATTTTGTAAGCAAGCTGATGTTGGCACAGATTTATAAAGTTTGATTTGGAACATGGTAGCGAAGCAGTTGCCAATCTAGCAGTATTAAAGTTTGGTTTTATGTGATGCCTCTTCTTTGTGGTATGTGCCATTATATAGTTTCAGGGTTTGAATTTGTTATCCACAATATTGTAATGTAATTGTGTAATACAAGATTCATAGCAAAATAAGTGTTTGAAAGCCAGCATATAAAATACCTGTCATATCTATCCTTACCCTTTGTCTTTAAAGCATCCTTTATTGCAGCTACTGATACCATTGAGAAAATCTTAAATTTTGATGAAATTCTTGCAAATTCAGTCATTTACCCTTCCTGGAAATACTTATCTAGGTTTGGCAGCAGAAATATTCTGGGTATTAAACTTGTCAGTGTAGGGGGGATGGGACACAAAAAGAAAAATGATAAGCAATGAAGTATATTTTTCCATGCATGTATTCAGAATACATATAGCAGGCTATTATGAGCAATAAATATATTAAAGCATATTAGCATGTAACAGAGCAAATGGGCAACCGTTAAAAAGGAAATGGGGAAATTACAGTGTTAGTTTTGTTATGCTTGTGGTACAATCATAATCTTAATTATTGTAATATTGTTTAATGATTGCTTAGGGGCTGTGTATCTAACTGGCATCATGAAAGTATATAATGATAATGGAGAGTTCTATTTAGATTCTAAATAATTCTACTCAATTTTTAATTTGGTTTTAAAAAAATAAAGGGTTAAAAAAAAGGAAACTGGGAATCTTAATTACAAGTCAAAACATAGTGTGTATTTGCATTACAAAATAAGGCTAGGTACACATGGGCAGATATTTCGGCCTGACTGACTATTTTGCTAATCAGTCAAGACTGAAAACCATGTGCAAGATTTGGACATGTTCCATTGAACTTTTGTCTGATTCCGACAAAACAAAACACATTGGTTTGCAGCGTCCGAAAAAGGCTGATATTTCAGCCTGACTGACTGTAGTAATGGGCGGTCAGGCCAAAATATTAATTGATGTACAATTTTAGATGAAAAACATTAATAAAGTTTTGTCTCAATTTGCTTTCTTCTTTTAAAATAACATTGTGACATGAAAATCATATAATTTTGTTTGTTATGCTTTTAGATCATGTATCTATTGGTGGATTAGGAGACAGCTTTTATGAATATTTGCTGAAGGCATGGCTCATGTCTGACAAAGTAGATGAAGAGGCCAAAAAGATGTATTATGAGTCTGTTCAGGTAAATATTTATCAAAAAATAATTGCAAGTACTGGTTTATAGAATTATAATTCAAAAACAAATTTGCTTTCAAAATAAGGTTTTTTGTGGGCACTAGAGATCAGCTTCCATAATTCTCCTCTTTGTTTTTGCTGGGTAACACGATATTTTAGGCAGACCGTCCGATAGCACCGTGTATCGGTCTAAAGTGTGCGCAGGGCGCCCGAACTTGGTCGCCCGTTTGTCTGGATCAGACGAATGGGCCATTGGGCCGTTGGTAAATCATGGCTGATCGTGTGGTTCCCTATGGGACTGCACGGTCTGTTGCGCCCACTGTTGCCGCGTTCGACAGTCATTTGTCCTAACAGTGCTCTTGCTAGTAGCGAATGCTTGGTCGGGCAAATAATTTCTCTGTATGTACCCAGCCTAAGTGGTCACAGTTCAGAGAAAAAATTTTGAACCTGCAACCTTATGGATAGAGATGGCCAAAACTCTTTCGTTCTGGATTCGGATTTACGGACCTCTGAGAAAATCCTGAAAATCCAAAAACTGAAAATGCTTTCGGGACTTTGGATCCCATTTTCGATAATCCTCTAAAATATCCTTGTACATTCAATAATCCTCTAAAAAATACAAACGGAAAGTACTTTTGAGTTTCCGATCATATTTTCGAAGTTTATGAAACGTTCAAGGGTATTTTTGAGGATTATCCAAAATAGCTTGAACATTCGATAATCGTCAAAAAATGGGATCTGAAATCTGAAAGATCTGTTTCGGACTGAACATTCGGATTTCAGAACCGAGGGGTTCTGTGACGGATTCGGATTCTAAAATTGGAGCAGGACATTAGATCAACAGGTAGATTTAGAAAGGTTATATTTTCCTAGGAACATAATGATAGCAAAAAATTCAAAAAAGGTAGTAAAATCAGCTATTTTGTATTGTTCCTGGTTTTCTGTCTGAAATGTCTACTGGCTTGAAAATAAATTGCAGGATAACAAGCAGCTTTCAAAGTCATTTCAAAGACTTCCTTATTGGTGTGGAGAAAATATGTCCAAAGAGACAGTGAACAGTGGGGCCAATAGGTGCACATGCTCATAAGGCTCTTTAAAGATTACATAGGCTGAGTACATGCATTTTTTTTTTCATGTACGTAAATGAAACTTATTAAAGAAGTATCTTACATTGTATAGGTTTTCTGGGGAGAAAAGCTTTCATTTTAAAAATTACATTTAGTTCTCCTTTAAATATACATGTAGAAGTATGTATGGCAAACAAAAATGTTTAAGATGGGCCATAAACACACCTATTTTTTCCAGGCAACTTGCGTGTATGTACGGTATTGAAAGACTGGTCCCTGAAAACGTTTAAGTCTTTTTTTTTTTACAGGAATTTGAAAATCACTTTTTTCAAATCGGATGGACAAAAAAAGAAAGCCTTTTTAGTTTTAAAGGGCAAGTCCAGCCAAAAAAATTCTCTTCTTTAAAATGTGTATTACCCCCCCAAACCCCACTTTTGCAGAGTTCACACACTTCAAAGATGCCCCAGAGCTTACTTACCCGACCCGGTCCCTCGCCGTCTAGGCGCCACCCCCTGCTCCTGTTTCGAGCTTATTGCAAGCAAAAACAGGAGCAGGGGACTTCTTCACTGACAGACGCTTCACTTCCTGGTCGTGGCTGTCAGGTGATTGGGCATGACGTAACGTCGCGCCCTAACAGCCGCAACCAGGACGTGTAGCTAGCGGCTGTCAGCAGCCGCAGAGCAGAAGCGTAGAGGGACCGGGTCAGGTAAATAAGTTCTGGGGCATCTTTGAAGTGTGTGAACTCTGTGAATGGGGGTAATGCACATTTTAAAGAAGAGAAATTTTTGTGCTGGACATTCCCTTTAAAGTTGCCAGTTGGTAAAAAGTACAAAAGACTTTTATGGTATGCATACCACAAATTGTGTCAAATCAACTTAACACAAGCTATAATTACACACAAAAGTAATCTAGTGAGCAGCTGTAAGGGTAGGGAGATAAGAAATCAACACTACAAATACCCTATACCAGAAATTACATACAATTTACATACCCTACACATCACCAACAATACAGTACAAAGCTGGTTGATGCTGATTTAGCAATCTCAAATTGATCATAAATTTAGAAAATACACAAGAAATATGATATAAAACAAATCATAAACAAAAGTTTTTGAAAGACAAATGGTTTATACACACGTGTGATCATGAATGTCTGTTGCAGCCGACAAGCGTGCTGTGCATGGGCACGTAGTCATCCCTCCTTGATGATCCTCCAGGTGGATCTGTCAGAGGCCCAACTGAATGGACGTTTCAGCTGATGAGGCACCCATACACTGCACATCAAAAGTTAATTTGCGTCATGAGTCACACCCCTACGATCGTGTGTGTGTATGAGGCTTAAAACTTGTACTCATGAAGGAAGCAATGACAATCTAGTTTTTTTTTTTATTTGTTTTATTATTGTCACCAAAAATGTTGATAAATTACATGCTCTGCAAAATATCCATATTGTCAACTTTAAACATCGTTTAAACATATAATATATATTTAATATTGTTCTATCTGGTATACATTGCATAACAATGACATTAACATATTATTTACTCACAAGTGAGTTGGATTATGGCACATATGATGAAACTTCTAAAACATTTTAAACTATAAAACTGTCTGTGTGTTACATTTGTATGCATTTCAGTGCATTTGTCGACCCATCCACCAGATCTCTCCACCTGCCGTGTGTCGCCTGATGGTTAGTTAATAGTAAGTGAGGAGTCAATCCACATCCCCCAAATTTTGTTGAATTTATCTGGACATTTCCTATGTTTGTATATAATTTGTAACAGGGGTAGATCACCATTTATTAATTTGACCCAGGTCTTCACCTTTGGTTTTTTGTGTGACATCCATCACATTACAATAGTTTTCCTAGAATAGAACAGGGTTGCTTGCAGAAATAACTCATAGCTAGACCATATATCTTCATCCACAATCCCAAATATACACACAGATGTTGAGTTTTGTATGGGGTGGGGTGATAAATGCGACAATATTTGGAGTACACCTTCCCAAAATTCAGACACACTTGGACAGTCCCACATCAAATGTATAAAGTCTGCATTTGGGCTACGGCACTTTTGGGCACTCAGCTGCACCGGATTTAAAATATTTCATTAGCTTAGGTGTACAGTACGCCTGGTGCATTATTATAAATTGTATCAATTTATTATTCGCTGCCGGCGACACGACTGTATGTGAGCCAATGATTCCTGCCCATTGCTCGTTGTCTAGGTCTTGTAGATGTGAAGACAATTTGTTTTTAAAGGGCATGTCCACCCCCAAAACTATAATCCCCCCAACTACTGGCCCCACCATGTAGTGTAGTTTAATCCTTACCTCACATCCCAACTCCATCTGGTTCTCCTGTAGTCCCCCCCAAGTCCAAAACTGCCCACCAGGAGGCCAGCAGGTCCATATAGGACACTGCCTGCTACCTGGCCTCCCGGAGATTCCTGCCATGCGTGCTGCAGCCCTTCTCCCCCCCCCTCCCCTCCCGTTCTACTATCCCTCCCCCTAGCACAAATCCCCCTTAATATCATGCTCCCCCATGTCCCCCCAGCCCAAACCGCATGTTTTTTTTTTTAAAAGCTCCCCAAACTCTTACTTACCTCTCCGCTTTCCTCCGCTGCACTGACTGACCGGCCCCCGCGTCCGTGATTGGCTGCCCTCGCCAATCACAGACGCGACTGGCCGTCCCGCCCCTCTGCTTGCATTCTCGCAAGCAAAGGCCGCAGTGCGGCGGAGGATCGAGGGGAGTAAGTAAGAGTTTGGGGGACTTTTTAAAAAACTAAACAAGCGTTGGGGCTGGGGGACATGGGGAGCATGATATAAATTTTTTATTTTGTGGGTGGACATAGCCTTTAATTGCCTCTAACAGATTTGTGATTTAGTTTGAATGATAAATTAATATATTTTGGAGATCACCCCACACAGCGGATCACTCCAATGACCGGGTGTTTGGTTAGGCCGTTGGCAACCTGAGTGGAGTATGCCCGGAGTGCATGTCGCAGCTGCATATAGCGGAAATGCATACTATTATCCAGATCGTATTTCTTTTGCAATGTTTGATAAGTGACTAAGCCCAGTCCCTTGTACAATCTGTCCCAATTCCTCAATCCCAGCCGCCTCCTAAAGTGTCCTCCCAGGCAACACACAAAGTTCGGGTATCAGTTTATTGTTCCAAAGGGGGGTATGGGTGTAGAATGCAATTGTGCAGTGTAGTGCCCTGCCCAACCATAACCATGTGTATTGTTGGGGCCTCCAGGTAGGCCATATAGGGGCCCTTAATATATTCGGCTAACATATAATCAGATTCCGTTGACGAGTCAGAGACCCTAACCCAGCATTGCAGATACCTAAGCTGGGAAGCCCAGTAATATAGCTGCATATTTGGGAGTGCTAGACCCCAAGGTCTTTGGGGGCCTGCAGTACAATATATGGCTATTTAGCTTTTTGAAGAAGGAGGGGGGAATATAGCTGAGGGAATGTTGGACTGTATATAAAATCTTGGGCAATAACACCATCCTAGTCAATTGCACTGTACCCCAAAGACACAGATTTAGCACACATTCCCACGCCCGAGTTTTAGCTGGCACAAACTCTAATAATGGGGCAATATTCAGAGTGTAGAACATCTGTGGTGACCTGGTAATAAACTTACCCAGATATTTGAAATGGGGAATTGTTGGTATGGGTACCAGGGTTACAACAGAATATGATGGGGTACCGTTTAGTAAATACAGTGCTGACTTTCCCCAGTTTATGGTTAATCCTGAGAATTTTCGAAAAGTGGTAACTAAATAAAATGCAATTGTGAGTGCATCGTGTGAGTTGTCTATGTACATTATAACGTCTGCATATAAGCCTAGTTTCTCCTTGTGCCCTTCTATCCTGAATCCTTTGATCCTACAGTCGTTCCGCAGTATTGCTGCCAGTGGTTCGATGGCTAGCGCAAACAAATATGGTTAAAGGGGGCATCCTTGGTGAGTACCTCTATGTAGTGAGAACAGGGCTGATATACTACCAATCCTAGTTCTTTAATATGCTCTGCAAAAAAAATTCTAGTACTGCCACAAATCCTCCAATACAGCTTCTCATAGAACTGATTTAATAAACTTCAAATATATTAAGTAAAAAGACACTCAACTTGTCGACTGTTTAAAAAGTAAGCAATGTTTTTACATACATACAAATACATACTAATATAATGTATTTACATAGCTCAATTGCTATGTTACAAGCTGATTATCATTTTATTCATTTATAACACCCCAATTTTTATTTTTAAGAGTTTTGCCATCAAAAAGTTTCTCTTGAAAATGTTAACTGTTTTACAATGTGTAGAGATTTTTTTTTTGTAATTCTTTTTGTAGTCCATGTGTGAACAGTGTGAGATGTTTCATTGACACGTTTACATTTCTGCAAGAAGATTTTTTTTTCTGGTAAATTGATTTTTATTACTCGCTGGGAATCTGTGACAGATACAGAACACTTTCGCTCCCAGTTTGTGCACACAGAGCCAGTTGTTTCACCTGAATATCTGTGGCTTAGCCCTGTGAAATAGTCTGCATTGATAGTTCTCAAAATGAAAGATTAGTACACATGCTAGATCTAATGCATTTACAATCATCAGCCAACATTGTTAAGCAATCTTTCTTGACATATCTCTTAATGATGTAGAGGAGCAACAGGCATTTTTCCGATCCTCAAGTAAATCATCTTAAAAACCACATAGCTAAATTACAATTACTTTCTGCGGAAGTGCTTCTGATCTGGTCAAACATTTATACAAACAGAAAAGATAATCAATGCAGACCCCATAAAATATCATATTATCTGCAAAATTGCATACATTATAAACAAAGTGGGTTTACTATACATTACTGTAATCACATGAATGAAAAGCCTTCGTACCACATCAAATAAAATTGTAATACTTGGTTGGAAACCTTTTGCAGGCAATGACAGCCTGAAGTCTTGAACTCATGGACATTACCAGATGCTGGGTTTACTCCTTTTTAATGCTTTGTCAGGCCTTTACTTTCAGTTGCTGTTTGTTTGTGGACTTATCTGTCTGAAATTTAGTCTTCAAGTGAAATGCATGCTCAATTGAGTCAGATTCACTTCTTTGTTTTAATAAACTTCTGGGTTGCTGCTGTATGTTTTGGGTCATTCTTCATCTGTATGAAATGCCACCCAATCTGACTGCATTTAGCTGGATTTAGATTATGCCAGACAAATTTAATTGTTTTTTACGACGAAGCGAGTAAGAATTTAGATTCAGGCACAGCAGTGTATGTGGTATACTTGGATTTTGCAAAAGCTTTTGATACTGTGCCACATAGGTGACTAATGTATAAACTGAGGACTGTTGGCCTTGAAGAAAACATTTGTACATGGATAGAGAATTGGTTATTGGATTGCAAACAGAGTGGTGGTAAATGGAGCTACATCTATGTGGGCTAAAGTTCTAAGCGGAGTGCCTCAGGGTTCTGTACTGGGGCCGCTTCTCTTTATTCTGTTTATAAATGCCTTACAAGGGGACATTGAGAGCAAGGTCTCAAACTATGCAGAGCTTTGGAAACTTCAAATGATGTGCAAATGTTGCAAGCAGACCTAGATAGATTATCAAAATGGGCAGCAGAATGGCAGATGGGATTCAATGTTGATAGATGTAAGGTGATGCATTTGGGATTTAATAATCCCTGTGCCACCTACACCATTAATAATTGGTATTAAGTTGCTGGGAGGCACACTTAATATTTAATCAATAAATGTTCATTTATTAAGTGCTGAACACACAACCATGTACACCTGTTTACCTGGTTTTGTGTTTAGCATTAAATGAACATTTATTCATTTAATATTGAGTGTGCCTCCCTGCAACTTTATACCGATAGTTATACTTACCTGAAGTGGCGCAGGCCTCAGGAGGAGCACCTCTTAACTTACCTGTTGGGATACAACAAATTTCTTGAAATTACACCATATACAACTGTGTGTTGAGTGCATCTGTAATGCAAAAAGATTTGGGGGTTCACTAATAGGTCATATCAAAGGATTTGTGGATATCCTTTAAGGTTGAAAGAAAAGAAGTTTCATCTTCAGGTTAGAAGAACAAAATAGATGGTGCCGCTGCACAAACTGGAACACACCACACAATCGGAGCTCCGTAGTGATATAACTATTTATTAAGGTGAAACGGCTTGACGCGTTTCGGACCTAGCTGGTCCTTAATCATAAGCCCACAATTCAAATCACACCAAACAGCCCTTTAAATACACACCCCCCGTGACGTATCATCCGGCACACATGTAGAGTAATGCCTTCAGTGCATCAAGAAGACTCCCACATGTACGTAGTGGGAATGTGCACATAAAACATTGTGCAATGCAATCTATACATATAATTGCACAATCCAATAAATACCATAATACATGTGTAGCCATACAAACGTATAACTATATAAAAACACATAAATAATGTAAAATGTGCATGAATAATATAACATGTGAATAAGCACACTATACATAAATACATATAATCTAATAAAGTGCACTGTCTAAAATACATAAATACACCCTATACCCATATAATTTAAAACTAAGAACTAAGACTTCTTAAATGGAAGACCAGTAAAACAATTAATATCGAAAACAGAGTTCATTCCCTTAGAATATCTAGTGTCGAGGTGAAAGATCCATTTCGCCTCGCAATATAGCAAGTTAGACCATAGATCTTTATTTCTTGGATTCTGAATGACTTTTTGTATACCCTGTACTATCATATATTTAACATTACTGCCATTGCATATTTTAAAGTGCCTAGCTACCGGACTATTGTCATCCCCTCTCTTAATAGCTCTAATATGCTCTCGTATACGTACTTTAAGCATCCTGGATGTACATCCCACATACTGTAATGAACACTTAGTGCATGTGAGTAAATACACTATGTGGTCCGATACACAGTTAATATACTGATGTATGGAATATTCATTCACTGATACACTACTGGTAAAGGAATTCCCTATCTTCATAAAGTTACAGTTCATCTTCAGGTTAGGAAAGGTTTCTTTACAGTGAGAGCAGTGAAACTGTGGAACTGTCTTATTTAGAAAGTATCACGGTAGACTTGCACTCCAAACAGTGAATAGTTTATTTAACAGCCAAACATCAGCAAATCAAACAACGTTTCGAAGTAACAACCCCTTCATCAGGTGATTTGCTGATGTTTGGCTGTTAAATAAACTATTCACCGTTTGGAGTGCAAGTCTACCTTGATACTTTCTAGCTATTTCATTCCCTTTGAAGTAGGGATTTTGGACTGTTTGCACCCGCCTGGGGTTAGTGTGCATATGGACTTTGTTCTTATCGGAACTGTCTTATTACAGATGTGGTAATGGCAAGTTCATTAAATAGCTTTAAAAAAACGTCTGAATAAGTTTCTAAAACTAAAAAATATTGAGAATTACTGGTATTAATACATATAGATCTGGTTGATCCAGGGATACTTTCCGATTGCCCAGTCGAGAAGGAATTCCCCCCCCTTTTAGCTGTTTTTTTTTTTTTTTTTTTCCTTCCTCTGGATCAACTGTTAGGTAGGGTAAACCTCAATTTCTATGTTACTATGATTTGGGCAGACAGTATGTCTCTGAACACCACAGAATTAATTTGGCTGATATTGTAGTATCATCAAGAAACACTGGGAAACCATGTATGCCCAAGCCATTACACTGCCTCCAGCGTGTTTTACAGGTGATGCGGTATGCTTTGGATAATTAGCTCTTCCGTGCCTTCTCTAAACTTTTCTTGCCATCATTCTGGTAGAGTTCGATCTTGGTTTCATCTGTCCAAAGAATGTTTTTTACAGAACTGTGCTGGCTTTTTTAGATGTTCTTTAGCAAAGTCTGATCTAGCCCTTCTATGCTTGAGGCTTATGAGTGACTTGCACCTAGCAGTGAACCCTATGTATTTACTTTCATGCAGTCTTTTCTTTATGGTATACTTTGATATCTATACACCTATCCCCTTGAGAGTGTTATTCACTTTCACTTGGCTGGCTGTTGTGATGGGGTTTCTCTTCACCATGGAAGTGATTGTGTGTTCATCCACCACTGTTGTCTTCCATAGACGTGCAAGTCTTTTTATGTTGCCGAGTTCATCTGTGCTTGCTTTCTTTCACAGGATGTACCAAACTGTAGATTTTGCCACTCCTAATTTCTCAGATGGGATTTTGCCACTCCTAATTTCTCAGATGGGTTTCTTTCACCTGCATGGAAAAAAAGCTGGCTGAGTTTCTGGGGAGGGGGAAATGAATATTACAATACATGTTACTGGTATTGATACATAAAGTTGCAGTTGATCCAGTGATATTTCCGAATGCCAGGAAGGAATTTTTCTCCTTTAATAATTCTGGTGTTTTTTTATTTTGCCTTCCTCTGGATCAACAGTTAGGCCATAGATGTGGGTATTGCCTACTAGGTTGGACTAGATGTATGTATGTCTTTATTCAACCTCAAAAAATCAGCTTCTTCATTTTACCAGTCTGCACCCCTTACATGCTAAAAAGTCCATCCCCTACAGCCACATTTGCAAGAGACTAGTATTGGAGCCTTTAAAGAAGGAGGAACAACCCGACTGTTATGAGTGAAAAGTTTGAAGCAAGAGGTTATACAAAGGATAATCTGTATGATGTTAAACATCATTTTTAGACATGGGTCAGAATACGGAGGAAAAAGTGTCAAAAAAAGAACAAGAAAAGATTAAAATTTCTAATAATTCCTACATCCCAATATTGTTTCTGTGAGGAGCATCAGCCCAAAGAAAATTGATTTTGCCAGCCTTCCTCCTGGCTTCAGCACTATCAGGGAGATTCAATAAAAGTTCTTATCGTTAAAAATGGTGCTAATTTTGCCCCAACCAGATTTTATTTAACATTTAAAAGCTAACATCTGATTGGTTGGGGCAAAATTAGCACCATTTTTAACGACAAGAACTTTTATTGAATAACCCTGTAACTTGAATACAGGATTAGTCCAGGAGTAACCTAGCAAAGAAAACTGTACGTGCTGCAGCTCCTCAACAAAACAATATTGTATGGTAGGAATAATCAATCCTACCTCCCTGCGCCAGGTACTTTCCATTTCTAATTAGTTAATTTTTAGTGTATAATTATCCTTTAAATAGCTTTAAGAGTGGGCTTAGTAAGTTTCTAAAACTAAAAAATATTGAAAATTACTGTTATTAATACATATAGTTCTGGTTGATCCAGGGTTCCTCCTGATGGCCATTAGAAGCAAGGAAGGATTCATCCACCCCCACCTGAGAGCTATACATTGCATTACTTGATGTATTTTGGAAAACCTACAATAAAATTAATTTGACTGTGTTGTGAACACCTCTAACTAAGTATTTTTCGGTGTTCAATTCTGACATCAACGTAAAGACTTGACCTTGTATTATCATTTATTAAATGATTTTCAAAAATGACATAAATCTTTCATTTTTTATTTATTCTTTGAAGGATGTTTCCTAAAGTGCAGTTTTATTGTCCAAGATGTAATAACCTTTACAGAACTTTATTGAGAATGTACAAGATACTCTGGTAAATGCCATTGGAGGTGGTGATCTTTATAGAGTTTGGTTTTTAAGGTTTATCATAAAAAGTACGAATACAGTAAAGTCGCCATGCTAAAGATTAATAATCTAACTGGTATTAATATCAAGTTTTCTGCTGTATTTTTTTATATGAGGTCTGACAGTCTGTCTGCATATGCTTGTAATTTTTTTCCCCCAGCTTAGTAGAATGTGTAAAACATAGCATCTACAGAAGGTTACGGTATATAGGCATTTACAAAAAAAAAGTAAAGTAAATTAGTCTGGCCAAGACTCCATTCTGTTTCTAGGGAGATTGTTTCTTTATTAGAGTGGGAAGTAAATTGAATTTGATTGGTAATTGTGACAGATTTTATTTTCTTGTGTCTAATTAACTACTGTACAGCTCACACTTGGTATTAAAATATAGATTTAAATGTATTGAATCATATTACATTTTGGAACTATTATATCCTGAAAGTGAGTGATATTCATATTTTTCAATTACCTGGTTAGTTATTTCCCCCCCAGAAATCATTCCCTCTGGAAAAATGTTTCAAAACCAGTATTCGCACAGAAATGACTTGTTCTTTTATTTAATATAAGTTTCTCAACCTTTTTCATCTTTGCAGAACCCCAGCATAAAAAGTTATTTTTTTTATTATAAAGTTAGTAAAATACATAATTCATACAAAAACTTATATACTATTAATATATAACCCACCCCTTCCATGGATCCCTATGGGGATAAACTGTAAATAATATCCCTATAATCGGCGCGCTATTACGCAGTAGCGCGCCAATAATAACACGGAAGTACCTCAAAGCCGTTACCCTTTCATCTTCAGCCGGGTGTGTGTGAGGGAATCCAGGAGGAAGCAGGAGAGGTGCGGTCTAAGCTGTCCGGAGCACTGAAAGAAGCAGGTGGGTGGTCTATAATCAGGACCCGTGACTGCCAGGAGGAGAAGGGGTTAGCTGACCCTCTAATGCCTGTGCAGAAACAACACACTGACACGAGGCAGGAGAGGAAAGAAGGATCGGTAAAGAGAGTGAGAGTGTGTGTGTGTGTGTTTTAGCCTGTGAACTTATACAGCAGCCTGTGGACTGCACAATAACCATGGGTTTGTTTATTAATGAGGGAGGGGTGGGTTATAATGGATAATGTACCCCCTACTGTAAATTCATATGGATATATGAAGGCACCTCGGAGTTCCGTGTCCTGTATAAAAGACACTCGGCCTCCGGCCTCGTGCTTTTATATGGTCACAGAACTCCTCGGTGAATTCTAATATCCTTATAATTTACAGTAGGGGGTACATTATCCACTATATAATATAGGGGATAATACACTACCTAGAGTGTTCAGAGTTCCATGACCATATAGAAGCACAAGGCCGCAGGCCGAGTGCTTTTAAACAGGTCATGGAACCCCGAGGTGAAGTAAATCCGTATATTACACTGTAGGTAGCGTATTATTTCTTATAATACATATGGCCAGCCAAAAAAACCCTGCCCTTTACCACTGTCTCTCCCCCTTCCTGTATTAGTCATTTATATAGGAATCCCTGTTTAATGTATAAATGGTTAATTACTGTTCCTATTGAAAAGAGAAAGAAGGACCTAACATTGTCTGTCAATAATAAACAGGGCTTCCTATATAAATGACTAATACAGGGAGGGGGAGACAATGGGAGGGGCAGTGGGAGACTGGAAGTTACTCAGTGAGATCACTGAGTGATTGTAATATAGATTTTCGCCACTGCACCTCCCCATTGAAAATGCCTAGCCTTATGTATTATATTTATATTTAAACAACATACTCAACACATAATATTCGGTGGAAGGGGGAGGTCAAAATGTAAAAAACTGAATATTTTATATATTCTAAATCAGTTGCTGCACCCTGTTGTAAATGTACAGCATGATGCAATAGTAGAAATTCCACTAATTACCACAATCCCCGTGCAAAATCATTTTTAATTTAATATAGATGCAAAAAAATCCTGCTACTTTTTAAATGGCATTTAAACTGTGCTTATTCATTTTCCACCTACCGGTAATTACACAGTAATTATGATTAATTGCCACCAAACTTTACCCCCTGGCCTCTCTCTGTATAAAAAATGTATACCTTCTATAAAAGCACAACTTATTGCTCTGTCACTGCATGGTTATTAACATTAAGATCATGAAAAGTAAAAGGAATAAGCATTATATGTTGATCTGTGCTTTCTTACTGTCCTGTAGCTAACACCAAATCCTACAGATAGCTACTGTTTGTGATGTCTGTAACTAGAGAAGGACCCCAGTCTAGCACTGCTCCATCCCCAACACATACACACTCTTTCAAACTACTGCCCAAGCTGTTTCCTTTCCCATAGCAAGGCATTTTTACTTTCTCTATAACACAAAATCACAGGGTGAATGCATTGGCTGTTGCTTACTGATGGACACACACTTCGGGCTAGGCCACACTGCTGCGCTTTTTTTGCGATTGCATTTTTTTTTTCCATATCTTTGAAAACGCAGCAACGCACCGAAAACGCATGTTTTCTGGTGCGTTGCAATTGCGTTTTGCATTCCGCATTTTTAATCGCAATCGCATGTGTTTTCCAAATGCAACGAAATCGCACATGAAATCGCATGCGATTCCGTTTGCGTTGCAGTGTGGCCATGCCCTTCATCTCCACTGCACATGCTCCCCGCTCAGCCGAGTCTTGGCTTCTAAGATAGAGGGGGAATGCATGGTGACTTGAACAGGGCATGAGACGATATGGTGAGCAAAAAAAAAAAGTAACCATAGAACGGCAAGTCATCTCCCCCCCCCCCCACACACACACACTTAAGTGACCCTATAAGAATATTGCATTGTATACAAACAAGAGGATACATTTGTTGCAAGCAGTTAAATGTATAAATAAAAATGATTGCATAAATAATAAAAATTCCATCATTAGGAGTATGTGTAAGTATGTGTGTGTCTGTATGTCTTCTAGTTTAGCAGGTATCTTGAAATGCCCGTGCGCCTATTGCATTTTCTTATTCATTGGCTAAGAATAAGAATTTCTGTAATTTTTTATCATCTTTACCTGATCTTTCTCAAATTTAGTTTTGTCACAGAAAATGTTTATTTTAACTAGTCATTAATGTGTCTGCATTGTAAAACTAGGATTGAGCAATCTAATCTGGTTTAGTATGTAATTTATAGGGTGTTCTGCACAAATCTGAGACTTGAAAGGGTTGCCATTAAATTCCCTCCAGAAATATTTATGGTGTTATACTGTAAGTTTGTTTTGTATTGGTTGTTTTTATTTCTATATTCATTCATCTGGCTCAAATGAGTTACAACACAGCAATAATTTTGGTTCATAGAGGTAGGGACATTTTAGATTAAATTAATTTTGTTTGCAGTTAGGAAATATTTTGGACATTGCACATTAGCACAGACAACGGAAGTTATCTACTGTGATTGATGCCTCCTGTTTCTATTACAATTAAAAAGCATTTTGCAAGAAAAACAGAGAAAATCGCAAAGCTATTGGTTTTGTTGCTTAATTGAGTGTGTGATTGGTTTAAACCTAAGCAGGCCAGTGTGTTACTCTTGCATTCTGTATAGTGCTCATCCATCCATTTTAAGGAGGCTGCACTTTTATGCTTAAACAGCCCCATCTTTGGGAAGTAAATGGATTCTACATACAAAAGATAAATTGCACACATTACGCTGAAAAGCAATGTGCTTGTATCTTCCTCTTGCAGGCTACGTGTTCATTAAGGAGTCTTGGTTTCTGCCCAATACCCTTGTACCCAATATGACAAGTCTAAATTGAGGTGGATGTACTTTTAGCTTGGTCACTATATTCAAATGAAATGGGAGGTTAGGAAGAGTAAATTTGCAGTAGCAATTCCGCCTCTCTTAATATACTGTTAAAATAAGGATAATAATTTGTGCAGCAGAATCTATTTATCAAGATCAGTGTGCCTGTTGCTGCTTAAAATAATTATCATAAGCCACCATGAATTTTTATTTAAGAATCCTGACCAGATTTAGGATTTCCAAATGGTTCTCTTTGAAGAAAATGGAAAGTTGTTTATCAAACCTACATTAACATAACCAATGTGAAAATGAATAGTAATGTGCCAATTTTAATGTGCCTAAAGTAAAGAGAGTTGCTATTATTTTTATAAAAACTGTCAAATAAGCAAATCTTGGGCTCACTATGCAGACTGTTTTCTTTTAGAAAGAAATAATAGTATTATCTTAATTAACTCATTTTACATTAAATAGCCTTTATTACTTGTGCACAACAAACAATCTTTGCATGGGCAGCTTTTAAACAATATTCATTTTGCTATAAATAATGTTTTTATTCCTGTTGTGATTTCCTATTGGATTATGAATAGGTTTACAATACACCAATGAATGAATCTGGATTCAAGAATATCCTACAACCTTTAAAGGGCATCTATAGTGAAAAAAACACATTGCCTCATTGCAAAGTTAAATTCATGTACTCTGTGCTGCCTTAAACCTATCTCTGTCAGTGACTGTTTAACCATGGTGTCAGTTCTGTGTGCAGCACTCCCCCCTTCCCCCTCCCCTCTGTTACCTCCTCCATGTCTCAACTCCAGCTAACCGACAAGCTTATCATGTGCAGTAGGAGTTAAAAGTTCAACATCCTGAAAAACACACCCACGCACAGTGGCCAATAGAAAACAAGCTGTCCTGGAGACACGGAAGAAGGAGTGCAGTAAGTTTACGATCTCTCTCTGACCCATCATCAATCAGTGAAAGCTATTAAGAAGGGGGGTCAAATGCAGCCTTATATCTACCATCAAAGCTACCTCTCTCCCCCTGCTAATGCTCTTATCTCTATGTTTATTACAGAGCAGGGAGGGGGGATCACGTCACAGGGATTTGATTGACAGTCCAAGTAGGAGTAGAGGAATGCAATCATGTATTCTTCTAACTGGTGTATCTCAGGACAGAGAGGGAATCTGAAAAAAGTGAAGACACTCTAGGGGTTGTGGGGAATTATAGAACACATGGAAAGAAAGAAAAAAAAGAGTTCATTTTCCCACTATAGATGCCCTTTAATACATTTGTTTCCTGGTAGATTTAGAAGAAACTTATTGAGTTTAGTATCTTAATGAAAAAACTTGTATGCTGCAAAGGGTGTTTAGAAAATGGCTTTTGGCATAAGCATTTCTTAAAAGTTGATTTTTTTTCTTCTTCCTCTAAGGCAATTGAGACTCATTTGATCCGTAAATCTAGCAATGGTCTAACTTACATTGCTGAATGGAAAGGAGGTTTGCTGGAGCACAAAATGGGACATTTGACTTGTTTTGCTGGAGGCATGTTTGCACTGGGAGCTGATGGAGCAGCTGAAGATAAAACTGGCCATCATATGGAACTTGCTGCTGAAATTGCCCGCACTTGTCATGAATCTTATGATCGCACAAGTAAGTTTGTTTTTTTTAATTTAGCAACAGTGTCCTGCACAAATTGCTCTTTTTTAGGGGGCAAATTTAACCCTGCAATTAAGCTTTTTTATTACTAGTCACAAACAGCTGTACTGGGATTAAAGGAGAAACTTTGAACAAAAGTAAAGTTGGGCTTTAATTTGCTGTTAGTCCCCCTACAGAACCCCATTAAGTTTAACCCCTACAAAACTTAACAAAAGGGGTTTTGTATCGGGTGCACATCACTATTTCCAAAAAAATTTGGAAACGGTGCTGTGCCCTAAAATCCGTGTAAAACACGTTAACCTGATGTTACTTCAAGTTAATGTGGGTTTTAGATGGATTTGACACGTATTGAATCTCCCTGAATGTTTCTCAGTAAATAATTTAGGTCTGTCACAATCTACAGTTAATAACATTTTAAAAAAGGATCAAGAATTCAGGAGAACTCTTTGTGCGTAAAGGCCAAGGGCAAAAACCACTGCTAAATTTGTGTGAACTAGCCGATAGGCTTTATTTCTTTAGTAACAGTCATGTTACCATGATGGTTACCATGATGGATATAGCCATGTGGGCTCTGGGGTACATTGGGAAAACATTGTTACTTAACAAATTCCACTGCTAATCAAAGAAATACCAAAATGTCAGTGAATCTAACCTTAGAAAGACAAAAAGTGTTCTGTAGACAGATGAGTGCATGTTTCAGCTTGTTCTGGGAAACCGTTGTCAAAAGGATGCCAACATGAAAAAAAACATGCAGACTGTTGTTATTGTGATGATTATTATTATTATAATCCACCCCTTCCATCAATGTCAATGGGGCCATTCTGTAAATAATATTCCTATAACCAACGCGCTACTACGCAGTAGCGCGCTGATTATAACCCGGAAGTTGCTCCCCCTTTACTCACTGTTTCTCAAAGCAGTCAGGAGCAGTTAACTCTCAGGCAGGGTTACACTGTGTACAGGATGCACAAAAGGAGGAGAAGGACAGAGGGGCGTGTCCACATTGATTGCCGGGCTGTAATGAAACACAGAATGGAACTGGAGGAAGGAAATTGCTGCGAGATAAGGTTTGGAGTTGAACTGCATCACTGCATGAAAGGAGAAGGGGGTGGAATTGTGAGCAGAGAGAGCCAGACTAAAAGCTCTGCATGTAATGTGTCCCGGGAAGGAGGCTGGGGGGGTAAGCATGGGGATCCTGATGGGGGGTTATGTGAGACTAGTGTATGTGTTTATGATTTGGGATTTGTTAAAGCATTGGGGGGGGGGGTCAGTCCTGGAATGTATTTTATAGAGCACTGTGGGGCTGCAGGCAGGTAATACCTGGAAAAACTGTAAAAGAAAAGGGTGGATTATATTGAATAATGTAAGAGTCACCTTAGAGTTCCGTGCCTTGTATAAAAGACACTCGGCCTGTGGCCTCGTGCTTTTATATGGTTATGGAACTCCTCGGTGGCTTCTAATATCCTTATAATTTACAGTAGGGGGTACATTATTCACTATATTATGGATTTATATACTGCCAAAATCTGGTATCACGTGCTTATTATGATTTCTAGTAGCATCTAATCTGAGCTGTCCCTGTTCTCTGTTGCTCCCTTTAGGCAATGCCATGAGTTGATAGCAGTTCTCCTTCAATTGCGAATGGGGTCTAACCCATTCCATATTTTTAACGCCAGCTTTCTGCTGGTATTAAAGATTCTGTCCTAAGGAGATGCTATCGGCTCGGTTGGTTGTGTTTCAAAGCCCCACTTTCCTTTGTTACATCTGTTAACGTGATTTTAAGACAGAAATACACAATAACGGCTCTCTGTACATAGCACTATATGTTGTTTGTGTATTCCTTCACATGTATTAGCTCAGCTGCATACACAGAAAAAAAAATTGTGTTTTTCCTTAATTACAGTAGTTATTTTAGAATATTTATATAAACACAATGTGATCTTTAGAGAATTTACTTGACAAGTTGATTTATTTTACAGCAATGAAGCTGGGTCCAGAAGCCTTTAGATTTGATGGTGGCGTGGAAGCTATTGCTACGAGACAAAATGAAAAATACTATATTTTACGGCCAGAAGTTATTGAAACATACATGTACATGTGGAGATTTACTCATGATCCAAAGTATAGACAGTGGGGCTGGGAAGCGGTACAGGTAAGGCACTTTCTTTCATTATAGAGAAACAAAAAATGCAGGGCTGTGGAGTCAGTACATAGAATACATTTTTCAACTCTTCCAATTTTAACTGAAATTTACCCTCCATAGCGAATAGTTGCTGTATTGAGGTGTTGATCTACATTTTTGTCAGACACTGTTATTTTTGTAATGTACATCTGTAATTGGTAAAGACCCGTGAGACCAATGTAGATTTTTAATCTAAGGAAGAAATTTGTACTGGTGTAGCATTTTTGCAATATTTTAGACTTGATTATATCTGTTTTGCAATTATGGCATAATAACATTTAATTTGTTCTTGGCTAATCTTGTTACCAAGGGTTGCCCTTAATTTTACTAAAACAAGCATAGAAAAACATCAAAAAGAAAAGCAATATTACGTATTAAACGTAAGACTTGCATAAACAAAAATATAATGTATGAAAACCATGTGTTTTTTTGTTTTTTTTTTACCCTTTTTAACCCAAGGACAGTTCTATCGTCAGATTTACACATTCTGTAAACACTACTACAGTGGCTAAAGCACTTCTATATTTCTTTATATTTCTACTGCTTATATTGTTGTACTTTATGCATTATTTGTTTCATACAACATTTAAAGGATAAGTATACTCAAAAACAAATTAAGTTTAAATGGAAGCTGTATCTTAAACTAACCTTCTCCCCCTTCTTTTTTAATTTTTTTTTTATTTAGGTCCCTTCAGAGCCTACCTATGCCCCCGGTAAAGGTCTGGCCATCTTGGATAATGTCTTCAGTCAGCTAAGCTCCGTCCCCCAAGACTTGCTGGACCTCATTGCAGACTTGGGTCTAAAAATCCGCGGGAAGTTTGTTCCGCGCACGCCACCATTATTCAAGATGGCCAGACCTTTACTGGGGCACAGGTAGGCTCTGAAGAGACCTTAAAAAAAAAAGGGTGGGGTGGGAAAGGTTAGTTAAAGATACAGCTTCCATTTAAACTTAATTTGTTTTTTGAGTATGCTTATCCTTTAAGAGGGGAGCTTCAGTGGATGAATCACTTATAGCTTTGAAGGCTAGAAGTGCTGCACTTTACACTGTATTTACTATAGGTCATTGGTGGTTTCATAGTGACAATATATCCATCTGAAGCTGTTGAAGTTAATCTTGGGGACCTCAATTTTAAAGTGATAGACTTGCTTGGTAGCAGTAAAGTTCTCTTGGTGCTTAGTTCCTTAGGGACCGCATTTTCAACCCACATTTGTAACTTTTTTTAATACATGTTTTTTCGGCAAGATGCGTGGGCCGAAGGTAGGGACATTTAGATTAAATTAATTTGTTTGCAGTAGGAAATATGGACATTGCACATTGCCAGACACAAACGGAAGTTATCTACGTGTGATGGCCTCCTGTTCTTTACAATTAAAAAAGCATTTGCAAGAAAACCAGAGAAAATCGCAAGCTATTGGTGTTGCTTAATTGAGTGTGTGATTGGTTAAAAACCTAAGCAGGCCATGTGTTACTCTTGCATTCTGTATAGTGCTCATCCATCCATTTAAGAGGCTGCACTTTTAGGCTTAAACAGCCCCAGCTGGGAAGTAAATGGATTCTACATCCAAAAGAATAATTTGCACACATTACGCTGAAAAGCAATGTGCTTGTATCTTCCTCTTGCAGGCTACGTGTTCATTAAGGAGTCTTGGTTTCTGCCCAATACCCTGTACCCAATATGACAAGTCTAATTGAGGTGGATGTACTTTTAGCTTGGCCACTATATTCAATGAAATGGGAGGTTAGGAAGTAAAATTTGCAGTAGCAATTCCCGCCTCTTAATATACTGTTAAAATAAGGATATAATTGTGCAGCAGAATCTATTTATCAGAGTGTGCCTGTGCTGCTTAAAATAAATCATAAGCCACCAGAATTTAAAGAATCCTGACCAGATTTAGGATTCCAAAGGGTTCTCTTTGAAGAAAATGGAAGTTGTTATCAAACCTACATTAACATAACCAATGTGAAAATGAAAGTAATGTGCCAATTTAATGTGCCTAAAGTAAGAGAGTTGCATTAATGATTATTAACCTGTCAATAAAACAAATCTTGGGCTCACTATGCAGACGTTTTCTTTGAAAAGAAATAATAGATTTGATCTTAATTTAACTCATTTACATTAAATAGCCTTTATTACTTTGTGCACAAACAACAATCTTTGCATGGGCAGCTTTTAAACAATATTCATTTTGCTATAAATAATGTTTTTATTCCTGTTGTGATTTCCTATTGGATTATGAATAGGTTTACATACACCATGAAATGAATCTGGATTCAAGAATATCCTACAACCTTTAAAGGGCATCTATAGTGAAAAAAAACCTGCCTCATTGCAAAGTTAAATTCATGTACTCTGTGCTGCCTTAAACCTATCTCTGTCAGTGACTGTTTACCATGGTGTCAGTTCTGTGTGCAGCACTCCCCCCTTCCCCTCCCCTCTGTTACCTCCTCCATGTCTCAACTCCCGCTAACCGACAAGCTTATCATGTGCAGTAGGAGTTAAAAGTTCAACATCCTGAAAAACACACCCCACGCACAGTGGCCAATAGAAAACAAGCTGTCCTGGAGACACGGAGAAGGATGCAGTAAGTTTACATCTCTCTCTGACCCATCATCAATCAGTGAAAGCTTTAAGAAGGGGGGTCAAATGCAGCCTTATATCTACCATCAAAGCTACCTCTCTCCCCTGCTAATGCTCTTATCTCTATGTTTATTACAGAGCAGGGAGGGGGATCACGTCACAGGATTGATTGACAGTCCAAGTAGGAGTAAGAGGAATGCAATAATGTATTCTTCTAACTGGTGTATCTCAGGACAGAGAGGGAATCTGAAAAAGTGAAGACATCTAGGGTGTGTGGGGAATTATAGAACACATGGAAAAGAAAAAAAAGAGTTCATTTTCCCACTATAGATGCCCTTTAATACATTTGTTCCTGGTAGATTTAGAAGAAACTTATTGAGTTTGTATCTTAATGAAAAAACTTGTATGCTGCAAAGGGTGTTTAGAAAATGGCTTTGGCATAAGCATTTCTTAAAAGTTGATTTTTTTCTTCTTCCTCTAAGGCAATTGAGACTCATTTGATCCGTAAATCTAGCAATGGTCTAACTTACATGCTGAATTGGAAAGGAGTTTGCTGGAGCACAAAAGGGACATTTGACTTGTTTTGCTGGAGGCATGTTTGCACTGGGAGCTGATGAGCAGCTGAAGATAAAACTGGCCATCATATGAACTTGCTGCTGAAATTGCCCGCACTTGTCATAATCTATGATCGCACAAGTAAGTTTGTTTTTTTTAATTTAGCAACAGTGTCCCTGCACAAATTGCTCTTTTTAGGGGGCAAATTTAACCCTGCAATAAGCTTTTTTATTACTAGTCACAAACACAGCTGTACTGGGATAAAGGAGAAACTTTGAACAAAAGTAAGTTGGGCTTTAATTTGCTGTTAGTCCCCCTACAGAACCCCATTAAGTTTAGCCCCTACAAAACTTAACAAAAGGGGTTTTGTATCGGGTGCACATCACTATTTCCAAAAAAATTTGGAAGGTGCTGTGCCCTAAAATCCGTGTAAACACGTTAACCTGATGTTACTCTACATTAATGTGGGTTTTAGATGGATTTGACACTATTGAATCTCCCTGAATGTTCTCAGTAAATATTTTAGGTCTGTCACAATCTACAGTTAATAACATTTTAAAAAAGGATCAAGAATTCAGGAGAACTCTTTGTGCGTAAAGGCCAAGGGCAAACCACTGCTAATTTGTGTGAACTAGCCGATAGGCTTTATTTCTTTAGTAACAGTCATGTTACCATGATGGTTACCATGATGGATATAGCCATGTGGGCTCTGGGGTACATTGGAAAACATTGTTACTTAACAATTCCACTGCTATATCAAGAAATACCAAAATGTCAGTGAATCTAACCTTAGAAAGACAAAAGAGTGTTCTGTAGACAGATGAGTGCATGTTTCAGCTTGTTCTGGGAAACCGTTGTCAAAAGGATGCCAAACATGAAAAAAAACATGCAGACTGTTGTTATTGTGATGATTATATTATTATATATCCACCCCTTCCATCAATGTCAATGGGGCCATTCTGTAAATAATATTCCTATACCAACGCGCTACTACGCAGTAGCGCGCTGATTATAACCCGAAGTTGCTCCCCCTTTACCACTGTTTCTCAAAGCAGTCAGGAGCAGTTAACTCTCAGGCAGGTTACCCTGTGTACGGATGCACAAAAGGAGGAGAAGGACAAGGGGCGTGTCCCACTTGATTGCCGGGCTGTAATGAAACACAGAATGGAACTGGAGAAGGAAATTGCTGCGAGATAAGGTTGAGTTGAAGCTGCATCACTGCATGAAAGAGAAGGGGTGGAATTGTGAGCAGAGAGAGCCAGACTAAAAGCTCTGCATGTAATGTGTCCCAGGGAAGGAGGGCTGGGGGGTAAGCATGGGGATCCTGATGGGGGGGTTTTGTGGGAGCTAGTGTATGTGTTTATGATTTGGGATTTGTTAAAGCATTGGGGGGGGGGGTCCAGTCTGGAATGTATTTTATAGAGCACTGTGGGGCTGCAGGCAGGTAATACCTGGAAAAACTGTAAAAGAAAGGGTGGATTATATTGAATAATGTAAGAGTCACCTTAGAGTTCCGTGCCTTGTATAAAAGACACTCGGCCTTTGGCCTCGTCTTTTTATGGTTATAGAACTCCTCGGTGGCTTCTAATATCCTTAATTTACAGTAGGGGGACATTATTCACTATATTATGGATTATATACTGCCAAAATCTGGTATCACTTGCTTATTATGATTTCTAGTAGCATCTAATCTGAGCTGTCCTGTTCTCTGTTGCTCCCTTAGGCAATGCCATGAGTTGATAGCAGTTCTCCTTCAATTGCGAATGGGTCTAACCCATTCCATATTTTTAACGCCAGCTTTCTGCTGGTATTAAGATTCTGTCCTAAGAGATGCTATCGGCTCGTTGGTTGTGTTTCAAAGCCCCACTTTCCTTTGTTACATCTGTTAACGTGATTTTAAGACAGAAATACACAATAACGCTCTCTGTACATAGCACTATATGTTGTTTGTGTATTCCTTCACATGTATTAGCTCAGCTGCATACACAAAAAAAAAATTGTGTTTTTCCTTAATTACAGTAGTTTTTTAGAATATTTATATAACACAATGTATCTTTAGAGAATTTACTTGACAAGTTGATTTATTTTACAGCAATGAAGCTGGGTCCAGAAGCCTTTAGATTTGATGGTGGCGTGGAAGCTATTGCTACGAGACAAATGAAAAATACTATATTTTACGGCCAGAAGTTAATTGAAACATACATGTACATGTGGAGATTTACTCATGATCCAAAGTATAGAACGTGGGCTGGGAAGCGGTACAGGTAAGCACTTTCTTTCATTATAGAGAAACAAAAATGCAGGCCTGTGGATCAGTACATAGAATAAATTTTTCAACTCTTCCAATTTTAACTGAAATTTACCCTCCATACGAATAGTTGCGTATTGAGGTTGTTGATCTACATTTTTGTCAGACACTGTTATTTTTGTAATGTACATCTGTAATTGGTAAAGGACCCGTGAGACCAATGTAGATTTTAATCTAAGGAAGAAATTTGTACTGGTGTAGCATTTTTGCAATATTTTAGACTTGATTATATCTGTTTTGCAATTAGGCATAATAACATTTAATTTGTTCTTGGCTAATCTTGTTACCAAGGGTTGCCCTTAATTTTACTAAAACAAGCATAGAAAAACATCAAAAAGAAAGCAATATTCGTATAAACGTAGACTTGCATACAAAAATATAATGTATGAAAACCATGTGTTTTTTTGTTTTTTTTTTACCCTTTTAATACCCAAGGACGTTCTATCGTCAGATTTACACATTCTGTAAACACCTACAGTGGCTAAAGCACTTCTATATTTCTTTATATTCTCTACTTGCTTATTGTTGTACTTTATGCATTTTGTTTCATACAACATTTAAAGGAAAAAAAAAACAATAGTATACTCAAAATTAGTTTAAATGGAAGCTGTATCTTAAACTAACCTTCTCCCCCTCTTTTTTAATTTTTTTTTTATTTAGGTCCCTTCAGAGCCTACCTATTTTAGGCTATTTCCACCCTAAAATTAATATTTGACATGTTGTTCCCCCTGGTCCCCCCACCCCAATCGCGTAATTTTTAATTTCAGAAAGCCCCCCCAAACTCCTACTTACCTCCCTCTTTTCCTTCGCTGCGCTCCCCGCGCCTCTGCTTGCCAGGAAATGCAAGCAGAGGGCGGGACCGGCAGCCGCGTCTGTGATTGGCTGAGCGGCAGCCAATCACGGACGCGCTGCCGCAGCTCACTTCCGCGTAGGAAAGCGGAGAGGTAAGTAAACATTGGGGAGCTTTCTAAAAAAAAAAGCTCCCCAATGTTTTACTTACGTTTTATAATATGTTTTACTTAGTCTATTACTCATGAGCCAAACCCCATCACAAGAACAGAATATAATCCCAAATATATATGCCCACATAAAAAAACCCCTTGGCCGAGTGGATTTACCTAGCATACTCATAAAACCTTTTTAAGAGGACCCAATGTTGTGTTCCACTATGCACCCATCGCATTATATAAATTCTGACTTAAAGAGTCTATACAAAAAACTTTCTAACAGATTAGCGAAAACGTCCTACTCCCCCTCCTTATACATGGGGACCGAGGTGGCTTCGTACAACGGCGTCAAGTGGCAGTACACTTGAGCTATCGAACCATCATGATCTCATCAATCGAAAGACATACCACGCTCTAGCTCTGATTCTAGACGCAGAAAAGTTTCACAGAGTAAATGGCAATTCTGTTTGGGTGATTAGCTTATATAGGACTTAGTACACCTTTATGTGGGACTAAAGGGCATTTCCACTCTGAAATATTTTTGTTCCTATATGTAGTAGTCCTATCCACCCCAAACGATATATTTATTGCCTGTGGACATTCTCATTCATCCGGTCATTGTATAATGTTGTATTCAGTTAGATCAACTGGACTTGAATTCAGCTATATTTATTTGTAAAAAAAAAAAAGCGATCCTAATAATACTTTCCTCATTCTCCTGGAGCGAACTGCAAGCAGGGCG
Organism: Hymenochirus boettgeri; assembly: GCA_019447015.1. Taxonomy (NCBI): domain Eukaryota; kingdom Metazoa; phylum Chordata; class Amphibia; order Anura; family Pipidae; genus Hymenochirus; species Hymenochirus boettgeri. The sequence continues at coordinate 134,308,343 of CM033473.1, forward strand.
ACCTCAGCCACATCTGTGATTGTGAGAGGCAGCCAATTACAGATGCAGATGCATGCATAGAACGCCGGGAATGAAGAAAATTAAGTAGTGTTCAGATTTTTTTTTTTGCTAAAAATAATATAGCATTGGGGGTGGGATAGGGACTGCTCACTATACAGCAAAGGGATTGTGAGTTGGGGAAGAGAGAGAAAACAGGTGAGGGGGGCTTCACTGAGCATGTCCAATTCTCCCGGAGAAATAGCAGAGACCTTTTGGAACACAGCTAGGCACCTGCTCTTCACGTTTTGGACTTTGAACATACATTGCAGGGCACGTCATTTGGAGCAAGATGAATGGTAAGTGATTTTCAGCACTAATCGTGGGGCCTGTAGTGGTTAAAGTATAGTTTTGGCAGTGGATGCCCTTTATGGTTGTATACTGAAAAAATTACTTTGTGTCATCTTAATCTATAGAAAAAAACATGTAAAGACACTTTACTCTGAGGTGTGTTACTGCATGCCTTCAATACAATAATTGATTTGCTCGGCTCTAACCTGACTTTTTCCACATACCACTGTCCAAAATTGCTACAACACACCCAACTGTAAAACCATTTCGCTACAGCAAAACTGCTTACATCAATGGCAAAGCTAAGAGTTCCAGATGGATATCAAATGAAATAGGGGGAGATCAAAAAAAAAATGGTACAGTGATAGTTGGAATCAATTATAGTTTTCACTAAGAGGCAATTTAAAAACAAAATTTGCCTGTACATACCCTTTAAGCAGAGCAGGATTATCCACAAGGCAACCTAGGCACCTGCCTAAGGCCCAGGAAACTTCTGGGGGCCAGCTTCAGAAGCAGTCACAAAAAACAGCTATACAATATATGGACCCTTGTGATTTTTATCCATCTCTGCCTTTAGGCACTATACCATCACCAACTATTAACTTAATCTACCATTATTTCCTATCCCTTTTCCTATCATACAGCATTCAAGGGATGTCCCTCTCTACCCTGTTATATGCCATATGCATTGAACCCCTAGCATCCAAAATCAGACAATCAGAAAATGATTTAATGTACAAATAGGTAACTCATATTCCAAAATACTTTTGATGCAGATGAAATGCTACTCACAGCAACACAAATCTAACTCCCTACCTAACCTCATCAAGAACTACAAATTATGGAAAAAAAAATGTCAGGACAAAAAATAAAGAACAAATGACGGAAGCTCTAGCTCAATGTACCACCGCACAAATTGCTACAAATTAATTTCCCTTATCATGGAGAAATGAAGGTATGGGATATCTCGAGAGTTTCAACTAACCCGCACTGTACGCAGCCAGCTACAGATGTCCCACTGTTAATACTATAAGCAAATATCTATTACTTGCAGCCACTTTTTCTTTCTTGGTTCAGGACGCTAAGCCATTAAAAATGACAATACTACCACAATTATTTACTATTACATCCCTATCTATATCTCGGTCACCAAATTAGCTAAATTCAGTCGACAGTTACCTTTATATGGGGGGGGAACGATCTAAAAAAAGTCATAATGGCCGGTAGACCAACAAGGTGTCGCGCTCTCCCAAAATATAAAACTATAATTTTATGCCGATTAAATCCGATAATTCATTGAATGGATCTCACCAGTACCCAACAACACGAATGGGCGGAACTGGAAGCAACTGGTCCTATCCAGTTCATCATTATGTCCAAAGGCTTGCCCACACCCCAACCTCTCCTGTCCACTATGATGTGGATCAGACTAAAAAACATGTCTTTTTTTTACCCAGACTCGCAACTCTTACCCTTTAATTACACTCCCACTTACCCCTACGGGATTCTCCTATATAAACCTCACTCCATGGTTACAAGCAGGCCTATATTGATATTATGATATAATGAGATTCAATCAACCAGACATATACGCAGGTTTCTCCGAACTCCTTAAAACATCCTTAATATGAGCTTTCATTGGTTAAACTACACCCCAATTTAATATAGAGCCTGCTCTGTTGTCCACCACTGAAGTGTTCCCCATATTTACCCATTTGAAATCTCATTTCAGGGGACAAAAATGCAAGGGACTTGTATCTTCTTTTTTCTCGCTTCTATTCACACCAAGGGCTCCTCTCTAGAACATGCATACATGCACAAATGGGATAAAATACTGGGTCAAAAACTGGAGAAAGAAGAGTGGAAGAAAAGAAAATGGGAAGATAGCCCACAAAGGCACGATTTGTACAGTGTCCAGAGAAATATTTATAAATTAGATGTTTGGTATTATACCACCTATGGCTAGTAAATGTTCTGGAAAAACGATGTGTTGCTGTAGATGTGGGAGGGATGTGGGTACATATATTCTGGACTGAATTATAAAACCTTATTGGGAATGATGTATATTATGTATACCTAGATAAGTGTTCCACATGCCATTCAAAATCAACTGTACACAACCCTTTTGGGAGCCAGATTTCTGTACCAGAAGAGGCAATGCACTAGCCAAACATTTTACACAGCAGCTTGATGCCTTAAAAAATATTGGAAATCTAAAAATTATCCCTTCGAATGGAATACTCATACAGAATAAGATGTTCAAAATATGTAATACCTCACTGCTGTATACAGGGCAAAATAGAATATTTTTTAAAAAAACTTGGTTGATGCGGAGAGTACGCAGTCCCGACTGCTCCCTATAACATATAGGAAAATCTCAGGAGTGGGTTTCCCTCAGCCGCGGCAGAACTTCCTTAGGAGTCTACCGCGGCCGAGAAAAATTTACAAACTTTCCCGAACGAGCGCTCGGCCGACCCAAACGTTGTGGCGGTCGCAAGCTCGTTTAGAAAAAGTACCACACACGTGCACAAAGCCCGATACACTTTGGATCTGACGTATCGGGGCTTTATCGGTACGTGTGTATCGCTGTACTTTTGACGCATGGTTGTTTAAAGGTAACTGAGGTCTTGAATTCTCTCCAAATTAGAAAGAATTAAATAAAGACTTCCATGTACTTTCAAAATAAAACCTAAATCACATCTCTCAGTTCAATACAAACTTTCAAAGTTTAAACTTTGAAATATAATTTTTTTATAGGAATAGTGAAATTATGCCTTCCTAACTGGTTGCTATAAAAAGGCTTGAGTGCTCCCCCGTAACCAACTTTAACCAGTTTATTATGTATATAGGCATTGCATTGTGACCTGGTTATTCCCCACTCTGGAAGGAAGTGTTTTTATTTTATATGCGTTTATTGTATAATAAATCATTTAGGCACCAATACAACCCTTTCTTTTCTTGATTTTTGTGGTGGAGAGTATTCTCTACTCCAGAACACTACTTATACCGGCGTGTCCAAGCAGTTGGATAGAAGAAGCCATGCTCAAGCTAGCGGTGGGGGAAGATGCCTAAAATGATGAAGGTGGTGTAGAAGTTTGTGTAGATTTAGGGATTTTATAACGGAAGCTTTTAGTATTAACAGGACATGTTTTGTAAAAATGATGCCAGAAAAAAACACTGTAGAGATGTATGTAAATTCTAAAGCTGTATCTTGCATTACAAATGTGTTTGGATCCAATATAGACGCAAAAATACATCAAGCAGTGTATAGCCAGAGACTCTTAAAGGTATGGTTGTGAGTCCCCGCAATTGTACAGATATCTCGTGACCTGGCTATTGATTTTGTAAGCAAGCTGATGTTGGCACAGATTTATAAAGTTGATTTTGGAACAGGTAGCGAAGCAGTTGCCATCTAGCAGTATTAAAGTTTGGTTTTGTGATTGCCTCTTCTTTGTGGTATGTGCCATATATAGTTTCAGGGTTGAATTTGTTATCCACAATTGTAATGTATGTGTAATACAAGATTCATAGCAAAATAAGTGTTTGAAAGCCAGATATAAAATACCTGTCATATCTATCACTACCCTTTGTTTTAAAGACATCCTTTATTGCAGCTACTGATCCATTGAGAAAATCTTAAATTGATGGAAATTCTTGCAATTCGTAATTACCCGTCCTGGAAATACTTATCTAGCTTTTGGCAGCAGCAAATCTGGGAGTAAAACTTGTCAGTGTAGGGGGGATGGGACACAAAAAGAAAAATGATAGCAGAAGTATATTTTCCATGCATGTATCAAATACATATAGCAGGCTATTATGAGCAATAATATATTAAAGCATATTAGCAGTAACAGAGCAATGGGCAACCGTTAAAAAGAAATGGGGAAATTACAGTTTAGTTTTTTGTTATGCTTGTGGTACAATCATAATCTTAATTATTGTAATATTGTTAATGATTGCTTAGGGGCTGTGTATCTAACTGGCATCATGAAAGTATATAATGATAATGGAGAGTTCTATTTAGATTCTAATATTCTACTCAATTTTAATTTGGTTTTAAAAAAATAAAGGGTTAAAAAAGGAAACTGGGGATCTATTACAAGTCAAAACTAGTGTGTATTTGCATTACAAAATAAGGCTAGGTACACATGGCAGATATTTCGGCCTGACTGACTACTTTTGAATCAGTCAAGATGAAAACCATGTGCAAGATTTGGACATGTTCCATTGAATCTTTTGTCTGATTCCGAAAAAACAACAATTGGTTTGCAGCGCCGAAAAGGCTGAATTTCAGCCTGAACTGACTGTAGTACGGGCGGTCAGGCCAATTTAATGATGTACAATTTTAGATGAAAAACATTAATAAAGTTTTGTCTCATTTGCTTTCTTCTTTTAAATAACATTGTGACATGAAAATCTATAATTGTTTGTTATGCTTTTAGATATGTATCTATGGTGGATTAGGCGAAACAGCTTTTATGAATATTGTGAAGGCATGGCTCATGTCTGACAAAGTAGATGAAGAGGCCAAAAGATGTATTATGAGTCTGTTCAGGTAAAATTTATCAAAAAATAATTGAAACGAAGTACATGGTTAAGAATATATTCAAAAACAAATTTGCTTTCAAAACTAAGGTTTTTGTGGCACTAGAGATCAGCTTCCATAATTCTCCTCTTTGTTTTTGGCTGGGTAACACGATATTTAGGCAGACCGTCCGATAGCCACCGTGTATCGGTCTAAAGTGTGCGCAGGGCGCCGAACTTGGTCCCCGTTGTGTCGGATCAGACGAATGGGCCATTGGCCTGGTTAAATCATGGCTGATCGTGTGGTTCCCTATGGGAGCACGCGTCTGTTGCGCCCACTGTTGCCGCGTTCGAAGTCATTTGTCCTAACAGTGCTCTTGCTAGTAGCGAATGCTTGGTCGGGCAATAATTCTCTGTATGTACCCAGCCTAGTGGTCAACAGTTCAGAAGAAAAATTTTTGAACCTGCAACCTAGTGGATAGAGATGGCCAAACTCTTTCGTTCGATTCGATTTACGGACCTCTGAGAAAATAGCTGAAAATCCAAAAACTGAAAATGCTTTCGGGACTTTGGATCCCATTTTCGATAATCTCTAAAATATCCTTGTACATTCAATAATCCTCTAAAATACAACGGAAAGTACTTTTGAGTTTCCGATCATATTTTCGAAGTTTATGAAACGTTCGAGGGTATTTTTTGAGGATTATCCAAATAGCTTGAACATTCGATAATCGTCAAAAATGGGATCTGAAATCTGAAAGATCTGTTTCGGACTGAACATCGGATTTCAGAACCGAGGGGTCGGGGACGGATTCGGTTTCTAAATTGGAGCAGGACATTAGATCACAGGTTAGATTTTAGAAAGGTTATATTTTCCTGGAACAATAATGATAGCAAAAAATTCAAAAAAGGTAGTAAATCACTATTTTGTATGTCTTCCTGGTTTTGTCTGAATGTCTACTGGCTTGAAATAATGGCAGGTAACAAGCAGCATTCAAAGTCATTCAAAGACTTCTATTGGGTGTGGAGGAAAATATGTCCAAAGAGACAGTGCAGTGGGGCCAATAGGTGCACTTCTATAGTCAAAGGCTCTTTTAAAGATTACATAGGCTGAGTACATGCATTTTTTTTTCAGTAAGTAATGAAACTTATTAAAGAAGTATCTTACTTGTATAGGTTTCGGGGAGAAAAGCTTTCATTTTAAAAATTACATTTAGTTCTCTTTAAATATACATGTAGAAGTATGTATGGCAAAAAAAATGTTTAAGATGTGCCAAAACACACCTATTTTTTCCCAGGCAACTGCGGTATGTACGGTATTGAAAACTGGTCCTGAAAACGTTTAAGTCTTTTTTTTTACAGGAATTTGAATACTATTTTCAAATCGGATGGACAAAAAAAAGAAAGCCTTTTTAGTTTAAAGGCAGTCCAGCCAAAAAATTTCTCTTCTTTAAAATGGTATTACCCCCCCCCAAAACCCCACTTTTGCAGAGTTCACACACTTCAAAGATGCCCCAGAGCTTACTTACCCGACCCGGTCCCTCGCCGTCTAGGCGCCACCCCCTGCTCCTGTTTCGAGCTTATTGCAAGCAAAACAGGAGAGGGATTCTTCACTGACAGACGCTTCACTTCCTGGTCGGTGCTGTCAGGTGATTGGGTATGACGTAACGTCGCGCCCTAACAGCCGCCAACCAGGACGTGAGTAGCTAGCGCTGTCAGCAGCCGCAGAGCAGAAGCGTAGAGGGATCCGGTTCAGGTAAATAAGTTCTGGGGCATCTTTGAAGTGTTGTACTCGTGCGGAATGGGGGTAATGCACATTTTAAAGAAGAGAATTTTTTGTGCTTGACATTCCCTTTAAAGTTGCCAGTTGGTAAAAAGTACAAAAGACTTTTATGGTATGCAGACCACAAATTGTGGTCAAATCAATAACACAAGCTAAATTACCACAAAAGTATCTAGTGAGCAGCTGAAGGGTAGGGAGTAAAAATCAACACTACAAATACCCTATACCAGAAATTACATACAATTTACATACCCTACACATCACCAACAAACAGTAAAAAGCTGGTTGATGCTGATTTAGCAATCTCCAAATTGATCATAAATGTTAGGAAAATACACAAGAAATATGATTAAAAATCTATCAACAAAGTTTTTGATAAGACAAATGGATAAACACGTGTGATCATGAATGTCTGTTGCAGCCGACAAGCGTGCGTGCATGGGCACGTAGTCATCCCTCCTTGATGATCCTCCAGGTGATCTGTCAGAGGCCCAACTGAATGACGTTTCAGATGAGGCACATACACGCACATCAAAAGTTAATTTGCGTATGAGTCACACCCCTACGATCGTGTGTGTGTATGAGGCTTAAAACTTGTACTCATGAAGGACAGAATTGACAATCCCTAGTTTTTTTTTTTTATTGTTTTATTATTGTCACCAAAATGTTGATAATTACATTGCTCTGCAATAATTCCATTGTCAACATCGTTTACCTTATCAATATAATATTTTTTGTCATATGCTTCTACTGTATACATTGCATAACAATGACATTACATATATTTACTACAAGTGAGTTGATTATGCACATATGATGAACTTCTAAACCATTTAAACTATAAAACTGTCTGTGTTACATTTGTACCATTTCGTGCATTGTCGACCCTCCACCAGATCTCTCACCTGCCGTGTGTCGCCTGAGGTTAGTTAATAGTAGTGAGGATCATCCACATCCCCCAAATTTTGTTATTATCTGGACATGCTCTGTTTGTATATACTTTGTAACAGGGGTAGATCACCATTTATTAATTTGACCCAGGTTCTTCACCTTTGGTTTTTGTGTGACATCCATCACATTACAATCGTTTTCCTAGAATAGAACAGGGTTGCTTGCAGAGAATAACTCATAGCTAGACATATCTCTTCATCCACAATCCCAAATATACACACAGATGTTGAGTTTTGTAGGGGTGGGGTGATAAATGCGCTTTTGGAGTACACCTTCCCAAAATTCAGACAACCTTGGCCAGTCCCACTCAAATGTAAAAGTTGGCATTGGGGCTACGGCACTTTTGGGCACTCAGCTGCACCGGATTTAAAATATTTCATTCGTTAGGTGTCAGTACGCCTGGTGCATTTAACAATTGTATCAATCTATATTCGCTGCCGGCGACCCGACTGTATGTAGCCAATGTCCTGCCCATTGCTCGTTGTCTAGGTCTTGTAGATGTGAAGACAATTTGTTTTTAAAGGGCATGTCCCCCCAAAACTATAATCCCCCCAACTACTGGCCCCACCATGTAGTGTAGTACATCCTACCTCACATCCCAACTCATCTGGTTCTCCTGTAGTCCCCCCCAAAGTTCCAAACTGCCCACCAGGAGCCAGCAGTCCATATAGGAACACTGCCTGCGACCTGGCCTCCCGGAGATTCTGCCTGCGTGCTGCAGCCCTTCTCCCCCCTCCCTCCCCCTCCTCTCCCTCCCGTTCTACTATCCCTCCCCTGCACAAATCCCCCTTAATCATGCTCCCCCATGTCCCCCATGCCCCAAACCGCATGTTTTTTTTTTTTAAAAAGCTCCCAAACTTACTTACCTCTCCGCCTTTCCTCCGCTGCACTGACTGACCGGCAGTCCGCGTCCGTGATGGCTGCCGCCCAGACCAAACCAGACGCGACTGCGGTCCCGCCTCGCTCTGCATTCTCGAGCACAGGGCCGGCGTGGCGGCGGAGATCGAGGGGGTAAGTAAGAGTTTGGGGGACTTTTTAAAAAAACTAAAACAAGCGGTTGGGGCTGGGGATGGGGAGCATGATATAAATTTTTTTTGTGGGTGACTAGTCCCTTTAATTGCCTCTAACAGATTTGTGATCAGTTTGAAGGAGAAATTAATATATTTTGGGAGATCACCCCCCACAGCAGCGGATCACTCAATGACCCGGGTGTTTGGTTAGGCCGTTGTGCACCTGAGTGGAGTAAGCCGGCGTGCAGGCGCAGCAGCTGCATAAGCGGAAATGCATACATATCCAGATCGTATTTCTTTGCAACTGTTTGATAAGTGACTAGCCCAGTCCTTGACAATCTGTCCCAAGTCCTCATCCCAGCCGCCTCCTAAAGTGTCCTCCCAGGCAACACACAGTTGGGTATCAGTTATTGTTCCAAAGGGGGTGGGTGTAGAATGCAATTGTGCAGTGTAGGGCCGCCCAACCATAACCATGTGTATTGTTGGGGCCTCCAGGTAGGCATATAGGGGCCCTTAATATTCGGCTAACTACATCAAGATCCGTTGACGCAGTCAGAGACCTACCCAGCACTTTGCAGATACACTACAGCTGGAAGCCCAGTAAGTACTGCTGCATATTTGGGAGTGCGTAGACCCCAAGGTCGTTGGGGGCCTGCAGTACAATTATGGCTATTTAGCTTTTTGAAGAAGGGGGGGGAAAGTGAGGGAATGTTGGACTGTATATAAAATCTTGGGCAATAACACCATCCTAGTCATTGCACTGTAACCCCAAAGCCCAGATTTAGCACACATTCCCACGCCCGAGTTTTAGCTGGCACAAACTCTAATAAGGGGCAATATCGAGGTAGACATCTGTGGTGACTGGTAGATAAAAACTTACCCAGATATTTGAATGGGAATTGTTGGTATGGGTACCAGGTTCAACAGCAATATGATGGGGTACCGTTTAGAATACGTGCTGACTTTCCAGTTTAGGTTACATCGCGCAGATTTTCCTCCAAAGTGGCCTCCAACAACTATCCATTGTGGGGATGTGTGATTTGTCCTATGTACTTATAACGTCTGCAAAGTAGATTTTCTCTTGTGCCTTCTATCCTGCATTTTGACTCCTACGTCGTTCCGCGCGGTATTGCTGCCAGTCGGTTCAGGCCACGCAACATGAGTTACCAGGGGCCCGCCCTTGACAACTACCTACTAAGAGTGAGAACAGCTGATATCTACACCATCTTCTTAATTTCCTGCAATTCTAGCTACGTCGCCCAACAGAAACTTCATCAGCTCTCATGAACTGCCTAAAACTCAATCATCCATAAGGTACCTAATCGTACAGAACCCATCACTGTCGCCGCTAACGAACTATCGCTCCATTTTATGACCAGATAAATGTTTTTACCCTACACTACATAACTCCTCCTGCGACTACATCTTGTCCCAATGTTTGACAGTGGTCTAATTCTATTTTCTAAAGCACATTAGAGTTCTTTGTTCATTTTTAACTCCACCACTTTCATAGAAGCAGTTTTGCTAGTTCTCTTGAAATGTCACTGTTTAAAATGTGTTGCGTACAATTTTTTTCTGTAATTCTTTGTAGTCCATGTGTGACCCCCGACTGAACAGTGCTCGAATGTTTCATTGACACGTCTTTACACTTCTTCTGCACGAAGATTATTTTTTTTTCTGGTAAATTGATTTTTATACTCGTGGGAATCTGGACCGTACAGAACACTCCTGCCAGTGTTGGCAACACGAGCCAGTTTTGTTCACCGCATATTGTGGCTTAGCCCTGCGGAAATAGTTGCATGATAGTTCGTCAAAATGAAAGATTGATACAACTGTCTAATCTAATCATGTACAATATATCAGCAACAGTGAGCAATCTTTCTTGACATATGCTGAATGATGGTAGAGGAGCATCAGGCATTTTTCCGTCCCCTGCAAGTGAACTCTAACAACCACTAGTAAATTACAATTACGTCTTTTCTGCGGCAAGTCTTTCGATCTGGTTCAAAACATTTATACAAACAGAAAAGACTAATCAATGCACACGACCCAATAAACATATTCATTTACTGCAAAATCAATCATATAAACCAAGTGGGTTTACTATACATACTGTCATCACACTGAATGTAAAGCCTCGACCACATCAAATGAAAATTGTAATACTTGGTGGAAACCTCTTTGCGGCATTGACACGCCATACAGTCTGAACTCATGGACATTACCAGATTGCGTGTGGGTTTACTCCTTTCTTAATGCTTGATCAGGCCTTTACTTCAGTGCTGTTTGTTTGGGACTATCTGCTGAAATTTAGTCTTCAGTGAAATCATGCTGCAATTGAGTCGATTCAATTTCTGTTGTTTTAATAAACCTTCTGGGTTGCTGACTGTATGTGGGGTACTTCTTCCATCTGTAGGAAAGCCACCCCAATCTGACTGCATTTAGCTGGATTTAGATTAGCAGACAAATTTAATTGTTTTTACAGACGAAGCAGTAAGAATTTAGATTCAGGCACCAGCCAGAGTATGTGGTATACTTGGATTTTGCAAAAGTCTTTGATACTGTGCACAGGGGACTAAATGTAGAAACGCGGACGGTTGGCCGTGAAAAAACAGTTGTAACGATTAGAGAATTGGTTATTGGATTTGCAAACAGAGTGGTGGTCAATGGAGCTACATCTATTTGGGCTAAATTCTCAGCGGAGTGCCCTCAGGGTCTGTACTGGGGCCGCTTCATTTTATCGTTTATAATGCCTTACAAGGGGGACTTGAGCAGCAAGGTCTCAAGTATTGCAGAGCTTTGGGAACTTCAAATGACGTGCAAATGTTGCCAAGACAGACCTAGATAGATTATGCAAAATTGGGCGCAGAAGGCAGATGGGGATTCAATGTTGAAATAGATGTAAGGTGATGCAATTTTGGGATTACTAATCCTGTGCCACCTACACCCATTAATAATTGGTATGTAAGTTGCCCCTGGGAGGCACATTAATATTTAATAATCAAATGTTCATTAGTAAAAGAAACCTCTAGAAACACAACCATGTACCCTGTTTACCTGGTTTTTGTTGTAGCATTAAATGACATTATCATTTAATTGGTGTGCCTCCCTGCATACTTTAATACCGATAGTTATTATTACCTGAAGTGGGCAGGCCTCAGGAGGAGCACTCTTAACTTACCTGATTGGGATACAACAAATTTCTGAACTTACAACCATATACAAAACTTGTGTTTGAGTGCCTCTGTATGCAAAAAGATTTGGGGTGTCAGTAGATACCAAACTGAGCTGTAGCAAACACTGCCAGGTGCATGGCTTCAGAGCTAGCAAGATATTGTCTTGTAAAAAAGAGGTGAATAGATTCAAGATGAGAGAGTACTTATTCTCCCTCTTTACAAGGCACTTGTTCAGGCCTCATTTAAATTTCCATGTGCAGTTTTTGAATCCCATAGTACAAAGCGGACTCTTGGAATGGAAATCAGTTCAGAGAAGGGCACACTAAAAATAAGGGGAATTGAGGGCTTGAATATGCAGAAGATTAGACAAAGTTAGGGACTGTTTACATTGAGGAAGCTTCGTTTGACGTGGAGACATGAAACCTTAGTACAAATATATTAAGGGCCATACAAATGAACTCGTGGTGCATATTTCACAAATAGGTCATATCAAGGATTTGTGGATATCCTTTAGGTTGAAAGAAGAGTTCATGCTTCAGTGTTCGAAGAACAAAATAGATGGTGCCGCTGCACAAACTGGAACACCAACCACACAATCGGAGCTACGTATGATATAACTATTTTTAAGGGTGAAACGCCTTTGACGCGTTTCGGACCTAGTGGTCCTTAATCATAAGGCCACAATCAAATCACACCAACAGCCCTTCTAAAACACACCCCCGTGAGTATCACCGTGCAACATGTGAGAGACTCCTTCCTTGCATCAAGAAACTCCCAAGTGTACGTAGGGGAATGCACATGAAAACATTGTGCAATTCACATCTATCATTAATTGCACAATCCAAGTAAATACCATAATAACTGGTTAGCCATACAACGTAATAACGACTATAAAAACAATAAATAATGTAAAATGGCTATGAATACTTATAACATGTGAATGAAGCACCAGTATACATAATACAATATAATCTATAAAGTGCACTGGTCTAAAATACATAAATACACCCTATCCCATATAATTTAAAACTAGAACTAATACTTCTTAAATGGGAAAGACCAGAAAACAATGTAATATCGGAAAACAGAGTTCATTCCCTTAGGAGATCTAGTGTCGAGGTGTGAAAGATCCTGTTCGCTCGCAAATATAGCAAGTTAGACCTAGATTTCTTATTTCTTGGATTCTGAATGCTTTGGTATACCCTGTATACTATCATATATTTAACATTACTCCATGTATTTTAAAGCCTAGTACCGAGACTAGTGTCCCATCCCCTCTTAATAGCTATAATATGCTCGCGTATACGTAATTTAGCATCCCTGGATGTAATCCATCGGAAATGTTTATTACAGATGTGGTAATGGCAAGTTCATTAAATAGCTTTAAAAAACGTCTGGAATAAGTCTAAACTAAAAAATATTGAGAATATGGATTAATACATATAGATTGGTTGATCCAGGGATACTTTCGATTGCCAGTCGAGAAGGAATCCCCCCCCTTTAGCTGTTTTTTTTTTTTTTTTTTCTTCTCTGGATCAACTGTTAGGTAGGGTAAACCTCAATTTCTATGTAATATGATTTGGGCAGACAGATGTATCTGAACACCACACGAATTAATTGGTGAATTGTGTATCATCAAGAAACACTGGGAACCATGTATGCCCAAGCCATTACACTGCCTCCAGCGTGTTTGACAGGTGATGCGGTATGCTTTGGATATTAGCTCTTCCGTGCCTTCTCTAAACTGTTCTGCCATCATTCTGGTAGAGTTCGATCTTGGTTTCATCTGTCCAAAGATGTTTTTTACAGAACTGTGCTGGCTTTTTTAGATGTCTTTAGCAAAGTTGATCTAGCCCTTCTATGCTGAGTATGAGTGACTTGCACCTGCAGTGAACCCTATGATTTACTTCATGCAGTCTTTTCTTTATGGTATACTTTGATATCATACACTATCCCTTGAGAGTGTTATTCACTTTCACTTGGGCTGGCTGTTGTGATGGGGTTTCTCTTCACCATGGAAGTGATTGGTGTTCATCCCCAATGTGTCTCATAGACGTGCAAGTCTTTATGTTGCCGAGTTCATCTGTGCTTGCTTTCTTTCACAGGATGTACCAAACTGTAGATTTGCCACTCCTATTTCTCAGATGGGATTTTGCCAATCCTAATTTCAGATGGGTTTCTCTTCACCTGCATGGAAAAAAAAGCTGGCTGAGTTTCTGGGAGGGGGAAAGAAATTACAATACATGTTACTGGTATTGATACATAAAGTTGCAGTTGATCCAGTGATATTTCCGAATGCCAGGAAGAATTTTCTCCTTTAAAATTTGTGTTTTTTTATTTTGCCTTCCTCTGGATCAACAGTTTAGGCATAGATGTGGTATTGCCTACTAGGTTGGACTAGATGGATGTATTGTCTTTATTCAACCTAAAAAAAACAGCTTCTTCATTTACCAGTCTGCACCCTTACATGCTAAAAAGTCCATCCCTACAGCCACATTTGCAAGAGACTAGTATTGGAGCCTTTAAAGAAGGAGGAACACCCACTGTTATGAGTGAAAAGTTGAAGCAAGAGGTTATACAAAGGATATCGTATGATGTTAACATCATTTTAGACATGGGTCAGAATACGGAGGAAAAGTGTCAAAAAAAGAACAAGAAAAGATTTAAAATTCTAATAATTCCTACATCCCAATATTGTTTCTGTGAGGGCATCAGCCCAAAGAAAATTTGATTTGCCAGCCTTCCTCCTGGCTTCAGCACTATCAGGGAGATTCATAAAAGTTCTTATCGTTAAAAATGGTGCTAATTTTGCCCCAACCAGATTTTATTTAACATTTAAAAGCTAACATCTGATTGGTTGGGCAAAATTAGCACCATTTTTAACGACACAGAACTTTTATGAATCTCCCGGTAACTTGAATACAGGATTAGTCACAGGATAACCTAGCAAAGAAAACTGTACGTGCGCAGCTCCTCAACAAAACAATATTGTTATGGTAGGAATAATCAATCTACCTCCCTGCGCCAGGTACTTTCATTCTATATGTTAATTTAGTGTATAATTATCCTTAAATAGCTTTAAGAGTGGGCTTAGTAAGTTTCTAAAAATAAAAAATATTGAAAATTACTGTATTAATACATATAGTCTGGTTGATCCAGGGTTCCTCCTGATGGCCATTAGAAGCAAGGAAGGATTCATCCACCCCACTGAGAGCTATACATTGCATTACTTGATGTAAGTTTGGAAAACCTACAATAAAATTAATTGACGTGTTGTGAACACCTCTAACTAAGTATTTTCGGTGTTCAATTCTGACATCAACGTAAAGACTTGACCTTGTATTATCATTATTAAATGATTCAAAAATGACATAAATCTTCATTTATTTATATTTTGAAGGATGTTTCTAAAGTTGAGTTTATTGTCCAAGATGTTAATAACACTTACAGAACTTAGTGAGAATGATACAAGATACTCTGGTAAATGCCATTGGAGGTGGTGATCTTTATAGAGTTTGGTTTTTAAGGTTTATCATAAAAAGTAAGAATACAGTAAAGTCGCCATGCTAAAGATTAATAATCTAACTGTATTAATATCAAGTTTTCTGCTGTAGTTTTTATATGAGGTCTGACAGTCTGTCTGATATGCTTGTAATTTTTTTCCCCAGCTTAGTAGATGTGTTAAAACATAGCATCTACAGAAGGTTACGGTATATAGGCATTTACAAAAAAAAAGTAAAGTAAATTAGTCTGGCCAAGACTCCATTCTGTTTCTAGGGAGATTTTTTTATTAGAGTGGGAAGTAAATTGAATTTGATTGGTAATTGTGACAGGATTTTATTTTCTGTGTCTAATTAACTACTGTTACAGCTCACACTTGGTATTAAAATTAGATTTAAATGTATTGAATCAATTACATTTTGGGAACTATTATCCTGAAAGTGAGTGATATTCATATTTTTTCAATTACCTGTTAGTTATTTCCCCCCCAGAAATCATCCCTCTGGAAAAATGTTTCAAAACCAGTATTCGCACAGAAATGACTTGTTCTTTATTTAATGATAAGTTTCCAACCTTTTTCATCCTTTGCAGAACCCCAGCATAAAAAGTTATTTTTTTTATTATAAAGTTTAGTAAAATGCATAATTCATACAAAAACTATATATATTTAATAATAACCCACCCCTTCCTGGATCCCTAGGGGATAACTGAAATAAATCCTATAATCGGCGCGTATTACGCAGTTAGCGCGCCATATAACACGGAAGTACCTCAAAGCCGTTACATTTCATCTTCAGCCGGGGTGGTGTGTGAGGGAATCCAGGAGGAAGCAGGAGAGGTGCGGTCTAAGCTGTCCGGAGCACTGAGAAGAAGCAGGGTGGGTGGTCTTAATCACGGACCGTGACTGACAGGAGGAGAAGGGGTTAGCTGACCCTCTAATGCCTGTGCAGAGAAACAACACACTGACGACGAGGAGGAGAGGAAAGAAGGATCGGTAAAGGAGAGTGAGAGTGTGTGTGTGTGTGTGTGTTGTGTTTTAGCCTGTGAACTATACAGCAGCCTGTGACGGCACAATAACCATGGGTTTGTTTATTAATGAGGGAGGGGGGGGGGTTATAATGGATAATGTACCCCCTACTGTAAATTCATATAGGATATATGAAGGCACCTCGGAGTTCCGTGTCCTGTGTATAAAAGACACTCGGCCTCGGCCTCGTGCTTTTATGGTCACAGAACTCCTCGGTGAATTCAATATCCTTATAATTTACAAGTAGGGGGTACATTATCCACTATCTAATATAGGGGTAATACACACCTAGAGTGTTCAGAGTTCCATGACCATATAGAAGCACAAGGCCGAGGCCGAGTGCTTTTAAAACAGGTCATGGAACCCCGAGGGAAGTAATCCGTTATATTACACTGTAGTGGTAGCGTATTATTCTTATAATACATATGGCCAGCCAAAAAAAACCCTGCCTTTACAACGTCTCTCCCTTCCTGTATTAGTCATTATATAGGAATCCCTGTTTAATGTATAAATGGTTAATTACTGTTCCTATTGAAAAGAGAAGAAGGACCTAACATTGTCTGTCACTATAAAACAGGGCTTCCTATATAAATGACTAATACAGGGAGGGGGAGACAAGGGAGGGGCAGTGGAGACTGGAAGTTACTCAGTGAGATCACTGAGTGATGTAATATAGATTTTCGCACTGCACCTCCCCATTGAAAATGCCTAGCCTTATGTATTATTATTTATATTTAAACAACAACTCAACACATAATATCGGTGGAAGGGGGAGGTCAAAATGTAAAAAAACTGAATATTTTATATATTCAAATCAGTTGCTGCCACCATGTGTAAATGTACGCATGATTGCAATAGTAGAAATTCCACTAATTACCACAATCCCGTGCAAAATCATTTTAATTTAATATAGATGCAAAAAAATCCTGCTACTTTTTAAATGGCATTTAACTGTGTGATTCATTTTCCACCTACGGTAACTACACAGTAATTATGATTAATTGCCACCAAAATTTACCCCCTGGGCCTCTCTCTGTATAAAAAATGTATACCTTTCTATAAAAGCACAATATTGCTCTGGCACTGATGGTTATTAACATTAAGATCATGAAAAGTAAAGATAAGCATTTATGTTGATCTGTGCTTCTTACGTCCTGTAGCTACACCAAATCATACAGAGCTACTGTTGTGATGTCTGTAACTAGGAAGGACCCCAGTATAGCACTGCTCCATCCCACACACACACACTCTTTCAAACTACTGCCCAAGCTGTTTCTTTCATAGCAAGCATTTTTATTCTCTATAACACAAAATCACAGGGTGAATGCATTGGCTGTTGTTACTGATGGACAACACTTCGGGCTAGGCCACACTGCGCGCTTTTTTGCGATTGCGTTTTTTTTTCCATATCTTGAAAACCCGCAGCAACGCACCGAAAACGCATGTGTTTTCTGGTGCGTTGCAATGCGTTTTGCATTCAGCATTTTAATCGCAATCGCATGTGTTTTCCAATGCAACGAAATACGCACATGAAATCGCATGCGACCGTTTTTGGTTGCAGAGTGTGGCCATGCCCTTCATCTCCACTGCACATGCTCCCCGCTCAGCCGAGTCTTGGTGCTAAGATAGAGGGGGAATGCATGGTGACTTGAACAGGCATGAGACGATATGGTGAGCAAAAAAAAAAGTAAACCATAGGAACGGCAAGTCATCTCCCCCCCCCCCACACACACACAATTAGTGACCTAGAAGAATATTGCATGTATACAAACAAGAGGATACATTTGTGCAAGCAGTTTAAATTATAAATAAAATGATTGCCTAAATAATAAAAATTCCATTTAGGAGTATGGTAAGTATGTGTGTGATTGTATGTCTTCTAGTTTAGCGTATCTTGAAATGCCCGTGCGCCTATTGCATTTTTCTTATTCATTGGCTAAGAATAAGAATTTTGTAATTTTTATCATCTTTACCTGATCTTTCTCAAATTTAGTTTGTCACAGAAAATGTTTATTTTAACTAGTCATTATGTGTCTGCATGTTAAAACTAGGATGAGCAATCTAATCGGTTTAGTAGTAATTTATAGGTTTGTGTTCTGCACAAATCTGAGATTGAAAGGGTTGCCATTAAATTCCCTCCAGAAAATTTTATGGTGTTATACTGTAAGTTTGTTTTGTATTGGTTGTTTTTATTTCTATATTCATTCATCTGGCTCAAATGGTTACAACACAGCAATAATTTTGGTTTCATAGAGGTAGGGACATTTTAGATTAATTAATTTTGTTTGCAGTAGGAAATATTTGGACATTGCACATTAGCACAGACAACGGAAGTTATCTACTGTGATTGATGCCTCCTGTTCTTATTACAATTAAAAAGCATTTTGCAAGAAAACAGAGAAAATCGCAAGCTATTGGTTTGTGCTTATTGAGTGTGTGATTGGTTTAAAACCTAAGCAGGCCAGTGTGTTACTCTTGCATTCTGTATAGTGTCATCCATCATTTTAAGAGGCTGCCACTTTTATGCTTAAACAGCCCCATTTTGGGAAGTAAATGGATTCTACATACAAAAGATAAATGCGACACATTACGCTGAAAAGCATGTGCTTGTATCTTCCTCTTGCAGGCTAGTGTTCATAAGTAGTCTGGTTTCTGCCCAATACCCTTGTACCCAATAGACAAGTCTAAATTGAGGTGGTGTACTTTTAGCTTGGTCACTTATTCAAAGTGAAATGGGAGGTTAGGAAGAGTAAATTTGCAGTAGCAATAGCCCTCTCTTAATATACTGTTAAAATAAGGATAATAATTTGTGCAGCAGAATCATTTACAAGATCAGTGTGCTGTTGTGCTCTTAAATAATTATCATAAGCCACATGAATTTTTATTAAGAATCCTGACCAGATTTAGGATTTCAAATGGTTCTCTTGAAGAAAATGGGAAAGTTGTTTATCAAACCTACATTAACATAACCAATGTGAAAATGAATAGTAATGTGCCAATTTTAATGTGCCTAAAGTAAAGAGAGTTGCTCATTATATTATTAAACTGTCAAATAAAGCAAAAATCTTGGGCTCCACTATGCAGACTGTTTTCTTTTAGAAAGATAATAGATTTTCATTAATTAACTCATTTTACATTAAATAGCCTTATTACTTGTGCACAACAAACAATCTTTGCATGGGGAGGCTTTTAAACAATATTCATTTTGCTATAAATAATGTTTTTTTCCTGTTGTGATTTCCTATTGGATTATGAATAGGTTTACAATACACCAATGAATGAATCTGGATTCAAAGAATATCCTACAACCTTAAGGGCATCTATAGTGAAAAAAACACATTGCCTCATTGCAAAGTTTAAATTCATGTACTCTGTGCTGCCTTAAACCTATCTTGCAGTGAATGTTTTAACCATGGGTCAGTTCTGTGTGCCGCACTCCCCCCTTCCCCTCCCCTCTGTTACCTCCTCCATGTCTCAACTCCCCGCTAACCGACAAGCTTATCATGTGCAGTAGGAGTTAAAAGTTCAAAAATCCTGAAAAACCACACACGCACAGTGGCCAATAGAAAACAAGCTGTCCTGGAGACACGGAAGAAGGGTGCAGTAAGTTTACGATCTCTCTCTGACCCATCATCAATCAGTGAAAGCTATTAAGAAGGGGGGTCAAATGCAGCCTTATATCTACCATCAAAGCTACCTCTCTCCCCTGCTAATGCTCTTATCTCTATGTTTATTACAGAGCAGGGAGGGGGGGACACGTCACAGGGATTGATTGGACAGTCCAAGTAGGAGTAAGAGGAAATGCAATATGTATTCTTCTAACTGGTGTTGTATCAGGACAGAGAGGGGAATCTGAAAAAGTGAAGACACTCTAGGGTTGTGTGGGGAATTATAGAACAAATGGAAAGAAAGAAAAAAAAGAGTTCATTTTCCCACTATAGATGCCCTTAATACATTGTTTCCTGGTAGATTTAGAAGAAACTATGAGTTTAGTACTTAATGAAAAAAACTTGTATGCTGCAAAGGGTGTTTAGAAAGGTTTTGGCATAAGCATTTCTTAAAAGTTGATTTTTTTCTTCTTCCTCTAAGGCAATGGGACTCATTTGATCCGTAAATCTAGCAATGGTCTAACTTACATGCTGAATGGAAAGGAGGTTGCTGGAGCACAAAATGGGACATTTGACTTGTTTTGCTGGAGGCATGTTTGCACTGGGAGCTGATGGAGCAGCTGAGATAAAACTGGCAATCATATGGAACTTGCTGCTGAAATTGCCCGCACTTGTCATGAATCTTATGATCGCACAAGTAAGTTTTTTTTAATTTAGCAACAGTGTCCCTGCACAAATTGCTTTTTTTAGGGGGCAAATTTAACCCTGCAATAAGCTTTTTTATTACTGTCACAAACAGCTGTACTGGGATTAAAGGAGAAACTTTGAACAAAAGTAAAGTTGGGCTTTAATTTGCTGTTAGTCCCCCTACAGAACCCCATTAAGTTTAACCCCTACAAAACTTAACAAAAGGGGTTTTTGTATCGGGTGCAATCACTATTTCCAAAAAAATTTGGAAACGGTGCTGTGCTGTGCCTAATCCGTGTAAACACGTTAACCTGATGTTACTTCAAGTTAATGTGGGTTTAGATGGATTTGACAGATATTGAATCTCCCTGAATGTTCTCAGTAAATAATTTAGGTCTGTCACAATTACAGTTAATAACATTTTAAAAAAGGATCAAGAATTCAGGAGAACTCTTTGTGCGTAAAGGCCAAGGGCCAAAACCACTGCTAATTTGTGTGAACTAGCCGATAGGCTTTATTTCTTTAGTAACAGTCATGTTACCATGATGGTTACCATGATGGATATAGCCATGTGGGCTCTGGGGTACATTGGGAAAAACATTGTTTACTTAACAAATTCCACTGCTATATCAAGAAAATACCAAAATGTCAGTGAATCTAACCTAGAAAGACAAAGAAGTGTTCTGTAGACAGATGAGTGCATGTTCAGCGTGTTCTGGAAAACCGTTGTCAAAAGGATGCCAACATGAAAAAAACATGCAGACTGTTGTTATGTGATGATATTATTATTATTATAATCACCCCTTCCATCAATGTCAATGGGGCCATTCTGTAAATAATTCCATAACCAACGCGCTACTACGCAGTAGCGCGCTGATTATAACCCGGAAGTTGCTCCCCCTTTACTCACTGTTTCTCAAAGCAGTCAGGAGCGTAAACTCGCAGGCAGGTTACACTGTGTACGGATGCACAAAAGGAGGAGAAGGACAGAGGGGCGTGTCCACATTGATTGCCGGGCTGTAATGAAACACAGAATGGAACTGGAGAAGGAAATTGCTGCGAGATAAGGTTTGAGTTGACAGCTGCATCACTGCATGAAAGGAGAAGGGGTGGAATTGTGAGCAGAGAGAGCCAGACTAAAAGCTCTGCATGTAATGTGTCCAGGGAAGGAGGGCTGGGGGGTAACATGGGGATCCTGATGGGGGGGTTATGTGGAGACTAGTGTATTGTGTTTATGATTGGGATTTGTTTAAAGCATTGGGGGGGGGGGTCCAGTCTGGAATGTATTTTATAGAGCACTGTGGGGCTGCAGGCAGGTAATACCTGGAAAAACTGTAAAAGAAAAGGGTGGATTATATTGAATAATGTAAGAGTCACCTTAGCAGTTCCGTGCCTTGGTAAAAGACACTCGCCTGTGGCCTCGTGCTTTTATATGGTTTGGAACTCTGGTGGCTTCTATATCCTTATAATTTACAGTAGGGGGTACATTATTCACTATATTATGGATTTATATACTGCCAAAATCTGGTATCACGTGCTTATTATGATTTCTAGTAGCATCTAATCGAGCTGTCCTGTTCTCTGTTGCTCCTTAGGCAATGCCATGAGTTGATAGCAGTTCTCCTTCAATTGCGAATGGGGTCTAACCCATTCCATATTTTTAACGCCAGCTTCCTGGTATTAAAGATTCTGTCCTAAGGAGATGCTATCGGCTCGTTGGTTGTGTTTCAAAGCCCACTTTCCTTTGTTACATCTGTTAAACGTGATTTTAAGACAGAAATACACAATAACGGCTCTCTGTACATAGCACTATATGTTGTTTGTGTATTCCTTCACATGTATTAGCTCAGCGCATACAAGAAAAAAAAATTGTGTTTTCCTTAATTACAGTAGTTATTTGAATATTTATATAACACATGTGTATCTTTAGAGATTTACTTGACAAGTTGATTATTTTACAGCAATGAAGCTGGGGTCCAGAAGCCTTTAGATTTGATGGTGGCGTGGAAGCTATTGCTACGAGACAAAATGAAAAATACTAATTTTACGGCCAGAAGTATTGAAACATACATGTACATGTGGAGATTTACTCATGATCCAAAGTATAGACAGTGGGGCTGGAAGCGGTACAGGTAAGGCCTTTCTTTCATTATAGAGAAACAAAAAATGCAGGGCTGTGGTCAGTACATAGAATAAATTTCAACTCTTCCCAATTTTAACTGAAATTACCCTCCATAGACGAATAGTTGCTGTATTGAGGTGTTGATCTACATTTTTGTCAGACACTGTTATTTTGTAATGTACATCTGTTAATTGGTAAAGGCCCGTGAGAACCAATGTAGATTTTAATCTAAGAAGAAATTTGTACTGGTGTAGCATTTTGCAATATTTTAGACTTGATTATATCTGTTTTGCAATTATGGCATAATAACATTTAATTTGTTCTTGGCTAATCTTGTTACCAGTTGCCCTTAATTTTACTAAAACAAGCATAGAAAAACATCAAAAGAAAAGCAATATACGTATTAAACGTAAGACTTGCATAAACAAAAAATAATGTATGAAAACCAGTGTTTTTGTTTTTTTTTTACCCTTTTTAACCCAAGGGCAGTTCTATCGTCAGATTTACACATTTGTAACACACCTACAGTGGCTAACTAAAGCACTTCTATATTTCTTTATATTGCTATGCTTTATTGTGGTACTTATGCAATTTGTTTCATCAACATTTAAAGGTAAGTATACTCAAAAAATTAAGTTTAAATGGAAGCGTATCTAAACTAACCTTCTCCCCTTCCTTTTTTATTTGTTGTTTTATTAGGTCCCTTCAGAGCCTACCTATTTTAGGCTATGTCCACCCTAAATTTAATATTTGACATGTTGTTCCCCCTGGTCCCCCAGCCCCCACTCGCGTAATTTTTAATTTCAGAAAGCCCCCCCAAACTCTACTACTACCCCCTCTTCCTTCGCTGCGTCCGGCCCCTCTGCTTGCCAGGAAATGCAAGACAGAGGGCGGGACCGGCAGCCGCGTCTGTGATTGGCCTGAGCGGCAGCCAATACGGACGGGCTGCCGGCAGCTCACTTCCGCGTAGGAAAGCGGAGAGGGAAGTGAAAAAACATTGGGGAGCTTTCAAAAAAAAAAAGCTCCCAATGTTTACTTACGTTTTATATATGTTTTACTTAGTTAATTTTCAAGAACTAAACTTCAAGTCCAGTTGATCTAATTGAATACAACAGATATGATTAAAATTACTACATTTCCCAGCATCCTTACCAGAACTATGTATTGCTGTCTTTATCTAGAGCACAGGGCTGCCTCTCTATAATGCAAGGCGAAAACACATTACCGATCAGTAGCTGTAGGGAGGGTTGGTTGATGCAGAAACCTTATTTTTTTTTTTTTTCCTGACATTAAGGTGCCTGGGGCACCCCAAAATGGCGTTGGTTTAAAAAAACACACATTTTAGGAGTTACTGTCACTTTTAAATAGCAGGGAAAGCTGTGACTTTTATGCATACAGATGCAGCTACGACTCCTCCCTCTCCCTTCTGACTGGCAAAAACAATGTTTGCAGCCTGCAGATCAAAATTAATGTTGGCATCATTTAACAGTTCACTGTGGGCATCTAATAACCAGTATGTGTATAAGCCCCTCCCACTTCCAGACAAAGTATCACCCACTTTTAATTATAATCGCACCCCTTTCAGTGGCGCAGCTAGGGGGGGACAACATTGGATTTTGTTTTCAGGTACCAAAAGTCTAGAGACAGCCCTGCTAGAGGACATTGACAACATACATTAGAGAGATCTCACCCCTCTTCCTTTGCTGTGGCTTGCTGTGTAATTATAATGTTAATCTGTGGGGTACTAGAGACTCTGCCTCCCATAATCAACCTTAGCCTGGGGACTCCCAGCTTCACATTCCTGTAAAGCTGACTTTATTTTATGCTGGAATGTCCTTTAACGGCTCTTTAAAACGAATTATATGATGCGTTGTTTTTTTTTAAAATATTTACTATCCTTATACCAATTAAAGGCTATGTCCACCCTAAAATTTAATATTGAACGTTGTTCCCCTGGTTCCCCAGCCCAATGCGTAATTTTTAATTTCAGAAAGCCCCCCAAAACTTAACTTACCTCCCCTCTTCCTTCGCTGCGCGCCCGGCCCTCTGCTTGCCAGGAAATGAAGCAGAGGGCGGGGGACCGGCAGCCGCGTCGGTGATTGGTGAGCGGCAGCCAATCACGGAAGCGCGGTGCACGGCAGCTTCATTGCGGTAGGAAACGGAGATGAGAGGTAAGTAAAACATTGGGAGATTTCTAAAATAAAAAGTATGCGGTTGGGCTGGGGGAAATGGGGAGGGAGGTAAGCAGAGGGATATAACGCTAGGGGAGGGGATAGCAGAACGGGAGAGGGAGGGGGAGGGAGGGGGGGAAGAGGGCTGCAGCACGCTCAGTCAGGAACTCCGGGAGGCCAGGTAGCAGGCCATGTCTATATGACCTGGCTAGCCTCCTGGTGCGTCGTTTTTGGAACTTTGGGGGGGGACTACAGGAGAACCAGATGGAGTTGGGATGTGAGGTAAGGATTACCCCTACACACAGGGTGGGGCCAGTAGTTGGGGGATTATAGTTTTGGGGAGGTTTTGTTCTGGGTGGACATGCCCTTTAATGCAAAGAAAATAAAATACTTACTGAGCTACAGATATTTCAGCACATTTTAGTGCACATGAAAAGTACATTACTATTTCTAATGTAATGTAGGTGTAGTATCCCTGCAAAATTAAATGTTTTTTCTATTTATCCCGAGTCCCCAAGGCATGACTATTTGTATGTGTGATACTCGGTAGGTACAGTAGAAGGATTAAATATGGAACCTCAATAGGACAACTTTAAACCATGTATCTTCTTGTCATTTGGCTGATGTTACTCTGAGCAGATGCATTATGTTCACAATGCACATGCACATTGGTTCAACCCAAGTTTTTTTTCACTTGTTGCCTTTTAGATCACATAATAATGTATATACTAAACAGGGGTGTAGGGGTTTTGGCACCTATAGGCAGATGGGGCAGCATACAAAGTGTGTTACCACCGTGGTAAAGTGGGAATGGTTTCATCAGGAAAAGTGGGCGTGGCTTGTGGACTGGAGGGCTAACTTAACACTGGCTTGTAGACTGGAGGGCTGACTTTACATTGGCTGGTGGACTAGGGGGCTGACTTTACACTGGCTGGTGAATTGGAGGGCTGGTGAACTGGTAAATTATCCCCACAATGCAGACTGGAAAAATATAAGAAGCACAGAATTTTTACACATATATAAAAATGCAACCTGCAGAAAAGATATAGGGCACACCTAAAACAAATTATATATATTTCAAATATTTAATATATAAAATGTCAAATGTAATAAATCTAGCACCCTAAAAACATATGTACACATAAGGTACATCAATAAACAAGAAATTCACAATAATAAATTATTACATTCGAGCTGGCCAGCTCCAAAAGTGAAAAAATATACAATTTGACTAAAAGGCCTAAAAATATATATTCTATATGTAAAAAGCCCAAATAACGAAGCCCCAATGGGAGATAGTCAAATATAGTCCAAATTCATGGATGGTATGACCAAAAAGAAATCAATAAATTAAATGGCTCCGGAAGGGGTCAAATGTCTGTTCCATTCCCAGGTGCAGGCACTGCAAGGTGAGAAGCACACGCCCAACTTTCTCTTCTCCTTCTAGGAACTGTACTCCTCTGATGAAATGCAGTATTGCAGGAAGGAGGATTTTTTTTTACCGGAACCTTTCTACATAGAGACACGGGGGGGGGGGGGGGGGGGGGTGCTGTGAGCAAATGTTTAAGTTTACTTCATAGTAGGAGCTCCCCTGATACAAAAACCTCCTCAACAAATTTGTCACACATGATAGCCATTTGTTCTGATTATTTTTACATCATTAATTGTAGCTTGTTCTACACAAGTTTTAAATACAGCCAGACAAAGTGTAGCATAAAATATACACCACAGGTTCAAAATTATAGAAAAATAAATACAGGTTATCACAATTCTCATTATTTTGTTTGAATTTTTTTCACATTTTGGATTTTCACCTGACTACAGAGAGGAATAGTGGGGGTATTGGGGGTGGAGGGGAGGGGTGGTGGGGTTTATTTTCACCAAAATTTCATAGTTGAATAAAAAAATATCATATTAAATAAAGTTAATGAGTGTTGCATTATCATAAAGCTATTGAATTGTCTTCTTTAATATATAACAAGTGCGAGTGATTACAGCAATCTTGATACATTATTGCTTTCTTACTAAAAAGGTTATATAACATGTATACATGATTCTTTCAATGGCTTAAGTGAAGGACGTTTTGTTAATATGCATACAAAGATTTTGTTGTTGCTATTAGTATGTCTGACAGGTACCATATGCAGAAAATATTGGGAGTGTGATGAGATCTTTACATGTAAATGTACCTATTGACTTAGTCCATATGTATTACACTTGATAAATAATCAACACCTTGTTCATAGGCACTAATGTAGCATATGATTAAATGGTATTGATTGTCTGTTTAGAAGAATGCAATTATCCTCTATGCTTCCATCCTTTAATGAACCATTTAGAAAGTAAAGTATGTAGATAATAGGCCTCAGAATACTTGAAAGTGAAAGCTATGCAATCTAGTTTAAACATATCTAAAGCCAATGTTTTCCTTACAACACCTATAAAATATTTGTTTTTTTGCAGACAGACATTAGATTAACAAGATCTTTATTTGAAGTGATGAGATAAACAAATTATTCCCTGCTAATATCTGGCCTTTTTTTTCCATTAAATGTCTCATCTTTTACATCGTAGTGTTATGCTCTTAACCTGGAAATCAATAACACAGAAGCAGATGCAGAAGTTGATAGTGAGGAATACTGATGATAAACTTGGAGATATAATGTGTATGTCTGTTCCCACTAGTGCAACAACAGATGGGAAGTTTTAGGGGGCACCCCTCCCCTGTGTGGCCACTAGAGATGGCCAGTTCGCAGATCCAAACCCGGATCCACTGCAGATCTTGCGGATTTTCCTGCATTTTGCTCTTTTTTTTTTTCTGTTCGAAAATTCGGATTTTCTAGTGTTCAAGGATTTCCAGCTGTTTGGTAATCCTTGAATTGCCAAAGGCTCTCGAACAACCAAATGTCCTGTGGCCGCACGTTCAGGGGTCCCGGGTTGAGCCACAGGACCCCCTCCCGGGTTCTTAGAAGGACCATTGTGGCCCTGGGAAGGGCCTTTTGGGGCTTAAGGGGTTGGGTCGCGGGACCCCCAAACATCCGGCCGTGGGACTATCGGACATTTCGATAATCCTCAAACGATCGAGGACTTCCGCATTCAGCCGTTAGAGGATTATCTAATGGCTGAAAGTCCTGCTGCTAGATTTTCAGGGGTCCCACGGCTCAACCCGGGACCCCCTCCCGGGTCCTTAGAAGGACCATTGTGGCCCTAGGCAGGACCTTTTGGGGCTTAAGGTTACCGCAGCTTGAACCGGGACCTCCCTCCCCGGCCCTTATAGGCTCCCTTGTGGCCCTTGGAAGGGCCCTTGTGGCGGTGCTGGCGACATCAACGTCGCTGGCATTGCCAACCTCTTTATTCAAAGTCTTCTATCTTCTCAGCAGTTGACACCAACTCTGCTGATCAACATTGGCAACTCCGACGTCTTTTCTTCTGCCATCACTATGATTACTTCTGAGCTCCACAGGATTTGCACTTCTTTATATAAGTTTGCTGAAGGACCAAATCCAAATGTGATATTTGAATAATAAAATTCAAATTGGTGTGTGATCACATCGACCAGTGTCGGCAACATCAGCAGTGTTGGTGTCGCCAGCTGAGAAGAAAGAAGACTTCGGATCAAGACGTCGGTAACATCGATGACATTGATGTCGCCAGCGCTGGTGGTGTTACTGGAAGCCGCAGTGACATCACCCGATGTCAGCAACATCAGCACAGTTCGTGTCGCCGGCTGGGAAGAAAGAAGATACATCCCCAAGGGCTCTTCTAAGAACCAATGGGGCACCAGCATGTGCACTACTTACGGGTTTTTTGCTATTCTTCCATGGGGAAGTGTCCCCTGGACCATTTCCCATATCCCAGAACCATTAACAGTAAGTTATTTTAACCGTTATTTTAGGCAGAAATTTCTGGGGGGTTTTCTCCGTTTACTTAAATGGCGGATTTCCAATTTTTTTTTAAAATCCGTCAATCCTCGAGCAGTTCTTAAGTTCAAACATCTCTTGTGGCTACTATGGGTATTTAATATTACAATTGCAGCTACTGGTCACTCTGTCACCATTCCTGTTCACATGTTTATGATAATGTGGCACTTTGGGTTTTTTTAAAGGTGAACACGCCTTTTAAGTCGATTAAAATGTTAGCACTCTAAAGAAAAATAACTATTTCAGCTATAAAGTTTTGAGCCATGTCTACAAAGTTAAAACAAAATTACTAGATGCATCTTTCTAATACTGTCGTCTTCTATATTATTCTATTGTGAAGGTTGTTGTAATTGC
Source organism: Hymenochirus boettgeri (assembly GCA_019447015.1). NCBI lineage: Eukaryota > Metazoa > Chordata > Amphibia > Anura > Pipidae > Hymenochirus > Hymenochirus boettgeri. The sequence goes on from CM033473.1 coordinate 134,337,504, forward strand.
TACTTTTAAATCTTAAGGATTCCTACTTCTGCCCTTTTCTGGTATTGATTGTGGAAAATCACCTTTTTATTATCTTTATCTTGCGTTTCATCATCCTCCTGTTTTATCAAAGTGAAAATAGAAACATTTAATTCTGTTAGAATGCACATTTTATCATTCAAATGACAAGACCTTTGAATACTCAACTTTATTGCCCTGAAATCAATTCCCTGTAACATTTCAATTAGATTTATTTAATGTCATTTATAATTGAGAAGGCAACAAATCAAGGGCATTTCTCAGGCTTAGTTAATATTTAAGGCACATTGCGATGCAGCTCAAACTTCAATTACAATTTCAGAATGATTTCCTTTTCTGTTTCTTTGCAATAATTATGCTGTTGAATTCTTTCCAATAATTAAACTCAAATGCTAAATTGTGTAGCAAATATTGTAATAATTAGCACTAATAGATTTTTTTTTTTTATGTTGTAGTGTGCTATGCATGTTAATATATAACTTGTTTTGGTCCTAAAATGTACTTCTTAAAGGGCATGTCCACCCCTTTTTATGATCTTTGGTATAGTGTAGGTCTCCCTCCCCCAACTGCTATATTACTTACCTTACGTCCCCCGATCATTACTTACCTTACCTCTTTCCTCCTGCCTACTGTTCCGGCCCTCTGCTTGCATGAAACAGCAAGCAGGGGGCCGGACCGGCAGCCACGTCCGTGATTGGCTGAGAGGCAGCCAATCACGGACATGACTTCCGGCTATCCAGAACGCCGGGGGAGAGAGGTAAGGTAAGTAGAATTCGGGGGAGTTTCTCAAAAAGTAATATGGCGGTCGGGGCTGGGGTAGGGAGCCCTACACTACAGAAAAGGGGATTTATGCAGGGGGAGGGACAGCAAAAAGGGTGGGGTGGGGGGGCTGAAGCGACGAGACAGGAGGCCGTCCTATATGGACTCTGCCAGACTCCTGGTGGAAGTTTTTGGGACTTTACAGGGACATTACAGGGCAGCCATTTGGAGCAGGCATGTAAGGTAAGGATTTATTACACTACACAGTGGGGACAGTAGTGGGTTAAATTATAGTTGGGGTCGGACATGCCTTTAACCCTTCACTGCCAGAAGAATTTCATTTTTTTTTTTTTTTTTTTTTGCGTTAATGCCAGAAGAAATTTTCAGGTTGCAGTAGGAATAATTTTACAGTAGGAAACCTTGCAGTAAATCAGGAATATTATACATTGTTTTTTTTCAGCAATTAAAGTGTACTTTAACATGGTAACAGAATTTTGTAACTTTTCTGGAAATTTTACTGGCATTAGGGGTAAAATATGTTAAAAAAAAAAAAAAAAAATTGCAAATTTTCATGGATTTTTCCATTTTACTTATAGTTATCTTAAGTTGGCACCACAAAATCTTGTTTTCAAAAGCTCTGATGGTCCCGATACAACGATACCCGATACAGGTACCTGACTTTTCCTGTACAGGAGACCCCCCCCAAACGCACCTTCAAGAATATTACACCAAATTAAAATGTATAACCACTACTGACAGTAACATAGAATATTACCAAATAACTAAAAATATCCCCACAAGTGAGAGATTTTTAGAAACTACACACCCACAAGAATTTACTACACACCCACAAGAGTGAGGTTAGTCTCGATCAAAATGCAGATACCCGGACGCAGCTCTTTGTCCAATTGTAAGTTATTTTCTCACATTTTCCTTTTTTTCCTCAACTGTAAAATCCGAGACAAAATCCAATGCGAATTTCAGCTAAAAACTGTGGAGGAAAGTTCAAACGCAATCCCAAATATGAAGCCTAACCCCTCCAAATAAAACGGTATGCCACATTCATGGGTGTACCCAGAGACATGGCCACCAACTAACCAGGTGTGACCAGAGCCAAATGTCAGTGACAGCAAAAAAAAAAATAGCCAGTTTGTATTTGAACAGTCTACAGTTTTTCCACAAAACCACCCCCCAAATCGAGAATACCCCCACAAACTATATATTCTGAAATCTACACACCTTCAGCTTGTAACGCTGTAGTTCGTTCATTCATACCATCATGGTGTGGTGCAGGTTCTTCAAGAAGTTTGTTACTTACCAGATTTTCAAAAAAATTAACATCAAACAACATTCAAAAGGTAGAAATCATGCCAAAACCCCATGGAATGTAAAAAAAAAAAGTACCAAATATCAATCTCCCAAATGTCCTGAATCAAACGGTATGCCATATGTGTGGTTACACACGCGGAAGTGGAAGCGAAAAGCCACAAAGTGAGACAATGCACGATGGCTCAGAAACGGCGAAAATATTTAGCCAACTCCGAATTTGGACAGTCTGCAGTTTTTTCACAAACACAAACCCCTGTAACTTAGAAATAACCCCCACAAACTATATATTCCTGAAATCTACACACCTTCAGCTATGTAACCTGTAGCTGTTCATTCATACCATCAAGGTGTGGGCGCAGTTCTTCGTAGAAGTTCGATTTGTCTGGAAAAATGAACAAAAAACAACTTCAAACGGTAAAAATCATGCAAAAACCGATGGAATGTAAAAAAAAGTTACTAAATATCAATCTTTCAAAAGTCCTGAATCAAACGGGTATGCCATATGTGTGGTTACACACGCGGACGTGGAAGCCAAAAGCCACGAAGTGAAACAATGGCTCAGAAACAGCAAAATTATTCAGCAAATCTGAATTTGAACAGTCTGCAATTTTTCCCCACAAAAAAAAACCCCCACAAACCATATATTTCTCGAATCCACACACCTTTATCTACGTAATTCGTGTTTGTTCATTCGTACCGTCAATGGTGTGGCCACAAAAATGCCAAATCCCAATTATGTAAAAAAAAGTTACCAAATATCAAACTCCTAAATGTTCTGAATCAAACAGTAGCCCTATGTGTGGTTACACACGCCAAACGTGGAAAAAACTAGCCACAAAGTGAGCCAATGAACATTGGCCCAATTACCGTATATACTCGAGTATAAGTCGAGGTGTTTCAGGCGTGAAAACAGCCTGAAAATGAACTGACTTATACTCGAGTCAGTCACTTACTGGTGAAGGAATCCGGCTGCCGCGTCCACTGTGGTCGCATCCATGACGTCACGACTCGGCGCCGGAAATTAGACGGCGCCGAGTCGTGACATCAGTGGATGCGACCATCAGTGGACGCGGGCAGCCGGATTCCTCCATCTCGCGGCAGCCGGATTCCTCCATCAAGATGTCGGGGGCCCGGACTCTCCTGCAAAGTTAAGGCATTAGTAGAGTGTAGTGTAGTGGCAGGGTGAGAAGATGGGTGCAGGGAGTAGTGTAGTGTACTGTAGTAGTGTAGTGGCAGGGTGAGAAGATGGGTGCAGGGAGTAGTGTAGTGGCAGGGTGAGAAGATGGGTGCAGGGAGTAGTGTAGTGTACTGTAGTAGTGTAGTGTAGTGGCAGGGTGAGAAGATGGTGCAGGGAGTAGTGGATGTACGTAGTAGTAGTAGTGTAGTGGCAGGGTGAGAAGATGGGTGCAGGGAGTAGTGTAGTGTACTGTAGTATTGTAGTGTAGTGGCAGGTGATGAGAAGATGGGTGCAGGGAAATAGGTTTTATTTCTGGGGCTGAGGGGAGACTCTTACCCTCGACTTATACTCGAGTCAATTGGTTTTACTCATTTTTGGGGTAAAAATGGGTACCTCAACTTATACTCGAGTATATACGGTACTGCAACTTTTCAGATTGTAGACTAAATGCCCCTCTATATTAGAAATACCCCCCAAAACTATATATTCTTGGAATCTACACACCTTCAGCTACACAATGGTGTTATTCTTTTATGCATACCACCAATGCTGTGGGCGCAGTTTATCTGTAAAAATTTGCTTTTTACCAGATTTCAGGAAGAATTTATAAAAATACAATTCAAAGTAAAAAATCCTGGCAAATTTCCATGTCATGTAAAAAAAACTTGTCAATTATCAATCTTCCAAATGCCCTGAATCAAACGGTATGCCTATGCGTGGATGCACACCAGGGACGTGGCCACTAACTAGCTCAAATGGGATGCATGCACAAGTGTAATTACAAGAAAAAAATCAGTGCTCTTTAATTTCAAACAGCCCCAAAAATGGAAACCCCCCAAATAAAACCCCAACTAAAACTAAATATCAATCTCCCACATGTTCTGAATCAAAACGGTATGCCCTATGTGTGGATGTACACAGAGACGTGGCCACCAACTAGTTTAAATGGGAGCATGCACAAATGCAATTACAAGAAAAACAATCAAAGTGCTCTGTAATTTGACAGCATACCTTTTTCTAAGGAAACAGTCCCGAAACATGGAAATTCCCCCACAAAAAATATATTTTTGGAATCTACACACCTTCAGCTATGTTACGATGCCATGCTTTCATACATACATGAAGAATTCCAGACCCAGTGACCCAAAGAACTCGTGTTTTGGAGGTTTGTGAAAAATAAAAAGATGATCTTGGGTTGAAATCCTATCTAAAACCCTTTGACAAGCAAAAAAACCCACTAAATGTCAATCTCCACATATCCTGCATCAAACGGTATGCCATATGTGTGGGTGCACACAGACGTGGCCACCAACTAGCTCAAATGGGACGCATGCACAAGTCCAATTACAAGAAAAAAAATCAAAGTGTTCTGTAATTTGAACAGCCTAATCAACTTGGAAATACCCTCCATAAACTATATATTTTTGGAAGCTACACACCTTCAGCTACCTGATGGTATCATGCTTTCGTATATACATGAAGAATTCCAGACGCTGTTATTCATAGAACTCTGTGCTTTTAGGAGATTTTGTGAAAAAATAAAATAAGAGGACTCAATGGTTGAAATCCTACCTAAACCCACTTGGCAAGTAAAAAAACCCACTAAATGGCAATCTCCCACATGTCCTGAATCAAACGGTATGCCATATGGGTGGGTGCAAACAGAGACGGGGCCACCAACTAGCTCAAATGGGATCCATGCGCAATTGCAATTACAAGAAAAAATAAAAAAACGCCACAACCCACCCCTATCCCCACTCCCCCTTTTAGTGGTATTTTAGTGAAAACCAGTAAGTACGGAGAGTCACACAAGTTTGTGCACACTTTACTGATCCTAAAAATTCAATCCGGTCTTTTTTTGGTACCTCTGCAAAATTTTCTACTAAAATAGGCTTAGTTTTCCTTGAAATCGAACAAATAATGATCTGCGTTTACTTTACCTATATCACCGGGGACATTGGGAAGCTTGGAGAAGACAAAGTTTTTTGCTAATTTATAGTTTTTAGGTTAAAAAAAAAAAAAAGTGTGTGTATCACTTTTTTATTATTCAGATTTATTCAGATTTTTTTGTGTGTGCATTTCCCCTTTTTTTTTTTTTTTTTGATCATCCAAGATGATACATCAAATCCTCTTAGGGAAGTGATACGAACTTAGAATACGGGCATAAATGCCCGTTTTCCAATTCAAAATCCGATTGGAAAAATCACTTCCCGGAAATCATTTTCCAGGAAGTGATTTTTCATTCATTGGCAAAGATCAAGAATTTGGTGATCAGATGTGATCACCCAATTTTGATCTCTGTCCCCATTTTTTTTCTAAGTCTTTGCTAAGTAGCAAAGACTTTGAGTTCCATTCACAAAAAGTTTAGTAAAGCTGTCAGCAAGATCACAGTGCAGTACCACCAGCATCCTACCACTTCAAGGGAAGACCCCGGTGAAGGAGGAAGCTCCGTGACGTCACTGGGGTCTCCCTTTCCACTCCAACTACTTCCTCCACATGGGACCGGCTTCACCATGCGGGACCCGGCTAAAGGTAGGCATATCTTCCGATCCCCCCCCCCCGGCTAGGGGGGAAGTTGAATGCTGCCCCCTGATCGCCCCTAGCGGGGGGCAATTTTTTTTTAAAGGGCCAGCCACAGATCGTATAGTCGCGATCTGTGGCAGTTTGAGTATTCAGTATTTCGGATTAATGAAACAAGTTGGGAAAAATATTTGTTGATGACCTCTCCTCACATGCAGCCATTTATATAAACAGTGCAGAAGAGCAGTGGGTATGTATCTGTGATTAGCTCCAAGTCCCACAAATCAAAATTTTTAGAAAGCATTATATGTTAACCAAACTGTTATGCCCATTACTGACTGCTGCTGCCAGGAATAAGCAGAAGGGAGAGAGACTGGGAGCAGAACATGGGGCTTACAAGTGTAAGATCTTAGAGTTTTTTTACTTTTGCTGTTTGAGAGAGATTATCTAGCTCTGTATCATTTTTAACAATAGGTATGAACTTTCCCTTTAAGAAATTGAATGGAGGGCATGCTATAGTGAAAGGTTTTCATAGCTTTGCAAAACTAGATATTTGTAATTTTAACCATTTTAATATACCTCTTATTTACCTTCCAAATAAGCCCCGAAACATGTCTTGTAGCTGCAGTCTATCCAGTATTGAGGTTAACACTTTCTGCCTGAGCTTTTTCTCCGCTTGTTCTGCATATTGAATGTCTGGCTCTGCCTTAGTTAAACAGAAATAAACAGATATCTCTGAGGTATGTGTCTTTATAAAAAGATTGAGAATTCCTGGTATGCTAATTAATGAGGCTTTAATATTTCTTAAACATAAAATGCGTCTCCCTTCTGCTTCCTGGTAAGGGCAGTAATGGCCGTGACGTCACGACCAATGGCTGACTGCCATTACCAATCAAGCCTCAACTACTGCTGCTAGTAAACGTAAAGGGCACGTTGCAGCAGCAGTGGAGGCGGAGCCCGCAGTGGTGGATCGTGGATTTTTTAAGTCTGATTCCTCAACCTGCAAACATATTTGGACAGAGTGAGTACAACGGATATGGGGTTTTGGGGGGTCCTGCACAGAATATTACATTATACAGCGGGGTGGATATGCTCTTTAATATAAAGCACTGGATGGACTCTTCCCTCATTTTAAAAAGCCAATGGGCTGGGGGGAAGTGAGAAAGACTGCTATATCGAATGCGCAATGATGAGAAATGCAAAAGTTTGCTAATCATAATTAAATAAAAAAGGGTTAGAAGTTAGGACAGGTTACTTGACGTGGTTGAAAGGCTTTTCATTCATGTGATCACAGTAATGTATACTAAAACCCATTTGTTTATAATGTATGCCAGTGTGCAGACAATATGATATTGTATGGGGCCTAGGAATGTGCATTATCTTTTCATTGTTTGACCAATTGGAGGTGTTGCACTAGAGATTTCTGGCATAATGGCCGGTGTATGGTTTGTTGAACTACTGTAATTCTTCCCCATTTTTTTATATTGCAAAGTGCTGTGTAACAATTTGTAAGTAAAACACTTTACCTTTACATCACTGTAAGCATTGTTACTATAAACACATTAAAGCTAATCTATAGAACCCAGTATGAAATTTGTAGGCAGAGGCTTTTAAATAAAAACTGTACACATTTATTAACAACTATATCAAATGTGATTGTGCATAAAGAATTAGTGAGTTGCATGCATCTTGCTGAATTTATAATTTATGTTGCAACCTGGAATTGCTGTAAATCCAAAATGTCACACAAACCTGTAGAAGTTAATTGTTTCTCTGCTTGAGCTAAAGCACATTACCAATTTTTTTTTTCTTCTTTATCTGTCTTTGAAAAATGAAATCATGCCCATATTCTTTCTGACAAGGTGCTTTCGATTGACAAAAATGTGAACAGTAATTGGATTTTGCAGTCTAATCGAAACATTGACAAGGAATTCATGTGGGGAAGCCTGATTGTAATTTGTTCCTTCATAGGCATTGGAACAGTACTGCAGAGTTGAAGGAGGTTATTCTGGAGTTAGAGACGTTTATTCTAGTAACCCTAGCTATGATGATGTACAGCAAAGCTTCTTCCTTGCAGAAACACTCAAGTAAGTAAGCAGAGTGATCCAACTTGCAATCAATCCAAAGAAGTACACCACTCAAAAGATTAACATTTATAAGGGGAATACTTGCTTATGTAAAGAAGGTCCAGTACTCTTTTTAACCCACTTTTTTTCAAATCTCAGTTTATCAGCTGGATCATTAGGGCTAGGCCACACTAGTAATAGAAATCGCTGCTGTTTTCCCTTCTTTGTAGCAGAACTTAAACCGCTACATCTGTTTTTATGTGATTCTCTTTACTATACTGCTCAGGAATAAATCACTCACTTGTTAAAAATAGGTGGTCCGGGTGTTAGACCCTGGACTCTTTGCTAAAAAGCCACCCGTAGATATTGTTTCTATTAATCCGTACTTGAAAGAATGTTTACACTGCTTAATACTCACAGCTCCTCGTGAGTGTCCCTGGTGATTCTGCCCCGAGCCCTTCGCATTAATCTCATCCATATCAATATGCAAGCAATATTTTATTGTTAGCGCACTTTGCCAAAGATACCTTTCCACAGCCGAGGTAGGTTACCTGAGCATGCTTTCTCCCTGGACGGAGGGGTGGGGCAGAGTCAGGTGATGTCATTCAACCAACTGGAAATTTGAACATTCACCCCAATGTAATAACTCACAGGCTCAAGCCATAGATTTGATTGTTGGCTCATTTTATAGGAAATACTGCAGGCTTTTATGTAAACATAATTTGTTTGAAGACCACAGTTACCCTTTTAAAACATCTTTATTCTTAAATTGAAAGTAACATAAGTTGTATTAAAACATTGCCTAACATGTTTTGGGCTATCTACCCGCCATTTGTTATAGGCATTCACACACTAGCACGTTTCTCATTAGTGCTTGAGAAATGCATAGCAGTTTGTCAATTGTTTGTCACATTGCTTGTGCTGCATTCTGTTTTCGGGTGCATTGATTAATGTAATTTAGGGGACCATGTATTAATGTAATTTAAGGGATGACCTACAAAACATAGGTCAAAGGGTATTCATAATACGGGCAACCTATACATTAATTTCAGAGAGAAATAATTCTTGTACTAAAAACAAAGTAGAAATCATACATTTAATTAAGTTGTTTGGTAAATAGGCATGTCCACCATTTTATAACTTTTTGTTATATAGTAGGGCTTCTTCCCCCAGCAGTTGGGGTTGGTGGAGAAAGCCCTACTATATAACAAAGGGGTTTTATGCTAGGGGGAGGGAGAGGAAAACGGGGGGGGGGGGGGGGGGGGTGGAGGATTTCTGCAGTGCGTATGACAAAATTCTCCCGGAGGAGAGACAGGAGGCAGGGTCCTATATGGACTCTGACAGGCTCCTGGTGGCCAGTTTTCAGGACTTTGCTGGGGCATTGCAGTGCAGCCATTTGGAGCAGGGGTGTAAGGTAAGGATTTTTATACACTACAGAGTGGGGCCAGTAGTGGGTAAAATGATAGTTTTGGTGGCGGACATGCTCTTTAACTATTATTTATATTATTTGCTAAGCTACAATTCAAAACATTGGGATAAGAGACCCTATGAGAAATAGTTAAAAGTCTTGCATTGTGATATAATAATTGAACCCAGTCTGAAACCAAATAGGAACTGAATGACTGCAGTGGAGGGTTGCTTTAAGATTGATTTTCTATGTGCGATCATTCAAGATTATAAAAAATAGTCACCATCTAAACAATTTGATGTAGCAACATTTTTGTAAATATTTTGTTATACCTTTTTATGGGGCAATACTGAAGATATGACACTTTGATACAATGTAGACTTGTGTATAGCTTGTACATTTGCTGTCCCCTTAAAATAACTCGAAACACAGCCATTATATGTATAAACTACTGGCAACAAAACAGAGTACGCCCCTAAGTGAATATTGTCCTAATTGTGCTCTGGCATAGTGACATGCTTGGTCAGTCCAGCACCTTTACCCTCCATTTCTTTAGCAAGGCAGTGGTCATTTTGGAGATGTATTTGGAGGTTATCCTGTTGGAATACTGCCCTGCGGCCCAGTATGTCACAGTACATGTTGGCATTCATGGTTCCCTTAATGAACTTTAGCTCCCCAGTGCCGGCAGTACTCATGCAGCCCCAAACCATCATACTCCCACCACCATGCTTGACTCTAGGCAAGAAGCACTAATCTTTGTTTTCTTCACCTAGTGGTCGCCACACAGGCTTGACACTATTTAAACAATATACGTGTGCCTTTCTATGGGGTAGTGAGCGATTCAGTCTGCCTCTTGTTCGGCATCCAGATAGGATGTAGATACTTACCTATTCCTTTATTAACTGTATTTATCAGTATCTCCTTCTTTACCAGTTTAGAGGCAGTTTATACAGACTACCCCTTTACCTTATTGCACTTACCTGCTTACTCCTCTAATAATGGTTTAAAGGCACACTAAGGGGCATATTTATAAACGGGCGTTATTACCGGCAAAAAATTACTGCTGCATATTGCCGCGGTAAAATCATTATTTTCGCCATATTTATAAAGGTGACCAACATCAAGGCAATGTGCGGCGGTAATTTAAGCACTCTTCGCGGCGATACTGTACCACGGCAAAGAGAGCTCAAACCCAACGTAAGGAGCAGGGGGCTGGGAGGGGTGGCTGGGAAAGGGTCACGCCACCGGTTGTTACATCTGCCACCACATCGGATGTTAACGAGGCATTAACTTTCCACCGCCTTTTTTCGCCTTTTTATAAATCATGTTAATAGCAATTTTGCCGAAAACGTCTGGAAACCCGGCCACAAAAAGTTTACGCCCGTTTATAAATATGCCTCTAAGAATTTAATAGAGAGTGTGCTGATTTTGTTGGGTATACTGTTGCTTCTTGATTTTCTTATTGTATATTTTGATCCCTAGTTACTGCAATATCTATTAGTTTTAGTGCCTTGTACATCGTCATTAGAAAGGGCTTCCTTTTGGGATAACAGCCATGCAGACCATTTTGATGCAGTGTGAGGCTAATGGACAGGCTGACCTCCCACCTTTCTAACTTCTGTAGAAATGATGGCAGTACTCATACATCTATTTGTAAAAGACAACCTCTGGATATGGCACTGGGCAGGCAAGGTGAAACCTGTCCTGTTAAACTGCTGGTTTTGGCCACCTTGCTGCAGCTCAGTTTCAGGGTGTTGGTAATCTTTTTATAGCCTAGGTCATCTTTATGTAGGGCAACAATTTTTTTTTCATAATCTCAGAGTTTTTTTTTTTTTTTTTTACCTTAAAGGGCATGTCCACCCCCAAAACTATAAATTAACCATTAATTGACCACATTGTACTGTTTACAGAGAGTCCTACCTTGTCTCCTAATTCAGTCTGGTTGCTTAGGATGTCTTCAGTGAACTTGTAAAAAACGGACACTAGGAGGCTTAGATAGCCTTTTTAATATCTTCCCCCTCCTAAGCCTCCCGGAGAATTTAGTCCTGCGCAGAAGAGCGCACCTTGCCGAACCCGGAAGCATCCGCTCCCCCCTCCCTTCCAGTGACGCGTCTCAGAGAAAAAAATCAACGAGAGTTTGAGCTGTCATGCTGGCCGCGAATTGACCAATCGCGGACCAGGAATATATCAGCCAATGGCAGAAGAATCAGCTGTCATGCCTTCCACCAATCAGGAACGTATTGTTACCATGTGGTACAGGACAGCCAATAATGCGCCTGCAAACACGATCCTACTTCAACACACTATTTTGATTTCGGCAGTGAAGGAGTACACATCTGAGGTGACGTATCCATGTGGGTGGAGCTAAACATTGCAGTCCGAGTGCCGGCCGGGTAGAAGCGCGAGATTATCATCGCGCAAAGCGTGATTACGTCATGTGATTGATAGCTGGTTGGGCTTAGAGACGGCCTTAGGATGCCGAGTTTACACAAGTAAGAACTTTTTATACAAAAGCTTTTTTGAAAAACGGACATGGCGTTTCAGCTAGTGCACCACATTACTACACTCTGTGAAAAAATGATTTTTGGGGTGGACATACCCTTTAAGGCACCATATGCTACTTCCAGTATTAGAGAGTGTAAGAGCGATTTATATCAAATTTAACACACCTGCTCCCCATTTACACCCAAGACCATGTACCACTAAAGAAGAGAAAATCGCTTATTGGGCACAATTTCAACATTTTTCACTTAGGTGTGTACTTTTGTTGGCAGCTGTTTAGGTATTAAAGTCTGTGTGTTGAGTTAGTTTGAGGGGACAGCAAATTTACACTGTTATACAAGCTGTACACAAACTACTTTACATTATCAAAGTGTCATATCTTCAGTATTTTCCCATGAAAACGTACAAAAAAATATGAGGGGTGTACTCACTTTTGTGAGATACTGTGCATAATTCTATTTTGTTTGCACTAATTTTAATTTTTAATAGATTTTCTAACTAATGTTGGTTCTTTTCAGGTATTTATACTTATTGTTCTCAGATGATGACCTCCTTCCTCTAGAGCACTGGATTTTTAACTCTGAGGCCCATCCATTGCCTGTTATATCCAAAAGTGACAGAATACAAAATGGCAAATTGAAATAAAAAGCAACAAATGGACTTGTTTCCTTTAACTCACTGCATTCCACAAAAATGGACTTTACAGGAATTTAGAAGCAGAGAACTTTTAAATTTTTCAATTCAGTTGTATCTTTACTGCTTTGCAGTCTATTATTTTTACTGTTAAGAGATTTTGAATCATTCTAGAGCCATTCCTTTGTGATTTTACAAATGACTGTGAATTAGAAATTGTACCATTTCCCCATCTGACTTCTTTTGATTAAACCACCCTGCGATTTTTTTTAATCTTTAATTTGACTGCAAAGATTCTTTCTCCTCAATGAGGAGATTGTCTGCTTTATGCTGTAATTTTGCCATGTTGCAAAAAGCCATAATTAATAGTGTAAAATAATTATTTTACTTTCTGCTGTATATGATTATATGTCTAAAAATCACAAGACAATGTGTAACTGTGACATACTCTTTTTATGCGGGTTTTTTTTTCTTTGGTAAAATATTTCATTAGTAAAGAACATGAATATAGGTATAATTTGATGCAGCCCACACTTTTTTTTTTTTTTAAAGCAACAACCCCACTTTACCTTAGTAAACCTATAAGTCGAAAACCACCATATCTTCTCAACTACGTTCTAGTGTATTTGCACCAGACCAGTGTTTTACTATATGTCAGAGAAAATTGCCCTCCCTTATGTATATAGATATAAATTTAGACAATCTTATTTGCTTGAAAATAAAAAAAAATATATTTTCATTGACCGTATATAACATGCATTTGTAGACAAAATTCAAACCGTTAAAATAAAGAGAAACTGTCTCACAGCTTCTAGTCTTTAAGACATTCTCATCACAAAAACGGTTTTATTATATTCCCTTAATATGTGAGAAACAATGGAAAAATTGTATTGTAAAATGTTTTTACTTTTCAGGATTAATCAAACATTCCCCTAATAATTTAGCCATTAGGACAGTGTAGAAACAGTCATTGGAAAACAAAAAAAGGGTAAAGAGAAAAAACTTTTTAAGCTCATATTTGAACAAATATAGTATTTTACTACATGTCTTATGTTGGCCATGCACTTTGAGGACATTTCACCAACCAACATAGCCTGGACCAATCATTTTGCTGAAATATCCGTTAAAAATGATTCAGTGAGACTTAGTGGAACAGACTGATATTTTGATCAATTGCATGTAAAATGCAAACTTCATTTTAGCACAAACACGTGTGCTTTCAAGAAAAAAAAGTTTTTCCCCCCCATTCCACTAACCGTAATATACCTATCCAGAAATGCCTTTGTCTATTAAGAAATACTTAAAAGGTACCAAATTCCTTATGCAGGACCCTAATTGTGTGCATTATGGTCTTACCATTGACTTGGCTCACTGGAGAAATTAAGTGGGAAAATGCTTTTTTTTTTTTACCCCCATGTCTTCTATAATTTCCCCCAACCCCCTGAGATTTCTCCCCTGTCCCGAGATATACAAGTTATAACAAACTGTAATTAAAATACACTGCCTGCTTGTGCTGTCAATTAAACCAATCAGCAAACCTGCACTGCTAAATACTCTCTCACCTTGCTCTGTTACATACGCTGCAATAAAGATAAGAACAGAAGCAGAGAGAGGTAGGGAGCTTGGGAAGTAAAGATAAGTCTGCAGTGATCTTCCTCTAGAAGGGAGGGGGCAGCCCTGTAGTTAAGTTATGTTATTTTTTCTTTTCCACATTATTATTTCTTTTCCACATTAAACTGCTTAAGTGAAATTGTGAGGGGTGCACTTCTATAATTTATACCCTTTAAATATTACAATATTTTTTTTTTTACTGAAGCTGCTTATATAAAAAAAAATGTTGCCACTATGATAAGCACTCTTGTGCTTTTTATATTACCATGTACCTAACTGCCTGGATTAGTACCCTATTCACTGTGTGTGTCGGGAGGGCAGGCTATTTTGCAGTCAGTGCCCTGGAAAGTCTTGCTTTCTTTCTTTGCTGTCTTCTATATGAGTATACAACTTTTACCTAAGTGTTTATAAAATTATTGGAAATTGCAGCTAAAATAAAATCCTTCTAGTTGATGGTGTTAGGGTTTTTAAAGGAATAGTTCACACAAAAAGTGAACTATTCCTTTAAAGCAGTGATTGAAGACCGGAGGTAAAGGACCTATTCCTTACCTTCAGTTCTTCAATCACTTCACCGGGATCCAGGACCGAAGGTAAGTTTAATTACCTCGCGCACGATCCACCGCTGCTCCATTGATAACTGCCGACTGCTTCCTGGTTTAGTTTACTATAGCGCGCAATATCGCGCATGCGCGCTAAAGTGCAACTATTTTCATTCTTTTCTAAAACTTCTGTATTTGTAAGTATGTGTATTTTTTCAGTGTATGGTCTCCTCTTTATACATTCTTGGTCTTAACACAACTTTTCAGAAGTAATATAATATCCCACTGTCTGTTTCACAATTCCTTGTATACGTTATTTTAACTGTTGTGTTTTTATTCAACCTGGAAAATAAGTTTGCTGAAACCATGATGAGACACTTTAATGGGACAAGCTTTGTTTAGAGATATTTCACTTCAAATCACACTGTTGTTTGTGCAGTTAGAACTGAAAAGGTGTAAAGCGCTATACTACATTGATGTAACCTGTTGAAAAAATTTTGAAGCAGGGAAATGTAAGTGCATATAATATGCAAGGTATATTTTTTAATATATATTTCTGCAATAACTTAAGCAAAGCACCTCTCTAAAAAGGAAGACCTGTTGTTCAGCTGCAAAATATGAATTCATAACCGCTGATACAGCCACTTTAAATAGAGCTTGTATTGTTGAATGTTTTCTTTGCTTAGCCTTTTTTGTTCATGAGCCATAAAAATGCAGAAAGATGAGATAGCCATGATCCAGGTGATCGTGATGAGAAGATGATTTATTGTTTTTATACCATTGTTATTCTGTATTTTTTTATAAAAAAAAAACACTTTGACAACAATGTTGTTTCCAATCATTCGCACATTTTCAGACGGAATATGCAATACTGTTTACAAAAATATTTTAAGATTATCAGTTTTGCCCCCATAGATCATCTAATATTATGTTTTAAAATGTAGCAATATTTATCTGTGTGTTTAGTCTGCTTAGCAAACAGTAAATGCATTCAAGTAAATGCATTAAATTAGGCTTTACATTAATGTATAGTTTTATTAATGGGCCAATCCAATGTTATGTCGGTTTTTATAATGAATTACACATACAGTAGTAATGAGTAGTAAAGAGGTGTGCAGCAGCATGGACCAAAATATTCAGTCTAGTCGCTAATTTAAGTTATAACTAGATAATAAAGATCACTAAACAGACGAGCATTGCACTAGATCCAATACAAGGTGGTCATTATTCTGATAGAATGGAAAATGCCTAAATGGTCTTTCTATAAATTGCAATTGGTCATCCAGTCTACAGTAGACAAAGGACAGCTCGTATTTTTGTAAATATTTTCTATTATTTTCATTCTATTCTTCTAAACTTGGCCTTGACAAGTATACCAAAACCTAGTAACTCAAGATAATGCTGGTATCCTTTCCCAAAATAGCCATTTTTTCCCTTGTATTAGATTATTTTTCCATCCTTCTGCTCATTTTTGCTATATGTTTGTTTTCAGCCCCTTTGCAAATGCCTCATATAATTTTTTAAATTCTACAGTAATTACTTTTTTATGGTTACTCCGGCAGTCATTGTCAATGACGATTTGCCTATCTCTGACATTGGATAACGTGTTAATAAAAGGGGTGGGTGCCTGGGTGGGGGTGGAGCTTGGAAACGGTTTGGTTCTACCAGAAAGCAGTGTTATTCCATGTGTATAATTCTCCTTAAATTATCTCAATTATTGGGTCAACTCTTGCAGCTAGAATGGGTACCCTCTAGACTATAGGGTCTTAAAGGATATAAATACTGTGAGGGGATAACATTATCTGTAGGTATGCATTGCTGCATGCCTTTAATTTAGTACTTGTTTGGCTCAGGCTAAGTATCCCCCTTTCCACTCTTAACCATCTTCTCTTTTATCAGACCTGACTATCTGTAAGGGCAAGCATGCTCAGCAACCACTGTGAGCCAACAATTGTAGAGAAGAATTACCCTGCAACTTAGATACCAACTGTTACCATTCCAGTTACGGCAAAACTGTACACCACATAAGACTTTATGATAACATGCTTGCTTGACAGATATCTGGATATCTGAAATTGAGAAAGAGTACAGTGGTGGTTGGGAAGAATTATAGTTTGCAATAATGGGCAATTTTAAAAAAAAATTCTTCCAGTGCATTTACCAATGCTGCATGTTTTTTGGATACACTTTCAGTAGGACTGGTATGTTCTGTTGGTAAAAACCTCTGTACAGTCTTTGCCATATGCATATTTTATAATATAGCTCTTCCGTCTAACTAAAACCATGAATCTCTCATCTTAAGTCCCATGGGAAAAAATAGGTAAAGTACACAAAATACAAGCATACATTAAACAGAATTGTACTTTATAGAAACATTTCTAATGATAAATAAATGGACACTGTTAAATTCCATTAAACAGGAATTTGATCTTGTAGCACTTTTTAAAAAGTGGGATCCTAGGTTTTAAAAGTAACTTCATTTTCATTTTTTGAATGTAAATGCACAGAAATGTTATTTTATAACAGATAGTTTTGAAATTTTCCCCATTGGGTAGAAACAGGTTATTGGTAAGTTTCAGAATCACTCACCTTTGTACGTTAGTAAACGTGCTTGCAACTGGGAGCTTGGCTTCTTATGGGTAGTAAATGTAATGTTTTGAATTATTAGGGGTGACAATCTCAAAATATCACTGCTGAATAAAATGCAGGATATATGATTTTTTGCCAAAAACATACTTCTAATCTTACTGATGTTTTGTTTGCATGGTTACAGATTTTCTTTTTAAGCTACGGTATGTTACTCTAATAATAAAATAAGAATTAAAGGGCATGTCCACCCCCAAAACTATAATCCCCACCAACTACTGGCCCCCCATGTAGTGTAGTTTAATCCTTACCTAACATCCCAGCTCCATATGGTTCTCCTGTAGTCCCCCCCCAAAGTCCCAAAAACTGCCCACCAGGAGGATAGCAGAGTCCATATAGGACTCTGCCTCCTACCTGGCCTCTGGGAGAAGTTTGGCATGCGTACTTCAGCCCTTCTCCCTCTCCCTCCCTCTCCGGATTCCCTCCCCCTAGCATTTATCCCCTTTAATATAGCCTTCCCCCTGGTCCCCCAGCCCCAACTGCATAATTTTTATTTTTAGAAAGCTCCCCAAACTCTTACTTACCTCCCCTCTTTCCTCCGCTGCCGCTCAGCCAATCACAGACGCGACTGCCTTTTCTCGCAAGCAGAGGGCCGGGAGCGCGGCGGAGGAAAGAGGGGAGGTAAGTAAAAGTTTGGGGCACTTTCTAAAAATAATAATGATGCGGTTGGGGCTGGGGGACCAGGGGGAAGGCTATATTAAAAATTAGATTTAAGGGTGGACATACCCTTTAAAACATTTTACTAACTTATTTTGCTTATATTATATGAATAAAATTAAAAATAATCCTTAAAATTTATTTTCATGTCTGCTGCAAAGTGTAAAGCTAGTGGTTTCTTTAGTACCATTATGATTCCATTTCTTTCAGTTCCTCCCTTTTTTTTAAAAGAATATTACTATTGGTTTTATCAATTACTTTGTATGTCCTTGTATGTAACACAAGCTTTTGTTTACCATTCTGAAAGCTTCTGGTTGATACATTTTTAACAAGATTTAATGTAACGTCAGCTAAAAGCCTGACTAGGCTATTCTGTTTTAAGGGATCACGCAAATAAAATGGCTAATTACTACCCTCTGTTTACTAGTTTTTCAAAAGAATGTTCTTTCATCCTTTTTTTTTTAACCTAAAGTAAGTGTTGCACAGTTATTATTGATTTTAAAAAAATTATTTTTTTTTGGTTACACAGTTAGTTATTTCATTGGTTTGTTTCTATGCATTATTTTTTACATTCCACCTTTATATAAATACCTTTAAAATATAGAGTTGTGGAATAGATTACAATGCACAATTTATAAGAATTATATTTGTAAAATTCTATTGTGAATAAAGTCTTTTATTCTACACAACCTCTTTGTAAAGGTGTTTTTTTTTTTTTTTTTTAAAGAACACTGTATGTCCTAAACCACAGACCAGTAAGTGTTCCAGCCCGTATAGTATTGGATTATAAACTGTATACTCTAATTTGGCTTGAAAAAGCCAAATTACTGTTCTTTCTATTTCTTCTTCCTCTTTTTCGTCTTACGTTTTATTCTTCCGCTTTTTTGGACCTTATCTCCTCCCACAGTTTTTGAGCTAGAGACATGAATTTCGGTACAGACGTGCGGGGCATATAGGAGAAGTGTGCTATCTTCTAGCAGAGGAATCCGCAGAAGCATTGCGGCGTTATTGCTGAATTTCGGGATATTTTTTCCCATAGACTATAATGGTAACAATCCTCAAATGTGGATATTTCAAAACCGTTTTTTTCATGGTCATAAATACAAATGGTGATACTCCCAACCCCCCACACAGACCCAGGTACACCCACCTACTGACCTACCTTTCCATTGCCATGGAAGCCATATTTAAAGGGTAACTAAAGTCAAAAAACTAATTTAGATTTATCCTCAATTAAAGATAGTTTTATGGTTATAAACACAAAAAAGACATACCCCCTCAACCAGACCCAGGTACACAAACCTACTAATCTACTTATCCATTACGGTGGCATCCATATTTAAAGGGTAACTTAAGTAAAAAAAAATTTAGATTTATCATTAATAAAAGTTTTATGGTTGTAAACACAAAAAAGACATACCCCCTCAACCAGACCCAGGTACACAAACCTACTAATCTACTTATCCATTACGGTGGCATCCATATTTAAAGGGTAACTAAAGTAAAAAAAAACATTTAGATTTATCCTTAATAAAATACTTTTATGGTTGTAAACACAAAAAAGACATAACCCCTCAACCAGACCCAGGTACACACACCTACTGATTTACCAAAAAAAATAATTTTGACCAATCATCAAAAAAGTTTGGTTTTTTTTAACCCCCGACACAGGTACACACACCTACTGATCTACTTATCCATTACTGTGGCAGCCATACTTAAAGGGTAACTAAACTCAAAAAAACAAATTTTGACCAATCATCAAAAAGATTCAATAAAAGTTCTTATCATTGAAAATGGTGCTAATTTTGCCCTAACCAATCAGATGTTAGCTTTCTGATTGATTGGATCAAAATTAGCACCAATTTGGGCTGGGTACACACAAGTTTTTTTTTTTGTCCCAAACAAGCGTTCACTACAAACTCATCATTCCCATTATTGAGTTTTAAACTCTCAGCAACACACATATTCCCTTCCAAATGCAGCCCTTCAAGCCAAATTCAAAGTTTATACTTAACTTTCCCTTTCTAGTTGCTTACTGAAAGTCATGGTTTTTAATTGGAGCTATACTCCCTTCTCCACAGCTTGGTCCTTGGTTCTTTTTAGATAAGCCGGGTTACTTACCTAAACTTTCTTTTTATTTATAATGTTTAAATTTTATTTATTAAGTGCCACTAGGGTACATAGCGCTGTACATTATAAAATACAGGGCTATGCCATTATCGCATACATGTGTAAACTTAACGTCCATAAAGCTTATACAATAAAGCGTTAGCAATAGATATTACATAAGGGTTTTGCGTAAGAAATTCATGTTAAAACATAACGTGGTTTTTTGTATTTTCATTTGCGTGATCTTTGATACATTGCGTCTTATTGTATTACCATGGGTTTCCACAGCATAGGTACATGGAATAAAGGTGTATATTACTATGTGGATGAAACATGATACCTATACATATTATAACCTTTTGTGAAATACTACTACTAAGAACATGTGCCATTTATACTTTAGCTTGCAAATACTATGTAAACTTCTAATTTTCACTTTAGACTCTTCAACATACACTCACACAAGTTGTTTGTTACATACATGCTTGGTGATTTGTTAGTGGTCTGTGTGCTATAATTGTGGCAGTATTTAATGTAAGATCACATGATAATGTCGACCTATACCGCCTCTCTTGCATAGCCCTTTTCCTTTTTTTATGTCTGAGGACCATCATTGTGGTGGCATAAATAGTTCAAAAAATTACGTTGGGATCACGTATTTATGATAAAATTTGGAAATTTGCTTGCGAACAGTCAGACACACTGGTTGGGTGAAAACATAAGGCCACAGCTTTTATTATTGACACATTACAACATGTGATCAATTTTAATTATTCAAATCATAATTTATGCTCCTTGCATGTTAATTAACCATAAGTCCCCGAGCCGTAGCCAATGCTAATGCCAAGCCTCTGGATCCCCAGAGGGCATGTAATGGCTCAAAACATAACCTTTACAAGGATGCATCGACCACCAAGGAGTTGCTGTATGCCTACACGAACTCTGTCCGCCACCCAACAAGTATAGTGCCTGTTCTATCCCTTCCTGAAGGCCTGTTAGAAAAATGTCCAGTCCAATGTCATTTAAATGGACCCCATCCAGCCTCATACAGACCTATTGTCCCCCTCCAACTGCAATGTCTAATGACCACTCCACCTTGCGACCTGACCTGAAATCTGCCTTCATTAGGAATAACAGATCCGACAACCGATTTCGACAAGGTTGTTGCCGGCAGCATGTATTACTAACAATGTGGGACCTGGGTCAGCCTACTAATCTGTACCACCTCAACTAGTACTTGACACCAGCCTAATCCCTTCAGTACAGTGATGCTGCTTGAAATCGCAAATTGCGTCCTCCGGGTCGCACATCCGCTCTTTGAGCCATCCAGAAAATATAGGAGTGTTCTATTAGCCAAACAGAAGGTTGGCGTGCACCTAAAAAAGAAAATTTAATTAAGCCATTCAGGATAATGTATTCGACCCACACAGTTGGATCGTCAGCGCCCCAACCTGCAGACCCTTTCCTCTGAAAAAACCTAACGAGTGAGCTTCGTCGCTGCACCTATTCTAAAGGAATGTGTTCCAAACTCTTGAGGTTGGGGCCTAATTGACCGAGGGCCTTACGCCACTCTGCCTCAAATTGGTATCTAGAGAGAGGCTTACCATCTGAGTGTGCTAGAAAGACCGGGGATGCTGATGTAATTGCTGTAAAATTACTTATCGCTTGGACTGGGCACCAGGAGGACGAGAGAGGAAATATAGAAAAACATTTTCCTTCTCCAAAAGGGTCTGTTTTTGACCAACTTATCCTAACTCTGACTGAGTTAATAATTTGAGAGATAAATACGTCCTCTATTTTTAAGCCTCCTGGATGGTTTGAGCTAGCTGACACCAACCCCCCTACCCTCATCACCCCAAAAAGGCAAATGCAAAACTGGCTTCCAATAGCTTAGCCTCATATGGTGAATAGCAAATAGTGTGCAACGTTCCTATTAACTATATCCGCAGCCTAAAATTGATTAGTTGTCTAGTCTTACTAGCCACCTGTTCTTTTTTCCAGCTTTTTAATATGGACCTTTGGTTACGTCCTTCCACCCCAACAATCTGAAAAGAAGACAGCCCTGCCATCCTTCGTTGGGCCACCAAGCCCGACAATCCTGCAGAACATGTTCAAGATATTCCAGGAGGTGTCTAACCTGGCAAGAATTACTATTTATTTAACCATTCCGACCATGCCTTACCATGGCTAGCCCAGGTGGCTGGAGCATCGAAGACTGGACCAGCTGCATCAGCTTCTGTCTGTTATCTCCCCTAAGAAGTCTGGGCACTGCAGTCACTGTGGTTGGCATCCGGACGAAGGCGACAAAAGTCTTCCCACTGGAAATGAGATAGAGCATCCGCAACACAATTAAGCACACCAGGTACATGTGTAGCTCTAAACGATATGTTGAAATCGAGGCACTAAGTGCCTGAGTAACGACAAATGGGAGGGATGAACTAGTGAGGTTATAATGGTGTATACCATGCTCTCATTGTCTGTCCAGAATCGGATCTTTTTATTCTGTATCTGATAACTCCAAAGTTCAACCACCACTACGATGGGAAGAGATCGAGGAGGGGTGAGATTTTTACAATAACCCTTATCGAACCAGTCTGAAGGCCAACCTGCTGCGCCCATTCCTTGCCCAGAATGGCCCCAAACCCATGGAACCTGCCACGTCCGTATAAAGTTGTACCTCCTCATTTACTTTCCTCTTCCCCCTGAACATGTCCTACAGTTATTCTAACAATATAGGTAAAGATGGAGGTATGGCACTAGTGAAATCCCCAAAATATAGTCAATAATAGGGGGGGGTGCTGAACAGACGCAGAAAAACAGACTAAAACATTCAAAAGGAGAGAAAGAAATCTGCAGCACTCACTTATCGGTGAAAAAAATATTTACATTCCTTTATTGAAGTATGTACACACATACGTTATGGGACTATATCATGTGCAACAGAATAATTTAAAAACCATTAAAATATATAATATACAAATAGCAGCATCTCATATACAATAATTTAAGTAACCAAGGATGAAATGTAAAGTGCACAGTACCATACTATGGTAAATCCACACAGTAACGACTTACAAAAGTATATCAGGGAATCCTAGTATTAACAGTGTTCCATGTATATACTTTATCTGTCCCTGTGTATGGCTCAACACTTAGAGGTTTAAACAGTCCCTGGAGGTGCAGGCATAGGTATCTCTATCCAGCATGAGAGCTACTAGATCTGAAACGGTGGGTGGAGTGGTCCCCCTGACGCGTTTCGCCCGGTACCCTGGGCTTTCTCAAAAGGTACACATCGGTGGCGTCCCTCCAATACAAATATATAGGCCTCAGTGTACAGCACGTCCAGCCCGTACTCACGTAGCTACGTAATCACATTCAAGTGCGTAGCGACGTCAGAGTGCGTCCGCCTATCGGGCTTGGCGTGCATATCATTAATACCTATGAATGGAGATACATTCCGGCCTGATCGCGCATGCGCTGTAGCGCATACACTAACTGTGAGCAAAGTTATACAGAGAACGACACCTGCCTGAAACCATTAAAGTTATTGGACCAAACCAACCGTCTGCAAACCGATGGCCCCACATGGCTATAATAATAAAAGTATATACAACGTGATATATATACAACTATTACATACATAACAATAAGACCTAGCACAACAAAGATAATAGCACATAGAGATAGTGTTCAATTAATAACCCAGGACCCAGGTATTTTGTCCGACCAATATAATTAAGACAAACATATTAAACGTGTCAATGAGGATTAAGTATTCATTTATACCCCCTATTCCAAAGAGGGTATCGGGGTAAATAACCCCTGAAATGGTAAGCTTCTCAAGGAATCCATTGTACAAAAGAGAGAAAGGGGGGGGCCCCCCATTGTAGAATATGATATATGTCCTAATATTCCGGGTATAAAGCCGGTGACCCTCCAACTGAGAGACACAAGCACATCCAATGTCAAAGCATCCCAGGAAGACCATCCCACAGTCCATGTAAGTGCCCATGAAATACCAAGTTAAATTCAATAAACAGTGTAGGTGGGCGCTTCGGATAATTAATCCAGGTAAGTATCCACACCCCAAAATCCATGGTGAGTATTGTAGGTTCCATGTACAGCCTACTTTGTAGGTATTTAAGGAAGTGTTTTTAGATTAGCATAACCAATGATGAAATAAAGGTGAAATAAATGAAGTCTAGAGGAAGGGGATCAGGTCCTTCTTCATTGATGCCCCGGGGGCAAGGCTGGATAGTAGATAAATCCACCTAGCTTCAGCTTTCAGCAACAAGTTGTTGAGGTCTCCCCCTCTTATGTTGGTTTTCACCTGTTGTAAAACAAAACATGAGATAACCATTAACCCCTGCCTCCATGATATGCTAGGAAGTGTTGAGCCACTATAGATGTGATTCCCATCCCTACTATCCCTCAATGCTAAACATATATTAGACAGGTGGTTTGACAATCGTCTGTTTAATTTTTTGCATAGTCTTTCCAACAATATTTTCTGACACCCACATGTAGGGCATATACTACATTGCGGTATCACGTTGAAAATAACCATACAGCTTAAAGTTTTTAAGACCATCCGAGCCCATGATCTTATCCCTTTTAACCATATATGGGCAAAAGTGAATTTCCCACATGGGTAAGTACCTGTATCTTTGCCCCTCTGCAAGACAGTGTGGTTCAGTGTGGGAACCCCACGGGAACCCCACTGGAGGCCGACTATAGTTTTCTGGAAAACTTCTACCCATGGGCATGACTCTACACACAAAGCAAATTCAACGAACCCAATACTGATTGTAACTGAGTGTAATTTTTTTTTACCTGGGTTAATGTTGAAATCGCATCTAGCATGTCCTGGACTTTATCTGCTTGGAGCCTAAATTCCACCAGATTGTGTCTATCTCGATTCCTAGAAAGGATAGGACTTTCATTGAACCAACCGTTTTTTCTTCAGATAAGGGAACACCGAATTTTTTCATTAGAAATGAACTTAACAAAAAGGAACATTGTGTTGAGTTTCCCGGGCCAACAAACAAAATAGTGTGATGTTGAATTGTGTCTCATAGTATATAGCCCATTTCAGAAAGGAGTTAAAAACCTCAAATAGGTAACAGGATATAGCGCATCCCATGGGGGGCATTTATCGTAATAGTATTAACATTCTAACTGGCAACCGAACAATTGAAAGCATGTCGGATGAATAGCAGTAAACGAAACGCTGCTTCTATATCCGATTTGGCCAGTAAGGCCCCTCTCCCCGCTTTCCTTACCAAGTGGATCGCCCTGTCAAACGATACATACGATACTGAAGAGTCCTCATTTGAAATGCCATCGTTCACTGAGCTGCCCCTTGGGTATGATAGGTGATGTTAAAATTTTCCACTCTCTTTCTTTGGTACTAACCCCAGGAGAAAATCCTTAGTTTGTAAAAAGGCAGCTCAGAAAACGGGCCAGCTATAAGGCCTAGCCTAACCTCATTCATGACTTTTTTTCCCTAGCCAATTCGGGTGCTTCCTTTACTGATTTTAAATTTTGGGCAACTTGGGAACTCAGAAAAACAAAAGGGGATCTTGAAACCATGCCTAAATCCCTCCCTGATGAGCCCTGCTGCTGCTCTGTCCGGGTAAATTCCTAACCAGGGTTCCATTGCCTCCGCGGTCACCGTGTTTGCTGACCTACTGCCCCCCCCCCGTTTTGCGGAAGGGCAGGATTTGCGAAAACATTTAGCGCGGAGTAACCGCCCCCCGCAAAAAGGACATTCATGCTTAAATTTGCAAGCCGAACCGAACTTGCAGCTAGCTTCTTTAATAGCCACAGGAACCAGCTTTTTTGGCTCCTGAGGCCTGAAAACTACTTGCAGCCGGCAGGCCACTTAGCCCAGTGTTGGAGGCCCTGCTGGAGCCCGGCAGGCCAGCATAAGCCTTAAAGGGTATCTCCACTGTTTTTTGTAAGTTTTCGGAATCCATTTCTATTGAAGAACGGGAGGTAAGGAGCTGTGCCTTACCTTCTGTTCTTCAATAGAACACACAGGAGCCAGAGAGAAGGTAAGAACTTACCCGCTCGCTCGCTTCCCCGGCGCTTGGTCTGACAGGTCCCGACGGACCTTGTCTTCTATGCGCATAGATCGCGCATGCGCAAGAAGACAGGTCCTTCGGGACCTGTCAGACTACGCGCCGGGGAGCGTGCGAGCGGGTAAGTTCTTACCTTCTCTCCTGGCTCCTGTGGTTTCTATGTGAAGAACGGAAGGTAAGGCACAGCTCCTTTACCTCCCGTTCTTCACTAGAAATGGATTCCGAAACTTACAAAACCAGTTGAGATACCCTTTAAACCAAGAATCCATGGCTTTCTGTCCCACCCATTTTCCGTCTAACCGCCAGGCGTCTCCTAAACTCCTCATCATACTGATGCCAGGCAGAACCCCCATGAGTTTTATATGCTCCGAATATCATTGTCCAGATACACAAATTATTCCGAGCATTTTTGAGGCGATTTCTGGCCGATAACCCCCACCAGTACACAAAAGGCTTGAAGCCAGTTTACCGAAGGTCTTTGCTACATTGGTTTTTTCTCTCCCTTCTCAGTTTTGGCCAACTCCTTGTCGACAGTCACGATGTGGGTTGTTACCAGGGACCATATATCAATGTATTCGTTCCTCCCAAATCTTTTCCTTATGTCCCCCTACAGTGAACCCCCAAGGGGCTAACCACACAAAAATAGGTTTCCTTCAGCTCCTCAACTGATGGAACCCCTGACCAGGTGGGAGTACAGATGCTCCCCCCTCGGACTAGACTCGCTGTCGAGCCAGATGACATGGTGTCGATCTTGCCCACAAAGCCTGCACCAGCTCGCTCCCCTCACTCCCTGCTTGTAGTACCCCCAGTCCCCCAGCACAAGTGACTACCTCACCGGCTCCTGAAGACGGGCTGCACTGGTAGACACCCTCCAGGCCCTTCCAGTATCACCTGCTGATGCGGATCCCTCACATGCAGCGGCTACGTCCTCAGAGATCTTTCGGGTGGGCTACTGAAGACTTCCTGCTCTGTTGGGCATCGAAGAGTATGAGGCCCTGAACCTCATACCTCCTCAGACAGGACCTGCGTCGCCTGCTGCATTCCTAAGATGGGGATCGGTTATCTGCACTGTCCCTTCTGCGCTGCTCCCTGCGCCTTCGCCTGTGAGAGTCACCACTGCTCTTATCAGAAGAGAAGTATCTGCCCCTCGGCCTCCCCTGCCCCTTGATCTCCCTCTACTAGCTGCTGGCTCACGGCATGGGGGGCAAGGCCTCCTCCATCACCACCGGAAGAGGTGTGAGACGGGTCTCGGCCTGTGCTAATTAGGCAACTGAATGGTTTTAAAGGCTTTTAGTAAGCCTTCAGTAGCGGCCCTCCGCCTAGGAGTAGCCGCTCTCACCACTTGTGCCCCCCCCGTGGCCTACGATAGGTGTGGGGGGGACTGCGGCTCAACGTACCGGGGCAGTGGGTCAGCAGACAGGTCTGCCAGCCACCCGGCTAGCAAATCAGTATTGGGCCTAGCCCTAACTTGGGGTTCCCAGCCGACGACCCCGCTCCAACTCTCCCTGTAGCCAACCCGCCCCCTCCGCATTGACCCTCTACCTTACCCTATTCAGCAGTTGCTCTGCGTTATCCATGGCTTATTTTAGTATTGTTTGCTGCCAGCCCTCAACAAAATGGCGCCTGAGCCTCGTACTGCCCCCTTTTATACTATTGAAGACGTCAGCGCTGCCCCCATCTTCCCACCTCCCGCGAGACCGGACGACCGGCCCCGCGACCAGAACTCTGGCGTAAACTACTGGGAGGCGTAGTGCGGCCGAAAACTACAACTCCCAGCATCCACCGGGAAGTCCTGCCCACCCCAGGTCAGAAGCTCGGGTCCCTATCACGAGCCGGAGCTACCAAAGTGGCATTAAATGTTAATGAATCCCAGTTAACAATACAATGAATTTTTAAGACCTCAATTTTGTGCATTAACAGCTTGAGGTACATAGCCCTGAGAGTATTTAGTGCAAGAAATTATACAGATAAAAATTAGTTTTCATACATGGTTAAGAATACATCCCTTATATTATATAAATACATTTTTTATTTCATGGGGAATACATTGGGTTCGTCGGAGGTACTTTGTGGTGGGGATGGGTAAAAGTAAATATTAACATAGGACAATGTTTGTGTTGTTAATACTAAATAAATAGCTATATCAATATTCAAAATGTAGTAATGACATTAAAGTATATAGAATGTAAATAAGGCAAAATAATAAATAAAAGTACTTGCATAGTCCCCACTCCTGTTTGTAATGGAATCTTCAAATGGACTGTTAAGCCACACCCCAGGAAGTTTTACAGGAGTCAATGGAAGCTTACAAGGGAACATATTTATCACTTCGTTTTAGTGTTTGTATCCAATGGTTTGCTTAATAATAGATTGACGCAGTGTTTAGCGAATCAAAACAGTTTCCTGGTGTAGTAGGGAAGTAGGAAGTGTTAGTAGGAAGTTGCAAGACTTATATTTCACTTCCTTTGCAAAACATGTGACTGTCTTAAAAAAACTTTCTTTCACTCTCACCCCTCCTCTCAATCGACAAAAGGAGAGCTGCTGTTTGCTGGACAGAAAGGGATATCTATAGATCAGGGATAGCACCAGTATATCTCCAGATGTTTTGGAAACTACAACTCCCAGATTCCTAACTACAGAGTGCTTTTAAAGGAATGCAGGAATGTTGTATTTGATTTCCCTAACTACAGAGTGCTGTAGAGGAATGCTGAGAGTTGGTAGTTTTCAAACATCTGAGATATACTGGTTGTATCCCTATTCTATATGATAGGGGGATGAAAGGAAAAGATTCATCAATGCCCATGTTCTCTGAGACAATGAGTGTTTCTTATGGTTATTTACATTATTTAAGCAATAGATCAGTTTCTCTTTGCTAGACACGAGTGGCATAAAGAAGAAAACGTACTGCTACACAGAGAATGCTGGGAGTTGTCGTTTTTTAAACATGTGAAAAGTTCAACACCCCATCTACATATCATACAACTGTATTGAATCTTATACATTCATTAGCCAATGGACATAAGGAAGAAACTTATACATTACTAATACATTTAAATAGGATAGGAGAGATTCAGCTTTGAACTCCCTTTTCAGCAATATGCAAATAGGAACAAAGACTTCTGGGAATTTACCATGTTACCTTTATATCTTTAAAAAGATTTAAGATTTACCTATATCTTAAAAAACGAATTTACAGCATTCCACAAGCTAAATTGCGCTTGCACAATTAGAACCCTAGCAGAGAGCATGCGAATTCAACCAAAAATGGTGATCGACGCACTCCAATAGCACAACGAAACTTATCGCATGTAGTGAGGCTGGTCCCATAGGCTATTACATGCATGCACTCCCACTAGCACATGGTAGCAAAACAACAATACAACAGGGCGATGGAACTAGAGATTCCGAACTTCGAAAATCCGTCCGCGCGAGGATCCGCAGATTTTCGAAAAAATCGTAAATTCGACAAATCCGCGAGCGGACCCGTTAAAACGTATTAAATGAAAGTTCGGCAAAATCCGCCTTAAAAGTGTGTCTAAATAGACCTTGGTATGTTAACTTAATCACTCAGGGACCTGGGTAATGTCCTTAGAACACGTATCAATCCTACAATACCTAAAAATTACGTCCGCTAGCGAGAACATATGTTTCGAAATACGATGATTTCCGTAAAAACGAGGATTTCCGTAAAAACGAGGATCTCCGTAAAACTGAGGATTTCCGTAAGTCCGCGAATCTCCGTAAAAACGAGGATTCCCGTAAAAACGAGGATTTCCGTAAGAACGAGGATTTTCGTAAAAACGAGGAACCGAACTTCCTGCCTATCAAAATGGCCAGTGCTGCAAGGCAACTATATGCCCTGAACTACCCTCCTGCCTCAGGGTATGATGATTTCCCCCCTGGCACCATCCATGTGCGCGCCGGAGGCGCAGAATAATGGAGGGGCTACAGCGCCGCATCTGCGACGCTTCGGATACCAGACCACTGTCTCTACCCTCCAGAGACAGTGGTCAACCTCAAGAGGCAGAGGCCTCAATATGTGGCTGCCGTTCGGCAAATGATAGAAGGCAAGTATACTTTTTATATATTACTGTATTATAATCGTAGTAAAATATTTTAATTCACTTCTGACAAAAACATATTTATATATATATATTTTTTTAAAAACATCAATATCCTTAAATTTGGCTTGAAGAGAGAGATCCAAGTTCTTTGTTATTTCTCATTCACTGGTTATTATTACATTATATTATTCTTGTATATTCAATATCACCCTATTTAAAGGGTAAGTAAAGTCAAAAAATAAATCACTGAAAATGTGACTTTATTTAACATAACACCTATAATTTTAAAATGATACCCACACATAGACACACTGGTGGCCCCCCCTTCCATTTCCATGGCAGCCTATTTAAAGGCTAAGTAAGTTAAAAATGAAATCGATCATTAAAAATTGATTTCTTTTTATCTTATAAATGCAACCTGATACCCACACATAGACAATTTAAACACACTTTACTGACCCACCCTTTTAGTTACATGGCCAGCCCATTTGAAGGAAAGTAAAGCAAAAATAAAATGTTGATCAATATTATAAAAATGATTTATACACTCCAAAATTAAAAATGTTGTGTTACCCACAAATCTATACAGATCAAGTACACACAGCTACTGATCTCCCCTACACCCACACCAACTTTTCCCTTCCCGTGGCTACAATACCCAATAAAAATATAATACTTAGCCAGAATAGGTATGAAATCATTGCCATAGAAATAGATGACTTTAAAGAAACTAATAATTGCTTATTAATCTTGTATTTCAAGCAGAATTCAAAGTATTAATTTAAATATTTCCTTTAGATATATCATTCATTAATGTATTTTTTTATTAATTAATTTGCAGGGGATCTTCCTCGATACCCCCACCCCACCACTGTCCCGCCCAGAGGAAGAATGTAAGTGCACCTATTGAAAAAAAAACTTTTTTCTAAATCTTTCATTTGTCCAAGGCCACATTACGCGCACACGAGCCCTCCAGAACAAGCGCGTGTTTCCGGGTGCCGCTCATGTGTATTGCCATGTGAGTGCAGTACGATAGCATAATTTGGCAAAAATGGGATCACATTATGTGCCACACTATTGTGTG
This sequence comes from Hymenochirus boettgeri, assembly GCA_019447015.1. Classification (NCBI taxonomy): domain Eukaryota; kingdom Metazoa; phylum Chordata; class Amphibia; order Anura; family Pipidae; genus Hymenochirus; species Hymenochirus boettgeri. The sequence continues at coordinate 134,368,712 of CM033473.1, forward strand.
CTTTTTAACAGTTGTATGTCCAAGCCCTTTATCCAAATGTTTGCATAATTTTGACAACTTCACTACTTCTCCGAGAATTGTTTATTTAGTAAATGTATTTGAACATTTAATGACAGTGAGAGTTAAAATAAATTTCCTTTTTTTTTAGCACTACCCACCAACTAGCCCTCGGCTACGGCAGCCCATTGCCCCCTCGGGCAGTCCCTTGCCCCTCCGGGCTCACCATCGCCCCCACCGGCAGTCCCCCGCCCCAAGAAGAGGAGGACCGGGGTACCGCCGACACGTAAGTGCATCCTAAGCATTTTTTTAACTTTTTATTGACCTTGATTGTACCAAATAATTAGTGAAATTATCATGATAATTAATTGAATTTGTTATTATTTCATATTTCAATGATAAAATTTTCGAAAATAAAAAGGAAACAAATCTATTAATTTGGCTTGAGAGACAGAGCTTCTCATTTCCTCATTTCCCATTTATTGTCCCCAACTCCCCATTTTTGGCTGTATCTTGTCCCTCAGTTTTTAAGCTTAAGTCACGAAATTCGAGTCCAAACGTCCAATTATCCAAGAAAGTTCACTACATAGCTTTTAGGAAATGTTCTTATAATATATTACTAATGGATTGGATCGGTGATTGTTGAAATAAAACATTTTTTTTTCTAGAAGCAGACCAGCTCTACAGGCCTCCACCTCTCCAACCCCCCCTCCACCCTCTCCAGCCCTCCAGGCCCTTCCACCCTCTTCCAGCCCTCAGCACCTCCCTGCCTCCATCCTCTCTGGCGGCCATGCTTGAGAATCGTAGTAAATCATATGCAACGTTACATGAAATGTTATATACAGAGCTATTAATCTGTAATTTTCCTCAGTGTAAAATCCACGCTACTGATGCAAACATTGGTACTGTGTGTTTGACATGCTTTTATTATGGGGGCTGCACCACTTCCAAAAATTTTGTTATGTAGCACAGGCCTAGTGATACAAAACCAAAATGTTCTGATACATTTAGCAATAACACGTAATGTTTTGAGCCAGCATTATCCCCTCCTGGCTGTTTAATCCAGTGATCCCCCATGATTGCAATAAATCGCTTTAAGTGGAAGTTCAGTGATTAATATATTTTAAAGGAAAAAAGAAGCAGTATTATCCATCCCAATTTACCTTAATCTGCCCATTCAGCATCAGCATGTGTCTGTGTATAAATAAATGCAACGGAAATAATGACTTCCTGTGTTGCAGGACCCCCTACTAGAGACCCGTTATGGTCTTTGCCCTTGACCCAGCGCCTGGGTTTGATTCAGTGCTCAGTAAGAGTCTGAGCATTGTAACCATCCAACAGCCAATCAGTAGAAATCACTGTTACACATAACTATATGCATAATATAACTAAGAATTTTAGAAATAATGATCTCTTATATCTGAGCTTTCCTTTTATGACATACCCAACATATAGCTTGCAGTACCATGTATGTGTAAGTTAATCCAGGTGCAAATTGGCATCTACCAGCATGGGTGCTTTAGGAAATGTGCTCGAACATCTTCAACCACAATTCTCATTCTTCCATATCTTCCTCCACCAGATTCTACGAGCAATGCGCGGAGATGGCCACATGGTGCGCGCCTGGACCGCCGCCTAGACCCGCCGCCTGCACCAACTGAGAGGAGGGCACCCAGTAACCCCCCTTTTTTTTTGGTTTTTATTTTTTGTACATAGTTGTTTTTTTTTAAATTTCATATATAATAATATATATAAAAACAGTTCTGAACAAAAAAATGTTTTTTGGGCTTTATGTTTTCATATATAAATTATTCAGATAGATTCATAATCAATTTTTTATTTGAAAAATTCAATCACCATATCATTTAGCTGCTATTTTCCTGTACTTATAATTGATATCACTTACCATTAATGCCATTACCACAACGCAACCACATGGCCACAATTTCCCCTATTAGTATTTTGCACATCAACAGGCAAAGAAGGCGATGGGGGTACTGGGTTACATATGTCCCCTAGTGGTTTTGGCCACCATTGTTGTGGGGGCCAGGCAGGCTTGGCCCCACTGGACATACCCCTCAACCCCCATTGGCTACTCTCCCTCAAGATATGCAGCATCGTCTAGGGAAAAGCAGGTGAAAGGTAAGCTTCGTAAACAGCATCATTGAGTTTAAAGCAGCACACTGCCAGTTTGCCACCATTGTTTGGGTCCAGGCAAGGCTTGGCCCCACTGGACATACCACCTCACCCCCTTGGACTACTTCTCCCTCAGATTATGCACGTGCAGGGAAAGCAGGTGAAAGGGCAATGTCTTCGTAGGAACAGCTCACCATTGAGTTCGAACAGCAGCACACTGCAGTTTGCCACCATGTTGAAGAGCCAGGAGGCTGTGCCCCCACTGGACTACCCCTCACCCATTGGCTACTCTCCCATAATATTGCATCTGTGCAAGGGAAAGCAGGTGAAAGGTAAGCTTCGTAGGAAACTCAGCCATTAAGTTACAGCAGCCCACGTGCAGTTTGCCACCATTGTTGTGGGCCAGCAGGCCTGTCCCCACTGGACATACCCCTCCACCCCTTGGCTACTCGCCCTCAGAGTATGGCATCGTGCTAGGGAAGCAGGGAAAGGGTAAGGCTTCGTAGGAACAGCACCATTGTTACAGCACGGCCCACTGCATAGTTTGCCACCATTGTTGAACTACCAGGCAAGTTGGCCCCCACTGGAATACCCCTCACCCATTGGGCTACTCTCCCCTCAAGGTATGCTCGTGGCTAGGAAAGCAGGTGAAGGGTCATGCTTCATAGGAAACCAGCACCATTGGTGTTACAAACAGTCAATAAAAGATAGTTTTATGGTTATAAACACAAAAAAGACATACCCTCTCAACCAGACCCAGGTACACACACCTACTGATCTACTTATCCATTATGGTGGAAGCCATATTTAAAGGGTAACTAAAGTAAAAAAAAAAACTAATTTAGATTTATTCTCAATAAAAGATAGTTTTATGGTTGTAAACACAAAAAAGACATACCCTCTCAACCAGACCCAGGTACACACACCTACTGATCTACTTATCCATTACTGTGGCAGCCATACTTTAAGGGTAACTAAAGTCAAAAAAAAAATTTGACCAATCATCAAAAAGATACAGAGAGATGAAAGAATGGTGCTTATTTTGCCCTAACCAATCAGATGTTAGCTTTCTGATTGATTGGATCAAAACTAGCACCACTTTGGGCTGGGTACACACAAGTTTTTTTTTTGTCCCAAACAAGCGTTCACTACAAACTCATCATTCCCATTATTGAGTTTTAAAATCTGCAGCAAACACACATATTCCCTTCCAAAATGCAGCCCTTCAAGCCAAATTCAAAGTTTATACTTAAACTTTCCCTTTCTAGTTACAAACTGCTGTTTTTAATTTCTGCAATATAACTAAACTTGTCTGCTCAGCCTCAACATAAAAGATTTTCAGAAGTTCCCATCTCCATGCCATAGGTAAGGGCTGGTTGGAACACCTTGCGGCCTGCAAGCACTTCCTGTTCCACACCTCCAGCTATTCAGATTCCTTTGTCAAGTCCGGATTTGACCAAAGCAATTAAAATTAAGCAGAAATTACTCAAGCACAGCATACACCCAGTAAGAATATTGCATGGTATGTGCTGTTTCTACATTCAAGTATATGTATTATATATACTTGAATATGAGTGACAATCTGCTAGTCTGTGGTATGTATGTATGTATGTATTTATTTTATTTCTTATATAGCGCTACATATTTTGCAGCGCTTTACAATTATTTACTCAATTCACATGAGGCCCTGCTCCGAAGAGCTTACAATCTAATCACTTTATGTACACATACGACCTATCAGTATGTCTTTATGATTGTGGGGGAAACCGGAGTGCCCGGAGGAAACTCACGCAAGCACGGGGAGAACATACAAACTCCTTGCAGATATGTCCAAGGGTGGAATATAACACAGGACCTCAGCGCCGCAAGGCATCGGTGCTAACCACAGTATTTGTAATGCCCTGTTAAATGGCCTTTTGTTGGGGGCGCAGAAAAAATGGCAGAATACTATATATGATTTCAGTTAAAAAGGACATTATCAAGTCATCATTCAATAGGTATATGTATCTGTTCCAGCTTACATACTAATTCAACTTCTGGATTGACTAAGAAACTGCTAAAAAAAAATTGTGTGAAAGTAGACTTATTTAGCTGTCTAGAGCAAATTGTTGCACCATATACTAGACTGTACAGAGAAAAAACAAATAAACAAACAGACTTCGGAAATGCTATGGCTTAAAATGTATCCGTTTTAATATAAATGGAATATAAATAATTTTTCAAATAGTTTCTTCATGTTTACATTGTGTTTGACATAAATTATGCAGAGAGCTCACAACTAGCTGTTGTCCAAACATTTGTTGCTGCCAAGAGATTACTTCTGTTCTGCCACTTGGGTGTAATGACTCACATTTCTTCTGATTAGTGACATACATAAATATGGATTTTAAAATAAAATGTTGCATCTATTTAATTAAACAAGAATTGCTACATAGCAATGGTGGTTTTACAAGCTTGAGAACTTGCCGAGGGAGTGGCTTGGGTAGGTGCTGTAAGTCATTTTCCACAATGTTATCGTCAAGGTCATGATGTCACAGCCATGACTGAAGGCTGCTACACAAAAGAACTGGGGAAGGTAGAAGAAGGACCACTGGACTTGGAGCTGAAGAGCTTTTTAAGAACACAAAAGAAGTTTTGTGATCTTAGGGTTTGGTGTTCTGTCTGTATAATTTACTGTGCTTTGTAGACATCCCTTAAATTTGGTGACTTTCTGGATTTATTGGCCTGTGTACTAATCCTGAAATTTTCCAAAGGGAATACATACTTCTGATTAAAGCCATATTTGGACATGCAAATGTCTAGCAGTTCTTACTTGCGACTTTCCCTGGCAAGACAATACTTTATGATTGTAAGGTACTCACCTGCATGTCCAGTCTAGCGACGATCCGATGAGTGGCGTTGCAGCCTCATTGACGTCGACACTCGTCCGCACGTCTTGCACGAGCGCCGTCCTGATGTCCCTACGCAAGTGTGCCGGCCGGTGCAAAGATTCAAATAGCTCCTCCTCTCTGCCTCCAACGCCCGCTTGTCAGCTGTTTTGGGTTGTCTAGGCTGTTTTGGGTTGTCTTCTTGCCTAGTAGTGACTTCAGCTTTTTGTCACAGTATCCAGCTCTTCCATTGTTACAGCTTTCAACTCCTCCATTGTTCCAGTATCCAGCTCCTCCATTGTTACAGCTTTCAACTTCTCCATTGTTCCAGTATCCAGCTCCTCCATTGTTACAGCTTACAACTCCTCTACTGTTCCAGTATCCAGCTCCTCCATTGTTCCAGTATCCAGCTCCTCCATCTGCAGCAAACACACATATTCCCTTCCAAAATGCAGCCCTTCAAGCCAAATTCAAAGTTTATACTTAACTTTCCCTTTCTAGTTGCTTACTGAAAGTCATGGTGTTTAAATTGGAGCTATACTCCCCTTCTCCACAGCTTGGTCCTTGGTTCTTTTTAAGATAAGCCGGGTTACTTACCTAAACTTTCTTTTTATTTATAATGTTTAAATTTTATTTATTAAGTTCCACTAGGGTACATAGCGCTGTACATTATAAAATACAGGGCTATGCCATTATTGCATACATGGTGTAAACTTAACGTCCATAAAGCGTTAGCAATAGATATTACATAAGGGTTTGCGTCAGAAATTCATGTTAAAAACATAACATGGTTTTTAGTAGTTCATTTGCGTGATCTTTGATACATTGCGTCTTATTGTATTACCATGGGTTTCCACAGCATAGGTACATGGAATAAAAGGTGTATATTACTATGTGGATGAAAACATGATACCTATACATATTATAACCTTTTGTGAAATACTACTACATAAGAACATGTGCCATTTATACTTGTAGCTTGCAAAATACTATGTAAACTTCTAATTTTCACTTTAGACTCTTCAACATACACTCACACAAGTTGTTTGTTACATACATGCTTGGGTGATTTGTTAGTGGTCTGTGTGACTATAAATTGTGGCAGTATTTAATGTAAGATCACATGATAATGTCGACCTATACCGCCTCTCTTGCATAGCCCTTTTCCTTTTTATGTCTGAGGACCATCATTGTGGTGGCATAAAAATAGTTCAAAAAATTACGTTGGGATCACGTATTTATGATAAAATTTGGAAATTTGCTTGCGAACAGTCAGACACACTGGTTGGGTGAAAACATAAGGCCACAGCTTTTATTATTGACACATTACAACATGTGATCAATTTTAATTATTCAAATCATAATTTATGCATCCTTGCATGTTAATTAACCAATAAGTCCCCGAGCCGTAGCCAATGCTAAATGCCAAGCCTCTGGATCCCCAGAGGGCATGTAATGGCTCAAAACATAACCTTTACAAGGATGCATCGACCACCAAGGAGTTGCTGTATGCCTACACAGAACTCTGTCCGCCACCCAACAAGTATAGTGCCTGTTCTATCCCTTCCTGAAGGCCTGTTAGAAAAATGTCCAGTCCAATGTCATTTAAATGGACCCCATCCAGCCTCATAACAGACCTATTGTCGCCCTCCAACTGGCAATGTCTAATGACCACTCCACCTTGCGACCTGACCTGAAAATCTGCCTTCATTAGGAATAACAGATCCGACAACCGATTTCGACAGAGGTTGTTGCCGGCAGCATGTATTACTAACAATGTGGGACCTGGGTCAGCCCTACTAATCTGTACCACCTCAACTAGTACTTGACACCAAGCCTAATCCCTTTCCAGTACAGTGATGCTGCTTGAAATCGCAAATTGCGTCCTCCAGGTCGCACATCCGCTCTTTGAGCCATCCAGAAAATATAGGAGTGTTCTATTAGCCAAACAGAAGGTTGGCGTGCACCTAAAAAAGAAAATTTAATTAATAGCCAGTTCAGGATGAATGTATCGCACCACACAGTTGGATCGTCAGCGCCCCAACCTGCAGACCCTTTCCTCTGAAAAACCTAACGAGTGAGCTTCTGTCGCTGCACCTATTCTAAAGGAATGTGTTCCAAACTCTTGAGGTTGGGGGCCTAATTGACCGAGGGCCTTACGCCACTCTGCCTCAAATTGGTATCTAGAGAGAGGCTTACCATCTGAGTGTGCTAGAAAGACCGGGGATGCTGATGTAATTGCTGTAAAATTACTTATCGCTTGGACTGGGCACCAGGAGGACGAGAGAGGAAATATAGAAAAACATTTTCCTTCTCCAAAAGGGTCTGTTTTTGACCAACTTATCCTAACTCTGACTGAGTTAATAATAATTGAGAGATAAATACGTCCTCTATTTTTAAGCCTCCTGGATGGTTTGAGCTAGCTGACACCAACCCCCCTACCCTCATCACCCCAAAAAAGGCAAATGCAAAACTGGCTTCCAATAGCTTAGCCTCATATGGTGAATAGCAAATAGTGTGCAACGTTCCTATTAAACTTATCCGCAGCCTAAAATTGATTAGTTGTCTAGTCTTACTAGCCACCTGTTCTTTTTTCCAGCTTTTTAATATGGACCTTTGGTTACGTCCTTCCACCCCAACAATCTGAAAAAGAAAGACAGTCCTGCCATCCTTCGTTGGGCCACCAAGCCCGACAATCCTGCAGAACATGTTCAAGATAGTCCAGGAGGGTGTCTAACCTGGCATGAGAATTACTATTTATTTAACCATTCCGACCATGCCTTACCATGGCTAGCCCAGGTGGCTGGAGCGATCGAAGACTGGACCAGCTGCATCAGCTTCTGTCTGTTATCTCCCATAAGAAGTCTGGGCACTGCAGTCACTGTGAGTTGGCATCCGGACGAAGGCGACAAAAGTCTTCCCACTGGAAATGAGATAGAGCATCCGCAACACAATTAAGCACACCAGGTACATGTGTAGCTCTAAACGATATGTTGAAATCGAGGCACTAAGTGCCTGAGTAACGACAAATGGGAGGGATGAACTAGTGAGGTTATTAATGGTGTATACCATGCTCTCATTGTCTGTCCAGAATCGGATCTTTTTATTCTGTATCTGATAACTCCAAAGTTCAACCACCACTACGATGGGAAAGAGATCGAGGAGGGTGAGATTTTTACAATAACCCTTATCGAACCAGTCTGAAGGCCAACCTGCTGCGCACCATTCCTTGCCCAGAATGGCCCCAAAACCCACGGAACCTGCCACGTCCGTATAAAGTTGTACCTCCTCATTTACTTTCCTCTTCCCCCTGAAAGCATGTCCTACAGTTATATCTAACAATATAGGTAAAGATGGAGGTATGGCACTAGTGAAATCCCCAAATATATTAGTCAATAAATAGGGGGGGTGCTGAACAGACGCAGAAAAACAGACTAAAACATTCAAAAGGAGAGAAAGAAAGTCTGCAGCACTCACTTATCGGTGAAAAAAATATTTACATTCCTTTATTGAAGTATGTACACACATACGTTATGGGACTATATCATGTGCAAACAGAATAATTTAAAAACCATTAAAATATATAATATACAAATAGCAGCATCTCATATACAATAATTTAAGTAACCAAGGATGAAATGTAAAGTGCACAGTGCCATACTATGGTAAATCCTACACAGTAACGACTTACAAAAGTATATCAAGGGAAATCCTAGTATTAACAGTGTATACAGTGTATATACTTATCTGTCCCTGTGTATGGCTCAACACTTAGAGGTATAAACAGTCCCTGGAGGTGCAGGCATAGGTATCTCTATCCAGCAATGAGAGCTACTAGATCTGAAACGGTGGGTGGAGTGGTCCCCCTGACGCGTTTCGCCCGGTACCCCGGGCTTTCTCAAAAGGTACACATCGGTGGCGTCCCTCCAATACAAATATATAGGCCTCAGTGTACAGCACGTCCAGCCCGTACTCACGTAGCTACGTAATCACATTCAAGTGCGTAGCGACGTCAGAGTGCGTCCGCCTAATCAGGCTTGCGTGCATATCATTAATACTAATGAATGGAGATACATTCCGGCCTGATCGCGCATGCGCTGTAGCGCATACACTAACTGTGAGCAAAGTTATACAGAGAACGACACCTGCCTGAAACCATTAAAGTTATTGGACCACCAACCGTCTGCAACCGATGGCCCCACATGCTATAATAAGAAAAGTATATACAACGTGATATATATACAACATATTACATACATAACAATAAGACCTAGCACAACAAAGATAATAGCAACATAGAGATAGTGTTCAATTAATAAGCCCCAGGACCCAGGGTATTTTGTCCGACCATATAATTAAGACAAACATATATAAACGGTCAATGAGGATTAAGTATTCAATTTATACCCCCTATTCCAAAGAGGGGTATCGGGGTAAATAACCCCTGAAATGGTAAGCTTCTCAAGGATATCCATTGTACAAAAGAGAAGAAAGGGGGGGGCCCCCCATTGGTAGAATATGATATATGTCCTAATATTCCGGGTATCAAAGCCGGTGACCCTCCAACTGAGAGACACAAAGCACATCCAATGTCAAAGCATCCCAGGAAGACCATCCCAACAGTCCATGTAAGTGGCCCATGAAATACCAAGTTAAATTCAAATAAACAGTGTAGGTAGGCGCTTCGGATAATTAATCCAGGTAAGTATCCACACCCCAAAATCCATGGTGAGTATGTGTAGGTTCCATGTACAGCCTACTTTGTAGGTATTTAAAGGAAGTGTGTTAGATGTAGCATAACCAATGATGAAATAAAGGTGAAATAGAATGAAGTCTAGAGGAAGGGGATCAGGTCCAGTTCTTCATTGATGCCCCGGGGGCAAGGCTGGATAGTAGATAAATCCACCTAGCTTCAGCTTTCAGCAACAAGTTGTTGAGGTCTCCCCCTCTTATGTTGGTTTTCACCTGTTGTAAAACAAAACATGAGATACCATTAACCCTGCCTCCATGATATGCTAGGAAGTGTTGAGCCACACTAGAGATGGATTTCCCATCCCTACTATCCCTCAATGCTAAACATATATTAGACAGGTGGTTTGACAATCGCTGTTTAAGTTTTTGCATAGTCTTTCCAACATATATTTTCTGACACCCACATTGTAGGGCATATACTACATTGCAGGTATCACAGTTGAAATAACCATACAGCTTAAAGTTTTTAAGACCATCCGAGCCCATGATCTTATCCCTTTTAACCATATATGGGCAAAAGTGACATTTCCCACATGGGTAAGTACCCTGTATCTTTGCCCCTCTGCAAGACAGTGTGGTTCAGTGTGGGAACCCCACGGGAACCCCACTGGAGGCCGACTATAGTTTTCTGGAGAAAACTCTACCCATGGGCATGACTCTACACGCAAAATTCAACGAACCCAATACTGATTGTAACTGAGTGTAACTTTTTTTTACCTGGGTTAATGTTGAAATCGCATCTAGCATGTCCTGGACTTTATCTGCTTGGAGCCTAAATTCCAACCAGATATGTGTCTATCTCGATTCCTAGAAAGGATAGGACTTTCATTGAACCAACCGTTTTTTCTTCAGATAAGGGAACACCGAATTTTTTCATTAGAAATGAACTTAACAAAAAGGAACATTGTGTTGAGTTTCCCGGGCCAACAAACAAGAATAGTGTAAGATGTTGAATTGGTCTCATAGTATATAGCCCATTTCAGAAAGGAGTTAAAAACCTCAAATAGGTAACAGGATATAGCGCATCCCATGGGGGAGGCATTTATCGTAATAGTATTAACATTCTAACTGGCAACCGAACAATTGAAAGCATGTCGGATGAATTAGCAGTAAACGAAACGCTGCTTCTATATCCGATTTGGCCAGTAAGGCCCCTCTCCCCGCTTTCCTTACCAAGTGGATCGCCCTGTCAAACGATACATACGATACTGAAGAGTCCTCATTTGAAATGCCATCGTTCACTGAGCTGCCCCTTGGGTATGATAGGTGATGTATAAAATTTTCCACTCTCTTTCTTTGGTACTAACCCCAGGGGAGAAATCCTTAGTTTGTAAAAAGGCAGCTCAGAAAACGGGCCAGCTATAAGGCCTAGCCTAACCTCATTCATGACTTTTTTTCCCTAGCCAATTCGGGTGCTTCCTTGACTGATTTTAAATTTTGGGCAAACTTGGGAAACTCAGAAAAACAAAAGGGGATCTTGAAACCATGCCTAAATCCCTCCCTGATGAGCCCTGCTGCTGCTCTGTCCGGGTAAATTCCTAACCAGGGTTCCATTGCCTCCGCGGTCACCGGTGTTTGCTGACCTACTGCCCCCCCCCCCGTTTTGCGGAAGGGCAGGATTTGCGAAAACATTTAGCGGCGGAGTGACCGCCCCCACCGCAAAAGGAGCATTCATGCTTAAATTTGCAAGCCGAACCGAACTTGCAGCTAGCTTCTTTAAATAGCCAGCAGGAACCAGCTTTTTTGGCTCCTGAGGCCTGAAAACTACTTGCAGCCGGCAGGCCACTTAGACCAGTGTTGGAGGCCCTGCTGGAGCCCGGCAGGCCAGCATAAGCCTTAAAGGGTATCTCCACTGGTTTTTGTAAGTTTTCGGAATCCATTTCTATTGAAGAACGGGAGGTAAAGGAGCTGTGCCTTACCTTCTGTTCTTCAAATAGAACACACAGGAGCCAGGAGAGAAGGTAAGAACTTACCCGTCGCTCGCTTCCCCGGCGCTTGGTCTGACAGGTCCGACGGACCTTGTCTTCTATGCGCATAGATCGCGCATGCGCATAGAAGACAAGGTCCGTCGGGACCTGTCAGACCAAGCGCCGGGGGAGCGAGCGAGCGGGTAAGTTCTTACCTTCTCTCCTGGCTCCTGTGTGTTCTATTGAAGAACGGAAGGTAAGGCACAGCTCCTTTACCTCCCGTTCTTCAATAGAAATGGATTCCGAAAACTTACAAAAACCAGTTGAGATACCCTTTAACCAAGAATCCATGGCTTTCGTGTCCCACCCCATTTCCGGTCTAACCGCCAGGCGTCTCCTAAACTCCTCATCATACTGATGCCAGGCAGAACCCCCATGAGTTTTATATGCTCCGAATATCATGTCCAGATACACAAATAATTCCGAGCATTTTTGAGGCGATTTCTGGCCGATAACCCCCACCAGTACACAAAAGGCTTGAAGCCAGTTACCGAAGGTCTTTGCTACATTGGGTTTTTTCTCTCCCTTCTCAGTTTTGGCCAACTCCTTGTCGACAGTCACAATGTGGGTTGTTACCAGGGACCATATATCAATGTATTCGTTCCTCCAAATCTTTTCCTTTATGTCCCCCTACAGGTGAACCCCCAAGGGGCTAACCACACAAAAATAGGTTTCCTTCAGCTCCTCAACTGATGGAACCCCTGACACAGGTGGGAGTACAGATGCTCCCCCTCGGACTAGACTCGCTGTCGAGCCAGATGACATGGTGTCGATCTTGCCCACAAAGCCTGCACCAGCTCGCTCCCCTCACTCCCTGCTTGTAGTACCCCAAGTCCCCCAGCACAAGTGAACTCACCGGCTCCTGAAGACGGGGCTGCACTGGTAGACACCCTCCAGGCCCTTCCAGTATCACCTGCTGAGTGCTGGATCCCTCACATGCAGCGGCTACGTCCTCCCAGAGATCTTTCGGGTGGGGCTACTGAAGACTTCCTGCTCCTGTTGGGCATCGAAGAGTATGAGGCCCTGAACCTCATACCTCCTCCAGAGCAGGACCTGCGTCGCCTGCTGCATTCCTAAGATGGGGATCGGTATCTGCACTGTCCCTTCTGCGCTGCTCCCTGCGCCTTCGCCTGTGAGAGTCACCACTGCTCTTATCAGAAGAGAAGTATCTGCCCCTCGGCCTCCCCTGCCCCTTGATCTCCCTCTACTAGCTGCTGGCTCAGCGGCAGTGGGGGGCAAGGCCTCCTCCATCACCACCGGAAGAGGTGTGAGACGGGTCTCGGCCTGTGCTAATTAGGCAACATGAATGGTTTTAAAGGCTTTTAGTAAGCCTTCAGTAGCTGCCCTCCGCCTAGGAGTAGCCGCTCTCACCACTTGTGCCCCCCGTGGCCTACGATAGGTGTGTGGGGGACTGCGGCTCAAGCGTACGGGGCAGTGGGTCAGCAGACAGGTCTGCCAGCCAGCCGGCTAGCAAATCAGGTATTGGGCCTAGCCCTAACCTTGGGGTTCCCAGCCGACGAACCCCGCTCCAACATCTCCTGTAGCCAACCCGCCCCCTCCGCATTGACCCTCTACCTTACCCTATTCAGCAGTTGCTCTGCGTTATCCATGGCTTATTTTAGTATTGTTGCTGCCAGCACTCAACAAAATGGCGCCTGAGCCTCGTAGCCTGCCCCCTTTTATACTATTGAAGACGTCAGCGCTGCCGCCATCTTCCCACCTCCCGCGAGACCGGACGATCCGGCCCCGCGACCAGAACTCTGGCGTAAACTACTGGGAGGCGAGTGCGGCCGAAAACTACAACTCCCAGCATCCACCGGGAAGTCCTGCCCACCCCAGGTCAGAAGCTCCGGTCCCTATCACGAGCCGGAGCTACCAAAGTGGCATTAAATGTTAATGAATCCCAGTTAACATATTAACATGAATTTTAAGACCTAATTTTGCATTAACAGCTTGAGGTACATAGCCCTGAGAGTATTTAGTGCAAGAAATTATACAGATAAAAAATTAAGTTTCATACATAGGTTAAGAATACATCCCTTATATTATATAAATACATTTTTTATTTCATGGGGAATACATTGGGTTTGTCGGAGGTACTTTGTTGGTGGGGATGGGTAAAAGTAATATACATAAGGACAATGTTTGTGTTGTTTAAGTACTAAATAAATAGCTATATCTATATTAGCAAATATGTAGTAATGACATTAAAGTATATAGAAATGTAAATAAGGCAAAATAATAAATAAAAGTACTTGCATAGTCCCCACTCCTGTTTTGTAATGGAATCTTCAAAATGGACTGTTAAGCCACACCCCAGGAAGTTTTACAGGGAGTCAATGGAAGCTTACAAGGGAACATATTTATCACTTTCGTTTTAGTGTTGTATCCAATGGTGTGCTTAATAATAGATTGACAGCAGTGTTAGCGAATCAAAACAGTTTCTGAGTGTAAGTAGGGAAGTAGGAAGTGTTAGTAGGAAGTTGCAAGACTTATATTTCACTTCCTTTGCAAAACATGTGACTGTCTTAATAAAAACTTTCTTTCACTCTCACCCCTCCCCTCTCAATAGACAAAAAGGAGAGCTGCTGTTTGCTGGACAGAAAGGGATATCTATAGATCAGGGATAGGCAACCAGTAGATCTCCAGATGTTTGGAAACTACAACTCCCAGAATTCCCTAACTACAGAGTGCTTGTAAAGGAATGCAGGAAGTTGTAGTTTGAATTCCCTAACTACAGAGTGCTTGTAGAGGAATGCTGAGAGTTGTAGTTTTCAAACATCTGGAGATATACTGGTTGCTTATCCCTATTCTATATGATAGGGGGACTGAAAGGAAAAGATTTCAATGCCCATTTCTCTGAGACAATGAAGTGTTTCTTAATGGTTTATTACATTATTTAAGCAATAGAATTCAGTTTCTCTTTGCTAGACACGAAGTGGACATAAAGAAGAAACGTACTGCTAACAGAGAATGCTGGGAGTTGTCGTTTTTAAACATGTGAAAAGTTCAACACCCATGCTACATATCATTACACTGTATTGAATCTTAATACATTCATTAGCCAATGGACATAAGGAAGAAACTTATACATTACTAATACATTAAATAGGATAGGGAGAGAATTCAGGCTTTGAAACTCCCTTTTCAGCAATATGCAAATAAGGAACAAAGACTTCTGGGAATTTACCATGTTTACCTTTATATCTTTAAAAAGATTTAAGATTTACCTATATCTTTAAAACGAATTTACAGCATTCCACAAGCTAAATTGCGCTTGCACAATTAGACCCTAGCAGAGAGCATGCAATTCAGACCAAAAATGGTGATCGGACGCACTCCAATAGCACACGGAAACGTATCGCATGTAGTGAGGCTGGTCCCATAGGCTATTACATGCATGCACTCCCACTAGCACAATTGGATAGCAAAACACAATACAAAACAGGGCTAGTGGGAACTAGAGATGTCCGAACTTCGAAAAATCCGGTCCGCGCGAGGATCCGCAGATTTTCGAAAAAATCCGTAAATTCGAAAATCCGCGAGCGGACCCGTTAAAACGTATTAAAATGAAAGTTCGGCAAAATCCGCATTAAAAGTGGTCTAAATAGCCTTGGTAATGTTAACTTAATCACTCAGGGACCTGGGTAATGTCCTTAGAAACACGTATCAATGCCTACAATACCTAAAAATTACAGTCCGCTAGCGAGAACAGTATTTTTCGAAAATACGATGATTTCCGTAAAAACGAGGATTTCCGTAAAAACGAGGATCTCCGTAAAACTGAGGATTTCCGTAAGTCCGCGAATCTCCGTAAAAACGAGGATTCCCGTAAAAACGAGGATTTCCGTAAGAACGAGGATTTTCGTAAAAACGAGGAACCGGAACTTCCTGCCTATCAAAATGGCCAGTGCTGCAAGGCAACTATATGCCCTGAACTACCTCCTGCTCAGGGGGTATGATGATTTCCCCCCTGGCACCCATCATGTGCGGCGCCGGAGGCGCAGAATAATGGAGGGGCTACAGCGCCGCATCCTGCGACGCTTCGGATACCAGACCACTGTCTCTACCCTCCAGAGACAGTGGTCAGACCTCAAGAGGCAGAGGCCTCAATATGTGGCTGCCGTTCGGCAAATGATAGAAGGCAAGTATACTTTTTATTATATTACTGTATTATAATACGTAGTAAAATATTTTAATTCACTTCTGACAAAAACATATTTATATATATATATGTTTTTAAAAACATCAATAATCCTTAAATTTGGCTTGAGAGAGAGAGATCCAAGTTCTTTGTATTTCTCATTCACTGGTTATTATTACATTATTATTATTCTTGTATTATTCAATATCAGCCCTATTTAAAGGGTAAGTAAAGTCAAAAAATAAATCACTGAAAAGTGACTTTATTTAACATAACACCTATAAATTTAAAATGATACCCACACATAGACACACTTGGTGGCCCACCCTTCCATTTCCATGGCAGCCTTATTTAAAGGCTAAGTAAAGTTAAAAATGAAATCGATCATTAAAAATTGATTTCTTTTTATCTTATAAATGCACACTGATACCCACACATAGACACAGTTAAACACACTTTACTGACCCACCCTTTTAGTTACATGGCAGCCCTATTTGAAGGGAAAGTAAAGTCAAAAATAAAATGTTGATCAATTATTAAAAATTGATTTATACACTCCAAAATTAAAAATGTTGTGTTACCCACAAAATCTATACAGATACAAGTACACACAGCTACTGATGCTCCCCTACACCCAACCAACTTTTCCCTTTCCGTGGCTACAATACACACAATAAAAATATAAGTACTTAGCCAGAATAAGGTATGAAATCATTGCCATAGAAATATGATTGACTTTTAAAGAAACTAAATATTGCCTTATTTAATCTGTATTTTCAAGCAGAATTCAAAGTATATAATTAAATATTTCCTTTAGATATATCATTCATTATGTATTTTTTTATTTTAATTTGCAGGGGAATCTTCCTCGGATACCCCACCCCCACCACTGTCCCCGCCAGAGGAAGAATGTAAGTGCAGCCTATTGAAAAAAAAACATTTTTCTAAATCTTTCATTTGTCCAAGGCCACATTACAGCGCACACGAGCCCTCCAGAAACAAGCGCGTGTTTCCGGTGCGCTCATGTGTATTGCCATGTGAGTGCAGTACGATAGCATAATTGTGCAAAAATTGAGGATCACATTAATTGTGCCACACTATTGTGTGCTTTTTAACACGTTGATATGTCCAAGCCCTTTATCCAAATGTTTGCATAATTTTTGACAACTTCTCCGAGAATTGTTTTAGTAAATGTATTTGAACATTTAATGACAGTGAGAGTTAAAATAAACTTCCTTTTTTTTTTAGCACTACCACCAACTAGCCCTCAGGCTACGGGCAGCCCATTGCCCCCTCCGGGCAGTCCCTTGCCCCCTCCGGGCTCACCATCGCCCCCACCGGGCAGTCCACCGCCCCAAGAAGAGGAGGAACCGGGGACCAGCCAGACACGTAAGTGCATCCTAAGCAATTTTTTAATCTTTTTATTGACCTTGATTGTCAGCAAATAATTAGTGAAATTATCATTGATAATTAATTGAATTTTATTATTTCACTGATAAAAATTTTCGAAAATAAAAAAGGAAACAAATCTATTAATTTGGCTTGAGAGACAGAGCTTCTCATTTCTCATTCCCATTTATTGTCCCCAACTCCCCATTGTTTGGGCTGTATCTTGTCCCTCAGTTTTTAAGCTTAAGTCACGAAATTCGGTCCAAACGTCCAAAATTATCCAAGAAATGTTCACTACATAGCCTTTTAGGAAATGTTCTTATAATATATTACTAATGGATTGGACGGTGATTGTTGAAATAAAACATTTTTTTTTCTAGAAGCAGGACCAGCCTCTACAGGCCCTCCACCCTCTCCACCCCCTCCACCCTCTCCAGCCCCTCCAGGCCCTCCACCCTCTCCAGCCCCTCCAGCACCTCCTGCCTCTCCAGTCACTCTGGCGGCCATGCTTGAGAATCGTAAGTAAATCATATGCAACGTTAATGAAATGTTATATACAAGGCTATTAATATCTGTATTTTCCCAGTGTAAAATCCACGCTACATGATGCAACATTGGGTACTGTGTGTTTGACAATGCTTTTATGGGGGCTGCACCACTTCCAAAAAATTTTGTATGTAGCACAGTCCTAGTGATACAAAACCAAGAATGTTCTGATACAATTTAGCAATAAACGTAATGTTTTAAGCCAGCATTACCTCCTGCTGTTTATCAGTGATCCCCCATGATGCAATAATATCGCTTTAAGTGGAAGTTCAGTGATAATATATATACTTTTAAGGAAAAAAGAGCAGTATTTATCCATCCCAATTACCTTAATCTGCCCATTCAGCAATCAGCATTGTGTCTGTGTATAAATAAATGCAACGGAAATAATGACTTCCTGTTTGCAGGACCCCTAATAGAGACCGTTATGGTCTTGCCCTTGACCCAGCGCCTGGGTTGATTCAGTTGCTCAGTAGAGATCTGAGCATGTGTAACCCATCCAACAGCCAATCAGTAGAAATCACTGTTACCATAACTAGGTATGCATAATATAAACTAAGAATTTTAGAAATAATGATATCTTATACTGAGCTTTCCTTTTTATGACATACCGCAACATTATAGCATTGCAGTACCATGTATGTGTAAGTAGTTATCAGGTGCAAAATTGCATCTACCGCATGGTGCTTTAGGAAATGTGCTCGAACATCTTCACCACAATTCTCTCAATATCTTCCTCCACAGAACTACAGAGCATGCGGCGGGAGATGCGCCACATGGTGCGGCGCCTGGACCGCCGCCTAGACCGCCGCCTGACCAGACTGGAGAGGAGGGCACCCCAGTAACCCCCTTTTTTTTTGTTTGTTTATTTTTTGTACATAGTTTTTTTTTTTAAATTTCATATATATATATATATAAAAACAGTTCTGAAAAAAAAAATGTTTTTGGGCTTTATTTTTCGATATATCAAATTATTCAGATAGATTCATAATCAATTTTTATTTGAAAAATTACAATACACATATCTATTTAGCTAGCTATATGTCTGGTACTTATAATTGTATATAACTTACCATTAATGCCATTACACACACCACATTGGCCACATTCCCCTATATAGTAGTTTGCACACAACAAGGCAAAGAAGGCGATGGGGGTACTGGGTTACATAATGTCCACTGTGGTTTGCCACCATTGTTGTGGGGCCAGGCAGGCTTGGCCCCACTGGACATACCCCTCACCCCATTGGCTACTCTCCCTCAGAGTATGCATCGTGCAAGGGAAAGCAGGTGAAAGGGTAATGCTTCGTAGGAACAGCACCATTGAGTTACAGCAGGCACACTGCAGTTTGCCACCATTGTTGTGGGGCCAGGCAGGCTTGGCCCCACTGGACATACCCCTCACCCCATTGGCTACTCTCCCTCAGAGTATGCATCGTGCAAGGGAAAGCAGGTGAAAGGGTAATGCTTCGTAGGAACAGCACCATTGAGTTACAACACAGCACACTGCAGTTTGCCACCATTGTTGAAGAGCCAGGCAGGCTTTGCCCCCACTGGACATACCCCTCACCCCCATTGGGCTACTCTCCCACAATATTGCACTGTGCTAGGGAAAGCAGGTGAAAGTGTAAGGCTTCGTGGAACCAGCGCATTCAGTTACAGCAGCCCACTGCAGTTTGCCACCATTGTTGTGGGGCCAGGCAGGCTTGGCCCCACTGGACATACCCCTCACCCCTTGGCTACTCTCCCTCAGAGTATGCTCGTGCAGGGAAAGCAGGTGAAAGGGCAAGCTTCGTAGGAACAGCACCATTGAGTTACAGCCAGGCACACTGCAGTTTTGCCACCATTGTTGAGATCCAGGCAGTTGGCCCCACTGGACATACCCCTCACCCATTGGCTACTCTCCCCTCAAGGTATGCATCGGTGCAAGGGAAAGCAGGTGAAAGGGTAAGTTCGTAGGACAGGCACAGCATTGTGTTACAGCAGCCCACTGCAGTTTGCCACCATTGTTTTGTGGGGCCAGGCAGGCTTGGCCCCATGGACATACCCCTCACCCCCATTGGCTACTCTCGCCTCCCCTCAGAGTATGCATCGTGCTAGGAAAAGAGGTGAAAGGGTAATGCTTCGTAGGAACAGCACCATTGTTTTTCAGCAGGCCCACTGCATTTTGCCACCATTGTTGAAGAGCCAGGCAGCTTGGCCCCACTGGACATACCCCTCACCCCATTGGGCTACTACTCTCCTCAAGTATGCATCGTGCTAGGGAAAGCAGGTGAAAGGGTGAATGCTTCGTAGGAACAGCACCATTGTGTTACATCAGGCCACTGCAGTTTGCCACCGGGCATCTGCTTGTGGTGCGGCCTACCTGGGAGCTTGGCCCGCCTTGCATCGCCCTTTCTGTCGCCCATTGGCATACTCCTCCCTCCGACCGCCACTCCATCAAGTACACACATCCCGTTTGCCAGAAGCAGCGTTGACAAGGGAGAGTAAGGTGCTCTTTATCGTTTAGGCACAGCACATTGATGTGTACAGCGGCCACCTGCAGTTTGCCACACCATTGTTTGTAAGAGCCAGGCACAGGGCTATGGCCTCACTGGACATACCCCTCTCCCATTTGGCTACTCAGCTCCCTCCAGAGTATGTCATCGTGCATAGGGAAAGCAGGTGAAGGTAAGGCCTTTCGTAGGAACACAGCCCATTGGTTAAAGCAGGCACACTGCAGTTTTGCCACCATTTGTTGATGGCCAGGCAGCTTCCCAGCATCGACCCATTGGCCTCTAGTAACGTGCTGGCGTGTGACATGTATCTCGGTGAACACAGCATGATGACCCAGCAGGCACACTGACAGGACATTAGTTGTGCCAGACAGAGTGCCATGGCAAGCTAACCATGCTAGTCCTCGAGTATGAAAGCTCACGGAAACGGTGAGGGTACATCCTTCTAGACAAATTGGTTCGCTAGGCACACTGCTCAAGATTGGAACGAAGAGCTGCCCACACATGAGTACTGCTCTCGGGGCCCAGCGATTGACCCAGAGCTGAAAACATTAGCCACAGAGTAGCGTTTGCGGCTGTATGAGATGGTCCAAGTAGGTGACACCACAAAGTGCCTCATGGAGAGAAACGAAGATCAATATGGAGTACTTGCTCTCGGGCCAGGCGGATTGACCCAGAGCTGAAAACATTAGCCACAGAGTAGCTGTTGCGGCTGTATGAGATGGTTCAGAGTAGGTGACACCACAAAGGTGCCTCATGGAGAGAGAAACGAATATCAAATATGGAGTACTGCTCTCGGGCCAGGCAGGATTGACCCAGACTGAAAACATTATCCACAGAGTAGCTGTTGCGGCTGTATGAGATGGTCAAAGGACAGGAGTAGCAACCCACAAAGTGCCTTCATGAGGAAAGAACGAAGACCAAATATGGAGTAACTGCCCTCGGGCCCAGGCAAGGATATGACCCGAGTATCTTGAAAACCAATTAGCCAAGATAGCTGACTGTTGCGGCTGTATGAGATGGTCAGAGTAGGTGACACCCACAAAGGTGCCTCATGGAGAGAGAACGAAGATCAAATATGGAGTAACTGCTCTGTCCGGCAGGAGGACAACCTCATAGCAGAAAAAATTAACCACAGAAAAAGTAGCTGTTCGAGCTTTGTATATGTCAATACGTTGAAACGTGCTCATAGAGTACACGGTAATGAGCAGCTCTTGGCCAGTGGCGACCAATACGAAAATTAGCCACGGTCTTGTCGCAGTCTATGATTTTTCATCTGATCAGTAAGCACGTCCTGAAATGGCTGCCTAGAAAAGTAGCCATTGCAGCGCTGCAGAGCGAGCCCTAGGTTAATGGGGGAGCGCAGTTGGGGCAAGGAGAGGCCTCCAGTCACGGGCATCAGCATAGGGGTGCTGTATTGAGATGTGATCCCACGCCATCATTCATCTTGATGAATGTAGGCGGTTCCACATTCTCAGTGGAGAGACGGGTCCTCCTCTCCGTTAGCAACACCCCCCCTTCTGCGGCTGAAGGTCCTCTTCCGACAAGACCTGGATGACGGGCCCATGAAAGGACCCTCGATGGCAGTACTGTGCCAACTCGGGCCAGATACACAAGCCTCGCCACCCCGTAGTCATTGATTCCTCAGTCTCTGATGTGGCTACACCGGCCCTGGATCGATGTATGTCGTCTGTGACCTGCGTCGACTGAAGGTTGTTTGCTGGTGAGTTGCCAGGGATGGGCCTGGCAACTGTGGCTGGAAGAACTAGCCTGAATTTGGCCTGGCCGGAGGCCGCCTCCATACTTATGCTGCTCCTCGCGTGTCAGGCACAGGGGGGGACAGTGAAGCCCTGTTGATTCCCCAACATACATGGTGCTGTAAGGCCTGCCAGCACCTGGTAAGCAAACAGAGGCAACGTACAGTGTTTGCTCATAGTGCTGCATTCTCAACCTTCCCTCTGAGATCGGGGTAAACTCCGACACTTTTACCCTTATAGCGTGGATCTATAAGGTTGTGGCCACCCAGTACTTGCTCCTTCTCTTTTGATGTGCCTTAATCCCTGGGGTCCTTGCGAAGTGCCATTGCAGCCATGACAAGAGCCCATGCGCCGCAAACTGCCTGCCGCTAGATGGACCCATGTCCCTGCTAGGTCACTGAGGACGTAGTGTCGGGCTCAACCTCTTCCCCAACCACGAATGCCATGTGGTACTTGGGAGGGTTGAGATGTCCCCCTAGAGGAATGCCCCATTTCCCCTTGGTCCAGGTCACCTAAATCCCCCTCCTCATCATCGGACGGCTGCTCTGCACCGTGATGTTCGGGCTCGGAAAGCATCACGGTGTCGGCGTCCTCCTCTTCCAGTGCCTGCTGCTCGACAGCGAGTGCCCTGTCGAGTATGCCGCGCAGAGTGTGCTCAAGGAGGAACACCAGTGGGATGGTATCCGCAATGGTGGCATCATTGCGGCTTACCATCCTGGTGGCCTCCTCAAATGGCGCGAGCACACGGCAGGCATCTCTAATCAGCAGCCACTGCCTGGGTAACAGCAAACCCAGGTCCCCAGAGCCTGATCTTGCCTCGTACTCGTACAAGTAGTCTATGATGGCTCACCTCTGCTGGAGCAGCCTCAGCAGCATCATAAGACTAGAGTTCCAGCGGGTGGGGGTGTCACAAATCAGGCGGTTCTGCGGCAGACCATTCTGCTGCTGAAACTCGGCCAGACGAGCTGTGGCCGTGTATGACCGCCTGAAGTGACTGGACACCCTCCTAGCCATCCTCAGTACCTCCTGGAGACCAGGGTACTTGGTGAGGAACCGCTGGACGACCAGGTTGAGAACGTGTGCCAGGCAAGGAACATGTGTGACTCTGCCCATGCGAAGGGCAGACAGGATATTGGTGGCATTGTCACACACGACCTTGCCTATTGAGAGGTGGTGTGGGGTCAGCCACCTCTCAACCTGCCCTTGCAGTGCTGCCAGCAACTCGGCCCCGGTGTGGCTCCTATCACCGAGGCACACAAGCTGCAACACTGCATGGCACCGTCTCGCCTGGCACGAAGCATAGGCTCTGGGGGGGCACGGAGCTGTCCGGGAAGAGGGCTCACCGGATGAGGAGGGGGGGGTGGAGACTGGCGTATCACCAATGCGTGGTGGTACCACCATCTCCCCACTTGCGCTCCGTGCCGCGTCTCTGCCGGCTAGCAGAGTGACCCATTGGGCGGTAAATGACACATACCGCCCCTGGCCGTGCTTGCTGGACCACGCGTCCATAGTAATGTGGACACACTTGCCCACACTGTGGTCCAGCGAAGCAGATATATTGCCCTGCAGATGGTCGTGCAGGGCTGGTACTGCCTTCTGGGCAAAGTACCTACGGCCAGGGACCTGCCACTGTGGTGTGCCAATGGCCACAAACTCCCTGAACGCTGCACTGTCTACCAGGCTGAAAGGCTAGCCAGCATGCCACCTCCAGGGTTTTGCTAAGCCGCAGTGAGACGCTGGTCTGGGGTGACTGGGGGACAGTTTTCTTTTTTTGTTTCCTGCCTCCGCTCCAACAACTGGTGAAGGAGACCTGCCTTTTAGCTGACGCTCCAGCAAGCAGTGTCAAAGGCCTCTTAACAACCGCGTGCTGGGCCAACGTGCTCCTCTCTCCCTAAACTTCCACCGAGAAGCAGCTGATGGGGCCGGAGGGGGATGAGGAGGAACGGTGGCTACCTTGCACGAGGTAAGGGACGTGTGGGGTGCCTGCACTTTCCCTGTCCCTTGCTCCCACCGGGCAAGTGGTTGCAGAATCATATGCCTCCTCATAGAGGAGGTGGCCCAATGTTGATGTGGTCTTTCCCACGGCTTAACACGTTTCAGGCACAACTTGCACACTGCAACTGTGCTGTCCACCTGGAGCCAGTGAGAAGAACTCCCCACCCGCTGATCCACACCTCACGACTCGGGCAGAGGTCACCTGCTGCTGGGGCACTGGCACCAGATCTCATTGGTTCCCGACCTCCACGTTGCACCACTAGGTGCACGCCTTCTGCCCCTTCCCTGCCCCAGTCCTGCCCTCTGGGTTCAGGATCGTGCTCATCTCTGAGGGACCTCCCTCAAGGACCCTAATCCTCCTCCTCTCTCCAGAGGGCACCATGGACGCTCGTGATACCTCATCGTCCACTTGCCACCCTCCCTCAATACTAAGGCTGCTGTCACTAACATCAGCAGCACTGGGAACCTCACCTGCCCTGCTTAGTTCTCCATGGCTGGCTCACAACTTCTGCGTGACATCGTCAGCCTCCTGTCCCTGGCACGAGCGCTTCCTCCTCTCGTTCCTCGGGCGACAGAAGATTGTGCATCAGTGCACAGCTCCTCCTCAAGCACACTACCCACACAATAGTGGTGCGAAAAACAGATCCTAGATCCTCCTCCGGATCGCCCTAAAGGTAACGGCCATTGGGCAACAACTCTGATAGAGAGTATCAGGTCCAGCCCACAGTAGGATCCTCAGGTGAGGAAGGAGTGGCACATATTACAGTATTTTGCGCTCGGCTGCTCTGTGCCTGAGAGGTTGGATGAGGAAGGCTGGGTAATCCCTCTACTACCTACTCCCGCCTTCCTTGATCAGATAGGGATAGCCCTAGCCCGGCTACCCCTAAACATATCGGGCACGGTAACCCGCTGCCCTGCGAAGGCGCCAGGTAGCTCCTGCCCAGAGCGCTTCAGTAGGCTCTCCTCTGCCCTCCCTTCTCCACTGCCGAGCAAAGACCCCTTGCCTCCTGGTTCTCCTCTTGCCTCGCATTTCCCTCTCCCAAATTTCTTCAAAAAATATATAATAAAAATATATATATATATATACATAATATAAATCACACCAAACACAAAAACGCGACAAAACAACAACATAGAACAAACACTAACGAGCAAACAATGCAACACAAAGCTGTTTTTTTTTTTTACAGTAAAGCCACAATATGAACAGACACACTGACAGCACAAGCAATCAACCAGCAAAAGCTGCTGAGTTGCTGATAAAGGCAGCACTGGTCACCAGCTACACAACACAACGGACTGACTGACACAGAATCACGAAAGACAACAGAAAAAACAGGACACCTACCTCTAAAAGGTCTAACACAAACATTTGTCAAAGGACTGCTTTAGGGGGTTAGTCCTTAAAAAGGACTTTTGGGTCTCACAGGTATCCTTAAGACTTTGGTCTCAAGATGTGTGAATACGGGTGGTAACAACAGTGCTAAACCTACCAAACTGAAATCCACACCAAGAAATGCTCAAAAAGCTCAAAAACTCTCTCTCCAACTCCTACACTTGTCAGTCTCCACTAACACACTACTCCAACACATTGACAAAAATGTCGCGTGTGAACCCTTTATACCCAGGGGGTTGGCAATAATATTAAGTTAGCTGCCATTGGCTAATTTGGGTCATGTGGCTTGCTCCGCTGGAAAAATAAGCCCAAAATTCGAATTTTACAAGAATGGGAGTTTCCTTCCCCCCCGGGTTTTTTTTTTCCGAAAATTCTCGAATTACGAGAATCCCTCGTAATTTACGAGGATCTTCGCGTTTTCCCGGCCCGGAAGATCGCGATTCTCGTAATTCCGGAGAATACTCGTATTTTTCGAAAATTTTTCTAAAAAAAAAAAATCGCGTTCGGAGTTCGGACTGCGAAATCCGGAAAATCCGGAATAACCCGCCGGTCGCGGACAGTGATAAAATCCGCGTCGGATCCAGTTCGGTCGCGAACTGGCCATCTCTAGTTGGAACTAGCCCTGTTTTGAGTCTTTTTTAAGGGAAAGTGAGCTACCCAATAGAAACTTGACCTGCACTTACAAGGGACACTTATAAAAACAAAACAGCTCAAGCTGCGGTGCAAGCATATTGATTGTGTGTCGTCTATGGTCTAGCCAGCTCCGTGCAATGCATTTTAAAGGGGAATGTTTGCCTATTAAGACCAAACACATATTAAGCAAACTTCACAATAATAGGGTCCTCTGCACCGCCAAAAATTGGTGCCGCCCCTCCAGTAATCCAACCCTTAAATGGATATATGATACAGGAAAACAACAAAAGCGAGGGTACACTCCAAATAAAAACTTTAATTATTGTAGACCACACAACATATTACAAATTTTCGGGGGGATCACCTAGGAGGGGGCAAGTTTTTCCCCCCCCGAAAAAGTTGTGAATGTTGTGTGGTCTACAATACTTAAGTTTTTATTTGGAGTGCTACCCTCGCTTTTTTGCGTTTCCCAAACACATATTAAATCTTCGTGTTTCAGTGCTAAGTACCATTGCAATTATACCAACTGTAACACCTGCCTCATGCTTCTAAAGAAATACTACAACCTTTTGTTGTGTAATATTCTCAGGCCTATGTTTAATAAATCGTATGCTAACATGTGATTGGTTGGTCAAAATTTGCACCCTTTTTAATGGGATAAAAAAACTTTTAATAGCATAGGCCTGTATATTTGTTTGGGTCTTAAAAGGCAAAGGTTGGAATCCTAGTTTATTTTGTTTATGCAACACTTCCCACGCAGCCCTTCCTGCTGTAATTAATTTTATATAACATGTTTGCAACATCCCGCTAACAGTCCCCTTTGAAAAATTGGCATTCCCCCAATAATTCCTAATTAATATATGGACATTTATGGAAAACATTGTGCAGAGCTACAAGTGGTATACCCTTATAGATCATGTGCAATGCTGCAGGTGGAGGAGTAATATAATGTACATCTCTTGTGCGGTGCATTTCTTCCTGTGTAATGCATTTCTAAGCATGCAGGTTTTGAATAAACTTTGCAAATTACAGCCCATACCTGGTGTATTTGTTGTTTAACCTGCAATTTTATTGGTTTATGTTCTGATTCGTTGGCGTGGAAGCCCGTATTCTTATTTCAAGATCTGGAATCCACTAGATACCCAGACTATAGACATCACCCTACAACACTCGCTGCTAGAAAGGGTTAATCAGCTGCACCACCAATTTTGAATATTGATATTTAATATATTCCTACAACATGGGGTTAAGAGGTTGGAGGTGGAAATCACCAGGTGCTGACAATGTAATCAAGGTAAAGTACTGGCAGGTAGGGACATGGCAGCCTTCAGATTTGGGGAACAACAAACCTAAAAGAGCTCATAGAGGTAAGAAAAAGGCCCTGAGTGGAATCTTCCATGCTGAGAAGGATGTTGAGGCAAGTACGTTCTAGACTTAAACTTTGATTTTTTTGGGTTTAGGTTTAAAGAACCAACTGGACAAATTTCCTCCTTCTTTATTCGAGCCCTGGGCCATACAGTACGTTCACCCATACCCCTGCATACACATAAAATCAGTATGTGTATGGTTTTTTTTGCAGAAGGCAACTAACATACCCCTCAAGTGTACTGGTTTTTGCCAGTCTATACCTTTCGTCTGTCACCCCCAGATGACACGATATTTCCTTAGAAAAAAGGGGGATTGGTCACAGTCACATTGGCCCCACCCAGGCCATTGGGCACAATGGTACAGTAAATTACCTCTACAAAAATATTTTCTAGACATTTATTTTAAAATACGTATAATTTTTGGCTTTGCACAGCTTAATACATTCCTTTTGTATTTTACCCACACATTTTATTTTCATGCGTTTAGCTAAAGTTTCATTTCTTGCTGTTCTCACAGATTTTCTCAGTAAACATAAGCTTCTATGCTCCCTTTTACCCTCAATGGCCCTCCCCAAACTGTACCAAGCTGGCACATTTCTATTTTCTATGGATGTTTCTTTATCTTGTATGTAAACATTCCTGTCTGTTATGTCCTGTTTCAACACCTTATCTTTCTCTTTAGGCTCACGCAAAGTTGACTTACTATTTACTGTGGTTACTATAACACAAATAAATTGAGTTGAAAATCTGCTCAATCTGATGTGAGATTGTTCTGTCCCATTGCATAAACAAAATAATTTAACTGTTTAGTTAGCCAATTATTTAAAGGAACACTAACCCCAAAAAATACCTAGTGCCATTAGTTTGTATATTCACAGGGAGGTGAGAACGCTTATTATTGTCTCACCTCCCTGTTGAATAACATTACCTCGGGGGACCTGAAACTTACCTTACCAACCCGCCGCTCCCACTCGCAGCGCTCTGTCCCGCACAGCCGCACCATCTTAGGCGATGCGCGCCAATACAAAAGATAGACGCGCTATGGGAGAGAACAGCGTTTCAGGAATAATCCGTCTTGCTCTGAGGGAGTGGAGCCGAAGGTAAGTTCCAGGCCCCCGAGCGTGATATTTTCACAGGGAGGGAGAATAAGCAGCATTCTCACCTCCCTGTGAATAATACAAACAAAATGGCACATAGTTGTTTTTTGGGGTTTAGGAGAGTTTACAGTCCCCCCTTAAGTACTAGGGATTTGTGCTAATCTATCAGTAATAAATTCTCATTTAACTATCTTCCTGTAAAATTGAACTTAACTGTTTAACAGTCCGGTCTGTTTAAGCAGAAAGTAATTGCCAAGTGTAATACCGTATATGGCCTAATATTATGCTCATGAAAACCCAATAGTAACCTTGTCTTGTACTACCACCTTTCCTTTCCAACTGTGTGTATGATAAATAAACTATGTGCATCTTTAGATCTTACAAGTATTTAGGTAAATTCTAGACATATCTGAAATAAAGAGCTACAGTGTGGAAATAAAGATCTTCTGAACTGACCTTTTTTGTACTGGATGATAAAAAATGTTCTTCGGCAATCTGTAGACCCGACACTTTCAAAAATTTTCTCTATGACAACCATTTAAAACTGACAAATGAATAAGTTCCTAGGTTAAATAGATTCTGCTCTTTCTGGCCATCGGATCAGATTGAAGGAGATGTGAATTCTTTCTCTGGTTCCATTTTTTTTAAAAAGAATTTGTCAGCTAAACATGTTTTGTTACCCACCCAAAGATTGTAACCAAAGATTTGTTAACGGACCACTCCAACCCACATAGAACATTTTTAGAAAGAATGGCCATTTTAAATATGTTGATATATCATACTTGTCCTATGAATTCATTACTGTTATGCCTGCTATGCTCTGGATGCATCATGGAAACGGAGCAATTTAGAACCCTGTAACTGATTCTGTACTGGCCTGAGCATGCTCAGAATAGGCAAAGGACAGAGATAACATCCATAACGCCACAGTTGCTAACATTGATACTCATGAACCAGGAACAGGAGCAACAGGATATTGTGCCAGGATTTTATGTTAGACTTATATAGTCGGTTCAAACTATTATCCAATTTAGGGTTTTTGGGGGGGGATTTACCTTTTATGTAAGTTTTTATTGCCCTTTAAGTCCATTTAACAGTTTTGCTATACGGTCTGTTTTTCTAATCCTTTGTTTTAGGAAGTACTCAAAAAAGAACAATTGCCTGTATGATTTTAATTATCAATTTTTTTAGGGTATGTCAAAAGAAGTCTATTTAAGCTAAACATCTCCTTTCCTCCTTAAATTTAAGGGTTGGGTGAGGACCATGTTGTGGATTTCCTGTAAACTACAGAAGACCATATAGAATTACAGTCCTGGCTTAGAAGAATGTACTAATCTTTTCTAGGTAGACCGCTCCTCCTGGAACTAACTTTCCTCTCCCCATATCGGCTATTTGTAGATATAACACATATTAATTGTGGTCAAAGTTGGAAATGAAACTAGTGATGCATTCCTATTTACCTGATAGGCTCCTAAAGGAATGCATTAGATCTCATTTCATGTTGTTTGTGTTATTAGTGCCCACAGCTCTGACAATGAAATAGTGACATTTTAAGCTTGTAAAGTTGATTCATAACAATTTATTGATTGTAGGTTCGTACAATTGTGTTTTCATTATCCTCCCCAACTCCCTTGCTGACATGCCACTTCCTTTAGAGTCATTTTTTTTTTCTGCTATAAAGCAACTAAAATGAAAATTTTCTTAATTTAATCAACTGCTCCTAATGTTTTCCACAATATTTACTAAAGGTCACTAGAGATTAACAGTGCTATATCATCAAAATGGCCTACCACTAAAAGAATAAAATGCCCGTTTTCCGTTGAATAAAAGTTCCTTTGTATTTGACAGGCCTGGTATAAAAAAACGTTGTCTTACATAGTTATATCAGGAGGATAATCTCCTGTTTTTTGTTAATGTGTGATTTATAATTATTCCATTTTTTAATGCACTTTTTCCAAGACATTACAAAACTAGTCATTCAAGGGCATCTGTTACTGAAAAAGGTATTGTTAATAAATTGACCATAACTGGAAACTAATCAGGGAGATGTAATAAAAGAGTTTCTTATAGTTAAAAATGTGCTAATTTTGCCCAGCTAATCCGATGTTAGCTTCAAATGGTCCATAACTGTGATTGGTTGGGGCAAAATTAGCACCATTTTTAGGGATAAGAACTTTTTATAACATCTCCCTGTATAATTCTTCCCCAACCACCACTGTATAATTTTTTTTGTTGATCTGGCCCCCTATTTCTTTAGATATCCAATCTAACTCTTATATTTTCAGCTGTTCTAATCAAGTTTTTTGCTCTCAATAACTATTCTTTGGTGAGAATTTACTGTAGCTGGAATGGTGATAGTTGGAATGCTGTATGATTTGGGTGCAGACTAGACATGGTTTTTGTGGGAAAAAGGTCAGGTCAGATAGCAGTGGGAGTGGTTAAAAGGGAGGGTGGGGAAACTTCTCCTAACCCATGTTGTGCTGGATTGAATCAATGCAGAACACACACAAACTTAGAGTGCTATTTACAGGTAATTCAATTATAGATTAAGATGAGGCCCTTTAAGTGCCCTTTCAGATGAATTACATTGGAGTAATTTTTTTTTTTTAATTTTTTTAAGAAGGTTTTTGCAAGGAGTGAAAACCGCCCCCAGATAACCTGATATTACTTTGGATACATGGGGGTTTTCAATCATAAGGTGATACTGTAGCTCCCTTACTGAATCACCCCTTTGTGTGTAATGAGGTTGTTTTTAAATCTTATATAGTCCACAAAGAACTGCCTAATAACCCCAAAGCCACAATTTGGTACAACATCTTTTAACTACTTAATTGCTTATTACAAATCAATTGTTTATGGGTTTTGTTTTTTTGCACCGAGCGACACCCCCAGATGCTTCGTGGATGACACTTTTGGTGGTGGCATTACCGTTCTGATGATGTCACTTCCGTTTTTGGTGTTGGCCGAGTTTTTTCGCAGGCAGGGTGTTCGTTGATGCCCTTTTGGTTTTTTGAGGCATGCTGCTTGTGAATGAAGCAGTTGCCTCTTGTGAAAGGGTCCCACAAAAAAGGGATCTTGGTAAGCAGGTGAGTATATGTGATATCTATTATATATATATATATATATGTATATAAAACAAGTGGCAAAAGGCATTGCTCTTGCAAGCTTGTCTAACTTCGTCTTTGTATTGCTTATTCTACAGCCTTTTATCTGATAATCTGGAAAGAATTTGAGGAGAATGCTAGTGGATTGCATTGGAATCTCCAGAGACTTTAAGAAAGCCTAACTTTTTTCCTCTTCTAGGGAGAAGTCATAAAGAACTCGATGTGCAAAGGTTTTTTTTGGGGGAGGGGTGGAAGAGGTATAAGAACAAATTTAGAAGATTCAAATATGAGATGTTTATTCATCACTGGAAGGAAGATATTTAAAGAGGAGGAACATATTGGAATCATCATTTGATTGTTTCTAACATTGAGCCCCTTGAATTGGCTGTAGGATACTCTTTCTCTCACTAAAAAATCAGAAAAAAGCTCCGGTCCCTTCAGCGGCAGACATCCATAAACTTCCTAAATGAGATTATATCCAGCAGATTGGAGTAAAGCTAAAAGAAGTTTACAGTGCTAGGATTTTTTTTTTTCTTAAACTGCCCTATTGAGAAGTTCATTTGTTTGGCTGACTTGGTAAGCTCCCCTCATTTCGATTTGATCTTTTAAATCAATTCAGTGTATTTAAGCATTGACTTGGTACTTATGTAATGAAACAAAATATTTGAATTGCTGATTTTCATGACCAATGAGATTTTTTTGTTTCATTTCCCTCCAGCCAGAGAGGACTGGATGGAAACCCTCTGACCCTTTTCAGTTATTACTGAGATTTTCATTTTTTTAATACTTTGTTAAACGATTCTTTTATACTGTTCAGATATACAATACTTGTGCTGCAATTGCAGATGTTTACAGTACTGGGTCTATGTACATCGTCTTCTCATTGTATTGTTTTTTCCCTTAAGGCCTTTAACAAAAGGAAAACCACCATCCAACAATTGTTTTTCCATCAAGCATTTCCTTAAAATGCCAAATAAAGTTGCCAATCTATCAATTGGATTGGGGTCTGAACCAGGACATTACTGTGTTACCAAGCCTTAGTTGATATCAGGTAAGGTAACCACTTATGCTCATGGAAGATTAGTGTCCCATGCCTCTTTTTAATATTCCCTTTGCTTGTTTTGATCGTTTGTAGCTCTTATCCATTTGTTTTTCTACGTTGCGTGCATTTCCCCCCACATTACATTCTCTTTGCTGAAAAGTCCTTGGTTTTTTTATGGTTTCCAAATGATAGAGTGTAGGCCATGCAAGGCAATATATAAACCATGGATAAGGACTAGTAAACTTACATTAGTCATTCTTGTAATGCATCCGATCTCAACAAACACAGTTTTCATATGTTTCAGTGTAAAGTAGGCCGGCGCCAACAAACCAAGAGAATATCATAAAAGGAAACTGGCAATCAATAATGTCATTAAAATTCTTACTTATATTTGTGTTAATTTTAACTAATTTTACAGATCTCTGGCTCAGTTGTGTAGGACGTCTGTGAAAAAATGTACCCAAAATCCTTAGACCCAGAAGCCTGTGATTATTAATGCCTTTTTGTGTGTTAAACTCTGCAATGCATCTGTAAGTATCTTCTCCGATCTGCTTCACAAGCCATATTTGATGATACTGAAGCTCAAGCCTGTCCTTTTGTCTAATCCTGTATTTATTAATCAGATCATCGCTAAGCTTTTATAAAATTGAACTGCTGTTCCATTGTGAATATGTCATCATATTTATTCAGTTGTTACTCTACTAAATGATTCATATGAATGTGGACTGCATGCATGTTGAAATTTTGATATAATTTTAGAATTACTAAAAGCTCTGATGGTGATTTTTGAACTTATTATATCCTGTGATTCAGTAGAGTAAGGGTTATTAACTGTTAACAAGGTTATTAAGCTTCATAGGTCTATTCTAATTCTAATAAAAATCATCAATAAGTCCTTAGGATTTCTGTAGCTTAACACACTCAATACACCTGCATTAATGAGTTTTTTCTTTTTTCTTAACACACTGTGGCAAATTAATTGAAGTCTCTACATTGGGTATGGCATATGTATTCAAAGAAATGGCAACGTTTAGCAAGTGCAAACACTACTATTAACACATCCATCAATTCTATACTAGAAATAATAGTCATAATCTTTAAGTATGAGAGCCGCATAAAATAAAACAAGCATTAAAAAAAAACAACCCTATATTACCATACGCACAGGTACATATACTTATATGAAGTGGGCCTGGAGAAATTATGATAAACCATGAAACATATTTAAGAAGGTATGTTCGGAAAAAATTGTACTGTATTAGCCACAGAGTAGCTGTTGCGGCTGTATGAGATGGTCAGAGTAGGTGACACCACACAGCACACAGCAGGCATCGCTAATCAGCAGCCACTGCCACAGCAAACCCAGGTCCCCAGAGCCTAATCTTGCCTCGTACCCGTACAAGTAGTCTATGATGGCTTACCTCTGCTGGAGCAGCCTCAGCAGCATCATAAGACTAGAGTTCCAGCGGGTGGGGGTGTCACAAATCAGGCGGTTCTGCGGCAGACCATTCTGCTGCTGGAACTCGCCCAGATGAGCTGTGTCCGTGTATGACCCCCTGAAGTGACTGGACACCCTCCTAGCCATCCTCAGTACCTCCTGGATTCCAGGGTACTTGGTGAGGAACCGCTGGACGACCAGGTTGAGTACGTGTGCCAGGCAAGGAACATGTGTGACTCTACCCAAACGAAGGGCAGACAGGATGTTGGTGGCATTGTCACACACGACCTTGCCAATTGAGAGGTGGTGTGGGGTCAGCCACCTCTCAACCTGTCCTTGCAGTGCTGCCAGCAACTCTGCCCCGGTGTGGCTCCTATCACTGAGGCACACAAGCTGCAACACTGCATGGTACCGTCTCGCCTGGCACGAAGCATAGGCTCTGGGGGGGCACGGAGCTGTCCGGGAAGAGGGCTCACCGGATGAGGGGGGGGCTGGAGACTGGCGTATCACCAATGCGTGGTGGTACCACCATCTCCCCACTTGCGCTCCGTGCCGCTTCTCTGCTGGCTAGCAGAGTGACCCATTGGGCGGTAAATGACACATACCGCCCCTGGCAGTGCTTGCTGGACCACGCGTCCATAGTAATGTGGACACGCTTGCCCACACTGTGGTCCAGCGGAGCAGATATATTGCTCTGCAGATGGTCGTGCAGGGCTGGTAATGCCTTCTGGGCAAAATACCTACGGCCAGGGACCTGCCACTGTGGTGTGCCAATGGCCACAAACTCCCTGAATGCTGCACTGTTTACCAGGCTGAAAGGTAGCAGATGCACCGCCAGGAGTTTAGCTAAGCCGTCAGTGAGATGCTGGGCTTGGGGATAACTGGGGGACAGTTTCTGCCTCCGCTCCAACAATTGGGGAAGAGAGACCTGCCTATCCTCCTCCTCTATCACAGAGGGCACCCATGGACGATCGGTGACCTCATCGTCCACTTCCACCTCCTCAATACTAGAGGCTGTGTCACTAACAGCAGCAGCATCTGGAACCTCAGCCCTGCATTAGTTCCCTGGCTGCTCACAGACTGCTGCGTGACATCGTCAGCCTCCTGTGCACTGAGCACATTCCTCCGCCTCGGGCGACAGGAAAGATTGTGCATCAGTGCACAGCTCCTCCTCAAGCACACTATCCCCACACATAGTGTGCGAAAACAGATCCTGAGACTCCTCCTCCGGATCCCCAAAGGTATGGGCCATGTGGGCAACAAACTCCTGATAGAGAGGATCAGGGTCCATGCCCACAGTAGGAGCCTCAGGTGAGGAAGGAGCAGGCACAGTTATCTACAGTGGCAGCTCGGCTGCTCTGTGCCTGTGAGGAGGTGGATGAGGAAGGCTGGGTAATCCACTCTACTACCCGCCTTCCTTGATCAGAAGGGATAGCCCTAGCCCGGCTACCCCTAAAAATATCGGGCACGGTAACCCGGCTGCCCTGCGAAGGGCCAGGTAGCTCCTGCCCAGAGGCTTCAGTAGGCTCTCCTCTCCCTCCACGTGCAGAAGCAACCCTGCTCCTGGCTCTTCCTCTCATTTCCCTCTCCCAAATTTTTACAAAAAAAATAAATAAATAATAAAAAATATATATATATATATATATATATATATACACACAAACACAAAAGACAAAGCGACAAAACAACACAGATAGAGGACAAAAAACACAGTAACACAGAAGCAAACAAATAAACACAAAGCTTTTTTTTTTTTTTACAGTAAAAGCACAAATATGACAGACACAACTGACAGCAAACAGCAAATCAGACAGCAAAAGCTGCTGATTGCTGATAAAGGCAGCACTGTCAGCTACACAAACACACGGATGCTGACACAGATACAGAAAGACGGAAAAAACAGGACACCTAGACCTCTAAAAGGTCTAACACAAACATTTTTCAAAGGAGTTATATGGGGGTTAGTCCTTAAAAGGACTTTTGGGTCTCACAAGGGTAGTCCGACTCTTGGGTCTCAAGATGTGTGAATACAGGGGTGGTTAACAACAAGTGTTAAACTACAACACTGAAATCCACACACAGAAAGGTCAAAAAGCACAAAAAACTCTCTCCAACTCCTACACTGTCAGTTCTCCACTAAACACACTCCAACACATTGACAAAATGGCGCCTGTGAAGCTGCCTTTTATACCCAGGGGGTTGGCAATAATAAAGTTAGCTGCCATTGGATAATTTTTTGCAAAATAATTCCCAAAATGCAAAAAATTCGTGAATTTACGAGGATTTCTCGTATTTTCCCGTATTTTCGAAAATGCGAGAAATCCTCGTAATTTCGAAAATTTTCGAAAATGGGCAATATCCGCCGTTCGCGAACGAGATAAATCCGCCGCGGATCTGGGTTTGGATCTGCGAACCGGCCATCACTACTTACTATATAAGGTCAGAACTTACAGTTGTTTTAACTTATGCATAAAAAGAACATTTCTATAATAAATTAGTTGCGTTACTGTGCGATTCGCTTCTAGAAAGCAACAAAGCACAGCAAATCCCTTCTTAAGAGTCGTGCAAACCTATATTAAATAGGTGAGCATGACTCTAAAAAGGTATTTTTTTGCCCAAATGAGACTGTATGTGTCATCATAGCGACCTTTCAGATCCAGCGTTCTGTGCTATGGTAAAATCACACC
Organism: Hymenochirus boettgeri; assembly: GCA_019447015.1. Classification (NCBI taxonomy): domain Eukaryota; kingdom Metazoa; phylum Chordata; class Amphibia; order Anura; family Pipidae; genus Hymenochirus; species Hymenochirus boettgeri. The sequence continues at coordinate 134,405,520 of CM033473.1, forward strand.
ACTTCCCTTACCATAGTAAGGCAGTTCTGTCATGTGATCACTGCTTGAATTAAATGGTAATATTTCATTTTCATCTGTTGTTGTGTCTGGGGGGAATTTGAAAAACATTTTTTAGGTGCTCCAAAAACACAGTCAGAACAGAAAGCAGCTTACCACAGGATTTGGCGAATGCTGCAGGCTGAATAAGCACAGAAAATAAGAGACAAAGCTAATTCCTCTGCAGAATCATATAGCTGAATCAATTTGCCATACAATGACAGAAGAAAAAGCATTGCTTTCATAGAAAGGATACATAGTGGTGCCAGGGAGAGGGTTTTGGATATGCAAATGAGATGGGTGATGGCCGGTTCTTTACTGCTTGCCTGAAACTTCAAGAGCTGAAAATGAAAGGGTTTAAGAGAACAGAAAAACACAGATTTAATATTGGCGGCAATTAATCCTTATTGCTGCGTGCTTAGTTGAAAAATGCAAAAAGAGGTGCAAATGTTTGCTCATACTATTAATTTGCCACAGCCAATCAGAACTAACTTTTTACTGGGCTACTGCAGTAAAACATCTGATTGGTTGATATAGATTAATAGCACAAATGAACATTTGCATCTCTTATTGGATCAGCCCCTTAAATCTTCTAGTAGTGCTAATTTTATATTAAATGGGTTTATCACAAATATGAATTTTCTTGTTCTTTTCAGGCAAGATGAGTTGGGGGATCTTATCTTCCATTACGCATTTATTGTGTCCCTTTAGCAGATTACTTTCTACTATGATGCATGATCAACTTAAGACATCACATAATAACATAAGCAAAACGAATCACTCTTAAATAATAAACTGTCCCAAAAAGCTAAAAAAAGAAAATAGACAAACTGTTGGACTCCCAAGACGTATATTCCTATATTTAATATGGTAATTTATGTATTTCACTCATACACTTGTTTCGGGGGAAAACGAAAGAATAAAAGCTTCTAAAATGTAAAATAATAGACTTTGTTAGTTTTAGCTGGTGTGTAGTATTAGTTAGGAAGTACATCTTGCTGTGATTGATAATGCAATTAGCTTGTTATATCTTTGCTGCAAACAGTTTTCAAGCAAATTGTATCTCTCTTCCAGATGTCTACCTGCTATTAATAGTTAACAAACACAAAAGAAACAGAATAAAACAGATGGAATCCCACTGCCTATATTAACAGTGGGTATAAGGCCCAGAAGGATTATTTGTTTTTGCAGTGTTTGCATTGATTATATTACTTTACCAAAGTTTATTGCTGAAGTAATTGTTCTATTTACGTAAAGGCATTTTTTCATTCAAAGCCTACCTAGAATTCTAATGCATGTTGGCAACACAGACAGTTTAAGGGGCATATTTATAAAGTTCGTTACATTTTTCACCTCCATTATCGCTGCCTTTTCACCAAATTTGGACTTTTCACCATTGATAAAGCAGTGATAACCAGTGGCAAAAAGTAATTACCGCTAATTTTCACCATACATTGCTGCAGTAACTGCTCGAGCACATTTAAAAAAGTGTTTTATTGCGTTAAGTTCAGCCATTCGAATTCGCCAAGTCTGAGGTGACAAAAACGCCTGCCAATTAAAATGAACATTTTCAGTAGTAAAATTATTTTGCTTTCAGTTTTCTTGCCACACTAGATCCAATATAAAGTGACACGCACCACTCTACTTTTATTATAATGTATGAACAAAAAAACATTTTTAGCATGTAGCTGCAATATACCATAATGTGAGGTAAAACCTCACCAGGAAAATTCACCAGGGTGAGTTTAACAATATTTATCAGTGGCTTAACTACTGCCCCCGCCACCCACCTGGGGAGGGGAAGGGGCAGACGGTAGCAGGGCTCGCCACAAGCCCACAACCTCTGCAGTGATCATCTGCTTTTAAACAGCTGATTGTACGTATGAAGGAAACATACTCACGATTAGCTTTTTAAAAGTCCGGACCTGAAATTTCGGAAGTTCAGGTCCAGTCTTTTAAACAGCTGATCGCGCGTATACGTTTCCTATGTCAGTGTTACTGTATTTACCACCGTATGCCCTGATCTGGTAATAGGAAATGCTCTGGTCTAATTCGCTGTGTTAGCCTGACTTTTTTGCTAAATTTTCAGCATTATTAGCAATACAATTTACTGCACAATTTTTGCCTTTGATGAAAATGCCCCGTTTTTTAAATATAGTCAAAATAAAAAGTTGAAAAAAAATTGTGGCAAAGTTGGTAAAAAAAAATGGCGAGCAATGTACTTCCGAAAATAAAGAAACACTGTAGTTTTTTTTTATCTTGATAAATCTTAAGGCAAGCAGCCTTATCAAAATAATAAATCTCTCTCTGTTCTACTGCTCTTCTACCATCTTTAACAAAGACACAATGAAAGCAATATTCCTTGATAAATTGCCTAAGCTACCAAACTTTTAGAAACTATTCATATGTTAATAGTATTATCATTATTTTACTTGGAGACTAAAAACCATTTAAAACATGATGTAATGTTCTTATTAACGTATGTATTGTTTTAATCCTTTTCTCTAAAAGTTCTATATCTCATGCAAGTGTACATAGGACTATTTATTTAGGCTTCATTCACACTGTAGGGAATTTTGGTGCGATTACCTGTAGAAACATTGCAACAAAACGCTCTTCTCATTGGCGTGAATGGCACTTCGTGAGTAAACGTTAGTCTTACATAGTAACATACTTCAGTGCATATGTAGAACAACACAAATATATTATTTCACATTAGACATTATCTGAAAGATGCAAAGTCAATAAACATATGTTGCAAAATGTATCGGTAGACACAATCAATGCCCACTCCCCAAATAATGTATAACTATGTGGAAAACACATTAAAGAGTTACATGTCTTAAAGGAGAACTACAGTGTGTATAAACTTTTCAAAAAACAGTTAAAATGAAAAAAACCTGTGGCAGGGAGGTAGGATTGGTACTTTGTACCTCCCTATTTCATTTCTATGAGAAGTGGCAGAACAAAGAAGATTGCTTCTGACAGGCTTCCTTATTGCTTCAACACTATCCTAATGGGACACAAAAGTAAAAAAAAAAGACTTGCCTTTATCCTTTTCTATATTTTTAGTGCTGTCAGAAGTTTGATCTCTTTTTGCTCTCAGTGCTCCCTGTCACTAGATCTCCACATGTACTGTTCAGCTCACAGACATCCCACCCTGCACTTTCAGGCTTCTGGGCAGGGTGGGAAAGGGGGTGGAGAGAGGTGGGCGTGATGTCATGTGGGGGCAGGGCATGATGTCACACAGGGTGGAGCTAGTCTTCTATGTGTGTGGGGAGGTGGGGTTAGGGGCATTCCGGGGGCATGGCTCTCAAAAAGGGGCATGACTGGAGTCACCTCTCAGTCATGGGAGTCTGTGGTGGTCTTGTGGAAGACCACCCCCAGAGTGAAAAACAATACGGGAGAGGTGAGATACCTGAGCTCACTCCTACTTATTATGCATGTCTCCACTCTATGAATCCGCTCCCTCCCAAAACTAAGGGACAGAAAGTGTGGAGCATATGCAGTGAAGATGAATAGCATTCACACAGTGATTTTGTGTTATAGTGAAAGTGAAACTGCTTTGCTATGGGAAGGTAAGCAGCACTGGGAGCTGTAATCACTGCTTGAATCAAGTAAGATTTCCTTCTTGCTGTAGGAGTTGGAAGGTGTGAAGGGGGGACTTTGTATTTAATTTCTTTAGGTACACTGCTACATTGGGACTTAAATAACACAGACAGCAGCTAACTGCAGGATTGGGTGTTATCAGCACAGAAAGAGCACAGATCAACAGATAATGCTAATTACCTTTCCTGATCTTAATGCTGAATCAATTAGCCATGCAGTTATAGAGAAATAAGCTTTACTTTTATAGAATGGATAGTGTCTAAATGTAGTGTGCCAGAGGGAGGGGCTGGGTGATTAACAGTTCCTTACTGACTAGCTGTGCCCCGCCCTCTTTAAAAAGTAAAACTCCCAGAGCTAAAAAACAAGGCATAGGAAGGTCAGAGAAGAAAAATAAAAAGCAGATTAAAGATTTGTGATAATTAATTTTAATATCACAAATAAGTTGGAAAATATTTGGCACAGTTTACATGTCCTTTAAATACAGGTATGTGCTGTAGCTCCTCAACAAAACAAAAAATAATAAATAAAATAACATAAACAGTGAGGTCATGATATTACAGGAAAGGAACAACCACATGGACTAGAACATAAACTGTAGACATCAACCAAGCAGATTAACTGCAAACTTTTTATTTACAGTACAACATGTTTCATGTTACACATAAAAAGGTATAACACAGAAAATACAAATAACCCTATAGTGACTAAATAACATACATGCTCATCAATAAAAATTAATTACTTCTCATTTAATTCCCCTATACCTGCTAAAATAGGCCTCCATTATGTTCTTGTGGACTTAAGGGAACATTCCACTATCAGGAAGGCCACCTCCTTAAGTGTAATCACCCTCTTTTCCTGTGGATTATTGATTAAATGTAAAAGTTGTATGTATGTATGTATATGTTTATTTATATAGCGCCACTTGGGGATGCAGCGCTGTACAATATAAGAATACAAAAAAATGGACAAAGGAAACAATAAATGAAGACATAAATATATACATCATGAAATATACAAGTGCTTAACATGTAACATGAGGAAAGAGGTCCCTGCCCCGTAGAGCTTACAATCTAATTAGGTGGGTAACATATAGATAAATAAGAAAGGGTAGAAGTGCCATAGTAATAACTGGTGCAGTGTCAACAGTCCTATGTTGTGCTGTGCTCAGAGATACAGGATGAGAGGTTAGATTTAAACTTGTTTATTGAGGTTTCTCTGTGATAAGCGGAGGGTACGGCCAAGGACATACGGGGACTCAAGAGAAGAAATATATAGTTAGGAGAGGGATTTGTGTGGCACAGAGGATATTTAATTTCCCGATTGTTAGAGAAAGAGACAATGTGTGCGGCAGAATTAAGTATGGACTTAAGGGGATAAAGATGGGAAACAGGAAGACCAGAAAGCAGAGGAATCTACGGCAATATTACGGAGAAAAAAGCGTCAGGTTTTACCAACATAATTAAAGGGTATCTATACAGAGCAGCAATTGTAATACGTGCCCTATTACTGTGCTCTTACTAGGATTTTTGGCTGCCTGCCAGTGCACTTTCTGCAACAATTAAGATAATCATCAGAGAAAAGAAGGCAGCAAGGAGGGGGATGTGTAAGCAGAGATGGGTCTATGGTGAGGCTGTGCAGAACTTATAAGTGTCACAGACACTACAAGGAGGCAGTGAGTAAGGGAGGCTGGGGACAATTTGGAGCACTCACCAAACATTAATAATTTAATAACAAAGCAAGCACAGATAAATGTGCCACCATTTTACTTCTCTCAAATTATAGTTTCAGATAATGTAAAGTTGTTTGAGTGAGTATAGTGACCCTTTAATGTGATTCGAAAAGGAGAGAGAAGAATCAATGATAACAAATGTGACGATTAAATAGGGTAAATGGGGGTGTTGTCCTCAGAAATAGAAAAAGGTGGGGTAGGACCAGGTTTAGGTGGGAGAATAATTAGTTGTGTTTCAGTCAGGTTTAGTTTGAGGTATCGGTGCACCATTATTGAGGAGACAACATTAAGAGAGTCGGAGGTAGGAGTAGGTTCTGTTAGAGAGGTAGGATCATAGCCAGGATGCCACTTCATTTTGTATGCCCAATGGGTGAAGATCCCTGCAGGTTTAAAGGGTAGAAATGTATAAATCATTCTATTACCTACTTGTTTAGAGGCCTCCTCTCTGTACACATCATCGGCCCACATAATTATTTTGCCCAATTTGTCTGATGGTTTAATCAGAACATCAGTTCAGCTTTTTAACATCTGATATCGCCTTACATTCATGACTTGATAAATTATAATTCAACATCATCTTACTTGCCATCCTTTCAATTACACGCATGGTATTGAGATAAAAGGTGTTGATGCTGGGAAAATCTGAGAAGGGGGACAGAAAACAGATTTGGCCCTTCTCACTGACTGTCTCCTGTTGAGCATTCTGTTGTGGCAGGAATTGCAGAGTGGCTAGATTTCAATCACTGTCTAAGACTTAGGGGCATATTTATAAACGATCGCTATTTTCGCCATTTCGCTATCGCAGGACATCGCAATGACAAATAGCGCTATTTTTACCTTATTTTTAAAAACGCTGTTTGCAGAAAAGTATCGCTGCGGCCATGTGTGACAATAGTTTTTCCCTTCTTCATTGCGTTAAGTGTGGTATTACTGCAAAAAGATAAATTGCTCTCTAGTGTTATTTCAGAGCTATTTTTGTCATTTTTTTTATTTAAAGCTATTTATAAATAGGTGAAATTTTGCCTTTTTGACTCTTTTCTCCCTTGTTGCATTTTTTGCAGTTTTACCAGAATTTTGGCCAAAGATCATTACTTACTGGAATGTTCCATTAACATGACTATTCCTTACACAGCACTATGGTATGTTCCCATATTAATGGAACTGGTTGGATAGTTAGCTGCAGTTTGCTGAAAATAAGCAATACTATAAAATGTCCTATTAATAAAATAGAGAAAATTCGCCTTTTGAGTTTTACACTATTTATATATTTGGCTGAAAAAAACACCAAATGTGTTAGGCTATTTTTAAATAACAAAAGATAGTTGTTCAGTGAGTATTAACCAATTTAATTTTTAACTTTGAAAAACCACCAGGGAGTATTACCTACTTACCATATGTGCTGAGCTTTTTCAGCATTATTAGTGCTACTTTCTGCTAGATAATTTTCGCTTTTGATGAAAATTTGCCTTTTTAATAACTTTGGTAAATCACAGCTGATTGTGCCGTATCCTATGGGACTGCACGATCGGTTGCGGAAAACTGACGACTGTTGCTACTTTTCAAGCAACCAACAGTATTTTGTCCCAGACAATTGCACACTAATGGCGAACACTTGGCCAGGACAAAAGTAATCCAGTGTGTACCCAGCCGTAGCCTATCATAGTCAATAGGAGTGGTTTGGATCTAGGTTAAAATTTTATGAACACAATGTCCAACATTTCTCTGTATATGATCCTAATGAAAACACATACTCCCCTGCTTTTCTCCATTATTTATCAAAATACACAAGTACTGTGTCCGCAAATATTTCCATTGCAACTACGTGGTTCTTTTCTGCTTCTTTATAAATCTTCTGTGTAGAATAATATTTCATTTAAATGCAAATAGAAACAACCATTTAATTTGATTATAGTATCCAGTCAATAATATTCTTGTGTTCTTATTGCTGTTGCTTAAAAAACGTTATAGAAACCCAAAACATTGCCAAGGGCACGGCCACACTGCAACGCAAACGCAATCACACATAGAATCGCATGCAATTTCATGTGCGATTTTGTTGCGTTTGCGCATGCGTTTTTTCGTTACATATAGAAAAACGCATGCGATTGCAATTTAAAACGCGCAACGCAAATCGCAAGTGCAATCGCATCGCACCCGAAAAAGTGAGTTTTTGGTGCGTTGCCGCAATTCCAATGATCGGAAAAAACAAGAAAATCGCGACAGTGTGGCCTAGCCCTTAATGACAGAAAAACATCAACCGAAATGGTTATGTAATGTAATGAAAGTGTAGACATGGCAGTTCAGTCATTAGCAGTAATCAAGGTTCCATAACGGCTCAGATAAGAAGTGTTTTCTACAACACAAAAAAAGGACATTTCAGCCCAGTGATTTCAATACCTATTTCAATATGCGCAGTAGGTCTGTAGGCTCATTCCATAATGCATACTGTGTAAGATCTATGGAGTTATTCAGATTCACTCTGTGATTATTAGAGCGTTGAGTGGACAGCATAATAATCACTACTTTTTGTTCACCATTTACAGTGAAGCTATTTGTTAGAAATGCTACAGTGGTTACCAGCTGAGGAGTAATAAAAATGATTTATGGTGAGGGTTGAATTACCTGCAATTGAATTTTCTACATATTCTCATTTTCTGTGTCATTTCAGTTTGATTGTAATTAGATTATATAGATCATTAAAATAGTCCTAGGCCGTTTACAGCAGTAAAAGTAATTGCAAACAATCATGCAAAAAGTTAGACCACAGAGGTAAATTAGGTTTAGACCCACAAATCTAAGTATACTATTTCACATATGAACATATAAAGAACATGTTTTAGGAAAAAACAAAGTTATGCATAGATATTTTTTAAAGGACATGTTCATCCCTGAAATGGAAAAAAAAATATATACACAAACAGTCCTCTTCACCAGCACTCCCATGATGCCTGGGTGCAGGTCCATGATTTTCAATGTGAAGACAGCCAAACCACCACAGGTGCACTCTCAGGTTTTGTCAACCACCTACTTGTGAGAACTTTAGATTAATGCATTTCGGCCACTGAATGGGCTGTCTTCAGGCTCCTGAGGACGTCACATTCAGTGGCCAAAGTGCATTAATATAAATTTCACACAAGTAGGTGGTTGGCAAGACCCGAGTACTCTGAGCTTACAAGCAAATGCTCAGAGGAGACAACTAGGGAAATAGCATTCAGTCATTTGTTGTGATGACAACTGTAATATTCATAACTGACAGCTGCTAACTGTGATTTACCTATATACTGACTTGGTTTTTTAATATATTAAAGACGTACGGTGGGCCGTACACTGTGATATTACCAGCCAATCCCTGGTATCTGTGAGGTGTATATTTTAATTAATCCCCACAAATATCAACTCATTTCACCTCTTGTGTACTGTATAATGTATTATTTTACTGTTTTCCAAGCTCAAAATGTACAAAAATGGGAATGTGCTATGCATTACTTGGGATATTTTTGAACTACATTGAGGGAACCTTAACTCAACAAATGTTATTTTATACAATGAGGCAGTCTTTAAAACTCCTAGAAAAAGTTAGTCCATCATGTAGTAGTTAGTAGTAGTTATAGTTAGTTGTCTCCAACTTGGAAAAACAATGCATTCTATTGCTTCTAATAAAATTTAACTGAAAAAGACTAAGCTGGGCAATTCAACAATCTGGCACATACCGTTATACAGAAAGAGATTTAAAACTTTTATGTCGCTGACACACTGCCACACAGTCACACGTTCTGTGCAACAATGCCACCATGCTGCCATCTTGGAGGAACTGGAATAAGGGACCATGTAAATATCACTCGTAAGAATATATATGTATGTGTGAGTGAATATGTGTAGCAGTACACAGCAATTTTGTGTGATGAATGTGTGTGTATAGTAGTGTATTATGTGCGTAACAATTTATATAAGAATGTAGCAATGTATGCATGGGTAAAACTGACCAATCATCACAAATTTACGTCAGATTCCATCGGTATTTGATTGCTGGTTTTGTTGCTGTGTATTGCTGTTTCTGTTGTGTATTGCTATTGCTGTGGAGTATGAACAGATTTTTTTTGGCCACAGAATGTGCATCCTGCCGCATGTATGGTATCTTGGAGCAGCCGCTCCAAGGGACCTATGTATGAGTCAGATGTGAGTGGGTTGCCCATTTGGAATCTAAAGGTGCAGAGTATAAAGGGGAAACTTGCAGCATTGCCGGGCTTGGTAAACCTGGGGGAAATGCAGGTACTGGCAGGGGCCAGTAAACTGGAGGGTGCAAAGTGGGCAGATAAGGTGGTGAAGGATAATAGATTAGTAAAGGTCACCAGGGAAAGTAGGGTACAGAAGGGTAGGGTCGCTTCTTTCCAGCTATTTGATCTCAACAGTTTAGTCATTTTGCTTTAAGATGTGGAGGACGGCGGCTCAGAAGTAGCATTCCCTTGAGCACCCATGGGACTGCCATCTCTTATACAAAAAAGGGAGAACTGGGGGATAGAAAGGATAGGCAGGTGGTAGTGGTCTCTATTATTAGAAAGGTAGATAGGGTAATCTGCTGCCAAGACCCTACATGCTTAAAAGTGTGTTGCCTGCCTGGTGCTAGGTTTTGACATGTGGTGGATTATGTAGACAGATTATTGGGCGGGGCTGGTGCCAAACACAAAGTTAAAGGAGGAGGCGAGGTCATTAAAAATGATTTTCGAGAGTTGGGAGCCAAGTTAAAAGTAAGGACCTCAAGGATAGTATTTTCAGAAATACTACAGCAACCACATGCTACGCTATGGAGGCAACGCGAGCTTAAGAGTATTAATGCGTGGCTAAGAGGGTGGTGTAAAGAGATGGGGTTTGGGATTTTAGATAACTGGGATGATTTTTCTGTTGGCTACAGGCTCTTTAGTAGCGATGGACTGAGATGGGAGAAGATGGCTAGAGGGTTGGAGATTTTAAACAAGGTATGGGGGGAGGGTATGTTGTACTGCACAAGGGTAGATAGAGGGGTTAGGGATCAGGGGGCTAATAAGATAATGGACTAAGGAGATGGGGGAGCATAGAGGATACGGAGTCATGTACGTTCAAGCATGGAAGTAAATTGTATGATAACCTAAAATCTATGTTTACAAATGCAAGAAGTCTGGCTGAATAAACTAGGGAACTAGAACTAATAGCTTTAAAATGAAAGGTATGATTGGAATAGCAGAAACATGGCTAAATTATTCACATGAGTGGACAGTAAATATTGAAGGATACTCCTTATTTAGACATGACAGCATTAATAAGAAATGAGGAGTATGTATGTATGTTGAACAAAAATTGAATCCAAATGTAAAAGATGAGATAGATGGGGGTATTAACGATAAGACAGAAACAATATGGGTGGAGCTGTGTACAGGAAGCAATAAGGTGGGTAAATTAATTGTTGGTGTATATGTTAAGCCGACAAATGCCAGTAAGTATGTGGAAATAAATCTCCATATGCAATTGGTGAAGGCTGCTGGTATGGGGGATTTCAATTACCCTAATAGATTGGAGTAAGGGTACTGCCAGCCCCTCAAAAGGTTTCAAGTTCTTAAATTTTCTATCACAGATGGTGGAAGTTCCTACTAGACAGGATGTGCTGTTCAATCTGGTAATATCTAATACAGTAACCCTGAGCTCATTTTGGAGATAAAGGTAATGGGAAGCTTAGGGAATAGTGGTCATGATATAGTAAAATGTGCACTGGGGTAACGAAAACTTTAGGAAAGCTAGTTTCAGGGGTGTCTCTGGGGTCTGAGAAGATCAGGGGCAATTTTGGGGACTCTATGAGCCCCTTGCCTGCCCAATTAAGTCACACCCACTAGGTACTTGATAGAGATAGACAGAAAGAAAAACAGACAGACAAGCATAGACAAACTGAGAGACACAGCCAGGATGTTATAAAAAGACAATAGAAGTAATAGACAAGGGGTGTAGACAGATACACAAATTACTGACACAGGGGCACATTATTCCATTATACTGGTAGAAAACTGGCATTTTCATTATATACTAGTAGCCATGGGTATTTCATCACACACTGGCAGCCATGGGCATTTCATCACATACTGGCAGCCATGGGAATTTCATCACATACTGGCAGCCATGGGCATTTTATCACATACTGGCATTTTTTTTTTTACACTAAAAGCACAAATAGGACACAGACACAACTGACAGCAAACAGCAGATCAGACAGCAAAAGCTGCTGATTGCTGCTAAAGGCAGCACTGTCAGCTACACAAAACACACAGACACTGACACACAGATACAGAAAGACAAACAAAAAAACAGGACACCTAGACCTCTAAAAGGTCTAACACAAAATTTGTCCAAAGGACTTATAGGGGGTTAGTCCTTAAAAGGACTGTTGGGTCTCACAAAGTTAGTCCTTAAAAGGACTGTTGGGTCTCAAGATGTGTGAATACAGGGGTGGGTAACAACAAGTGCTAAACCACCACACTGAAATCCACACACAGAAAGCTCAAAAAGCTCAAAAATCTCTCTCCAACTCCTACACTGTCAGGTCTCCACTAAACACACTCCAACACACTGACAAAATGTCGCCTGTGAAGCAGCCTTTTATACCCAGGGGGCTGGCAATAATCATGTTAGCTGCCATTGGCTAATTTGGGTCATGTGGCTTGCTCCGTCTTGAAAATAAGCCCCAAAAATTCGAATTTACAAGAATGTCTCGTTTTTCCGAAAATTCTCGTAATTACGAGAATCCTCGTAATTACGAGGATCTTCGCGTTTTCCGGGCCCCGGAAGATCGCGGATTCTCGTAATTACGGAGATACTCGTATTTTCGAAAATTTTCGTAAAAAAAAAAAATCCGCGGTTCGGAAGTTCGGAAGGCGGAAAATCCGGAAAATCCGGAATAATCCGCCGTTCGCGGACGTGATAAATCCGCGGCGGATCCAGGTTCGGGTCCGCGAACTGGCCATCTCTAGTGGGAACTAGCCCTGTGTTTGAGTCTTTAAGGGAAAGGTGGCTACCCCAATAGAATTGACCTGACCACTTTACAAGGGACACTTATAAAAACAAAACAGCTCAGAGCTGCAGGTGCAGCATATTGATGTGAACATGGTCTTAGCACAGCTCTGTGCAATGCATTTTAAAGGGGAATGTTGCCTTTAAGACCCAAACACATATTAAGCAAACTCACAATAGGGTCCTCTGCACTCGTCCAAAAATTGGTGCTCGCTCCTCCAGGTAATCCAACCCTTAAATGGATATATGATACAGGAAACAACAAAAAGCGAGGGTAGCACTCCAAATAAAACTTTAATTATTGTAGACCACACAACATATTACAAAGTTTCGGGGGGATCACCTGAGGAAGGGGGCAAGTTTTCCCCCCGAAAAGTTGTGATATGTTGTGTGGTCTACAATAATTAAAGTTTTATTTGGAGTGCTACCCTCGCTTTTTGCTGTTTCCCAAACACATATTAAATCTTCGTGTTGCAGTGCTAAGTACCATTGCATTAAATACAAACTGTATCAGCCTGCATCATGCTTCTAAAGAAAATACTAACAACCTTTTGTTGTGTAGATATTATCAGGCCTATGTTAATAATATCGTATGCTAACATGTGATTGGTTGGGGCAAAATTTGCACCATTTTTAATGATAAGAACTTTTAATACATAGGCCTGTATATGTGTTTGGGTCTTAAAGGCAAAGGTTGGAATCCTAGTTTATTTTGTTTATGCAACACTTCCCACAGGCAGCCTTCCTGCTGTATTAATTTTATATAACATGTTTGCATCCCTCTAACAGTGCCCCTTTAATTGGCATTCCCTCCAATAATTCCTATTAATATGGACATTTATGGAAATAACATGGTGCAGAGCTACAAGTGGTATACCCTTATAGATCATGGTGCAGTGCTGCAGGTGATTAATGACAGCTCTGTGCGGTGCATTTCTCTGGTGTAATGCATTTCTAAGCATGCAGGTTTTGCAATAAACTTGCAATATTAACAGCCACATACCTGTGTATTTGTATGTTTAACCTGCAATTTATTGTTTATGTATCTGATTCGGTGGCGTGAAAGCCGTATTATTATTTCAGATCTGGATACACTAGATACCCAGACCTATATACATCACACTACAACACTGCTGCTAGGAAAGGGTTAATCAGCTGCACCACCAATTTGAATATTGATGATTTAATATATTCCTACATCATAGGGGTTAAGAGGTGGGAGTGGAAATCACACAGGTGCTGACAATGTAATCAAGGTAAAAGTACTGGCAGGTAAGGGGAAATGGCAGCTTCAGATTTGGGGAACAAACAGAACCTAAAATGAGCTCATAGAGGTAAAGAAAAGGCCCCTGAGTGGAATCTTCCATGCTGAGAAGGATGTGAGGCAAGTACGTTCTAACTTAAACTTTGATTTTTTGGGTTTAGTTTAAAGAACAAACTGGACAAATTTCCTCCTTCTTTATTCTGAGCCTTGCCATACAGTACGTTCACCCATACCCATGCATATCACAGAAAATCAGTAATGTGTATGGTTTTTTTTGCAGAAGGCAACTAACATACCCCTCAAGTGTACTGGTTTGGCCAGTATATACACCTTTCTGTCACCCCCAGAATGCACCACGATATTTCCTTAGAAAGAAAGGGGTGGATTTGGTCACAGCTCAAATGGGCCCCACCCAGGCCATTGGCACAATGTACAGTATTAACTCTAAAAAAAAATATTTTCTAGACATTTATTTTAAAATACTAGTATATGTTGGCTTTGCACAGCTTAATACATTCCATTTTGTATTTTACCACCATTTTATTTTCATGCTTTTAGCTAAAGTTTCATTTCTTGCTGTTCTCACAGATTTCTCAGTAAACAGAAGCTATCTATGCTCCCTGTTTACCTCAATTGCCTCCCCAAATGTACCAATCTGGCCAACAATTTCTATTTCTATGGATGTTTTCTTATCTTGTATGTAAACATTCTGTCTGGTTATGTCCTGTTTCACAACCTTATCTTTCTCTTTAGGCTCAGCAAAGGTTGGACTTACTATGTTACTGTGTTACTATAACACAAATAAATAATGAGTTGAAAATCTGCTACATCTGTATGTGAGATTGTTCTGATCCCAGTTGCCATACAAAAATAATTTACTGTTTAGCCATTATTTAAAGGAACACTAAACCCCAAAAAATAACTAGTTGCCATTAGTTTGTATTATTCACAGGGAGGTGAGAACGCTTATTCTCACCTCCCTGTGAATAACATTACGCTCGGGGGACCTGAAACTTACCTTACCGCCGCTCCACTCGCAGCCGCTCTGTCCCGACAGCGCACCCTATCTTAGGCGCATGCGCGCCAATACAAAAGATAGAGCGCGCTATTGGGAGAGAACAGCTGTTCAGTGAAGAAGCGGCTCTGAGTGGAGTGGAGCGAAGGTAAGTTCCAGGTCCCCCGAGCGTGATATTATTCACAGGGAGGTGAGAATAAGCATTGCATTCTCACCTCCCTGTGAATAATACAAACAAATGGCACATAGTTGTTTTTTGGGGTTTAGGAGAGTTTACAGTCCCTTTAAGTACTAGGGATTTGTGCTAATCTATCAGTATAACATTCTCATTTAACTATCTTCCTGTAAAATTGAACTTAACTGTGTAACAGGCCGGCTGTTTAAGCAGAAAGTAATTGCCAGTGTAATACAGTATATGGCCTAATATGATGCTCATGAAAACCCAATAGTAAACCTTGTATTGTAGCTACACCTTTCCTTTACATGTGTGTATGATAAATAAACTATTCATCTTTAGATCTTACAAGTATTAGGTAAATTCTAGACATATCTGAAATAAAGCTACAGTGTGGAAATAAAGATCTTTACTGACCTAGTTTGTACTGGATGATAAAAATGTTCTTCTGCAATCTGTAGACCTGACACTTCAAAAATTTTCTCTAGGAAAACATTTAAAATCTGACAAATGGAATAAGTTCCTATGTTAAATTATATGCTGCTCTTTCTGGGCCATAGGATCAGATTGAAGGGAGATGTGAATTCTCTGTGTTCCATTTTTTTAAAAAAGAATTTCAGACTAAAACATGTTTTGTTACCACCCAAAGATTGTAACCAAAGATTTGTTAAAGGACAACTCCACCCACATAAGAACATCTTTTAGAAAGAATGGCCATTTTAAAATATGTTGATATATCATACTTTGTCCTATGAATTCATTACTGTATGCCTGCTATGCTTCTGGATGCATCATGGAAACGGAGCAATTTAGAAACCTGCACTGAGTCTGTACTGAGCCTGAGCATGCTCAGAAGAGGCAGACAGGAGATTAACATCCATAACGCACAGTTGCTAACTTGAATAATCATGAACCAGGAACAGGAGCAACAGGATATTGTGCAGGATTTTAGGTTAGACTTATATATTTCAGGTTTCAAACTATTATCATTTAGGGTTTTGGGGGGTGATTTACCTTTATGTAAGTTTTATTGCCCTTTAAGTCATTTAAACAGTTTGCTATACTGTCTTTTTTCTAAATCCTTTGTTAGGAATTACTTCAAAAAACAATTGCTGTATGATTTTAATTATCAATTTTTTTATGGTATGTCAAAAGAAAGTCTATTTAAGCTAAACATCTCCTTTCTCATTAAATTTAAGGGTTGGTGAGACCATGTTGTGGATTTCTGTAAACTACAGAGACAATATAGAATTACATTTCATGGATATAAAGAATGTACTAATCTTTCTAGGGAGACAGCTCCTGGGAACTAACTTTCCTCTCCACCATATCGGCTATTTGTAGATATAACACATATTTAATATGTGTCAAAGTGTGGAAATGAAACTAGTGATGCATTCCATATTTACCTGATAGCTCCTAAAGGAATGCATTAGATCTCATTTCATGTTGTTTGTGTTATTAGGCCCACAGCTCTGACAATGAAATAAGTGACATTTTAGCTTGTAAAGTGGTATTCCATAACTAATTTATTGATTGTAGGTTCGTACAATTGTGTTTTCATTATCTCCCCAAAGTCCTTTTGCTGACATGTCCACTTGCTTGAAGAGTATTTTTTTTTCTGCTATAAAGCAACTAAAATGAAAATGTTTCTGAATTTAATCAACTGCTCTATGTTTTCACAATATTTACTAAAGGTCACTAGAGATTAACATGTGCTATATCATCTAAAATGGACCTACCACATAAAATAATAAAATGCCCGTTGTCCGTTAATAAAAGTTCTTGTATGTGACAGGCCTGTATAAAAACGTTGTCTTACATAGTTATATCAGGAAGGATAATCTCCATGTGTTTTTGTTTAAATGTGTATATTTATTATTCCATTTTTAATGCACTTTTCCAAGACATTACAAAACATAGTACATTAAAGGGCATCTGTACTGAAAATAGGTAATTTTAAATTGACCATAACTGGAAACTATCAGGGAGATGTAATAAAAGTTCTTATAGTTAAAAATGGTGCTAATTTTGCCCCAGCTAATCAGATGTTAGCTTTCAAATGGTACATAACATGTGATTGGTTGGGGCAAAATTAGCACCATTTTTAATGATAAGAACTTTTATAACATCTCCCTGTATAATTCTTCCCAACCACCACTGTATAATTTTTTTGTTGATCTGCCCCCTATTTCTTTAGATATCCAATCTAAAACTTCTTATATTTCAGCTGTCAATCAAGTTTTTTGCTCTCAAGAACTATTCTTTTGTGAGAAGTTTTACTGTAGCTGGAATGGTGATAGTTGGAATGCTGTATGATGTGTGCAGACTAGACAGTTGGTTTGTGGGGAAAAAGTCAGGTCAGATAGAAGTGGGAGTGGTTAAAAGAGGGAGGGGGGGAAACTGCTCCTAAACAAAATGTGTGCTGGATTGAAGTCATGCAGCAACACACACAAATTAGAGTGCTATTTACAGGTATTCAATTATAGATTAAGATGAGGCCCTTTAGTGTCCCTTTAAGATTATTACATTGAGTAATTTTTTTTTTAATGTTTTTTTAAGGTTTTGCAAAAGGAGTGAAAACCCCCAGATAACCTGATATTACTTTGGATCACATGGGGTTTTCAATCATAAGGGTGATACTGTAGCTCCCTTTACTGAATCACCCCTTATGTGTGTAATGAGGTGTTGTTAAAAATCTTATATAGTCCACAAAGCAACTGCCTAATACCCAAAAGCCACAATGTGGTACATCTTTTTACTTAATTGCTTATTACAAAATCATTGTTTTGGGTTTTTTTTGCACCGAGCGACACCCCCAGATGCTTCGGTGGATGACACTTTTGGTGGTGGCATTACTAGTTCTGATGATGTCACTTCCTTTTTTGGGTTTGCTATTTTTTTCGCAGGCAGTGTGTTCGGTGGATGCCCTTTTGGTTTTGAGGCATGCTGCTTGTGAATGAAGCAGTGCCTCTTGTGTAAAGGGTCACAAAAAAGGGATCTTGGTAAGCAGGGTGAGTATATGTGATATATATATATATATATATATATACTTATATAAAAAAAGTGGGAAAGAGGCATTGCTCTTGCAAGCTTTGTAGAACAGTAAGCTTTGTATTGCTATTCTACAGCCTTTTATCTGATAATTCTGGAAAGAAATTTGAGGAGAATGCTAGTGGATGCAGTGGAATCTCCAGAGACTTTAAGAGCCTAACTTTTTCCTCTTCTAGGGAGAAGTCATAAAGAACTCGATTGTGCAGGGTTTTTTTGGGGGAGGGGTGGGAAGAGGTATAAGACAAATTTAGAAGATTCAAAATATGAGATGTTTATTCAGTCAATGGAAGGAGGATATTTAAAGAGGAGGAACATATTGAATCATCATTTGATTGTTCTAACATTGAGCCCCTTGAATTGGCTGTGAGGAATACTCTTTCTCTCACTTCAGAAAAGCTCCGGTCCTCAGCGGCAGACATCCATAAACTTCCCTAAATGAGATTATATCAGCAGATTGGAGTAAAGCTAAAAAGAAGTTTACAGTGCTAGGATTTTTTTTTTTAAATGCCCTATTGAGAGATTCGTTTGGCTGCTTGGTAGCTCCCATCATTTCAGATGTGATCTTTTAAATCAATTCAGTGTATTTAAAGCATTGACTATGGTAATTATGTAATGAAAAAAATATTTGAAATTGCTGATTTTCATGACCGATTTTTTTTTCATTTCCTCCAGGCCAGAGAGGACTGGAGGAAACCCTATGACCCTTTTCAGTTATTACTGAGATTTTCATTTTTTTAAATACTTTGTTAAACGATTCTTTTTATACTGTTCAGATATAAAATCCTTGTGCTGCAATTTACAGATGTTACAGTACTGGGTCTATGTACATCGTCTTCCTCATTGTATTGTTGCCCTTAAGGCCTTTAACAAAAGGAAAACCACCATCCAAACAATTGTTTCCAATCAAGCATTTCCTTAAAATGCCAAATAAAGTTGCAATATATCAATTGGAGTGGGTCTGAAGCCAGGACATTACTGTGTTACCAAGCCTTAGTTGATATCAGGTAAGGTAACCACTTATGCTCATGGTAAGATTAGTGGCCATGCCTCCTTTTTAATTCCATTTGCTTGTTTTGATCGTTGTAGCTCTTAATCCATGTGTTTTCTACTTTGCGTGCATTTCCACACATTACATCTCTTTGCTGAAAAGTCTTGTTTTTTAATGGTTTCCAAATGATAGATGTGTAGGGCCATGCAAGGCAATATATAAACCATGGATAGGAACTAGTAAACTGACATTAGTCAGTCTGTATGCATCCATCTCAACAAACACAGTTTTCATATGTTCAGTGTAAAAGTAGGCCAACAAACCAAGAGAATATCATAAAAAGGAAACTGGCAATCAATAATGTAATTAAAATTCTTACTTATATTTGTGTTAATTTTACTAGATTTTACAGATCTCTGGCTCAGTTGTGTAGGGACGTCTGTGAAAAAAATGTAGCCAAAAATCCTTAA
This sequence comes from Hymenochirus boettgeri, assembly GCA_019447015.1. NCBI lineage: Eukaryota > Metazoa > Chordata > Amphibia > Anura > Pipidae > Hymenochirus > Hymenochirus boettgeri. The sequence continues at coordinate 134,424,892 of CM033473.1, forward strand.
GACCAGAAGCTGTGATTATTATGCCTTTGTGTGTTAAACTCCTGCAATGCATCTGTAAGTATCTCCGATCTGCTTCACAAGCAATATTTGATGATACTGAAGCTCAAGCCTGTCCTTTTGTCTAGATCCTGTAATGTATTAATCATATCATCGCTAAGCTTTTATAAAATTGAACTGCTGTTCACATTGTAAGTATGTCATCATTATTAATTCAGTTGTTACTCTAACTAAATTATTCATAATGAATGTGGACATGCATGCATTTGGAAATTTGATTATAATTTAGAATTAACTAAAAGCTCTGATGGGATTTGAACTTATTATATCCTGATTCAGTAGAGTAAGGGTTATTAACTGTTAACAAGGTTATTAATCATTCATAGGTTATTCTAATAAAAATACATCAAATAAGTCCTTAGGATTTCTTGTAGCTTAACAACAATCAATACACCTTCATTAATGTGTTTTTTCTTAACCACAACTGGCAAATTAATTAGAAGTCTCTAACATTGGGTATGCATATGTATTCAAAGAAATGGCAGTTTAGCAGTGCAAAGCACTATTAACACATCCATCAATTCTATATAGAAATAATAGTATAAATCTTTAAGTAAGCAGCATAAAATAAAACAGCATTAAAAAAAAACATATATTACCAGACTGCACAGGGTACATATAGCTTATATGAAGTGCCTGGAGAAATTATGATAACCATGAAACATATTAAGAAAGGTATGTTCGGAAAAATTGTACATGTAAACGGATTATTGTCCAAAGTAGTGGGTGGTATTGTGTCGGAACTGTAATTTCCATTCTACAACAGAAAAAATGCATACAGACAAAATACTGTGTCTATTATGGTCGGAGATGAATATCTGTACTAGTGTTATGGTAGAGCATTCTGATTAAAAACTTTTTCTTCTAAAATGCCTATTTAAAGGGATTGTTTTTTAAAAAACAAAAACAAATGTATAGTATTTGAGATTGAATAAAGACATACATTAATATAATCCAAGCTACTTAGCAATACGCATACAAAACAGTATGAAGGGCGGCGATTTTTCCTGACTCCAAGTGGCAATTGGAAACTGAGATAATAATCATGGCAATTAGACAATATATATAATATATGAATGTATTTGGTCATGAACCTCCTTCTGTACTTGTTCAATGGTAACCCATTTAGGAATCTTCCCCTTGAAAATACTGCGTTTGCCACTGCCTGGATCAACTCCTACTTTAGGTATCAATACCAGTAACCTGCAACATTCCTTGTTTTCAGAAACTGATCAAGTTTTTTTGTTGCTATCACCATGTCCAATGGAACACCGTTTTTTCACTGTTTTCTCAGTAAAAAAAATGCTTCCGAACTTGAAGATTAAAATTCTTTCCTTCCAGTCTAAAGGGATGTCCCTGTATCCTCTGACATGTTCTATTGGTGAAAAATGCCCCAGATTTATTGTACAGTTATCATATCCCAGAGCAAGCACCATTTCTCTAGGGCACATAATTATAACTTTTTCAATCAGTCATATTCAAGCTCCCCCAGTTCCCTTATTAATTTAGTGTATGTAAATATATTCGTTAAACCCTTAAGTAATCCTTTTCCATCAGTAATATTTCTCAGAACCATTCCTGTCTGTGTGAGTAAAGACCAGAGTAAAGACCACAGTAAATCCCATAAAAATGGGCTGTGAGCCACCATTTTAAAATTCTCCTGCATCACTATCCAGCAAAAATTTGCACCAGAGTTTAATAAACTTGTGCTCTTTGTATCACTTCCCTTTACATTGTGGATTAGTATACACATCTCATAAATCACTCATGGTAAAATATGATTAGGAAATAATAAACTCACAGCACTCTCTAAGGCTGAGGCCACGCTACCACATTTTTCACACGTTTGCGCATGCAACTGCAATTGCGCATGCATGGAAGACACGGGAACGCAAAAATTCCTGCAATTTCTGATGCGCATGCAATGGCGCATACATTTCCATTTTGGTAACGCATGTGATCACCATTTTTTGTGCTAATGCAAGCGTTTCCATAACAGAAAAATCTCATGCACAAACAATCGCATGCGATAACGCACATGATTACATGCGCGCGTTGCAGTGTGGTCTTAGCCTAAGTCACTCACTATGTTGTATGGATGTATGTGTCCATAGGGACTCTCCCTTCACTGCAACCCAAATAAAAAGAAAACTACACTGCACTTCAATGCAGTCAGTACATAAATTGCAACATTTGCTAGTAACTACCTCTTCGCCACGGCAAGGTAAAAATAGCAAACAGTGGTAAATACTAGTCATCACAATTTATAGTTAAAAACAGGATATGGCATTGTCTCTAAATCTAAAGCCCTGCATGCAGCAACACACACATCTGACTAGTGCTACTTACACATATTTATTTATAGATTAAGATGAGGAAAAATGCTTGTGAAGGTTCTCATTCATCCAGGTCATGGTATATCTGTTGTATTCAATTAGATCAACTGGACTTGAAATGTAGTTCTTGAAGACGTTTCGCTAGTCATCCGACTGGCTTTCTCAATTCAGAATGACTTGTACAAGAATCTGTGGCAATTATGTAAAATCCCAATTAGCATATCACAGCGAGGTGTTAAGGGTGTGATTGGATAGTGGCTAAGAGGTGTTATAGGAACGCCCAGAGTAAGGTGTTAAAACAGCATTGTACATGGCAGACAGTTGGTGTCGAACCCCCCCACCTCTATTTAGGCTTGGTTTCTTTATTTTCACATAAATGGCCTCCTTAACACCTCTCTTGAACCAGTCACGTTCCTTCGCCAGTATGTTAACATTACAATCTTCAAAGGTATGTCCTTTATCCTTAAGATGCAGATACACGGCTGAGTCCTGACCCGAGGAATTGCTGTTTGGTCTCCCCCACATACAAATCAGAGCATTCTTCACTGCACTGCACTGCATATATGATGTCGCTTTTCTTGTGTTTTGGTATTGGGTCTTTTGGATGTACCAATTGCTGCCTCAGTGTGTTGTTCGGTTTAAAGCAGACAGGGATACGATGTTTTTTGAAAATTCTTCTTAGACCCCTGCTACATATGGGATGACCATGTTCTTCCTCCTGTCTTGCTTTTCCCCTTCACTGTTGGTATTTGTGTTCTTTTCTTTCCTTCTACTTCTTTTGACAAAGGCCCAGTCTGGATATCCACAAGTTTTAAGGGCTCCTCTGAGATGTTTCATTTCTTTAGCCTTCGCCTCTGTGCTAGCGGGGATGTTCTCGGCTCTGTGTTGCAGGGTTCTGATGACACCCAGCTTGTGATCTAAAGGGTGGTGGGAGTCAAACATCAAATACTGATCTGTGTGTGTTGGTTTTCTGTAAACCTCTACTTCCAGTTTACCATTTTCCTTAACTTCTACCAAGCAGTCCAAGAAAGCCAGTTTGTTGTTTTGTACCTCTTCCCTTGTGAATTTAATGTTTTGGTCCACCGCATTAATGTGTTCTGTGAAAGCTTGTACTTCCTTTGGTGGATTTTAACCCAGGTGTCATCAACATATCTGAACAGTGCTGGGTGCTATGCCCTTAAAGGTATTAAGCACCGTGTTTCTACCTCCTCCATGTAAAGGTTGGCCACAAGTGGGTGAAACTGGAGATCCCATCGCACATCCATGTTTTGCTTATAGAACTTATCCCTGTATTTGAAATAGGTGGTATTCAGGCACAAGTTCAACAGGAACCACACTGTTCTGGGTTGAGATCAGTTCTGCTGGTAAGAGTGCTGTCTTGGCCCAGCCGTTTTCTCACCATGTCAACAGCCTCCTTGGTGAACAACACACTGAGGCAGCAATTAGTACATCCGAAAGACCCAATACCAAAACACAAGAAAAGCGACATCATATATGCAGTGTAGTGCAGTGAAGAATGCTCTGATTTGTATGTGGGGGAGACCAAACAGCAACTGCATCAACGTATGGCCCAGCACAGAAGAGCCAATTCCTCGGGTCAGGACTCAGCCGTGTACCTGCATCTTAAGGATAAAGGACATACCTTTGAAGATTGTAATGTTAACATATTGGCGAGGAACGTGACTGGTTCAAGAGAGGTGTTAAGGAGGCCATTTATGTGAAAATAAAGAAACCAAGCCTAAATAGAGGTGGGGGGGTTCGACACCAACTGTCTGCCATGTACAATGTTGTTTTAACACTTACTCTGGGCGTATCCCTATAACACCTCTTAGCCACTATCCAATCACACCCTTAACACCTGGCTGTGATATGCTAATTGGGATTTTCCAGGGTACATAATTGCCACAGATTCTTGTACAAGTCATTCTGAATTGAGAAAGCCAGTCGGATGACTAGCAAAACGTCTTCAAGAACTACATTTCAAGTCCAGTTGATCTAATTGAATACAACAGATATAAGATGAGGAAAAGTAATTTTTTCAGTATAGTTGCCCTTAAATTTATTTTTATTTATTTAACTGTTAGTACTCGTCTTGCACATTCCCTCGTTGTTTGTTCTGGTATTACTGGTGAGAGATTTTGAAAATGCAAAGGATGACGCTAAAGATTTGCTTGCTTAACATAAAGGGATTTAACATCCTGTAACACTGCATACAACTTTTTCTCTCAATGCATATGGAACTTGTAAATGTTTGGATGCTACAAGAAACACGTTTTAGCTTGGTGCGGTATCAGAAATTTGAAAAACTACAAAGCGCAATCCTGAATCCAAATGAAGAGAGTTGCCATAAGATTTTACAACAGGATACAAGCACATGTCCTAGACACAATCAGAGGCCAGGATAGGAGCTGTAAAGGCCACTGTTGACTATCAAATGTTTTTATTTGCAACGGTATATCTTCCAAATGAGAGACAGGTCCCAGCCTGCCTCGCTACTTCAACAGACCTCGAGCAGTTTCACAAAGGCGCTACTTGGCACTACTGACTTCTACTAAACACTAGACCCATCCATAGAATCCTCTTCTGGTCCCTCTTTCATAACTTACAGAGAATTAAACAGACTTAAAAAGCCTTTTACTCACTTCGCCTCCTAGACTCGGATTCAGCAACCTGGTCAAGACTTCTTATACTACTCACCACCTCACAATTCGTATAGACCTATTTCTAATCTCCCATTTACGCCTATTCTGGGAATGTCATACAGTGGTTGGAACCATGATATTTTTGGATCACACTCCAATATACACAACGATGATGTTGCCTTTGTGGTCCTGGCAACTAACACTAAAGCATTCTACTTGCAGAGAGGCCCTTATCCGAACAGTACTGGACTTTAAACACACACATTTAGCTGATCCAACTCCCACCCCTATTAGATGGGAAGAGTTTAACTGTGTACTGAGGGGAGTCCTGACTTAAAAGAATAGCAGCACATTATATGAAAACATTACTAGAGGCAGTCCATAAATTAAAAATACGCCATAAAATCCACATATCCAATGATGTACTTCAAGAGCAGACACTTAATCGACAACACTTATTAAAAGGACATGTCCATCCCCCAAACTAAAATTTCCTCACTGCTGTATAAAATAACCCTTACCTTACTCCTTAGCTCTTTATGGTTCTCCTGCAGTGGTTGTTCAAAGTCCCAGAAAATAAAGAGTGCTAATTCCTTATCCTCAGTAAAGACTCTGGCAGGGGAGCCCCTCCCTCCTTCCCTCTAGATCCATCTTTGCGTCTTTTTAATCCTAAATTAAATTGCTAACACAATGGGGAACCCTCCAACCCTGATTACTATATTAATATGTTTAAAAAAGTGCCCAGACATGTACTTACAGACTTTTGTTCCCTGAACAGGAGGCAAATGCAGAGAAAATGAAGGTGGGTACAATTCTTGGCATTTGAAATATAGCGACCAGGGATGGGGGAGGGTCCCTTACGCTATGTAATTTTTTTAATTTCAGGGTAGAGTTGTCCTTTAAGACTTTAGATGAGGCCTCCATGACAAAGAGAACCTTTTGAATTTATCACGTTTTTGGCTAATTCCATAAAAATCAAAACTAGTCTATGTATGTAATAAAATTAAAAATTAGAAATGGGGAGATAGCTACCAAGCCAAAGGATATAGCTCAAATATCTTCAAAAGGCTTGATCTACCAGTTAGCGTGACTTTAACACCATATTAGTAGTGGGTGCATGGGCTACATAGAAGACACCTGCGCATCCGGTGCTCGCGATTCAATATCGCATTTGCACTACTTTTAAAGCAGGATTTTAATGTCGGCTAATAGCCCATGATGTGGGTAAATCCTTTTACCCAGAGCAATAGCGACTCTGGGTAAATCGCTTTGTCAGACTCCCCATGACCCACAACAGCAACCCAATCCTATGTCCGTAAATTAGCCTGCTTACAAGCCCCTTTCTCCCAGAAGCTATCAAAGGTCTCCGCTTAGGGAAAAGGACCAAGACAAGATGGAAACACAGCATCATTTACAAGCAATTAAAACAAGATCTCACCGCAGCCCTACTGGAAACATTTAATGTTTTTCCCCAGAATGCCAGTTTACACAACAGTTGATGAAGGCGCACATTACAGTATTGCCTAAAGCTGATAAAGACACCACTTGCTGTGGTAGCTACAGGCCTATATCTCTTATAAATGTGGATGTAATGCCATATGTAAAAATGATCAGAAATCTGATCTATGGTGATCAGGTGGGGTTCATACCTGGTTGTGTGGTAAGAGATCATACAGATAGAACTACTGTATATTGTTTATCCAATGTGCATAACAACATGAAGTTTATTTTTGTTTCTTGTCTGGTGATGCTGAAAAGGCATTTGACAGGGTCGGTTGGCCTTTTATTCGATCAAGACTGGAAAATTTGGGTTTAGGTCACTCAAGATTCATGGTTTTGTGATAATTTAGCCCAAATAATGGAACTGTAAATGATATTTGGGTGAATGCCCTATATTCAGTGATGAACAACAGGGTTGTGTAATGAATAGAGTCCCGGAGGGACGAAGTTCACTGTACCTTTTAGGAGGAGGGCTGTCAGTAGGCTGGAAACAATGACTGAAGAGATGGTAACTGGAACAATGTCTGGAAACAATGGCTGAAGAGATGGTAACTGGAACAATGGCTGGAAACAATGGCTGAAGAGATGGTAACTGGAACAATGGCTGTTCTGGTCCAAATCCTTTCCAATGGACCAAATATTGAAGAGAACTTCTGACGAATCTGGAATCCAAGACTTTCTCCACCTCAAATTCTTGTTGACCGTTGATCATAATAGGATCAGGTGACTGAAGAGGGGAAGAGAATCGATTTAGCACCACTGGCTTAATAAGGGAAACATGGAACACATTAGGGATTCTCATGGTGGTGGGTAATAAAAGTCGTACTGCCGTGGGACCCACCAATTCCAATATAGGGAATGGGCCAATAAATTTAGGACCCAATTTAGAAGAAGGAACATGTAAGTTGATGTGAGTTGATGATAACCAAACTTTATCTCCTACCGAATATAATGGAGGTTTACGTCTACGTCTATCGGCTGCAGTCTTTTGTACCAGGGCAGACTTCTCAAGACAAGTTTTTTGTAGCCTGCCAGATGGCTGACATTTCTGCAACTAGACTGTTAGTTGCCGGAACTGGTCCTGACGAACAAAAAAAATCCTGTGGAAACCCTTTGGGGTTTAAGCCAAAAACACAAAAAAAAGGAGATTTTCCGGTAGAAGAGTGGACGGCATTGTTATGGGCAAATTCCGCCCATGGCAGAAGCTCAGTCCAATTGTCTTGAGAGTAAGAAATGTAGCATCGAAGGAATTGTTCCAGACATTGGTTGGTGCGTTCTGCGGCTCCATTAGACTGAGGATGATAAGCCGATGAAAATTGGAGTTTAATTCCAAGTAATTTGCAAAGTGCTCGCCAGAATTTGGAGATGAATTGGGTTCCTCGATCGGACACTATTTCCATAGGTAATCCATGCAGACGGAAAATATGAGAAATGAACAATTGAGCAAGTTCAGCAGAGGAGGGCAATTTAGGAAGAGGAACAAAATGAGCCATTTTGCTAAAACGATCTACAGTAACCCAGATGACTGTATTTTTCTTAGAAACAGGAAGTTCACCAATAAAGTCCATAGAAAGGTGGGTCCACGGTAGGGAAGGAATAGGTAGAGGTTGGAGTAGTCCACAAGAAAGAGTATGGGAAGTTTTGGAAGTAGCACAGACAGAACAGGCGGCGACAAAGTTTTTTACATCTGTCCTCATGGAGGGCCACCATACTGACCGATTAAGGAGATTGAAAGTCTTATGAACCCCAGGGTGACCAGCCTGTTTGGACTCATGAGTCAGTTGTAATATTTCTTTACGAAGGGAGAGGGGAACAAAGGTCTTATTAGGGGGTAAGGCAGTAGAAGCAGACTCCTGAGCAGATAGAATCCGATGGCAAAGTTGAGGGGTAATAGTGGCTAGAATCTTGGAAGAGGGAATGATGGGGCCTTTATCTTTATCAGTAGAATCGTCTGCAAGAAAAGACCTGGAGAGAGCGTCTGCTTTTTTATTCTTGGAACCGGGATGAAAGGAAATGATGAAATTGAAACGAGAGAAAAACAGCGCCCAACGGGCTTGGCGAGGATTCAATCTCTTAAGGTTTTGGATATATTCCAGATTTTTGTGATCGGTGAGGATGGTGATAGGCTGTACTGCCCCTTCCAGTAAATGTCGCCATTCTTCTAGTGCGAGTTTGATAGCAAGAAGTTCACGATTCCCAATATCATAATTTAGCTCATTGGGAAGAAATTTCTTAGAGAAGAATGCACATGGGTGGAGTTTCCCATTCTCTATTTGCCTTTGGGAAAGGACGGCACCTGCTCCAAGATTAGAGGCGTCAACTTCGATGATGAACGGTAGACTGGGGTCGGGGTGCAGAAGTACTGGGGCAGAAGAAAAAGCATCTTTTAATTTCTTGAAGGCTACTAAGGCGGCTGGAGACCAGATTCTGGGTTTGCCTCCTTTCCGGATAAGGGCCAAGATAGGAGCAATGATGGAGGAAAACCCTTTAATAAATTGTCTGTAATAATTGGCAAAACCAAGGAATCGTTGGATAGCCTTAGTGCCAATGGGAAGCGTCCAATTGACAATAGCTGAGACTTTGGTTGGATCCATCTTGAAGCCTTGGGCGGAGACCAGATAACCCAGAAAAGGTACTTGGGAGCATTCAAAGAGACATTTTTCCAGTTTAGCGTACAGTTGGTTGGCTCGTAGTCGGGATAAAACTTGACATACATGGCGACGATGAGAAGAAAGATCTTGAGAGAATATTAAGATGTCATCCAAGTAAACTACTACTGAAATACCTAAGAGGTCTCGAAAAATGTCATTAACAAATTCTTGAAAGACTGCTGGAGCATTACAGAGACCGAAGGGCATCACCAGATATTCATAATGTCCAGTTCTAGTATTGAAGGCCGTTTTCCATTCGTCTCCTTCTCGAATGCGAACCAGATTATAGGCTCCACGGAGATCAAGCTTGGAGAATATTTTAGCCCCTTTTAATTGGTCAAAAAGTTCTGAGATGAGGGGTAGAGGATAGCGGTTCTTGATAGTGATTTTATTGAGACCCCGATAGTCGATGCATGGACGTAGTCCTCTGTCTTTCTTTTCCACAAAAAAAAAACCAGCACTGGCAGGGGAAGTGGACGGTCTGATGAAGCCCCGAGACAGATTTTCTTTGATGTAATCTTCCATAGCGGTGGTCTCAGCAGGAGATAGAGGATAGGTGCGACCTCGGGGTGGAGAGGTACCGGTCAACAAATCGATGGGACAATCATAGGGCCGGTGGGGAGGCAGAATCTCAGAAGACTTTTTGTCGAAGACATCTTTAAAGTCCAGATACTGAAGAGGTAAAAATTTTAATTTTTTATCTTCACAGGAAACAGAAGAACAAGAGATTACGGGGTGGGAAAGACATCTGGAAAGACAGGATGGACTCCAAGAAACAAGTTCGTTTTTTGTCCAGTTGATGATGGGGTTATGAAGTCGAAGCCAAGGGAGTCCTAGAATGAGAGGGGTCGTGGGACTTTGTATGACCAAGAAAGAAATTAATTCCCGATGAAGACAGCCAATTTGAAGAAGAATTTCTGTAGAGGACATGGATATAAATTCTGTGGATAATGGTTGATCGTCAATAGCCAGCACTCGGAGGGGATGAGGCAAGGAAAATAACGGAATACCTAACAGAGAAGCAAAGGTGGCATCAATAAAATTACCAGCTGCTCCAGAGTCTAGGAAGGCTTGGGTAGAGAAGGTTCGGGATTTGAAAATGAGGGTAGCAGGCAGAAATGACTTGAGGGAATTCTTGTGGAAAGGAGATTTGAATTTACCTAGAAGAGACTCCTTATTCAGGTCTAGGGGTTTCAGTTTCCCGGCTTGGAAGGGCAACCTTTAACGAAGTGCCCCTGGGCGGCACAATACAGGCAAAGCCCATGAGTCCTCCTCCTAAGTTTTTCTTCGGCCGAAATGTGTGTACCTCCAATCTGCATGGGTTCCTCCAAGGGCGGAGCAGCTGTCAAAGGTCCGGTCCCTTGGGGACGAGGAACAAACTTGGGGGGAACAAAACGGTTATTGGACTTTTCGGCTTGCCTTTCCCTGATACGAGTATCCACCCGTATACACACAGAAATCATTCCCTCTAACATTGTGGGAAGTTCCCGGGACACCAGGTCGTCCTTGATACGATCCGACAGGCCCTGCCAAAAGGCTGCTAACAGGGCCTCATTGTTCCAGGCAGTCTCGGCAGCCAAAGTCCGGAACTGGATGGCATATTGCCCTACCGAACGGGAGCCTTGTCGCAATTGCATCAGCCGGGAGGAAGCAGCAATAGTTCTGCCTGGAGTGTCGAAAATCTTCCGGAAAGTTTCCAAAAATAAGGAGATATCGTTCACCACAGGGTCATTCTTTTCCCACAGGGGGGATGCCCAGGCCAAGGCATTGCCTCCCAATAGAGCAATAACATAACCGACTTTGGCACGGTCCGAGGCAAAGTTAGAGGGCTGCAATTCAAAATGTATAAGGCATTGGTTAATGAATCCCCGACAAGCTTGAGCGTCCCCTTCATACCGCACAGGAGGTGGTATTCGCGGCTCTCTGGGGGGAACGGGTTCTCTAGGCAGAGCAGGCGGAACCGGAGGAGCCGGACCCGGAGCTAACCGAGCTGAAATGGAGTCCAGAAATTGAGCTAATTGATTCTGCTGGTGCTCAAGGGCGTCCATGCGGAGGGAAATAGTCTGCAGTGTCTTGCCTAAACTGGCTGCAGCTTCCTCAGGTACTTCCATGGCCTATTCGTACTGTAATGAATAGAGTCCCGGAGGGACGAAGTTCACTGTACCTTTTAGGAGGAGGGCTGTCAGTAGGCTGGAAACAATGACTGAAGAGATGGTAACTGGAACAATGGCTGGAAACAATGGCTGAAGAACCATTCCCGGAACGGCGAGGGAGCGCGGCAGGTAAGATCCTTACAGGTTGCCCCTTATTACTCCTAAATATCCAAACATAGAACATAGAACACTCCAGGGTACATGAAACCAAACGTTTGCAACCCAAAGTTTCCACCAGGTACTCAGGAAGGCTGTTTTCTTATATGGGAAAATACAAACTCCCTTATTTTGGGCAAGTAGACAGCTTGGGAGGTATGCACCGATTTAGTGAGATTTTAGACCAGATAACATCAAACCTGCAACTTTAATATATGCAATTACAGCATTTTGTCAGCCCCAATATTTGAAAACTCCTTAATAAAACCTTTCCCACAGAGTTTGAAAGATGTTCTGTTTCCTCATCCAAACCATATACTCTCTCAGGTCCTTATGATACAACAGGAAACATCCTGTGGCACACCTACTTCTTTTACCAAGAACAGGGAACAGGACATATAGCAAGAAAAATAGGAGAGGGCCTTTCTCCTGACACACAAAATGATAATGGCATGGGCATCTAAAGAAAAGAACTATAAAATACTATGCTGCTGGTACAACTGCCTGACTGTTCTCCATAAGTTATATACAGAAATTCAAGCTATGTGCTGGAGATGCAACATGTGGTTTTCCTGCTCTTACTGCATAACTTTTAGAGGTGTTGCCCGGTTTCTTCCTAAATTTTGTTGGGCTTATTCATTTTTCAGAGGGGCGATTACTTTGTGGTAGCACAAAGGTTTAGATTTGAGTTCTGTGGGTCACTGCGAAACAGATAACCACACTTGAAATTGAACAGCACCCAACCTGCACCCACAAAACAGTTTCCCGCACACCCTCTTTGCTGGTGGGATTCATAACTGTTATTAACATTGATAGGGTGGGATGTCTGTAAATAAATTACATTCATGTGATCTTGCTTCTGTTGAGGTTCTTGCCCTGTGTGTCTGTTTTGAAGTTTAGCACTCACTGACCGTGCTGCTCAGATCATCTCAGAGCTCCTCTTAAAGGGTATGTCCACCCTAACATTGATAACTTGCTGTAGTGTAGCTTCCCCCCTCCCAACCCTAACTGCATTGTGGAAGCCTCTTTCTTGTGTGATGTTTACCTGTGTAATACCAGTGGTTAATGGATAATAATTTCCAATAAATGAGATGTGTTATATTATACTGGGAATTTATATTAATATATAAATCTATTTTATACATCTTTTTTACCATATGGAGTGGAATAGCAAATAGAGTACTTATCTGTCATTTCGCTGATGGGAATTATTTTCAGCAAAAGAAAACTGCCAGGTACTTACATTCTAACAGGGATGAGACTTTTTCCATTTACTTGTTCCATTAAAGGCAATCTACATATAGTAGTGTAAAATGATTTTCTAAAGCGTATTTCTAAACAGTTGTTAGATTGAATCTTAGAGAAGTTTTTCCTACCCATTAGCTATTAGGCATTTTGTTTAGTGAACATGATGTTATAGCTTTATACTTACATTTTAAATGTTGAAAAGATATAAAACCATTATCGCAATAGTGTCCCTAGATAAAAAAAAATATTATAAATAACTTTTTTTTTTGCAGTGTTCTGACTTAAATTTCCAGTCTTACAATCTACTAGAATTTTATCAAATTCTAAATAACTATCAAATTTTTTCTCATTCTCAACTAGGAGCTAGAAGACAGAACAGACTGAATGGGATAGGGGGCATAGTAGATGTAATGGAAGGGCAAATGTGCCCATCTTTGCAAAACTGCCCCTGCAAATGTTTTGGAAATGTTGGCAAATATGTTTTCAACATATTTATTTTACATGTTTAAAACAATAATATAAAACCAAACCACTATTATCACGAAGACTTTATTTATTTATTTACCATGATCACAGTGTAGAAACAGTTTTTTTATATTCTGTCTTAAAGCCATAGTATAGCACAGCTTAATATATACCTCTGTGGTTTCTTACAGACTTCCTTGGGGTGCTGACCCATGCCTTGTTTCTGAGGCAACCACTACATAATAGTTGGTTGCTATTAAAAACTTTCTCTGCTGTGTAATCATTTGGTATTGCTACTGTGGAACAGAGAAGTTTTTGTCTCCATGGTAAGGGCTGACAGTCACTGTTTCACATGCTACGATTAAGATAGATAGATAGATTTGTAAATACTCAAGCAGGAAGAGCATATTTAACCTGGAACACTACTTCTGATATGTGATATTTTTACAGTGATTTATATATTGTGATTTTTTTTTGGTTTTTTTTTGGTAAAGGCTGTGGGGTAATGGGGAAGAATACTATGCTCCCAGGGGCATTTCCGAGGGAAGCATCATCTGAGGCCTCTGTTGCCACTCCTCTTAACACCACTGCCTGTTTGTCGGAAGGTACATCATATCAAATGTAGCTGCACACAGCTCATGACTGGCATTAAAAGTGCTGAAGTATTTTTTTGTGATGCATTGAAAGCCACTCTCAGCATTTAATAGCATTGGGACCATTGCACTGTGGAGAAGATAGTGTCTCTTGGTGCAAAGCCCCCTGAATTTATTTTGTATTGCACTAACAAAGGCTAATCTCGCTAGCAAAGTTATTTAGCTTGCTATCATAACCCTGTGTTCCAGTGGAGAAAGGGTAATGCCCCACTACAAGGCCTGGCAAGGGTCTAAAGGCAGCCATTCATGGCAATATCACTATGCACATTATTGGTAGATTGTATAATAATATTATCATGTGTATAGCTGCCTAATGCTGTGGAGAATGTCATAACCCTAATTGTGTGTGTATTTTTAAATAACGAGTAATTCATGGGGTTTAAGTTAAGAACTAAACTTTTATTATTCATTTTTTAAAACCTAATGTGAATTTTTTTTCCCCAGAACACCTATACATTGTAAGATTCTTCTCTAGTAAGTTGCATTTAGTACATGTGAGAAATAGATTTTGTAACTAAGAAGGCTTCCATGTTGTTGCCAGTACAACCCACAGCCCATGAAGTCATCAAAGAACTATGTCCCCTGACCACAGTATTCACTGTCTCTATGCACAGAGTGTTTTTTATACAGATGTCTCCACACAAATATGGAATCCCTGATTAGACTTTGAAAGCTTCTTGTTACCCTGCAATTTATATGCCAGTCAGTGTGAGTTGCTGGAAAATAATCTGCAGGGTAACAAGCAGCTTTCAAAGTCTTATCTGGGACTTCCATATCCCATTGTTTTTAAATTATTCTTTTCCTAACAAAAGACAAAGCTTCCAAATGTAGCTGGACTCTCTGCTTATTCAGTGGTGGTGCACCAGGTTTAAGAAATACTCTATTCAGAAGGTCACAAGTTCAATACCCCAGACATACCTTTTTTTGTTTCTATTATATTCCATGCAAAAGATAAAGCTTCTAAATGGTTTTCAGCTTATTCAGTGGTGGCTCACCATGTAAAACACCAGGTTTAGACACATATACAGGGAGATTCAATAAAAGTTCTTATCATTTAAAATGGTGCTAATTTTGCCCCAACCAATCAGATGTTAGCTTTCAAATGTTAAATAAGATCTGATTGGTTGGAGTAAAATTAGCACCATTTTAAACGATAAGAACTTTTATTGAATCTCCCTGATATATCTGTTGTATTCAATTAGATCAACTGGACTTGAAATGTAGTTCTTGAAGACGTTTCGCTAGTCATCCGACTGGCTTTCTCAATTCATTCGGAATTGAGAAAGCCAGTCGGATGACTAGCGAAACGTCTTCAAGAACTACATTTCAAGTCCAGTTGATCTAATTGAATACAACAGATATACCATGACCTGGATGAATGAGAACCTTCACAAGCAATCTCCCTGATAGTTCTGAAGGTCACAAATTTACCTTTATTTTTTTGTTTCCATTATGTTCCTAGTACAATATTCTACATGTAACAGTGGTTTATATAGTGTCTCTATTAGCCTAGAGGTAAGAGCTCTGCTGTACAAGGTGCAGGTTCTATTCCCCAGACTTTTTGCTGAAATGTTAGTATTCTGTTTCTTACATCCATGATAGCTATGAAATACACTGCAAAGATTACTTTTCTTTTTGTATGAAAGGATTATATCATTGTTAGGACAGGAGCATTGAATATGTTTGAAAACAAATAACTGAAATCCCTGTTCTGTGTCAGGGAGAGGGAGAATCTTTGTGCTATAATGTGATAGGCTGTCAGCTTCCTTGTTTTGATCTATTGAGCTCTACAGAGCATGTGCCTGTACGCAGACACTTAGCTGGGGGTTTACCCAGCTTAGGTGGATTGTGGGAGCTGACCCCTCGTACTCACAAGTTATTTTCATAAATCCCCCAATGGCCACAGTAAAGGGAGAGGTGAAACAACACAGCTTGTTGTATGTTTTTGAATGTGCTCTGTCTATTTATTTTTACAATATTGTCTGGAGACTTTAGTTCCCCTTTAAAAATATTCAGTAAACTGTACTACAACAAGATAACTGGCACAAGATAGCACTGTGTGCATTCATATGTCACATTTTTTTCTCTGGAGATAGCTATTAAAGCTTTCTTATGACTTTCTTATTTGTGGCCACAAATAAGAAAGCTTTTGCATAATAATCTACCCAAGTTTTTAGATTTGGTTGCATGAGGATTTGACCCATCAATAATATGATACAGTGTATTCAGGTGACTGACTGGAAAATTATTTTGCAAAATGTAAAATGTTGTGCTGCCTCCTTTCCTGTGCCAGAAGGAATCTAAAAATAACATTTTCTGCATATTTTCTTTATAGAAACAGTTACATTCTAGTTTTACACAATTTGTAAAAGTTTTGTTAAGTGTTTTGCATATTAACCATTATACTAAATAGTGACCACCTTTAAACAAAACTGGTTCTTGGTAGCAGATTGCTCATCCTTCCTTGTTTGTCATGTGTTAAAGAGGTCCTGCGTTATTTCATCTCTTTCCTTTCCAAAGCCTAATTAATGAGAATAACATTTTACACACCTCCTACTCAACTAGTGTGGGACTTTGGAAGTCATTTTTATTTACAGTATATGAATAATTAGTGTTCGTTTAGACTGGTGCATCTATAAGTGGTGTTCCTTGAATAACTCTCTTCATTTATATTTATGAGTCCTTTAAAGTCATTGTTAATTGCTTTGACCAAATTATCAGAGATTTTCCCATGTGCTTCACTGAGTTCAGGTTAAATAACTTTAATTACACCATGTACTACTGTGTTAGTATTAGAGGCTTGAATAAAGCTGAGCCATTAATAAAAGGCTGTTAATTTATTCCTAGATCAATTTATTTTGAGAGCGAGCTATAGAGATTACAATTAGCCTTTTTTTTTTAATAAAAACAGTCTGGGAATGGAATGAGTTTATTGCAAACAAATAACTCTTACAAAGCTGGAAGGATATGTACACTGTAAAAACAACTAATTTACAAGTTTACTGAAAAGCTGTGGCTTTAAAACTAAAGTTGTCTAATTTTTTTTGTTGTTCTATCCCCCCCCCCCCCCCCCACACACACACACACACCCTTTACTGCTTGAATCTTGCTGGCTTTCTCCTCCTGTGTAATGGCAACTGGAGCTCCGCCCCCCACAAGATCTCCTGCTTACTTGGTCGCAAAAGGTTGTACGTCATTGCGCAGGCGTCAATACGCGTATGTGGCAACGTTGCCGTGAACGTGTAGCATCACATCATACACGTGCAATTTTTTACTGCAGATACCCTTTAATAACTTGCTCCTCCTCCATGTCCAATATGCAAATCAACCATTTATTTCTCTTTTAACTAATCATGAGCGCGTTTGCGCACGCGTTTTGGTTATAATGGAAATCACAGGAACGTGAAAATTCCTGCGATTTTCAATGTGCATGCCGTTTTGGTAATGCATGCGTTCACTATTTTTGGTGCGTTAACGCATGCATTTCCATAACTAAAAATGGTAAAATCGCATGTGCAAAACACAAGAAACGCGCACACAATCGCATGCGATAACGATTCTGCCGTGTTGCAGTGTGGCCTCAGCCTCTCCAAGGTGGGTTATTAGGAATATTAAGTTATTATTTAGTGAATACATTGGGACGTTTCTAACAATTAAAGATGATGGGGCAAAAAAATCTGAATTTATCCATTGTATATATTCCTGTCTATATATTTTAATGCAAGTATATCTATTAGTGTTTCAGGTTACTGCCCATTTCTTCAATTACAGAACAGTGAATGACAGTGTACATTATGGCAAACTGGCAAACAACGTAAGCTTTAAATTATTTTGTAAATGAACTCTGTGTATGCTTCTTGCAAAATAGTCTAACTGTCATAAAGACAAATTCTTCTAATCACTCTATCATGGATATGTATTGAAACATGTTTATGGTTGCGTGGAAACTAGAAAGCAGTCTCTGAATGCATATTATAATCTGCAACATGCATTTGTAAGGCCAATTTTGTAATGCCAATAAAATCTTTCTAGGATTCCCATGGTATGGTCATAAAACAGCATGCGTTATAATATAACTTCCACATTTTTATTTAGTTTCATCTTTGTAACTCTTAAGGAACAATTTTTCCTTACGACAATATTACCAGAGACATTTCTAAGATAACTAACACATTATATTAAAAAAGTCAATAGTTTCAGGGAGCAAAATCATTATGGACACATGGCTAATTTATTCCCTACAGATAAATACCTAGTGAAGTCCTGGACACCTAATACCTTGTATAGATGTTCATTTTTTTTCCTGAAGGGGCTCTAGATAAAATAATGAACAGATGCATTTGTCTTGTTCCACTATACAACTAAATGACAACCAGATATTTTTACATTTACTTCCTACCAGAAGATTTCAAATTGTTGCTTGTCTACAACACAGTCCTGCAGGGATGTTTGTCTGGATGTATTTCAGGTCATTGTTAACCCACATTCTTTACTTTATAGATTTTGGAACCACTGGGGCAAATGGAAAACAATAAAAACGAAATGTCCCTAAACTGTTTGAATTGAAACATTCCCCAGCCGTTCCATCCAACAACTCAATGAATATGATATGTCAATGAATCATAGAAAATGTATTTTCTATGCTTAATCAAAAATATAAAAATAAAGTTTTTAAGTAATTTGAAGGGACATACACAGGACAGACACCAGGAGTTTCTGTATCTGTGAAGAAATCACCTAGAAAGGAAAGTGATGTATTGAAATCAGCAATATGGGGGTTGTAGGTCAAGAAACTATGGGACATATTTATAAACCCGCGGTATCGCTTTTTTTTTTTTAACTGTTTGTTAAAGTCGCGGTATTGCTAAAAAGCAATATAAAGGCTTTATAAATATGGCCCTATTTTAGCTACGCCACAAAGCATGTGGCTTTTATGAATGACTAATTCAAATGGGAGGAGGTGTTAAAGGAGAACTATAATGTGTATTAAAAAAATTGTAAAAAAAAAAGATTAAAATGAAAGGTACTTGGGACAGGGATATAGGAGAGGTAATTCCCACCTCCCAATATTGTACCTGTGAAGAGCACCAGCCCAAAGATATCTGATTATGCCAGTCTTACTCCTGGCTTCAGCACTATCTTTTATAAAGTCATTAGTCCAGGACTAACCTGGCAAATGAAAACTGTTAGTGCTGTAGTTCCCCAACAAAAAGATATTGTGAGGTAGGAATAATCAATCCTACCTCCCTGCCCCAGGTACTTTCCATTTTTATGAAGTTAATTTTTAGAGCATAGTTATCCATGTTAAATAACGAAAATAGACTGTTTCTGTTTTCCTAATTTGATTGTCAGACATCACAAACAAAGCAATTATCTGCCCAATAATATCTCTACATGTATGACCAGACTTACCCGAGACTTAAAGGGGAACTAAAGTCATAAAAAAAAATAGAATTCTAGTGCACAAACAATTCTAATTGCATATTGGCTACCTTCCCCAACAAAAAGATATTGTGAGGTAGGAATAATCAATCCTACCTCCCTGCCCCAGGTACTTTCCATTTTTATGAAGTTAATTTTTAGAGCATAGTTATCCATGTTAAATAACGAAAATAGACTGTTTCTGTTTTCCTAATTTGATTGTCAGACATCACAAACAAAGCAATTATCTGCCCAATAATATCTCTACATGTATGACCAGACTTACCCAAGACTTAAAGGCGAACTAAAGTCATACAAAAAATAGAATTCTAGTGCACAAACAATTCTAATTGCATATTGGCTACCTCCATAAGGTTGCTGCTACTAAGTCTGCTAAACCCTGGATAAGTAGAAGCAATTAGTTCAATAAGTTGGCCAAATTATTTTATGCCCAGTCACCACGTCAAGGTTGCTTTCTTTAACTGGGTCCTAACCTACTGGTACTTGCCTTTTTGGCTACATGAGCTGACAGCTTCTCCTGTGTGGCCTGGATGCTTGAAGCTTTAGTTTAAACTAAAGTCTCCAGACAGCATTGTCCTGATAGACAAAGCACATTCACAAACATACAACACGTTAAGTCTCACCTCTCCCTTTACTGTGGCTGCTGGCTAAATTATGAAATTAACCTGTGGGTACTAGCAGTCAGCTCCCCTAATCCATCAATTTGTTTTGGTGGAAGTCTAAGTGTACACAGTACACTTCACATGCTTAATAGTGCTCAACAGATCAGAACAATGGAGCTGCAGCCATGCTTCCTAGAAGCTGACAGACACTTATATAACAGCACAGAGATACTTCTTCTCCCTGACACAGAGCAGGGATTTCAGTTTAATTATTATGTAAACATATTTAAATCCTTCTGTCCATAACAAGCATTTAATCCTTTGCTTTTCATGCAAAAAAAGAAAAGTAATCTTGCGGTTTATTTTTTAACTAGCTTGGATATAAGAAACAGAATGTTAACATTTCAGTTAAAAAGTAACTTTGAACCTGCGACCTCATGGGCTGTGTGTTTGTAGAAGCCGTGCTTAATACTTCTTTAGCCAACACAGCATACACAGGGGATAAAGGTAAATTTTACTAGTAACAAAATTAAAAAATACAGATAAAAGTATCAGTATTTATGTATTTTTACACATAACTGAAAATTAAATTAAAAGGTACATCTCTGGAAACACACTGGCTAAATTGTCAGAGCTAAAAATGTACCTGCTGGGGTGATGATATCCCTTTAAAAACATATTATTCATTTACGGGTTATTGTAACTTAAGTAACTTCCCAGAAAGATGCCAAAGAGATTTATAGCTTGATATGTGGAGGTAAAGTGAATTCAAAGAAACTGTTCAAAAGACAAATGTCATAAAGAGCTGGTAGTTGATCTGATAAAAAAAATTTACACCAAAAGCATATGACCTTAATGTCCTTAGTAAAGCAAGTAGATGGGAAATGACAGAAATGAGCTATTAAAAAAGAAAAAGCGATAGAAAGCCAATGTGAGAACTGTCAGTCGGACATCTGAGCACTGACATGTTTAAAAAGTGATGAGACTCTCAGCAAAGTCATTTCAGATAAATCACAGAGAAATTGTTAGTAGTGCTAACATCCTAACAAAGTAATTTTGCTCCTCCTAGACTAGAGAATATTACCATCTATAAATAATGGTGTCATCACCAGAGGAATGTGAAGGGGCAAATAACAATATAACAATACCCTGCCTTACTGACAGCCATGATATCAAATACAGACACAACCTGGTTGTTGCTTATTAACGCAAGACCGTGCCAGATTGTATTGCATTGTTACTCTACTATATGTCTGTAAATTGTTAATTTATGCCACTCATACCTTTACACATATAGTACTTTATTATGAGGAAAACAATGGGACATATTTTAGAAAAAGCGGTAGTATCTGCAGGGTTTTCCCCAGTAATAAACTACAGGCAATAAAATTTTATTACCACTGCTTTATAAATAAGCCAGGATGCAATGATTTGATTAATATGCTCCCTATTATAGTTACAGCCATGCCATTATTATTGTAGATTTATATAGAGACAACATCTTCTGTGGCACTTTACAGTTGCATTAATATACACAAGGAAAACATACATGTTACATACAAGGGAAGTGCAAGTAATACAAAGTGCAAATAATTCAAATGCTGGTCCAGCAGCATTCAGTGTGGTAAGTTACAGCATTACTGTGGTATAATAGGAAGGAGGGCCCTGCCCAAGAGCTTACAGTCTAGAGGAAATGGGGATGAAACATAAGGTGAAGGAGATGAGTAGCTGTAACTAAGTTGTCAGTGGAGTATAACTAATGGGTCTGCAATGGGTCAGTAAGAGGGGTAGAAGTGTCCAGGTCCAGATTATAACCTTGCCTGAAGAGGTAAGTTTTGAGGTTGTGTTTAAACATATGAACTGATGGCGAATGACAGAAGAGTGGATGAGAGGAGAAGATCATTAACAGAGAGGAGGTTACGCCTTGGATAGTATCTGTTTATCAGATTCGAGATATATGGGGGATCTGTATTGGAGAGAACCTTGTAGGATAAGGTTAGCAGCTCAAATTGGACCCTTTGGACAATGGGAAGCCAGTGGAGAGATTCACAGAAAGGGGCAGCGTGTAAGAAGCAGGAAGAGAGGTGAATAAGCCCGGCAGCAGAGTTAAGGATTGACTGAGAGGGTGCCAGTCGGTTGCTTGGTAAACCACATGGGAGGGTGTTACAGTAGTCCAGTCGACAGATGATAGAGGCATGAACTAGAATTTTGGTAGTGTTCTGTGAAAGGAAGGGACGAATGCATGAGGTGTTTTTGAGCTGTAACCGACAGGAGCTAGGCAGGATATTAATGTGATGTTTAAAGGAAAGTTCTGAGTCAAAGGTTACAACCAGGCATTGCACGTTAGATGTTGGAGAGATTGGTGTGTCATTGATGTTGATATTAGTGTTAGGTAGGGGGGTAGATCTAGAGGGTGGGAAAATGACAAGTTCGGTCTTATCCATGTTTAGTTTGAGGAAGCAGGAGGACATAAAAGCAGAGATGGCATTTAGGCAGTCAGGAACCCGGGATGTCAGAGTAACAAGGTCAGGGGCGGAGATGTAAATTTGGGTATCATCAGCATACAGGTGGTATTGGAATCCAAAAGAACTAATGAGCTGTCCAAGCCCAAAGGTGTAAATTGAGGAGAGAAGAGGGCCGAGTTCTGAGCCTTGTGGTACCCCCACAGGGAGTGGGAGAGTGAAGGAGTTGGAACCACTGAAACACTGAACGTCCTACCTGAGAGTTATGATAGTGGTATGATAGACTACTGCACCAAATAGGATTGTTTTTATACTGATACATCTTTAGTGGTTCCTTTAAGGCTCATTCACGCTAGAGGACATTTTGGTGCATTAACATTGCATCAAAACGCTGTGCTCATAGCAGTGAACCGTTACGTTCACACCAATGAGCTGCGATACAGTACGTTGCATGCAATGTTATTGGCATACTGGTGCCAATAACAGAAAAGGACACTGCTTTACGATAACACGGGAGCATCACACAACTTTGCAAATGTGATGTTCCCAGCAGCATTATCAGGCTACACAGTGTGAACATAGCTTTAAAAATTACATTTTTCACCTGCTAATCTTGTCCTTTTTTGGCTATACAAGTTTTTTTATGTTGTTGTACAAGCTAATGTTTTTTATTTTCCAGTTATTACCGAACAGCTGATTTAGGCACAATTTATAGTCACTTTTATGAGGAATATATTGATATCTTGTCAGTTCTACATCTTGATAATCCATTTTTTTAAGTGTCATTATCGTAAAGAGATTTTCACCGTGTTTTATGGTGAATATAGGTTTTATGAAATAGTCCTACTATAATAGAACACTATAACATATGCCAACATGATGGATAACTATTTAAATCTATGGATAGATACAGATTATACCAGAGCATAAAAATAATGTAGCTCTATCAACAGAAGCAATAAATAGGAGCTGACACTTGTACAGTGCACAAGGTTGAAACTGAATGCATACAAGTTCAAAGACTCTTTAAAAGCCAAGAAAATCCGAAATCCGAGACTAAATACAATACTTTTTTTTGAGCTTGGTTAGTAAACCCTAACCATATTCCATTGAGATGCATGTACATTGGAAACTCATTCTAAATTCAGAACTAGGTGAGGGTCGTTTTCTCTTCTTTACTGATGTCTCTTTTAATTTTACTGTTCACATTCCCATTCTGCCCCACACTGTTTTCCATCCTTACCGAGCAATTGTAGAATTTTCTTTTAGACTTTTACCACCTGTCTCTGTGGTCTAGAGATCTTGGAATCATACTGATTAGGCATCTCATAAGACTTTTATGGATGATTTTCCACAATGGGACCTGTGTTTGACGAGTTCATTTCTTGATCTATGAATGTGTATTTTCTGCTATTCTGTGTACTCTTAGTGAAAGCTATTGAATTTTCTCTAGACTGAAAATATCTATCAATTGTAGTATTCCGTTTTGCTTGCAGACATTATTACTAAACAGGTGAGCAGTCAAAATGAATTGTTTTTTTTCCAGGAAGAGGCTGTAGCGCTCTAAATTGGATATTCAATGACCTCAAAGAGCACATGAACCATCATAAATGTAATAAGACTGTTGAGATTTACAGTTAAGCCTAATGATACTTGGCCTTATAAAAACATTGTCTTAGTCATTTTTTTCTCTAACATCGCTCTGAAATCCACTGGCTATGTGGTAGCCCTGAAAGAAGCAACTGCATTCAAGCTGGTAATCTTACAATTTTTAAGACAGACTAATAACTTGTGTGTTCACTGAAAGAGCAGGAAACATCACAACCAATGAAAAACTTGATAAAGTTTTAGGGGCATATTTATAAACAATCGCTATTTTTGCTATTTCGTTATCGCAGGACATCGTAATGGCAAACCGCGTTATTTTTGCCGTATTTATAAAAACCTTGTTTTTGCTGCAAAAGGTATCACTGCAGCGATGTGCACTGACAACTTTGCCTTATTTATTGCTGGAAATCCGGTGAAAAGAGAAATTGCTCTCTAGCACCAGCCATTAACAGACATGGGCTGCAAGAAAAAAATTGCCAACATGAAAGGGGGGTCTTTAGCAAAAAAAAACCAGTACTGTATATGTGGAATTTAGAGGCATATTTATAAAGCAGAGAAGGTTAAATTGGATCCAAAATGTGGATTTTTGTCTAAGGTGGCATAAATGCATCTATGGGGAATGGCCCAGAAATTGATTCTTTTACTTACTGGAATGATATGACTATTTCTTACACTGCACTATGGTATGTTCCCATATTAATGGAACTGGTTTGATAATTAGCTGCAGTTTGCAAAAAAATAAGCAATACTATAAAATTAGTCCTATTAAAAAATAAAATAAAATCCACCTGGGTGAGTTTTACACTACCGTATATACTCGAGTATAAACCGAGATTTTCAGGCTAAAAAAATAGCCTGAAAATGGAGACTTGGTTTATACTCGAGTCAAAGACCTGCTCCAGTGATCGCATGCTCTGCATCCTCTGCTGGCTGACGTCACTAGTAGTGACAGTAGTAGTGACATCAGCCAGCAGAGGAATGCGGAGCACGTGGCCGCCGGAGCAGGTAAGTCTTTGCAGAAAGAAAAGGTTTGATTCCCAACCCGAAAAAATAACGAAAATAGATATGTCCCTAAGACCCCCATTGAGTTTATTAGTAAATAAAGATAATCAGAACCTTAAAAAGTGATCTTTGGAAAAAGCGAATTGCAGATTGTGTAACAATAAGTGCAGAAAATAGTCTAACACCCCCTGGCTACTTTAGTATGAGAAACACTTCACAATGTACTGACACCTTCCATGGACCCACTGGCATGCTAGATAAATGTCCACTTATGGGTTTTCGCCACCTCAGACTTGGCGATTTTGAATGGTTGAACTTAATACAAAAAAACACTTTTCACCATTTTATAAATATGATCGAGCAGTTACTGCGGCAATGAATGGCGAAAGGTGGCGGTTATCACTTTTTTGGTTATCGTCTCTTTATAAGCGCATTAAGCCCAAATTTGGTGAAAAGGTGGCTATAAAGGTTGCAAAAAATGTAACGAACCTTTATAAATATGCCCCTTAGTGTGAACAAATCAGACACTGCTATAAAGCTGTCTGCAAAGTGGGAAAGAATTATGGAGAAGACAAACATATAAGAAAATACCAATACACCTGGTCCCGAAAACTTTAAAAGTCTTTCCCTAGTTAACGTCACAATATGTTTCACTGCTGCATTTGAAGGAGAACATGTAGGTCCTTAATTATTATTTTTCATACCAATTTTCATTCCCAAGGAGAACACTGTTTTTACTTCCAAGCTAAATAAATACACTTCATCTGTAAACCCTTTTATGATGGACATAAAATTTACATAGAAATTTACCAAAATCTACTTTATCCTCATTTTACAATATAATTACAAAGGGAGACACATGATAAAGCAGACTTAATGCTTGAGGAAAGAAGTAACTATATGTTATTGGTGTTTTGATGTTTACAAATATTACTTTGTAAATAGGTCATCTGAACAGACTGCACTGCAAGGATGGGCCACAGTTTCAAGGCAACAGATTAGATGTAATCTGCTGTATTTAAAGCTCTAAAATCCAGATCTAGCGTCATGTACAGTGCCAGCTTAGTCGCATTGGCAAGAGAAGTGATCATTATTTCTATACAGTATCTTTACTATGCTGAATGTGTGGTGATTTTCTATCATGCATGTAGACAGAGGCAATAGTCAGGACTTTGGCAGATACAAATGGAAATAAAAGAAATAATAAACAGCAAGCACCAAACACCGACTGTTTGTAACTGCAAGGAATCAATATGACACATTAACCTGAAGTGCTTCTTGAGGTTCTGATTTCGCTGGCTGCATTAATCCACCCAGTATGTTGACATCTGAGAGCAGTTGTGATCTAGAAGCATTATGTACAACATTTGGTTCACTACTGTTATTTGGTGTATAACTAAGCTATTCAATTAGAAATGGAATAGGTTCAATCTACTGATCATTTATGTTGCTGATACAGTATAAGGTGATCACTCCTTAGAGCTTCTCATTTACAACCACATTTAAATACAAAATAGTATGTCATTAATTCTCCAGTCATTAGGAGAGATGTTTATAAACAGTGTTAAACTGTTTAATTATACTTCTTGCGCTGACTAGCATATTTCCCTGTACTTCTGTCTGCCATTCTGGAGGAGGGTAATACGGAGAAGAACTCTAAACATTATTGAATACACATAGAGCAATTTCATTGTGTGGAATACAAAGATATTACGTACTTGTCAACAAGACTGCAAGTCCTTTCTACTTTCCTCTCTATTTTTAAAATGCTGCTCTTCAAGGAGAATTCCCCCTGCTTTCCAAATTGTACAGGCCCTGCATACGATGTTTTTGTTACATTTAACGGGCAACTAAAGTGAAAAAAACAACTTGGGCTATAAACAAAGTGCATAAAGTACATAAAGAGTGACATCAGCCCAATGACAGTGAGGCTCCTCTTCTGTACTCACTGCATATCACACATGCCCAATAGCCATGGCTTAAAGCTGGGCACACACTTGCATGATGGGAAGAAATTGACAGACAGAATCTGCATGATTCTTTTATTTTCATCTGATCGTGCTACACACCCCAGTGTTCTTCCTATGTAAAGCACAGGGAGAACGCTCAGGACTGAAGTGTTCTCCCAGCTGCTGCAGACTCCCTATACTTTAAGTAGAGGGAGACATCCACCGGCGGGGGATATTTTTGGTCTTTCCGAATGACCGCGCGACCGACAGTGAGCATTCGCAACCATGTCATCATTGAGAATATGCGCTACACACAGTAACGAGAAAGGGCCAGTACTGTAGGTTCCTACGGTATCGGCCCTTTCTCGTAACTGATTGTACCCACCTTTAGGGGCTAAGGATAAACACCAAACTCATATCTATTTTTCATGGATGCTTATTATCAGAACAAATTAATACTGCACCTACATTAGATGAAAAACAGTAATGAACTTTTCATGTTCATTAAAAACTGTGAAAATGGATTTTAAAATCAGGATTTTAAATCCTGTTTAAACTGGAGATTTATAAAACATACGGTAGTTATGGTTACTAGGAAAGTTGAACAAAGCAACCCATTTCTGTAAAGCTAAAGTTCTAAGGCACTTGCTTACTATGTCCTAGATTAAAAATTGACAAGGTGTGGGAACTGCAAATGTCCAACCACAAGGCCAACAAACTACCACTGTTCTACCACAGCATTATGGTTATTCGGGACTGACAGAAAAATTCTGTTGGTCAATACTATCTCCCTTTACATTAATTATAGAGAGTTGGTATGATTGGCCCAACCAATTTCCATACAGCACATGGCATGTGCGTTTACCACCACCTGTTGTCAACAGATTCCAATGGATTCTGTTGGCACACATGCAATCATAATTACATGTGTATGGCCACCTTTAGTTATGGTGTACAATAGCAGCTGTAATTCAGTCACAAGGGTTATAATAATCCCTGTTTTATCCATAATGTTATATTTGACTGAAAAAGAGTTCTGTAGGCATGGTACACACAAAATATTGGCTTGTATTTGCTTAGCCATAGTTACTTGCGTCACAATACTGTACTAACTTTGAATGTCAGATGACACTGGCTTTCATAGTTAAGCAAGAGGATCACCAGGGCTGCCTTCAGCCCTGGTGATCCTCATTATTTGTTGGGTAGTATTTGGTGCTAAGTATTAAACAAGTACTGCTAGTGCTCTGAAGCAAAGCATGGATAAAGGGATTTCATTTCAACCACTGGCTGTTTGAATGCCTCTTAGAGTGGGAGGCTGGGTAGTTCTGTTTATGTTATTTTGTAACAGGCCCTATCAAAAATAAAACTTTATTTCTTACCTTTTTTAACCCTTTCACTGCCACAGTAAGTATATTCATGTTCTGTGCATGAAAGGCTCAAATTGCCACAGAACGTGCCACAGAACAAAAGCGTCCCATTTGAGCTAGTAGGTGGCCACGCTTCTGTGTGCACCCACGCATATGGCATACCGTTTGATTCAAGACGTGGGAGATTGACATTTAGTGGGTTTTTTTGCTTGTCAAGTGGGTTTAGGTAGGATTTCAACATTTGAATCACCTTATTTTATTTTTTTACAAAATCTCCTAAAAGCACCGAGTTCTATGGAGTACTGTGTCTGGAATTCTTCATATGTATATGAAAGCATGACAATGTTACATAGGTGAAGATGTGTAGATTCCAAAAATAAATAGTTTGTGGGGGTATTTCCAAGTTTCAGGGCCGTTTCCTTTGAAAAAGAGTAGAATGTTCAAATTACAGAGCACTTTTATTTTTTTCTTGTAATTGCACTTGGGCATGCGTCCCATTTAGTTAGTTGGTGGCCACTTCTCTGTGTGCATCCACGAATATGGCATACCATTTGATTCAGGACATGTGGGAGATTGACATTTAGTGGGGTTTTTTGCTTGTCAAGTGGGTTTAGATAGGATTTCAACCTTTGAATCTAATTTTATTTTTCACAAAATCTCCTAAAAACACAGAGTTCATTGGATTACTGCGTCTTGAATTCTTCATGTATGTATGAAAGCTTGGCACCAGAACATAGCTGAAGGAGTGTAGATTCCAAAAATATATAGTTTGTAGGGGGTATTTCCAAGTTTCAGGACTGTTTCCTTTGAAAAAGCATAGGATGTTCAAATTACAGAGCACTTTGATTTTTTCTTGTAATTGCACTTAGGCATGCGTCCCATTTGAGCTAGTTGGTGGCCACATCTCTGTGTGCACTGCATAAAAGAATGACACTGTTGTGTAGCTGAATGCATATAGATTCCAAGAATATATAGTTTTGGGGGTTATTTCTAATATAAAGGGGCGTTTAGTCTGACAAATCTGAAATGTTGCTGTAATTGGGCCACTGATTTGGTTCACTTTGAGGCTAGTTGATTCCACGTACGCATGTGTAACCATGCATATGGTATACCGTTTGATTCGGGAGATTGATATTTGGTAACTTCTTCTTACATTCCATGAGGTTTTGGCATGATTTCTACCTTCAAAAGTGGATGTTTGTTAATTTTTTCAGAAAATCAGAGAAAAGTGGGAACTTCTAAGAAGAACTGCGCCCACACAATTGATGGTATGAATGACAGGGTTACAGAGCTGAAAGTGTGTAGATTCGAGGAATATATCGTTTTTGGGGAAAAACTGCAGGCTGTTCAAATTCAGAGTTGCCTGAATATTTTTGCTGTTTTTGAGCAATCATGCACTGTCCCACTTTGTGGCTTTTCGCTTCCACGTGCGTGTGTGTAACCATGCATATGGCATACCGTTTGATTCAGGACATTTGTTAGATTGATATTTGGTAACTTCTTCTTACATTCCATGAGGTTTTGGCATGATTTCTACCTTTTGAAGTTGTTTTTTGTTAATTTATTCAGAAAAGTGCAACCTTCTACAACAAACTGTGCCCACACCATTGATGGTATCAATGAACGAACAACAGCGTTACATAGTTGACTGTGTATGTATGTGTATATATAGTTTGTGCGAGGTATTTCTGAGTTACGGGGGTGTTTTGTGGGAAAAACTGCAGACTGTTCAAATGCAAAAGTTGGCTAGTTTTTTTTTTTTTGCTGCTACTGACATTTGGCATTGGTCCAGCTGTGGGTTAGTTGGTAGCCATGTCTCTAGGTACACCAATGAATGTGGAATACCGTTTTATTCGGGAGGGGTTAGGCTTTCATATTTGAGATGCATTTGAATTTCCCTCTGCAGTTTTTAGCTGAAATTTGCATTTGATTTTGTATAGACCCCTGTGAAAAGTAACCTTTCATTGTCAGAGACGCATATATCTTAACTAAAACAACAAATGTTATGTGCTTCCTTACATCTAATGGGGGCCTCATTCTAACAAATCCCTTCAATAGTTGTTTGACATGGGGAGATTTATTTAAGTCCTGTTGGTATTAAAATTTAAAGAAAAAGGATAACCCAGCTACCATTTTTTAATGCTAGCTACTGCTGAACCACTATCAAACAAATCTACCAGAAATATACACATTCCATCAAGAACCCTGCCTGTCCCAATTACTTTAAAAGTCCAGCATGCTCAGTCCACTGAAAATACTACAGCCCTGCCAGTTCAGAAGATTTCTGCTTTGCCTGTCCAGATGACTTCAAACCTGTCAGTCTTTCAGCATGTTGTTGTGTTTCAGAGACACTGTTAACTAGAGATGGTTGAACTTACTAAAGTTTGTTTCGTTTCCGAACTTCAGTAAAAGTTCGGAAGTTCAGAAACAAACTTGATAAAGTCAATGGGGAGTGATAGTTTGAAAAGTTTGGATGATTTACAGATAAAGTAACAATGGTAACTTACTGTAACTTACCTGGGAAATGGTATGGGGAACATGTCACTATCACCAAAACCTGTTTAAACACTTCTTTCTTCATGATCAGGCAATTGTTTGCGCAAGCTACATTCGAGGGATACAGCCAATTCAAAGGTTACAAAACAATACTTTTGAGGGTTACCGAAAATAAAACCATACTATCAAGGATTATCTAAATCGAACGATACATTCGAGGGTTATCGAAAGTCGAAGGCTACATTCGAGGTTTAGTGAACGATACATTCTAGGGTTAGCGAAAACGAACCATACTTTCGAGCGTTACTGAAAAGGAATGATACATTTGAGGGTTAGCGAAAACGAACATTGCATTCAAGGGTTATCGGACGATATATTCTAGGGTTAGTGAAAACGAACCATACATTCAAGGGTTACCGAAAGTCGAACGATAGATATGAGGGTTAGCGAACGATACATTCTAGGATTAGCGAACAGCTTGTAAATTTGATATTATTATATATTTATGTATTTATTTACATAGTATGTAAATAGTATTCTATATTGTACAACGCTGCCTCCCCTAGTGACACTATATAAATAATAAATACATATATAATAATACATATATAATTATCGAATTTACGATAATTAGTGAAAATACAGCCGCGATTTCGGAAAACTGAACTAGTTTGAATAGTTTGCGTTCGTCCGAACTCAAAGTTCAGCCCGAACTCTAGTTTGAGTTTTTGTGTTCATCTCTACTGTTAACAGATCACCATTTTTATTATTAAAGGGCATGTCCACCCCCAAAACTATATTTAACCCAATACTAGCCCCACTGTGTAATGTAGTAAAATCCATACCTTACTGCTCCACATGGCTGTCCTGCAATGTCAGTTCAAAGTCCAAAAAAGTGACCACCAGGAGCCTGGCCGAGTCCATATAGGTCTCTGCCTCCTGTCTCTCCTCCGGGAGAATTTTGCCATGCACACTGCAGCCCCCCCCCCCCCCCTCTCCCTACCATTTTCCTCCCTCCCCTTAACTAGAAAACACTTTTCTGTAGCATAGGGCTCCCTCTCCCAACCCAAACCGATGTATTTGTTTGTTAAAAAATGAAGCCGATCTATACTTACACAGCCTAGTTCCTCCGGCGTTCAGTACTGCTGGAAGCCATGTCCGTGATTGGCTGCCTCTCAGCCAATCACGGATATGCCTGCCGGTACGGCCCCCTGCTTGCAGTTTAATGCAAGCAGAGGGCTGTGTCTGTACGCCGGTGGAACAAGGATGTGTAAGTAGAGATCGGCTTAGTTTTTTAACAAACAAATACAGCAGTTGCGGGTGGGAGAGGGAGAACTACACTACAGAAAATGTTTAAATAAGTGGTGGACATGCCCTTTAACAACAACACTTCCTGCATTTAAATCTCCTCCTACTATCTCTTAAAGCAGACATAGCAAAACATATTCTTAACAGGGCAATATACTCAATTTCTAGTCTGCTGAGGTTGCCGCAGTCATGCCTATACTGATTTCTGCTCTGTCAACTTAGACAGATTCTGCTTTACCTACACAGGTAGACAGCCGCGTTGCCGGTCCAGCCTTCCCAGCTGACCTCAGCCACCTTTTTGCATCCTGAAACCCAGTTATCTTTTTTTGTTGAAAAAGTTACTCTTGTTCTAATAACTTCAGCCTGTCCTCTGTCTCCTAATGCCCATATGATTATAATCCATCCTATACCTCCTTAATTTATTTCTGTTGGGGTACCTGTTCAAGGGGCAGTTCCGGCTTAACCGTGGCTTAAAAACTTTGGAGTCCCTGCCTTTCATTCTGGGCATTGTTTCATGCCCTCTGTAGTCGTGCCAGAATTATCCATACTGATGCAGGTTCCTTTGGTTGATGTGGAAGTTTTTCATTTTGAGAATGACCTCTTTTGTAAATTACACCAGTAATAGTTGCCACGTGGAGGCGAGTGAGTTCTGTCTAAAATTCCTCTCTCCTCTGGATAAGGATTTTGTGTTACATGATAGAGTGCCCTAAAGTAGTCTGGGTTACTACTTACTTGTAATGAGTATCTAGGTCAAGAGAATATTCTTCCATGTCAAACAATCTTTCGTTGTATCTGTTGTATTCAGTTAGATCAAACAGACTTAAATTATATTTCTTGAAGACGTTTCGCTAGTCATCCGACTGGCTTTCTCAATTCAGAATGACTTGTACAAGAATCTGTTGGCAATTATGTACCCTGGAAAGTCCCAATTAGCATATGAAAGCCAGGTGTTAGGGATGCAAGGTGTGGATGCATTGAGGCTTATGGGTGTTATCGAAACTGCCCAGTAGTAGGTGTTAAATCAGGCAAAACATGGCAGACAGTTGGTGACACCCCCCCCCCCCCACACACACACACACACACACACCCCTCTATTCCGGATTTCTTTATTTTCACATAAATGGCATCTCCACCCTACAAAAAAAATTGTAGGGTGGAGTTGCCCTTTAAATATGGGCTACCAGGTGTAGTATCATGCATTTTTGATGCTATATATTCCATGATGCTGTATTTGAGATATGTGTTATTCTACTAGATATCTGTATGTGTAGTATTTGATATTACTAGATACTTACAGTACCTGCACTGACATGTATAGCACATGCCCTGTTGAAGGGTTACTTTAGATTTTAGATTACTTAGAAGGGTTACTTTAGATTTTTTTTTCCCAGATAAATCCATTTGTACATATAAAGGATTTTTAACTTTTATACTATACAGTGTTGCTCATTCCTTTACTGTATGAATAAAGTTCTCCTTTAAAGCCAGCTAAAGAGACTCTGAATGTAAAAGGCTGCCAAACCTTCTATGCTATAAGAAAACAAATTTACTACCTTTAACCACCAGTAAAATCAGGCTTAAAATCTTTTGAAAGTGTTATCTTGCCAATCCTAAACTATGGTGGTAAAATATTAATTTTATAAGCACCTCCATCGCTGTACTTCAAAATAGTGGTTGTTGGGCTGAGCTTAGCAGATTTCCATTGCCGCTTGAGATTCAAAAAAGGGCACTATCATTCTGGGCTCATCTACAGAACAGTATCCCCAACTCATTCCACCATAAAACCTCACTACACAACAAAGACCAGTAAAAGCCATGTGCTCTAAAACAACTAATCAGCCCCCTTCTAACCCCAAAGCCACATCCACAGAGCCTATCAAAAACTCAGCTCATAGCAATCATAACCAAGAGAAAATTGGATTACTTGGATGAATAGAAGAAAGAGACAAAAATAAGTCACAGAAGATATATACCAGTCGCTAGATAGAGACTTCTTACTAAATCTTTTTAGACCCGTAAATCTTGAAACAGGTCGTTTTTGGTGTGGGAACTACCAGCATCAACTAAACTATTTTGAAACTTGCCGCTCAGGGAACAGTTTTGATTTCTTTGCTAATGAAAACAATTTGTGAAAACAACTGTTGCCTAGCGTTCAATCTGTTATGACTTACGGAATAATAACTTATGTACTTTTATTAATGAAAAGGATCTGTTCCAGCTTGTCACCATCATGAACCATTACCCCTTGCTGTGTATATATTAATGCTTTATAGTAGTCTGTCTTATAGGGTAGTCACAGACAATTTATACACTAATTTTATCCAGGTATTGTGGGTTTACATGCATTTGCTATATAGCCAGTCCTACTGCACAATAGTTAGTAAGTATAAAAATACACAATAAAACAAACTATATTGCGCTATATTACATATGTTACAATTATCTTGTCACTTTAGATATACATTGGTAAGGGTTACACCTATAGAACAAATAGGTTGACTAACCAACATCTTAATAACAATAGTGGCACATGTAGTAAATGCATTTGTAATGTACAGCACTGTCAAGATTTGACTTTAGATATACAATAGTTACAAATGTCAGCATTAATACTCATATGACCGTTCATATTTGTAAAGTTCTAAAGCAATGTTCTTATAAACTCTCTAACTCGACACAGTCACCCATTTCCATCTTTAATGTATTCTGTATTCCACTTCTCGCGTATGTGAAACATCTCTGGAAAAAGACTGGTGACTCTCAGTGGGTAGACTAGAGGGCTCAGTTATTCTTTGACTTCTGTCACATTTTCCATCTTTATTTGATCTTTTATTCTAGCCGCACATATTAATTACATCCGGATTCTCTCTATGTATTAAATTCTGTTTTATCTTAGCTCATTTAAATGTACATAGCATTTATGGGATGTAGAAATGTGGCTTAACACATCAGCATGCAGAGAACACTGGCATATATTTTAGAAGCCGGGGGACATCCATCTAGTTCAACCTTTTGTACCCTACCTATTCTCTCCCTATCCTATTTAATTTATTGTGACGTCGGTCTATAGGCGCTTCACACTGCAAAACCAGAGGCCTGCGCTAGACTGATGATGATGGCTCAATAAAGCTGAAACCAGTCTGTAGTTGGCGCTCTGGTTTTGCATTTAGCTTGTGAAATGCTGTAAAAATCTTTTTAAACATATAGCTTCCTAAAAGCCTCCATGGAAACATGATAAATTCCCAGAAGTCTTTGTTCCTTATTTGCATATTGCTGAAAGGGGAGGTTCAAAGCCTTTATTGTCTCCCTATCCTATTTAATTTATTGGTGATGTCGGTCTATAAGCATTTCACACTGCAAAACCAGAGGCTTGCACTACACTGATGATGGCTCAATGAAGCTGAAACCGGTCTGTAGTTGGTGCTCTGGTTTTGCATTTAGCTTGCGGAATGCTGTAAAAGCCATTTTAAAGATGTAGCTTTCCTATGAGCTTCCATGGAAACATGGTAAATACCCAGAAGTCTTTGGGCCTCATTTACCCACAGTCGCTGGGCAAATGTATGGAGTTAAAGTTGCGTTAACCGGTTCGCTACCGGTTAGCGCGACTTTAGCTTCATGTTAGCTTTGGAATGCGCTAAATCACCCGCGAATCCGACACTCACGATTTAATATTGGGTTTGCGCTAGTTTTAGCGCAGGATTTTAAATGCCAGCAAATAACTGGCATTAAAATCCCGCAGTGGGTAAATCCCTTATCGGAATTTAACCACATTCGTAAACGCAAGATTAAATCGTGAACAGGACAATTACCCAGAGTGATAGCAGCTCTGGGTAAATGAGCCCCTTTGTTCCTTATTTGCATATGATCTCTGCTTAACAGATGAATCAAAAGAGGCCAAAATGGGCAAAAAAAATCATTCCTGATTCCAAACAACAACCCATATAAAAGTGAGGTATAGTAAAAAAGCAATATTGTGCTTGCAAAATTTAATTTTGTATCAGTATTTTTTGACAGTGTTGGTCTTTTACAACCATGTTGTATATACTGGGCAAATCACAAAACATTGATACTATGCAGTACTTTATGATTGCATGGTTACATAACGTACATTGGGGTATTTTTATGACCAGTGTGTAATAAACCTTTCTGCCTTTAGAAACAGGAAGGTAATTTGTGATATTGCAAATCTATCCCTTTACGTTTTACGACCAGTAATTTTCAATTGTCCAAAAATGTCAATCTCTCTTTTAAAAATACCCAATGAACATGTCAGAACCACATCTACTGGAAGTCCATTCTGTACCCTCTCCCTTTTTGTATACCGGATTCCAAAACTCTAATGTTTATACTAAATGAAGACTTAGCAGAACTTGGTAAAGAGGTAGAAAACACTGATACTGTTCAGTATTTTATGGCCAGAAAAAAGGGTCTCACTGCAAATGGGTTAATGCAGCTTTAAAACTAATAGCCGATAGTGGCTGTATGTACATTGCCCCCCTAGTATCAATATACTGTATAGCAACACTGTACCCCTGTGGTAGCAAAATATCTTCAGATATTTTGCGGTGGACCAAAACATTAAATTCACAAGGGAAGAGGTACAAAACAACAAACTGGCTTTCTTGGACTGCTTGGTAGAAGTTAAGGAAAATGGTAAACTGGAAGTAGAGGTTTACAGAAAACCAACACACACAGATCAGTATTTGATGTTTGACTCCCACCACCCTTTAGATCACAAGCTGGGTGTCATCAGAACCCTGCAACACAGAGCCGAGAACATCCCCGCTAGCACAGAGGCGAAGGCTAAAGAAATGAAACATCTCAGAGGAGCCCTTAAAACTTGTGGATATCCAGACTGGGCCTTTGTCAAAAGAAGTAGAAGGAAGAGAAAGAACACAAATACCAACAGTGAAGGGGAAAAGCAAGACAGGAGGAAGAACATGGTCATCCCATATGTAGCAGGGGTCTAAGAAGAATTTTCAAAAAACATCGTATCCCTGTCTGCTTTAAACCGAACAACACCATGAGGCAGCAATTGGTACATCCAAAGACCCAATACAAAACACAAGAAAAGCGACATCTATATGCAGTGCAGTGCAGTGAAGAATGCTCTGATTTGTATGTGGGGGAGACCAAACAGCAACTGCATCAACGTATGGCCCAGCACAGAAGAGCCAATTCCTCGGGTCAGGACTCAGCGTGTATCTGCATCTTAAGGATAAAGGACATACCTTTGAAGATTGTAATGTTAACATACTGGCGAAGGAACGTGACTGGTTCAAGAGAGGTGTTAAGGAGGCCATTTATGTGAAAATAAGAAACCAAGCCTAAATAGAGGTGGGGGGGTTCGACACCAACTGTTGCCATGTACCATGCGTTTTAACACCTTACTCTGGGCGTTCCTATAACACCTCTAGCCACTATCTAATCACACCCTTAACACCTGGCTGGATATGCTAATTGGGATTTTCCAGGGTACATAATTGCCAACAGATTCTTGTACAAGTCATTCTGAATTGAGAAAGCCAGTCGGATGACTAGCAAAACGTCTTCAAGAACTACATTAAGTCCAGTTGATCTAATTGAATACAAAAAGATACTCAGCAGATCATAGAAGTATTTTCTAATATAACTGCAAATAAAGTTTACACAACTTGCCAAAAAATGTCAGTTACAAATCTTTTGGGTTCTCTACAAGAGAGTTGCAATTAAAATACACTTTTATAAAACCGAGTATAAAAACCAATGTTTCGTGATGTATTATAGGGTAAGCATGGGTTTTACAGGGCCTGCGTGAAGTCTGCATGAAGTTTTTGGACTTTGGGCAGCGCACTCAATGCAATAAACATTTGGTAACATTTTGCGCTAGCTTTTAAAGTAAAAAATCAAGGTTTGCTGGATCAGGTCATTAACCTGATGTTTGTTACCTGACCATGATGTTGCGATGCAGTAAAGCTCGCAAAGTAATTACTGTATCGAGGGATCTTATACATGTGTGAAGCATGGGTTAGGAATGTACAGTACCTCCCTGTAAATTGCTTACATTGTGTAGATTCACAGAATCTCTAGACACACACTAATCCATGGTAGATCACTGTAAATAAAATAGGCAGTTTTTTTCATGTACCCAAGGTGAGATCTAAAACGCTAGGTCCTCACCCCTAGGTTTTACCCTATAACACATAGCCATAGATATAAGTCCCAGGTCTCCTCTTGTCCTTCCCCTTCAATTGGGAAGCCGGACAACCTTTGTAAACACATTCCTTGCAAAATGCTCCTTAAGTGGAGCATACCTTGGGGCCTGATGGTTGTGATGGATTCAGAGCTGTATCTCCAACTTCAACTGTGTCCACTAATCAATTTAAGGTCCTCACCCTGGGCACATCAAAAGAGAGGGAATTTATTTTGAGACTTTAACGCCTCATTGATATCATTTGTGTTATTTAGAATATTAATCATGTCAGCAGGGGAAAAAAGGTTTTAATGGGCTGTAAACAGTAAGATGGTAAATTATTTCTTCGTACAGAGAATATTCTAATAATTAACAGATATTATGGAGAGTTATACCATATAATATATTTTCTGAATGCATAGAAATATTTTAAACATGACACAAATTAAAGAAGAAGTCTTAGATCTTTTCTCAGGGCTGTAAGTCTCATTACGAGACTCAGTATTCAGTTCCACAAATCTTCCATTCCTTTGGACACTGGTTCGGGCTTTGTCAAAAGGGGGATATGCTGAGTGCACTGTAGGAAGAATGGAATGATCACAATGATTTATGGCACTCATTCTGCATCTCTCATAGATGTATGAATTACCATTTTTTGAAAGTGGAATTTTCAAACTTCAGTACATGAACTGAAAATTGAGTTTAATGGCTTCCAGCTACTAAAACCGAATATCCTGTTTGTAAAACTCTATAAAAAGGTCAGATAAGTAAAGGCAAAGAGTTTTGTATAAAATGAAAACATTTTCTATGCAGCAGGAATACCCATTGCAGCTATGCTTGCAGCATTTGCAGTAGACAATTGTTTATTTTAAGTTTTGGGCATTTTTCATTTCTTTGTCTTTTACTCGCTCTTAATCTTGCTTACCCCTCAAAGGACAAATTATATATAGGTAAATCACCCCCAAAACTACAATAGTAAGTAATCTAACAGATGCAGCAAAATGCCCCTCTTCTCCTTCCCTCTGCCTCTCAAATGGTTTCTGACAATGATTTATTTGCACAAGCTTTTATATGCTCAGTAAGAGGCAGCTAGGGGAATAGCATTTAATAATTGGCTGTGATGTCATCCATGTTACATCCATGACTGACAGCTGATAACTTATTATATATTTTAGTTAGTGTAACTAGACATCTGCATATTATTAAATAAAAATTGCGCTTTGGAAAGTAGATAACACCACAAATATTGCTGCCCCCTCTTGGTGTGTTTCTAGACCTTTTGGCACCTGAAATAAACTTTTAAAAGCTACTTTCTGACAACAATATGTTGGTGTGGCTTGTGGGTGTGCAGGAATGACTTTTAGTGGCCGGTGAACTCGAAAGCTAACCTAACAATGGCTTATTTAATGCTGGCTATTGAACTGGGTGGCTAACTTAACTCTGGCTTGTCACTGTTAAGTCAGCCCTCCATTTTACCAGCCAGTGTTAAGTCAACCCTTCATTTCACCAGCCACTGTTAGGTCAGCCCTTTTTCACCAGCTACAGTTAGGTCAGCCCTCCATTTCACCAGCCACTGTTAGGTCAGCATCTCAGTTCACCAGCCTCTGTTACGTCAGCCCCATTTCAACAGCCACAGTTAGGTCAGCCCTCCAGTTTACCAGCCACTATTAGGTCAGCCCCCATTTCACCAGCCACAGTTAGGTCAGCCCTCCAATTTACCAGCCACTGATAGGTCAGCCCTCCAGTTCACCAGACACTGATAGGTTAGCCCTACAGTTCACCAGCCACTGTTAGGTCAGCTTTCCAGTTCATCAGCCACCGTTAGGTCAATAAATAAAATATTAATGCCCACACACAGAATAATACATTTGATATAATAAATTTTATCTAAGTGCCCACACAGACTGATAAATAAGATATAAATGCCCACACATACTGGTAAAATGTAAGTGTCCCACATACTGGTAAAAATAAGTGCCCCACAGACTGATAAATCATATATAAGTGTCCACACAAACTGGCAAATATACTATAAGTGCCCCACAGACTGGTAAATTAAATATAACTGCCCTCACACACTGGTAAATTAAATATGTGCCCACAAAGACTAGTAAACTTAAAGGGAAAGTTTAGTGGAAAATTTCATTATTTTTAAAATTCTTACAATTTGTGCTTACCTAGTTGTTCTACATATTCTCTTCCATTTTGAAAAATCTGTTGAATTTATACCCCTTGCAATTCCCTGCTGTTGTCATTAGTGAGCTGACATTTTAGGTTATGTGATGGTCCTTCTTCCCAGAATCCACAATACCTTGGAATGTTCCCAACAGCGATTTCTACTTATTGGCTGTTGGGGTGGTCAAACTTGTTCAGATCTCTACTTATTAGGATGAAAGAATATGTATTTGCACTGAGCTTCCCCTTTAATATAAGTGCCCACACAGACAGGTAAATTAAATTTAGGTTCCCTACAGACTGATAAATTAAATAAAAGTGCCAACATAGACTGGTTAATTTGCTGTACGTACCCCACAGGCTTGTAAATTTACTATAAGTGCCCACACAGACTGGTAGTGCCCCAAACAAACATAGAGGAGTGAGGAGTGGTGACTTATGCCACGTGTGCTGATGAGGATGAGAGACACAATAGGACAAAGGCAGGATAGCAAATACATGCACCCATCGCTCCCCCCCCACACACATTTGCGAACTCCAGTGCTGTATTTGATACATATCACCACCTGAGAAAAATACTCACCTTGCCTCATGGGAACGGCGCCCCTGTGTGTGTGTGTGTTTTGTGTTCTAATCTTGTACAATCCAGTTGTGCATCATGTGTACACAAATTTTGGTCAATTCTTGTCTGTTCTATGCTCCAAATTAAAAACATAAATGTAATGCAAGCACAAACATAGGCAAAGGTGCACGCAAATGAATTGTGTTGCTGTGGGACCTAGACCTTAATCGCACAAACAGGTTACAAGTCAACCTAAAAACTACTTACAAGGGGAAGAATACCACAAACATCCGGAAAATTTGTGAATATTACTAGCAATCCTTTATAATTAAATGTCATAATGTCTAAAGAACAAACATTAATTTGCATTTTCACAGCCTCTTTGTGTCATTGTTTCTAGAAATGTGCTTATTAACTCCAGCAATTAAGAAGCAAACTGATATTTATGGCATCATAAAAAATACATTTTAAGGATTCATACTTTAGTAAGCATAAAATGTAAGTTGGCTTGCTGAAGCTGACAGCAGTTGTTGCTTTACATTTTCACACATCCCCCAAAGCGTAATTGTAGACGGATAGTTCTTTTTCCATTTTCCCCTCTAGTCTTCGTTCGCAAATCTTGGCATATTTTTACTGAAATATATCTTATTATTATGGCAGGATTCTTCACTAGGAAATGGTATAATTGTATTATTAGTACTTTAATGAAGTAGCTTATTTAAAAAGAAAATCTGAATAACGATGCTCTTCAGGTTTCATCTTTTTACTGGAAAGAACAAGAGCCACAAGTCAGACCACAGATTAAAGAGAGAAATAAAATAGAAAAAAAAAAAATCAGAAACCCCAGCTGTAACTACACCACTTGAAAAACTTGCAGGGGAAACATCATAAGCATAAAATCTGGAATGGGAGCTTCTAGTATGCATCTTTCAACAGCTGTCTAATCCTAATATACTAACTGAGAGGTGTAAAGGACATGGCTCACGGACACAAAAGCTTGTGCGCCGCGTCGTCAACCCTCCTCTCACTGTCCAAGCCGACCCCTACTCGAGACGTTCACTCCACAGTGGGAGGAGGGTTGATGACCTAGCGCTTGCGCACGAGAGAGACACCACAATGCCATTTCCAGGAGGGGTGAAAGAGGAGGAGAGAGTGAAAGGAAGGACAGGGAAAGAGAAGGGGGAGAAAGAGAAGTGAAAAAGGGGGGGAGAGGTCTTTAAATACAGGGTTGAAGGATTCTTTAAAGAATCAGGGGGTTATTGGTGTCTAAAAAGAAAGGTATGGACAACAATTAAAGGGCATGTCCACCCTAAAATATAACTTTTAATATAATGTTCCTTAGGCTTGCCCACCCCCAACCGCCATATTAATACTAAAAAAAAAATATTTCCGATTCATACTTACAGTCCCTTCGCAGCTATCTTCTTCCCTCTCTGTTAACTGGAAACAGCAGAGAGGGGCCAGACCGGGGCTTGTCCAACCAAATTGGACAAGATATATACTATTATTAGTAATCTGATACATATTTGGCAATATACCATATACATTATATTTTCCATTTTTACAATATTAATGTAGTCCAACTTAGAAGGTCCAGAGGCCTGTTGGATGGTCATGGGGTGGGAATGGATGGTTCAGGGTGGAGCTTGTAAAAGCAGGAATGGGCTTCTCCCATCCTTTTATTGATTCTCCCTGAGTGTATTTCACTCGTCCTTGAGGAACCACTAGCAACCTCTTACGGAAGCCTAGGGATCCCAGATCCTTGGTTAAGAAATTTTCATATAGACTTACCTCCACCTCTGTAGCCCTGAACAAATTTGCAGCCTAACTATCTATCAAAAGCATGTGGGAGGTTCATAACTCACAAAGTACATCAGGTTTCAGGTTCTACATAAAGCAAATGACAACTCTAGATTAATAAAATGCAAGTAATATAAAGTCAATATTAGATCTATAAAATTGCATAGTAGATGAGGCAAGTCCCAGTAAAAAGAAATGTAGTATGGTACATTAAAGGTAAAATATTCCTTTTGATAAGCACTTACAGTACATTTTCATTGTTTTGTGTTACATTGTTTCATTTTCTTTATAATGTAGAAAAAAAACGCTTTGCGGTTCTATTGACTGCATGTAAACAAGCCCACATTTCAAAATGGCATTCAGAACAAATTTCCCACTCGAAATCTCTTATAAGCAACTAGGGACTAGCACAATGAATGCTAAATAGCTGGATCTTGATTCATAGTCAAACCCCACGACAGGATATAAAGCACATAATCCTATAAAAAAAAATATTACCAGTTGCAATGTCGCAGTGCAAATAACTTTTATATGATTCTTAATTAAGATCTAGGCTTTATTTTTTTAAAGAACAAAACCTTTATTCTCTTTCTGTCACTGCAAAATATATCCGAACATTACCCAGCATTGCCTGTATTGAGAGCCCTTGCTAAAAATGTCTGCGGTGAAATATTTGTAGCCCTGCAATATTTTTTTTTTAAGTTGGTTATATTCTAGATGGAATTTGGCCTGGTTTGTAACAGAAAAATGCCTAGAAGACCACTCCATGATAAGTTTCATGTCTGAAAGCTTTCCCTAATTTAGTATCGATTAGTAAGATTGGTGGGAGATGCAAACTACTGCAATTTAAAGGGAAACAAAAGGCTCAAAATAAGAATAAAGTTTCATTGTGCTGATGTGTTTTATTGCAGGGATTTAAACATATTTTCATTTTATTTTTATTTAAGTGGCTTCCAGTTCACCTTCTAGCCCTGGAATGGAAGTAGCTCAATGGTTAACACATTATCTATTCATTAGAGCTATGCACATTATCCTTATGTATGTTGTTATGTATGTATGAGTCTATAATTTCCGAGTTACTGACAAATGACGCATTGAGCATTTTGTGGTAATCACTGGTTAATAAACAAATTGTAGTGAGTACTTAAAGGACTACAGTTTACAAAAGATCCTGTGCAAGGTTTCAGACAAAGCTGTGACAAAGGATGAGTTTGCAATACAAAACACCGCACACTGCAACTGTTTTTGTAGAACTGTGGGCCATTGAGCCTTTGTGATGGATCTTATGAAATATGAGCATGGTGGCTCAGGGGTTAGCACTGATGCCTTGCAACTCTGAGGTCCTGAGTTCGATTCCACCCTTGGACACATCTGCAAGGAGTTTGTATGTTCTACCCGTGCTTGCGTGGGTTTCCTCCGGGCACTCCGGTTTCCCCCATAATCATAAAGACATACTGATAGGTTGTATGTGTCAAATAAATGTGCTTAGATTGTAAGCTCTTTGGGGCAGGGCCTGATGTGAATGTATACATGTAATTGTAAAGCTCTATTGTAAATTGTAAAGATGTTGGCGCTATATAAATCCACAATAATAATAATAATAATAATAAATAATGAGAAGATCTATTTTGTAGTGTGCTGTTATTTCAAATAAATTGTAGTTTGTATATATGATGAATGTATGGGTCTACACCTGGGAAAAGTGAGGATAGTGTGTTGTGTTCGATACAAAGGCTGTGTTCATACTCTGCATAATTGATTTACTCTAACTACTAGATATATACACATTTATCTATAACAAAGCTCTGTTTGAGTATATTTGCTATCCCTTCCATATTTAACCCTAATGCTTTGCCTATTGGGCAGTTAAGTTTCCCAGAATGACACTCTTTCTGCATACATGCCAACTACATACTATATAGGAGAAGCCTCCTACACAGTATAATAAGCAACCCACATTGCATTTTTTCCTTGAGATATGACGGTATGAAGGTGGGGGATATAGTAAGAGAATTAGAAGAACAATAGTTTTGCATGTTGTAATGAAAAAAATTGCAGTGCTTTTCCTTACATGTAGACAGCCA
Organism: Hymenochirus boettgeri; assembly: GCA_019447015.1. Classification (NCBI taxonomy): domain Eukaryota; kingdom Metazoa; phylum Chordata; class Amphibia; order Anura; family Pipidae; genus Hymenochirus; species Hymenochirus boettgeri. Next base: position 134,469,782 of record CM033473.1, read on the forward strand.
TCAGGTTGCAAGGGGAAAGTGGGTCTTTGTCTATACTGCAACATGTCCCATAAGCAGACTATTCTCTTACTCATTTCATTCATTAATACTGGAGAGGAAATTTAATCTGTGCCCTTAGAGCCCTAAATAACCAAGTAATTCTGCAGCATGGATAACTTAGTATGCAGGTGTTTACTTAATAAGGAAATATATATTAATTTATACCAGATCTCCCTGAATGACAGAGGCATATAAAAATTTAAATATTGTCATTAATGCAAATAACATAATAAAAGATGAGGTCTGTGTAGAAAATTCCTTATTAACCAGGACATGGACTTTTAATTTTTATTTATCCAGTAGGGTTCTTGCTACACATACAAGTAATATATACAGGTCACTATGGGTCTGGCTGACTGACAGTTTCCTCCCTGTATCCGGGACTTTCTTTAGGGTCTCTCTCTCAAAGGCCTGTATGTGTTGCTGAATGTGCAGCAAGAACAAAGTTCTGTTGGACACAGACCGAGCTGGAGTCAAACAGAGGTAAAGTCAAACGGTAAAGAGTCAGTGACACAGTGAGTAGCTACCCTATGATTAACAGTGGTCCGATTACCTAAAGTGTACGTAAATTCCAGAAAGTGATGGTTGCTCCCCAGTAGCATTAATTTGTAGATAAGTTCCAAGATTTCACAAGAACTGTTTGTTGACGGTGACTTTTAATACATGGAGCACAGGAGTGTAGAGGTACGTTATATATATCGTGTAAGAGGAATCCCTGTGGTGATTGCTCTTTTATGTACAAGGTGGACCACATACAGGACATGGAAAAGAAGATACTATATTCTAAAACACTGCTTTAATTGTAAAAGTGAGTATGTTATTTGTGGTATATCTTGTCCATGTGAACTACTGTATGTTGGTAAAACCACCCAAAAGTTAAAAAGCCGTTTGTCTAAACACCTCTCAGATATCACGCTGACAGATAAATTTTGTTTGGGCAAAAAAGGCCATTATGACGATGGCAAATCACTTTTTGAAGGAACATGGGGGTCTTATAGGGGCCTCAAATGTTTTGTTTTGGATCAAGTATGTCCGAACATTAGAGGAGGGGACTTAAACACTCGGCTATTGCAGACTTTGAGAATCCAGTTCAACAACTATCACTAGATAAAAAAACAAATGAACAGATCAGGAACCTATTAATGAAGTGGGTGAGACCCCCTTTGTTTTCTTTCAACCCTAGAGGGGAAAGTGTCCTCAATTTGTAAATCTACCAACTCTTTGTAAACTGGTAGATTTACAAATTGAGGACACTTTCCCCTCTAGGGTTGAATGATGGTAGATTTACAAATTGAGGACACTTTCCCCTCTAGGGTTGAATGAAAAATGGGGTCTCACCCACTTCATTTAATAGGTTTCCTGATCTGTTCATTTGTTTTTTTATCTAGTGATAGTTGTTGAACTGGATTCTCAAAGTTGAAAACCAACAGGATATACCTTGCTGACTGTTAGAATAAATATCCTAACCACGACAGGTCCTGATGCCTGTCTTAGACCTAGTAAAAGACCCTTACAGTCAACCGGGAGAAAGAATTGCTAATCGTAATTAAGTAAAAAAGGTTAGACGTTAGGACCTTCCAGACTGGGGCTACCTTGACGTGGTTGGAAGGCTTTTCATTCATGTGATCACAGTAATGTATACTAAACCCCTTTGTTTATAAAGTATGCCAGTGTGCAGATAATATGATATTGTATGGGGCCTAGGAATGTGCATTGATTATCTTTTCTATGTTTGTATAAATGTTTGACCAGATCAGTAGCACTTCCACTAAATGAAGTTGTAAATTAGCCTAATTGGAGTGCTTCCACAATTCTTGTATTGTATATATATATATATATATATATACATACATACATACATACATACAGATCTATATTTCAGCCCAATTGAAAGCTGCAGTCAATATTTTAATCAGTTAATAATAATTCAGCTTTAATCAAAATAGATCAGTCAGAAAATCACGGTCGGTTCTGCGGCTATATAAATGGACTGCAAACACAGACGCTTCTAGGCATAGGCGACCTAGGTGAACTGCTAGGGAAACATTCCAAGGTAAAGGGCGTTATTCAGCGTTTTTTCTTTTAAAAGACATGGATCCTTATCAGCCATAGAATTATAAGCTTTTACAATCTAGTTTCTTGTAGCCTCTCTGTCTGCACAGAAACTAATCATATAGGGTGAGTTTTCTAGTTTATGCATAAACTAATCCAGGGGGTGGTTGGGGGGAAGCTTCAGTTGGGAAGGGGGCACCATGGGAGACATGCTTAGGGTAACAAAATGGTTAGAACTGGCCCTGACTGCAAGACTAATCAGGCTTAAATATTGGCATGAGTATTATGATTCCTATCCACCAGACTATGACTGGTTTATCAATAAGTAGGTCTGTCAGCAGGAATATGAGGAGTGCATCTTACTCTACTATTCCTAAGAAGGTAATATAGAAATACCTTTAATTACTGTGGGAAAGGCAAATAAAACTAAAAATAGCATTTTATTTACATTATCCATATGATATGTTACACAGCAAAGCTCAGCTGACATCTTCGACCATGCTGAAGATGCCAGATAGACTAAAACCCATCTTTAACCTATAAAGTAGACTGTAATGAATATGCCAAAGTTTGCTCAAACAGGTTAATTGGTACAGTATATTGGGAAGGGGGCAATACGAAATGCAATGTTGTGACATCAGCCTTTATGGCTAAACATTTTTTTCATGCTTTGATGAAGAGGCCTAGAAAGGGCATATTTTTAAATGCCATAGTATTTAGCGAAAGATGTTAATACACATTTATAGGTCTCAATATTTAATAAGTTTATAATATGCAATTTTGTGTTATTTCTGCTCATTTTAAAATAGCTTGTGCTATCATATTTAAAATATAATAACATTAGTAATTAAAGCCACTATTAATCACAGTAAAAAAAATGATGTCCGAGATACTCACTGGTTTGTTGCAGATAAAGTGTTCAAGTTTATTGACCCATAATACAAGACAAACAGGCAACATTTTGGGTAGTTCCCCACCCTTTCTCAAGCATGGTGAAGCTCTACCCGAAATGTTGCCTGTTTGTCTTGTATTATGGGTGAACAAACATGAACACTTTATCTGCAACAAACCAGTGAGAATCTCACACATCATTTTTTTGTTACTTTTTGGGCAGTGCAGCCATTGCTGGGATACATATTACAGAGAGTGTTTTGTAATAACCCACTTGCTGTATTGAGTATATAAATTGCAGTCAAAAATATTCACAGCACATATGTAGCTACATGTGATCATTTAAAGATAAGTCAGTATCATCTGGAGATGGGTGCACACCATGTATTTTTATGAGACATCCCCCAATGCTATGCACTGGGCCCCATAGCTAAATATCCAATATTTAGAGATCCAGGTAATTGGTACAAATAATAAATAGCCTCTCATATATACCGTTTTATTGGGTTAAATGTATATTTATTTTTTTACTTTAAATACACATTGTGAATATTAAATTACAATCATACAATATATACATTGATACTAAGGTTCATTGTCAAATGTGCCTCGTGCTGCTTCTCCTGCATTATTTGTTTTCTTTATTCTAAGATAATAATTTATTATCTAAGAATAAAGAAAACAAGAATTTGAGACATAAAAGCATCTCATTTTCATCACCTAGTAGAATCATGCTAATGGTATTCAGGCATGAATGGGATTAGGTTTATTCACTGCATGCTATGAAGTAGGGCAGAGAATTGAAGTCATCATCACACAATAAGTTTTTAATCAACATCTCTAAATGATATTATCAGAGGGCGAGTGACACTTATCAAAATATCTGTAGAATTTGCAGCTGAAAATGAGATTTTATTTTTCACTACCTTCCATTGCTGACTATTTCTTCTTGAAGGCTCTCAGGAACTCTATTGATTTTCTGTCACATAAAGAAAGAAGCAATTTAAAACTTACATTTCTTCTTATTTTATTAGGCTAAGTCTTTCATTCCTTTCTATGCACTTGGTCTTGTATAGCACATTGCCAAGATTCTATTCTAATGAATCCGTTAAATCATACTGTTTGACAAGAGCTACCATGGTGCTCTACACTTAGAGGGGTTCTGCCAATCCTGCAGACAGGCCAATTGTGCAAAACTAAACCCCATCCCTGCATAATAAAATGGTTATTGTTTGTGATAGATATCACCTGTCATGATGTTATTTTTAGATGGCAATGGATTAAAATATTAATATATGCAGATCTGGCTGTGCGTGTTTGTTCCTAACTCACATGTCAGACGCATTAACAAAAAGTGAAAATAGCTTGAAATGGTACGAAATCAAATTTTGCATGGAGAAAATAAAGCAAAGCTGACAGTCTGTAGATGTAACTACAAAAGGTTGAATCACATTAAAGTAGTATTTTGAAGTAATATTTTTGTAAATAGCCTGTGCTCGGAATTCAGATGGGCAGACAATCATTTAACGGACAAAAATAGGAAGGCTGATTTGATTTTAACCTGTGTAAAAAGAATTGCATGGCTTTACATGTAAATGTTCTGATCCGAAGGTCTTGAAAGTTTAAATACTCCACTGATGTTTGTGCATTTGGCTGGAAAAGATAGGCAGTATTTTAACAGAAGGGTAAAAATATTTTATTACACAAAAATTGTAATTTTTTTTTTTTTTTTTAATCTTCTCCTTTAAGGAGGTGTTTTATTGAAACAATAAAATAATTTTTAACATACAGATTTGCATAGTATAGCATTGTATAACAGTAGAAAACAAAGAGTATTGCTTCATACATCTTATGTTTTAGCCTTATCCATTTTGTTTAGAAACGGTATAAATACGTATACTGTGTAACGCTGGGTTGCCTAAGACATTGAATTGTTCATTTGGCAGGTTATTATTTAACATTTTTTTATCATGCAATAAACTATACGTTGAAAAAAAAAAACTAAACAACCCCCCCCCCCTGTTTTTTTGCTATCATTGCTTCATTAATTTTAACATATTCAGAATTTTCTAGGGGGGTATGTAATTAGTATAGTGCTACGGTTTAACTACATTAACTTTAAATTTTGCTGCCCATTTTTTAATATTTCCATTGTAGCTATTAAGGTGTTGGATGTGTTGCTGGAAATGCTGTTGTTGAGTCTGTGTCCTCCCCAGAGTCCAGCCCCACCCAAAGCCTGTTTTATCCGTTAGTCGTCGCATGTAGCGGATGAAGATTCCCATCTGTCTCATACTTTATCATACTTGGATGGGCAGCCTCTGCTCGCGTACATTAATGTTTTATAAGGAAGGGTTGAGTTTATCTCTGTTTTCCATTTGGAGATTGTGGGTATAGAGGCTTGTATCCAGGTTTTAGCGATTAATTTCCTAGCCGTGAAAAGGGTTTTGCATAAAAAGATTTGCAGGAATTTACCTAGAAGTAAGTGGTCTGTGATACCCAGCAAGCATATTTTAGGGTCGAGGTCTGAGGTCTGAGGGGGAACCCATATGGTCATGGAGGAACTTTTTCACCTGTTTCCAAAACCCCTGTATTCGGGGACATTCCCATATCAGGTGAAAGAAGGTCCCAGGAGAGGAACAACAGGGCACAAAGGACGCCTGGTTTGTTTAAATTTAGCTAATCTGATAGGTGTCATGTATGTTCTATGAAGGATGTATAACTGGGACATGCTTTCTAATGCTTTTGGGGAGGCAGCTTTTAATGACCATATTTGTGTTTTGTGTTTAACTAGTTGTATAAGGGGTTCTACGTTTAAGGCCAGGTATTCCTTTGAGTCTTTGGAGACGTTGATTCCTAGATATTTGATGGTAGCGGATCTTTGCAGAGGGATTGGAGTGGGGGTGGTAAGGACAGTGGTTTAATTGTAAGATTTGCGATTTGCTCCAGTTTATGGTTAAGCCTGAGTATTCCCCGTATTGACTAATCAGGTGTAGGATTCTGTTTAGGGACGTGTCCTCATCTGCGATATATAGCAGCATGTTGTCTACGTAGAGGCTAATGATTTCGGAGCATGTGCCCAGTTGAAGGCCTTGTAGTGTCTGGTCTTCTCTAATTTTGATTGCCAGTGGCTCGATTGTTAGGGCATAGAGGAGGGGGGACAGTGAACAGCCCTGGCGGGTACCTCTTGCCAGTGGGAAAGTGTCAGTTATCCTCCCGTTGGCTAGAATCTGGGTTTTGGGGTGGGAATACAGGAGTTGTAGCCACTGTATAAAGCGATTACCAAAACCATAATTTTTTAGTATATGCCAGAGGAAAAGCCATTCAACCGAGTCGAATGCTTTAGCAGCATCGAGGCTCATGATACATCTTGCGCCAATATTACTATGGGTGGCTTGTATAAGCAGCAAGTGTTTAAAGTGGTGTTTTTTCCTGGGATGAATCCCGTCTGGTCTGGGTGTATTAAATGGTGTATGATATTGTTTAGTCTTAGGGAGAGGAGTTTGGCTAATATCTTAATGTCTGTTTATAGCAGTGATATGGGTCTATATGATTCGGGTAATAGTGGGTCTTTTTCCGGTTTGGGAATGAGTACCATCAGAGCTCTGGCATGGACTCAGGTAAGGATTGTGAGATGAACATGTTATTATAAAGGTCAAGCAGTTTGGGGGCTAGTATATCTATGTAGTGTATGTAAAATTCTACAGGGAGACCGTCTGTACCCGGTGTTTTATTCCGTGGTACTTGGGATGTGTTTCTGATTTCCATTTCGGTAATGGGTTCTTCTAGTAGGTTACGGCTGTCCTGTGGGAGATATGGTAGGGGGGTTTGTTGAATATAGCTTTTAAGCTTTTCGGGTGTGTGTTGTGTTTGGGTGGAATACAGGTTTTTATAATACTCTAGGAGGTAGTCCGCTACCTCTTCTGGTTTGGTAAGGAGTTGTCACGTCTGATTCTTCAGTGTAATGATTATGGGGGGTTTTATGTTCGTTGTTAGCCAGGTATGCAAGTAATTTACCACACTTTTCACCATGTTCGTATAATCTTTGTGTTCTGAAAAACAGTTGTTTTTTGTTTTTGGTTTCGTGTATATTATTGGTTAGTCTAGATTGGAGTTTAAGTTCTTATAAATATTTTGTGTGCGGTTTGTAATGCCTTTGTGACATCCCTTTCTAACTTCGCAGAGTTTTGCTTGATTGTATTATGTTAGAGGTGAAGGTCATACGGGCATGTAGTTTCAAAGCTTCCCATACCTGAATCGGGCTAGCGGATTGGTCAATGGTGGGAAAAAAAGAAGAGCCGTTCTTTTGCTAGATCGGATCCTTCTGAGAGTAAGGTCAACCAGAAGGGATTAAGTCTCCACGGTTGTGGAGTAGGGTTTTCTGCCCATGTTAGTTCGGCCCAGCAAGGAGCATGGTCTGAGAGTATTCTTGGGGCATATTCTGCTTGAGTTAGGTGGGGAATTAGTGATGCTTGTATAAATATCATGTCTATTCTGGACATTGTGTTATATGAGGTTGAGATGCAGGAGTATTCCTTTTGTGGGGTGTAAGTAACGCCAAGCATCGGTCATATTCATATTTTGCATGGGTTTTGCAAATATAGTTTCGGGGTTCCTGGGGGGTTGCCAGCCTGTAGGGTGCAGTCTGTCTTGGCAGATGTTTAGAGTTATATTGAAATCTCCTAACCATATAGATGGTATCCCTAGGTATTCAGCTAGGAATTGTAAACCTGTTTTAAGTGAGGACATTGTGAATGGTGGGGGGATGTAAGAGGCAAGTAAAAGTAGGGGGGCATTCTGTATCTTAACATTTAAAAACACAAAAGTACCTGACTGGTCCAGCTTTAGCTCCACAAGCTCAAACTGTGTGGGTTTGGTTACTAATACCGCTACTCCTCTAGAGGAGGATGTGAATTGGGCGTAGTATGCCCAACACACCCAGGGTCTTTTAAGTGCAGTTTGTTGTTGGCCTTCCAGGTGAGTCTCTAGGAGGATTATTATATTCACTTTTAGTTTCTTGCAGTATTGTAGAATTGTTGACCGTTTAATCCCATTTTGGAGGCCTCTAATGTTCCATGCTAAGACCCTGAATGTGGTTTGTTGGTCGCGTTATCGAGCCTGTGAGACAGGCTAGACCGGGGGGAAGACATTTTTTCATATATCATTGTATTCCTAGAAAAAAGGAGATGATTTAAACATACATCAACACAGTGCTTTTTATACATAATACATTTTTGCATGGGTAGCAGTAAACTTATCCCAACTCCCGGTATTGCACTGTAGAACTAGTGCAAGCATTGTTCCCTGAACCAAAACAATTAAACAAGTAACTTTTGTCCATCAGTCTCTTCCTTCGGAAAGGACAGGTCGGACTCTCGATCTGATTACTACGGTTTGTACTGTACTATAGTTGTTTCTCTATGGGGGCGACTTCAGGTTGTCGCTGTGTTTAGGCTTTGAGTAATGAGTGAAAGTGTCTTTTCCATTATTTGTCTGCTCACTCAAGTATTAGAGGGGGGTGATAGAGTGATCAGGATTGCGTCCAGGAGGGAGAATATAGAATGTATTGGGGGGGGGGGAGAAAGAAATAGAAGGACTGTTGTTTCCAAGCATGACTTACTTCCGGAAAGGTTTTATCGGAGTAGGGTTTTATGGTTGTCATTGTTTGTAGGGGTCTTTAGGCAATGTCTGCCCATCATATTTGCTGCCATTATAGTATGTGAGGCCAAGTGTTTTATCTGACTGTAAAGTTATAAATGCGGCCTTACCAGCTTGGTGAGTTTGTGCAGCGTTGTTGTTAGTCCCATCCAGGTAGGTATTTAAGAGTTGCATCTTTCTTGGGGAGGGCCTCCTGCACGGTCATGATTGGAGTCCAGCCATGCCGAAGCCTCAGCAGCCGATGTAAAGAAGTGTACTTTGTCTCCTTTTGAGACTCGGAGGCGGGTTGGATACAGCATAGCGTATTTTAAATTGGCGGAGCGCAGTCTGCGTTTTACATCTGTAAACTTTGTGCGTTGCTTTTGTATTTCCAGGGAAAAATCTGGATACACAGAGATCAAGGTGTTTTGGTATGGAATGTTGCCCTGTTCCCTGGTTAACCGGAGTATGGTGTCACGGAAATTGAGCAATTTTGCAATGAATATTCATGGGGGTGGTCTTGTGGGTATTCTGCCCGGGGGGGTGTCATGTGGGTATTCTGTGTGCACGTTCCACCACGAATGTGTGGGAGAAGCTATTTCTCCCGAATGTAGTGATTAGTAGGTCTTCCAGGAATCTGGCTGGGTCTGAGCCCTCCACCCTTTCTGGCAGCCCCACCAGTCTGATATTATTTCGTCTGTGTCTATTTTCCTGGTCTTCTTGACGCTGGTGTATAGTGTTTATTGTGGCCTGTTGGGCCTCTATCATGTTAAATGGGGGAAACCCTGTCCTCCACCATGCTTATGCGTTGTTCGGTCTCCGTGACCCTGTTGCGTGAATTGTGGAGGTCCTGCCGGACCAGGGAGATATCAACTTTGACCTCTTCCAGTTTAGTTGACAGTGTCGTCTGGCAGGTAGCGATCGCCTCTAGGAGTTTAGCCGCGACCTCTGATTGTATGGTGTCGGTGCTCAGTGTGGTTGGGTCGTTTGGGCCTATAACGTGTTCCTCCTCGTTTTGGCGCCAGAACCTGTCTAGCCTTCCAGACGTGTCTTGGGATTTTTTGGGGGGAGACATCTTAGCTGCGTTCCAATTTGTGGTGTAGGTAGATCAGAATGTTGTTTTAGGGCACAGCCACACTGCAACGCAAACGCAATCGGAAACGCATGCGATTTCATGTGCAATTTTGTTGCATATGCGCATGCGTTTTTTCCATTAACATAGTAATTAAGGTTGAATAAAGACATACGTCCATCAAGTCCAACCTATTCCCCCTCTTTATACTTTTTTTTTTTTTTAACCCTACCTAACAGTTGATCCAGAGGAAGGCAAAAAACCCCAGCTAAAAAGGGGGGAAAAATTCCTTCCTGACTCCAAACGGCAATCGGAATGTATCCCTGGATCAACCAGATCTATATGCATTAATACCAGTAATTCTCAATATTTTTTAGTTTTAGAAACTTATCCAGGCCTTTTTTAAAGCTATTCAATGAACTTGCCATTACCACATCTGCCGGAAGACAGTTCCACAATTTCACCGTTCTCACTGTAAAGAAACCCTTCCTAACCTGAAGATGAAACTTCTTTTCTTCCAACCTTAGAGGATGTCCACGTGTCCTCTGATATGACCTATTAGTGAACAATGCACCAGAGAGTTCATTGTATGGCCCATTAATATATTTGTATAAGGTAATCATGTCCCCACGCAAACGTCGCTTCTCCAATGTAAACAGCCCTAACTTGTCTAATCTGCCTGCATATTCGAGCCCCTCCATTCCCCTTATTAATTTAGTTGCCCTTCTCTGAACTGCCTCAATTTCCAAGATGTCCCTTTTGTATATGGGATTCCAAAACTGCACCGCATATTCCAAATGAGGCCTTACCAGTGCCTTGTAAAGAGGGAGAATAATATTTTTCTCTCTTGAATCTATTCCCCCTTTTATACAAGACAATATCTTGCTAGCTCTAGCCGTTGCTACCTGGCATTGTTTGCTATGGCTAAGTCTGTTATCTACCAGAACCCCCAAATCTTTTTCCATTACAGATGCACTTAACACAGAGTTATTTATGGTGTAGGGGGCACAGGGATTATTAAATTAAGTATAGAAAAACTCATGCGATTGAGATTTAAAATGCGGAACGCAAATCGCAACGCACCCGAAAACGCGCGGTTTCGGTGCATTGCCGCGTTTTCACTGATATGAAAAAAATGCAAGCGCAAACACAGAAAAATTACAGCAGTGTGGCCTAGCCCTTACAGTTTTTTTTACAGTGCCTCTTTGTGAGAGTGATTTTGAGGAATAACTTGGTTGTTAGCTTTTGTCAAGCAGTGGTATCTGGTAGAGGGATAAGTATTGCCAGAGTCTTTGTTTGGGACCAGACTGGATTGTTAGTTGATTACCTTTATTGTACATTGGGAGCCGAGTTTGGCCTTTTATGCCAGTTGGTAAGGGTTTTCTTCTGTCCTCCTGGTTTTGTGGGTACAGGGATTATTGGTTTTTGTATTAAATTGGTCCTGCAGTGGGGGCCCAGGGTTTACCTGCCAGTATGTTTCCCAGTGTCCCCTTCCCTGTTACAGTCTATGGCAGCACAGGTCAGCTGTCCTGCACTGTACAGCTTTGAGGCCCCTCCCAAGGGCCTGACTGTCAGTTGGGTGCCCAGGGTGTGCCTGTTGTGGCCTTATAGTCGGTTGGGTGTGAGGGTATCCCTTTGGCTCTTGCCTCCTACCTCAAGGTGGTGGGGCGCCTCAGTCCACGCTTCTCCTCCATGCCTCCAGAGTAGAGGCTGGTGTCTTGGAGGCCTGCTGCAAGCCACGCTGTTTAGACCTTGGCAGTACCGGTCAGAAGGCTCCTCCACTTAGAGCTCTCCCTCCTGGGTCCGTCGGCCGCTGTCGGCGTTGAGGTTACATCCCGGCACCCCTGGGCCCATGGGTATCAGGCGTGTGCTGCTCCAGTGCACTTGTGGGGCCTGGTGTTCAGCCCACGTGGATTGCGGCTGGCGTGGTGTGTGTCCAATTTGGGGCAAGGGGGGGTTCCGCCGCCTCTAGGGGTTCTTGGGTGTTGTTGGGGGGAAGCTTTTTAGTTTTCCCCCTTCAGGATTTGGCCCAGATAATTATGGGTGAGCGGAGCTACTCAGGCTCGCGTCCTACCTCAAGCCATGCCAGGCCACACCCCCAGTAAATAGTTTTTTTTTTAAATATACAAAAATTATTTATTCTACTGTTTAAAGGGTAACAGTTGGGGGATTTTTTTAATATTAATCTACATTTCCCAGAGAGGCAGAAAAGCATGATCCAGTCATGTGCTGTGGCTGATACAGTAACACAGAGGATAAGAAATCATCTGATACCAAATCATTTTTGGTATCTCATTGCTCCTGATAGAGACCAACCAGGGAGGTAGGAGAATGTTTTCCTACCTCCCTGGGAAATGTACTTTGATATTAAAATGTTTTACACTATATACTGCCTTAAATAAATAAAAAAATCTTTTAGCATGCATTATAACCTACCATTTTCCCTGTAAAATATACTGCAGTGTGTCTAATATGACAAATCTGTTGCTGAAATGTAGTTACTTAAAATCCAGTGCCAAATTGTGAGTTAGCAATTGTATGAAAATGTGGTCTGTGGTCTCGTACAATTAAAGGGTCATAAGACTTGCCAGTGTCTTCCACTATCCTTTTCCATTAGGATTATGCTTTTTCCATTGGTAGATTATCGACAAGGCAAATCAGGACTGAGGACATTTCAGGAGCTTGGTAACATCAAAACCAGCAATTTGTCGATTAACTTTAATGTCAAAATATAAAACAACTCTTTATTAAATAACCCCCTTTGTATAATTTAGCTGATTATTTAAAAACCCCAAATTAATTGTATAAATTAATTAATTGGGTAAACAGATTTACACAATGTGGGTTGTTTAATCCATTCAATTCTAAATCAAAACTAATCTATGGATAGTGGTTCTCGTCACACTTACGTAATTCTCTAAAGCTCCAACAGATGGAATTCACTATAGAGCAGCCATACTATAAATACATGGAAAATTCTCCAGACATCTCCTCTTTAATGACCGTTGTTTGCATATAAATATGGGGGATCAAAAGTCTTCCGTGGGTGACACTGAAGTATCATTAAAAAACTGTCCGTATTGAATTTAAATAGACAGAATGGATTCTGGATTTTACTTTATAAATAGAACATCCTATTCAAATGCACCGATACATTTCATTATTTAAACATTAAAAAAGAGAAAATGTGTATAATAAAGCTTTTTTGGGGGAGAAATATCGTTCAAAAAATTTATTTAACTTAGTTTGTTGAATACTATCATATCTGTCTTGTAGTTTGTAATTGAAGTATGTAATTTAAATGGATTCAGTGCAGGTTAAAAACGAATAAAAGCCCAAACGTTAATCACGTTTCAACCATTTCAATATAACGCTGAACATATTTCAAAACACTGTTAAATTTTAGCTCTTTTTTTTCAGACATCTGCACAATCTACTATATAAAACAGAAATCTTGTATGTATGTGCTCACCTCGCAGCGACAACCCTGAATGCTTCCACATAATGGCGACACCCTCTGAAAGGGCAGACGGCCATGAAGTCCAATTTGACCAATAAAAAGCCTGCACGTCACTTGCAGAGTGTGATTCCCCAATTAAGTAACTCAGATGAAGGGCCTGGGCTCTGTGCGCTGCCCAACTTCAACAACACAGACACAGAGTCCACTTCAGTGACATAACAACAGCGTAATGTACGGCTACACAACTCAGAGAGCTGCACACACAGAACAACAGCTTCTATAACAGAGGGAACCAGACATTTCCCTTAAGGTCTGTAAGACAGCACAATTTGCTCCCGGTAGGTTTCATTTATAAACCCTGAAAAGACCATGTTACTATTGGTGAATGGTGATATGAACCAAATTTATTTACAAATATTAACCCTGGAAAGACTATGTTACTATTGGTGATATAAACCACATTTATTTACAAATATAAACCCTGGAAATACTGTGTTGCCATTGGTGATATGAACCACATTTATATACAAATATAAACCATGGAAAGACTGTTACTATTGGTGATATGAATGACATTTATATATAAATAGAAACCCTGGAAAGACTATGTTGCTATAAGTGATATGAAGCACATTTATATACAAATATAAACTCTGGAAAGACTGTGTTGCTATTGGTGATATGAACCACATTTATATACAAATAAATACCCTGGAAAGACTATGTTACTATTGGTGATATCAATGACATTTATATAAAAATATATACCCTGTAAAGACTATCAGGGTTTTTCAATAAAAGTTCTTATAGTTTAAAATGGTGCTAATTTTGTCCCAACCAATCGGATGTTAGCTTATAAATGTTAAATAAGATCTGATTGGTTAGGGCAAAATTAGCACCATTTTAAACGATAAGAACTTTTATTGAATCTCCCTGTATGTTGCTATCGGTGATATGAGTCACATTTGCTGTTATTGTCATGCTAAGAAATTTAAAGCAGAGCCTCCTGGAATGTGACCACACCCCCAGATATTGCTGTCACGGCCACACCCCCAAACATCAGGGTCATGCTCATACCCCAACCATCAAGGCCATGCCCCCAAAGATAACTGCGATGCCCCCAAACATCGCAACCGTGCCCCCAAATGTTGTGACCACACTACCAGATATTGTGGTCGCCCCCCCCCCCAAAAAAAACAGACATTATGGTCAGCCCCCATACATCATGGCCACACCCCCAAACATCTCAGGTCTGTCCCCGAATCACACCCACAAACAAAACATCCTGTCCATGCCCCTAAACATCACAGGCACACCCCCAAACACCACACTCACACCCCTAAATGGCACTGCCATGCCCACACTTTAAAAAACTTGCCAAGGCCCCCAAATATCGCGACCGCCAAGCCTGCTGGACACCACAACATCACAGACACCCCAGGCCTTCCACACCCTAGAATGCCATGCCCCCACCCACCGCAACATTGCAGACATGCCCCATCCATCTATTCCAACCGGGATGGTTGGAGGATATGGACTACACACAGGGGCACTTCTAGGGTTTTTGCTGCCTGAGCCAAACTTTTGAATTCTGCCCTTGATTATTTCCAGGCGCGGCATGAAGTGTGCCATCGCTGTGTTAAATTGAGTGTGGCTTTCTTGGTAGCCGTGGTTTGTTGGTGGGCATGGCTAAAATTTTACAATTTTTAACTTCCTATCATACAGGTATTTAAACAGTTCCACAGACAGTCAATTAGCTATAATGTAAAGTACTAGAAACAGATATTACATCCGTTTCCCAAACAGCTTGTGTTTCCATTACCATATTAGTCCTTTCAGGCTAGAAATACTATGTATTCTGTAGTATAAAAGATTTTACCCAAAACATTTGTAAACCTGCCACCGCGTCACGGTAGACTCTTTCAGCAGGGCCCTAACTAAACTAACTAGTCTAACCTAACAAACTAACTTAAGCTAACCTACTGTAACCAAATAAAATGATTTTAACAACATCATGTTTGTTACTAGGGGGAAAAAAAAATTTTCTTGACCGGTCAAGGAAAATTTTTTTCTCCCCACTTCTACCTGTCTGCCGCCTTTCTTCTTTAGTCCCGCCTGAGACAAATGTCTCACTGTGCCTAATGGTAGATGTGGCCCTCACTACACAGGAATTACCTGCATTACCTGACACACACTGCCCACATGTCACACACTTCACAGACAGTTACAACTAAAAGAACAAAGACATCATGGCACTTTCATTTCGGACCAGAAAGTAACTTTATTGATTGGGATCTAATAGTCAATATAAAGCAAGGATAAAGTGTTAATGTGCAAACAAAGTGACATACTGCTAACTAATGTGTAAGAAATAGAGCATGCTTAATAAAAACCCTCAGACAGAGCAACAGAATTAAGCCCAGCATTAACAACACAGACAAACACACGTCACATGCTTCAGATACACTGACGCCCGTTAGTCACTCAAGTGTTGCGATATTCAATTGCAATCAACATATTTTCCCCACGGCAAATTCCGTGTAGCTTGTTCACGAGTAGGTTCGCCACAGCATTTGTATATTTACGCTCCAAATGGAAAAACTGATAACGTTGTATAAAAGGTTTTGCAACAAACATGTGCTATACGTCCCTCAAGCAATGTCACCTCCTCAACTCATAACTATTAAAGGGCATGTCCACCCCTTTTTACAACTTTTTATATAATGTAGGTATTGGTCCCCCAGCCCCAACCGCCATAATAGAAATTTGAGAAAGCCCCCCGATCTTACCTTACCTCTCTCCTCCACTGCACTGCCCGGCCCTCTGTTTGCACGGAACTGCAAGCAGGGGGCGGGACTGGCAGCCATGTCTCTGATTGGCTGAGCAGCCAATCAGGGACGCGACTGCCGGCTGCTCAGAATGCAGGGGGAGAGAGGTAAGGTAATTAACTATCGGGGGACTTTCTCTAAATTTATTAATGCGGTTGGAGCTGGGGGACCTATACCTACATTATATACAAGGGGTTTAGAGCTAGGGGGAGGGAGAGAAAAACGGGAGGGAGAGGGAGGGGGGAGGACTCTTCTGCACATGCCTTAAACATTGTCGAGGTTGAGGCAGAGACAAGTGTAGGATGAGTCACTGGGAGCTTCTACACTACAGTTTTCCTGGCTTTGGAGGGGCATAGCAGGAGAACCGCTTGGAGCAGAGATGTAAGGTAAGGATTTTTGTACACTACACAGTGTGGCCAGTATGGGGTTAAATTTAAGTTTTGGGGGTGGACATGCCCTTTAAATACCTGATGTACATTGCCAACTGTGCACTTCTTTTTCCACCTGTCTCTTCCATGTAAGGCAAATACTCACCCATACTATACCCACATGTGTACACGGGCAACACCGGGTACAACTGCTAGTGCTTTATAAACAATACATCATCCTATAATTTAGAGTAGGATCAAATAAACGAAAATATATTTCAATTAAGCAAGTGTCTAAAAAAACTGTATTGTTTTAGATTCCTGCACCTCAAGAGTATGTCAGTGTCACATTTGTTGTAATGACAGGTAGACGGAAATAAAGTTACTATTATTAGAAACGTAAACAGCAAGAAAACAAAAAAGCAAAATAACATAACCGAAAGAATACACATTCTGCCTGAATGCTTGGCTGTTCTGTTGAATATATGCAACTAAAAATCCTATATAAAGGGGAACAACTAGGACTGCACCACCTACACCCTTAAGGTTCGTACACATGCACGATGTGAGCCCGAGCCACGACCCATGACACCACCGCTACCACGACAAACGGCTGTTTCGCCCAAGAATCGTTCGTGTGTGTGTATTCGGTCAGGGGTCGTTCGTTGATCCGGCCGGCACGGGTAGCGGTCGGGGCTCGGTGCACACATCATGCATGTGTATGTGCCTTTAGTGACAAATCTTGAGGAACCATTTTATCGCAATGAACTGAGAGACATTATTGGTTATAGCAATTATGTCTCCCAGTGCCCTGTAAAATGAGCTAAAGTAAATATGCAGAATTGTCTTCCTTGAGGAGATTTGTAATATGGTTTTTTTTTTGCCATATTTTTGAGATATTTTCTTTGAAATGAAGCTTTTAAAGAAATTACATATAAATTACATGAATGCCCTTGGAAATAAAACATGAATTGTTAGTTATTAGTTCAGCTGTGTACAGCTTTGCTGCATAGAAGCACCAGAAGCCTGCAGTTTAAATCATAGTGGGGCTTTAATCAGCCTTGCCATTTTATGGTCTGTAGATGTTTGCTTATAAATAGGAGAGAGAACAAATTGAAGAGATCTATTTAATCATAGTTCAAAGATATATTTTAAAATACGACTGACCCTGCTATTATCTACATTTTACGTAAGATTTGCATGCTAATTAATCACTGAAGCTGGGTACACACTTTAAAGATAAAGGGATACGATATCTGTCGGATACAACAGAATTTCCCCTTTATCAGTAAAGTGTGTACTGCAGTTCCGAGCGTTCTCAAGGCAGACGAAAATTTCACGGTCAGCTCACTGGAGTCATCCATGGCTGAAGGAAACGAGCAGTCCCGAAAGTTCTCCCTATACTTTATATAGATAGAAAGCTCAAGACTGTGTGTAGACTGATCTTTAAAAAATGACAAACAAAATCTTAAATATTCTGTCTGTTATCTTTTAAAGATCTTTACTGTGTGTACCCACCTTAAGCTAAGTCTAGACATATGATTAGGAGGGGCAGCTCCCAACTGATTTGGCTAACAGATTGTATGGGATTTTGATACTCCCTAGCTTCCAAATTGAAGAAAAGCATTGGTAACATTTCCATTGAAGCATTATTAACTTTTCTCATTCCCTGGCCAGTCTCATTACTGCACATGATGCTTAAAGCTTCATCTTGTAACGTTGATTATCCAAATGCCTCATGTTATCAAAATTGCAGAAAAACCTGACATGTAGTTCATAGATGACCCAACCACAGTGCTATAATTGTGACCTAGAGTGGCATCTATGCAAATATTGCCCCTTCTAAATTGCATTGATACCACTATAGTGGCATTGCATCAGGGCGTTCCTCTCAATTGCCACAGTGGCACAGTCCCTCCTTTCCAGGCTGAGATGCAGGTGGAACTCAGCCAAGCCTGCTGTAGAGAGACATAAAATAAAGATATCTGGTAATTAGCTCTTAACCAAAAGCAATGAAACTGAAGTTAGCAGACATGACACTTCATCAGATGATCCATTTCCTAAAGCTGCAGAAGCCATGTAACAGACAATACTTCAATCCATCAAAGGAGCTACTGGAAGATGAGACACAAGGTAATTCCTTGTTACAGAGTTACTAAGATCTGATCTGCAATTTAACAGTGGCAACTTTATAAAATCAATAAGGTTTTTATAACTGCCAATCAGTCTTTAAATAAAAAGCTTCTCATTGCTGTATTTTAATTGGTTGGGGTGAAAGGCACCTTGCCCCATTACTGGAGCTTCAAATAGTAAGTGCAACATGATATTATTACTCAGTTTCCTTGGTGGCTGGGGGACTGTATTATAAATCCATAAATCCAACAGACTTAAGGTGCCCATACACACTAACCTATTATCGTCAGTTTGTAGTGCCGATGAACGGCCATAGTCGGCAATACGGTCAGTTAGGAAAGATGGAAAATATCCATCGGCCGTTATCGGCTCCCTTTACTTACGGCTCCCTTTACTTTAAGTAAATTTTAAGACAAAACGGTCAGATCTGCTCCCTTTACTTTAAGTAAAGGGAGCAGATCTGACCGTTTTGTCTTTGGCCGCACGGCCAGCGGATCCCCATACCGTTTTATCAATGTAATCTGTCGACACACACGCTGTGGGAATTGCATGTGTATGGCCACCTTTAGAATAACAGGCAGAGAAGGAAATCGCAAGTATTTGTTAAATAGCTGGGGTTTAAACAGCTCCTATATGCCACACCAGAACCTCTATGTAATTGGTAAATGCAACATGGTCTTATGACTTAGGTACAATGCTGGGGGACTTGATTTTAAATGCACTACAAACTTAGAATGCTAGTATCCAGAGTAGGACTTAACCTAATTGTTTTTTAAATAATTTTTATAGGCAAACTGTGTGCTGGAAATTTTCCATTTTTTGTGTAGACTTAGAATACATAAGTGGCTTAAATTATTATGGACACTGTAGAAAAATATTTCTTGATTGGCCCGTCCTAGGTGGGCAGGCCAATCAATGGAATGACACACTTCCTAAAGCATGCTTTTCTATGGGTAGTCCATCTCCTAAATTACTATCTGTGGGGAGGGGGTGGGGCTGGAGAGAAGCCTCACCAGCAGCTAGGAGGTAAGTAGATTGTTAGATATCACCCTGGGTTCCCCTTAAAAAAAAAAAAATATATATGTTGACTGCCACATCATCTCAGGTTCGTACACGTGCACGATGTGAGCCTGATCATCTTTGGGATAGGGTAAAATTTAGGTTTACATTGTTAGGTTGTATGTAGTTTAAATAAAAATAAAATAAAATGTTTGTCTCTTAAACATTTGAGTCTGGATTTTCTTCTTGTTCTCCTCCTTCTCACTTTGATAATTTCCTTTGAAATGTGGTGATCAGACTATGATTGGAGAGTACGCCTGTGGGATAAAATCCTAATGTGGAATTATTGTATATTGCTGGTCTATTAAGAGCAATCTTAAAAAAATATAATTCTTGCTGTTGTTTTTTTTTGTAACAGTAAGGATGACTTTATGCTCTGGTTATTTTATCTAAAAAGCAACTATGAAAGCTTCTACAACAAATGGTCATAGTCAGTACCGGCCTTAGGATAAATAGCACCCTGTGCAAGATTTGTTACTGACGCATAGAACCCAACCCCCTCCCCCCAAAAAAAACAAAAAACCCGCCCCCCTGGGCACACACATTACTCCGTTGAATGTTGCTTGTCTTCAAATCAAGTACCCTACCTGCGCTTACTGTCTTTCAGTATCTTCAGTGAGTGCTGGTATATATGGTGCGTACATCATTATGTAACAAGTAATGTACTAAATTGCACAGACAGAACAGCACAGCATACAGACATCTTAAGTAAAGCTTATATGTGTTGGGGCTTAGTATGTGGTGAGGTGCTGATACATATATTTGATCTGGAGGACCGTAACTAGAGGGGCTGTGGCACTGATGCACAACTTTGAGCTACAGGTCTATGACCTAAGACTCCTGACTGTCGCCCCCCTGGTAATGCAACCCGTGCGGTCGCACAGGTCGCCCATATCAAATGCTGGCCCTGGTCATAGTACTTTCCCTTCTCTGACCCATTCTCACTATTGTATGTATGTATGTATGCATATGTTTATTTATATGAGGGACTATTGATGCCAGTCCCTCATAATAAATGGTGTTCTTTGTAGTACACAGTGCAAGGTCTGCACTCCCCCTGCTTACAGTACTTGCGCATATATCACATCCCCATCAAATACATCTTGATTTACAGGATGATTTACAGGATGTAAGATAAAAAGATTCAAATACATTTTTTTGCTTTCTTTTCTGAGATTTGCAAAATGCCTAAATTTTTCACTCATTTTGGCTTTGAAAAATATCAAAATCACATATGTTGCAGGTATACGAAATTGCTACTGATATAATTTCCCATTATATCTTGGTTATCGCAATTCCATTTCCATTAAAACATTAAAGGTTGCTGCAGTGAGCAGCTAAAAACATTAATGAGCACTCTCACGCCCACTTCTTTGCTACCTTGCAAATAAAAACTGCAGGAGCTTTTTTTCAGGCACACAAACATGCCCACTAACATAGACCCTTTTATTTTTTTAGTTATTTTTTATTTTTAGTTTTATTGTAATCTATTTGTTGTTTAGCTAGATATGCCATTACCACGTTAGTACAATTTATGTGAAAGCAGTTACTGTAATGATACTACATAAGCTACTCAATATGCCAGACATAGCTTTAATGACAAAGGAAGTTTTAAATTGCCTCAGACTGTGCAAAAGGATTATGTGATGAGTCAGGCTCTTGTAGACTGAGATACTAAGTGGAACAAGTCCTTTATTAAAGACACACTTAGTTTTATCTCGCCACCCTACTTAGTCTCATTTGCCCTGTAATCTCATTGGTTCTGTCATTGATGACATTCAAAGCAGCTGTCACTCTACAAGATCCTCTCACTGCAAAACAATTTATAGCTGCAAAGTGCACCACACACTGAAATATAAAAAAAGAGATATGTTCAAGGGCACACCTCCGTACATTAATCGTGCAAATGAGCTCCTTTGATATGTTTACATGATTGCTTTTTTTTTTTTTTAATCAAAACAAAATCAAGTACTTAAGTGGTTAATGAAAACAGGATGTTCATTTTACGTTTCCAAATAATTGGAAATAATATTAGATTCTGATTTATTAGAAGAGTGTTGAATTCAAAATGATAATTATTATAATTAGAATATCAGAATATGATTTATGAGTTAGGTAAAAGTAATACAGCTGAAATTGGTTCATGTTCACAATAAATTGCATGTTTTGCCCACTATGGTAAAGATTCAGTCACTGTATAAAAGAGGGAAGCTGACATTAAACATAAATAATATAAAAGCAAAGTAGCAGATAGAATGTCAAGTGAGCGCTATTACAGGTCCCTGAGGTTACTGTTTGGGAGAGATGCTAGCAATGCATGTGAACTTTCTACTTCCTCAGCCTTCAATTCATTGACGAGAATGCATTAATTTTGCAGAGTGGTAATTTATTGGAGGATAGCATTTCCATTCCATTTGACTGAATGTCAGATGGTTCACCAGTCAAAAGCTGCCACTGCACTTTCTACTCTTTTTTGATAAAAGGTCTATCTTCTGCTCCTGGTGAAGTTGTCAAAAGTGAAGTTGTTGGAGCTAAACTATCTGCTGCTTCCAGGGTAAAAATCCCCAGATTTCTGTTTCAAATGTTCACAGGAAAAGCTTCAAAAATTCCCAGACACCTACCTCCTGCACTTTAGATAATAGGAGACCAATTGACTTAAATGAAAACACACCTTGTGTTTGAGGCAATGTATAGAAAGTTCTGCTTTGAGAGCTTTTGCAGTTTGCTTTCCTTATTTTGTTGCAGTGTTCTACATATTTTAGATGGTTTTAAGCACTCACAGAGCACTGTAAAGGTGAAGCCCATTGAACAGATAGCTACTGACATTGCTGGTTTACTGGGTTATGAAGGGCTTGAATAGTATGGAATTTTTCAACTAATATCGCACAAAAAATCTGAAACAAGGAGGAACTCTAATTCTGATATCTGACACACTCCCTGAACACAATGTATGAAGCCATTTAAAAGTGCTGGTGGTGCAAGAGTTAAAATTCTCATTCTATATATGGTTCCTCACACAACGTTGTCTTGCTTCCTTGGTGCTCTCTTTCTACTTTGGATTGCTTAACTCTTCATCATTGGCTTTGGTTACTGGACTCTGTACCTAGTGTCTGTCCCAGATATTTGGCATTGGACACTGGATGCTACTTCATGTCCTTGACTTTTGACAATGGACTTTTGATTCTTGCTGTGTGCCATGACCTTGTGCCTCATTCTGGAGTTCGCTAGTTTGCTGCCTCTACAGATTTCCAATTCCAACTCCTTATTTGACACCTGGAGCTTTTCACTTCCTCCTTGGTTCTGAACACTTCTTGACCTTGACCTAAGCAGGTACCAATCCTCACCTAACGGTCACTGGCCATCAGAACAATCCCCATATACAAAGTATAGTGAATGCGTTGGGAATGTTTATGGGCAGTTTTACATTAGTCTGCCATTGATTATAAATCTGTACTGTGTGAACCCTGCTTAAATCAAACTTTGCATGGTAGCTGAAATTTGCTTTATAAATAAAGATTTCAGTTAAGCCAGGAAAGTTAGAAGTGTGAGACTGAGTTCAGATACAGTACTTACATAATTACTCAACTGTGGTGGAACTTAGGTCCATATTTATAAAGGCAGGGTATCACTTTTTAGCATTACTGCGCCTTTAACAATAATTTTACAGGTACATTTATATATCAGACACGTTGAAACCATTTCCATTGATCCATTTTTTGCCACACACTTATCTTTGTAGTCCATTAAATGACCCCTGCAGCATAGTCAATAATGTGATTTCCCAGTACATAGAGCCAGATGTCTGCACATAAGAGCAATATGGTTTTTCACTAAGGTAGACAATTATTTTTATAATGATTGTGCTGTAAACTAGGGTATATATTACAAAGGCATTATCCCTTTAAAGACAAAGTAGCAGCTATGCGGTCATTTAGAAGGCCATTAATCTTTTTTCCTCTTTTTTTTTTTCATAGATCAAAACAGGGCTCTACAAAGTAATCTGTTGGACATACTGCACTGCAAAGTGGATATATAAGACAAATCTACAGTACACCAAGTAACTAAAGAAGTGGCTTTCACAGTATTGATACTGGGCATTTGTACACATGCGCTGCATTTTATCTATTGTCTTATATAGTGCTGCATATTAAGCAAATCTCTGCATTTCTTTTATCTATTCATATCTTTCTATTTAAAAGAAAAAAATTATCAAAACAGTTTCATTATTCATGCAAACAATTCTTGTAGGGCATGTTTACCCCCAGAATAAACCTTTTACCCAACACTATTCACTTCCCCCGATCCCCACTTTCACAATGCTTACCTTTCTCCCCAGCACTCCTGACAGAAGGAATCTTATCTTGAAGTCTGCAGGTCATTCAACGCTCTCTGCTGCTTCCTTTAAAGCTTTGTGAGCTCTAAATGAGCTTCTTCGGCCTGTAGCGGTTGCTGTGTTAATATCAAGAAAATGTTTTGTTTGCTTTTAATTTGTTTGTAATTATAAGTATTGTAAATTATAAATGCATGTATATAGGGGTTTATAATGTACTTTTGGGGTTATTCAATAAAAGTTCTTATCGTTAAAAATGGTGATAATTTTGCCCCAACCAATCGGATGTTAGCTTTCAAATGTTAAATAAGATCTGATTGGTTGGGGCGAAATTAGCACCATTTTAAACATTAAGAACTTTTTATTGAATCTCCCTGTATATTTATAATGCCTCTAATGGTCAAATCATACAATTCCATCTGTACATAATAAGTTAATGTGACCACGCCTTACTTTTGGAAAAAAGTAGTTACACGGCCAGAAAGCAAACCAGCATTCTTTTGCATTAATATGAACCTCTTAATTAAAGTAGCTGCACTACGCATTTCAGCCCATTAGTCTGTCATCAGGATAATGTAACACAGGTGTACAACTCCTATAAAGGTAAGTGCTCTCCCATTTTACTCCCCTTCCATCCAAATTCCCCTCCTACTGTGGTTTAAGTGCCAATGCCAATATCAAAGTGCTAGTGCTATAGTTAAACATATATTTAAACACACAAAATATATAATATTAGATCTGCATTAAACAGTATTATTTCTTACACTGATATCATATAATTATTAATATACAACACATAAATATATATTTATATATGTTGCTTCCTAAATATGGCATAAGTTTAGTATCACACAGTAGCAATAGCATTAGCATTGTGCAACTTGCTTGGGTTCTCCCTTGTAACATACATGCACTTCAAGGTCTTTTTAATTCATATATCAGGGCTAGGCCACACTGCTGCACTTTCTTTTTCAGTTTTTTTAATTTCATTGAAAACGCGGCAACACCCACCACGATAGCACACACTATCCGAAATCACCAGCCCCGGTGCACCTCCACAGCAGTAATAGACAGAAACCACAGGGCACTCACAGGACTTCAAGGTACATTACTTTATTGGACCAGCACCACGTGATGCATTTCATCCAAGTTGAGACTGTCATCAGGATCAGGTGTCAGAACACATCACACATTTTAAACCCATAGGGCTCGTTCACACTAGAAACTGACAGAAACTGACAGTAACGCACAGCATGTGTTTCTGTCAGTTTGTATCCATTTTTTTCATACATTTGAATCCATTTTTTAACAATGTGTATTCCATAGATTTCTATAGAAAATGCATGAAAAAACGGACAGAAATGCTGCATGCAGTGCGTTTTTTAAATAGACTGGAACGGAACGGATTATAACGCAGCAGGTGGGAACGATATTATGAAATCCTATGGGGGTTTACTGTCTTCCCATTTTTTTAAACGCATCTGTGTTTGAAAAACGGATACAAACTGATGTAGTGTGAATAAGCCCATAGACACACCCTCTTCCTCCAAAGCCCAGCACCAGCAACCAAATTAAAATATTAACCCATACCTGGACACGCCACATCTATTCTATCATCAGTTACTTCAATCGGCATATCCAGTAGCCACTGCAGCAATGGATCTCTCTCTCTCTCTCACAGCAGTGGATGTGGTATACTTGGATTTTGCGAAAGCTTTTGATACTGTGCCACATAGGTGACTAATGTATAAACTGAGGACTGTTGGCCTTAAAGAAAACATTTGTGCATGGATAGAAAATTGGTTATTGGATTGCAAACAGAGAGTGGTGGTAAATGGTGCTACATGTATGTGGGCTAAAGTTCTAAGCAGAGTGTCTCAGGGTTCTGTTCTTTTTAATCTGTTTAGAAAGGGGCATTGAGAGCAAGGTCTCAGTGTTTGCTGATGACACTAAACTATGCAGAGCTTTGGAAACTTCAAAATGATGTGCAAGTGTTGCAAGCAGACCTAGATAGATTATCAAAATGGGCAGCAGAATGGCAGATGAGATTGAATGTTGATAAATGTAAGGTGATGCATTTGGGATTTAATAATCCCTGTGCCACCTACACCATAAATAACTCTATGTTAAGTGCATCTGTAATGGAAAAAGATTTGGGGGTTCTGGTAGATAACAGACTTAGCTGTAGCAAACAATGCCAGGTAGCAACGGCTAGAGCTAGCAAGATATTGTCTTGTATAAAGAGGGGAATAGATTCAAGAGAGAAAGATATTATTCTCCCTCTTTATAAGGCACTGGTAAGGCCTCATTTGGAATATGCAGTGCAGTTTTGGAATCCTATATACAAAAGGGACATCTTGGAAATGGAAGCAGTTCAGAGAAGGGCAACTAAATTAATAATGGAGGGCTTGAATATGCAGGCCGATTAGATAAGTTAGGGCTGTTTACATTGGAGAAGCGATGTTTGCGTGGGGATATGATAACCTTATACAAATATATTAATGGGCTATACAATGAACTCTCTGGTGCATTGTTCACTAATAGGTCATATCAGAGGACTCGTGGACACCCTTTAAGGTTGGAAGAAAGAAGTTTCATCTTCAGGTTGGGAAAGGTTTCTTTACAGTGAGAACGGTGAAACTGTGGAACTGTCTTCCAGCAGAGAATAGCTTTAAAAAAGGCCTGGATAAGTTTCTAAAACTAAAAAATATTGATAATTACTGGTATTAATACATATAGATCTGGTTGATCCAGGGATACTTTCCGATTGCCGTTTGGAGTCAGGAAGGAATCCCCCCCCCTACCCCTCTTTTTAGCCATTTTTTTTTTGCCTTCCTCTGGATCAACTGTTAGGTAGGTTTAAAAAAAAAAAGGAGGGTGAATAGGTTGGACTTAATGGATGTACGTCTTTATTCAACCTCAATTACTATGTTACTATGTTACTATTTATGCCATGATCTGATCTTGTTTTACCGAATAGCTAACTTTTGTTGCTCTTTTTCCTGGGCTTTAAGGTCACTATAAACATTACATAACAGACTGATTTCTGTATAAGTTTTAAACGAGAGAACAGCGTGACTCAAAATGTGAAGATGTCTTAACAAACAATACTCCAAGAAAAATAAAACAATATGAATATGTTACAGTTTGTCAAAAGCTACTGTACATTTCTACTGATTCAGTCCACAGGCTATTCAAATTCTAATCTCAGAATTAAGTAAGTAGCTATACGAGGGGTTGGAAATACTCTAACCAACAGAAATCAGTTAATTCTTAGCTCAGTAACTGATGGAGATACAGTACCTGCCTCGAGATGGAGATATTTAAAACATGGTCTGTATGTGACAATCAATGAGGAAGGCTTGTCTAGAGCAGTATTAAAGAACAAAAATACATAAAATCAAGATGAAGTATCTAAATTACTTCAACTACTTCCAAAGTTTTTGTAAGGCAGTTACCTGCCTCGCTCCATGCTGCTCCGGTGGGGGTGACGTAGGCAGCATCGGACGGTGGCGTCAGTAACGGGACGTCATGATGTCCAGGCTGTCGGCCGGCATGAAGATGTAAAAAGGTACTTCCTCAAGTGCCTATCCGTAGACCCTGCTTGCTGGCTGTGCTTGCTGTCAGTCCAGGATTGCTTCTTTGTTTCCTGGATCCTGCTCCTCCATTGTTCCAGTATCCAGCTCCTCCTTTCTATCCAGTATCAGCTCCTCCATTGTTTCCAGTATCAGCTACCTCCACAGTTTTCAGTATCCAGCTCCTCCTTTGTTTCCAGTATCAGCTCATCCATTGCTCCAGTATCAGCTCTTCCATTGTTTCCAGTATCAGCTCTTCCATTGTTTCCAGTATCAGCTCTTCCATTGTTTCCAGTATTAGCTCTTCCATTGTTTCCAGTATCATCTACCTTTATTGTTCCAGTATCAGCTCTTCCATTGTTTACAGTATCAGCTACCTCCATTGTTCCAGCATCATCTCTTCCATTGTTCCAGTATCAGCTCTTCCACTGTTTCCAGTATCGGCTACCTCCATTGTTTCCAGTATCCAACTCCTCTGTTGATCCAGTATAAAGCTACCTCCATTGTTTCCAGTATCCAACTACCTCCATTGTTTCCAGTATCCAACTACCTCCATTGTTTCCAGTATCAGCTCCCCCATCGTTTCCAGTATCCAAGTATCCAACTACCTCCATTGTTTCCAGTATCCAACTACCTCCACCTCTCTTGTTTCCTCAGTATCCAACTACCTCCATTTTGTGCAGTATCCAACTACCACCTCCTTTGTTTCCTGTAACAGCTCCCCCATTGCTTCAGTATCCAGCTCCTCCATTGTTTCCATTATCCAGCATATCCATTGTTTCCCGAATACAGATCTTGCTCTCTGAACTGTCTCCCACATCTGAACTCTATTATAGTATTCCTCCTAAAGGTACACTGTACACCTCATCCGTTTTGGGACCCCGATTTATTACAGTATGAATAGGCCATGGAAGTACTCAAGAAAGTCATGGCAGATTTGGGCAAGACACTTCAAGAATTTTCCCATCATATGGATTCTTTCAAGCACCAAAGAATCGGCTAGCTCAATTCAACTGCAATTCTATTGCAGCTTGCCTATACTCGGCACCTACTCTTCCTGCTCTTTAGCTCCTCAGATGGAACTCCTCCCTCTCAGAGAACCAAAGTACCCCCACCTGTCCATTACAAAAATCACAAGCTTGCAGAGGGTTTGTCAATAAATGCTTATATACATTTTGATTACAGCCCTCCCACTTCAACTCTGACCGAGCTAAGGTGCAGTATGTCATTGCCTTGATGGAGGCAACGCCCTTGCCTGGGCATCCCCTCTGTGGGAGAAAAATTACCCTGTGGTCAATAACATCTATTTCTTGAAACTATTTCTTCTGGAAAATCTTTGATGCCCCGGCAGAACTGTGGCGCCTCCTCCCACTTGATGCAATTGGAGCTCCTGTTCGTTAGGACAGTACACTATTGAATTCCGTGCTTAAATAAAGGATGATTTGGTGTCTAGGGATATTCCCACTTAGCTTGAGGAATGAAAAGCTAAGAAGTCTTCCAACCATCCTTTCCCTCCAAACCCATTCCTCGTCCTCAAAGACCAGGCGGACTGATAACACCTTTCTGTCAGAGGAACTGATGCAGATTGGGGTACGCATATCTCTGTTGAGGAAAAGCTCACAGACTCTGTTTGTATTGTGCCACCCATGGGGCATTTTGCTAAAGTCTTGCCCTTCACGACCGGAAAACTCTAGATTTAGAAAAGAGTCTAATATGGTAAAATTCAAATCTCCTTTATAAAGAGATCACTAAAGTCGTTTCTTTCCATTGACTCTCATGTGTTTTTTTTAAATCCAAGCCTTTCCTACCTAAGCTTTTCTGGACTCTGGAGTCGCTGGCTCTTTTATTGATCACTCCTTTGCTCCTCTTCTAGCCATTCCTCTGTTCTCCCTATCTCAACCTCTTGGTTGGTGATTGAAAAACAACCACTGTCCTCAAATTTATTTCTAAGTCTTCAACTGAAGTCTTCACCCTGAATGGATATCCTTCCTGATTATACGTGTCCCCCTGATCCTGCTAAATGAAGCATTCTCTGCCCCAACAGTTTCTTGAGTTTGAGGATTTTTTTTTTATGAAAAGTCTCCTGAAAAACTGCCTGGTACCATTCTGCACCTATCCTCTGTGCGTCTGTTGAAACTGCCTCTATAGAGGAATACATCAAAACCTTGTGGCTTCATCATACCTTCCCCTTCTAGTGCAGGAACTTTTTGTAGAGAAAAAAGCTGGAGATTTACGACCATGTATTGATAACCATGAGCTCAATAAGACAGACTTACACACCAGGATTGGACATTTTGTGTATCTGGTGATGCCCTTTGGTCTCTGCAATGCTCCAGCAGTCTTCCAAGAATTTGTAATTACATTTTTTCGTGACCTTTTAGATACTCTGTAGTAGTATATCTGGATGACACTCTCACGTCACCATGTTCACCAAGTCTTGTCATGACTGCAAGAAATCAACTGTATGCTAAACTGGAAAAATGTCTTTAACAAGCTTCCCCAAGTACCTTTTTTGGGTTACTAGTTTCGACCAAAGTTTTCAAATGCATCCAGCCAAAGTCTCAGCCATCCTTAGCTGGACTTTCCCTACTGGCACCAAAGCATACAATGATTCCTTGGCTTTGCTAATACTATAGGCAATTTATAAAGGTTTATCCTCCATTGTGGCCCCTATTCTGGTGCTAACTAAAAGGAGGCAACCTAAAGCCTTGCCCCTGCAGCTTTGGATGCATTTTAAGAAGCTTAAAATGCATTCCCTTCTGCTCCTTTACTTCTGCACCCCCAATCCTAACCTGCCATTCCTAATCGGGTAGAATGCATCTAATTTGGGCAAGAGTGACTCTTTCCCAAAGACAAACTGAGAGTGGAAACTTTTTCTGAAAAATGCTTCCCAACAAACAAACCTACGGCTTGGAATTGTGTCTTCTGGCCATAATTGCAGCACTTACTAGAAGAAGCCGAACATTATATCACCATTCTCACAGATCATAAAATCTAGAATACATTCAAAACTTGAAAATTGATCCTCATCAAGCCTTTTTTTCCCGGTCTTATTTTATCATTTCCTTTCATCCTGGTACCACAATAAAAAAGCAGATGTTTTTAAAGTCAGACCCAAAGAATCCAGGTCTTTTCTTGCAAAGGATACTACAGAAAGTTAACTCCATCATCTGCCAAACTTGCCCAACTGTTCATTACCCACATCTTTCACCTGTATGGAGAACCAGATGAGATTGTTTCAGACTGTGGACTCAATTCATTTCCAATTTTCGCAGCCTCTTTACGTTTTTAGAAATAAAATTACAGTTCTTCTCTGCTTACCACCCCAGTCTAATGGAGCAGCAGAACATACCAACCATGTCTAGAACAGTTCCTTGGATGCTATATTTCTTACTCACAAAACAATGGGACTGTTCTCCTACCTTGGGCAGAGTTTGTACATACAAATGCCAGACACTCTTTTACTGAAAATCTTCTTTTTGTGTCTTTGAGTTAAACTCTAATGTTTTTCTGCAAGCTATTTTTTTTCTGGGCAGGTTCCTGCAACTAATGCCCTAGTAGCCAAAATGTCAGCCATTTGACAGACCATTAAATTTTTGCCTATCAGCTGCCTTGCAAGCTGATGGAGAAAAAAAAACCTCCATTTATTCTGTGGGAGATAAAGTCTGGTTATCTTCTTGTTTATATCAATTTACGTGTTCCCTTTCTGAAGTTGGGCCCCAGGTTTATTGGTCCATTTTCTATATTAGAACTGGTGGGCCCTACTGCTGTATGACTCCAGCTTCCTTCAAATATGTGGATTCAATAGGTTTCCATATCTATCTTATCAAACCCGTGGTTTCGATCTTTTTCTGCTCTAACCACAACCAACTAATTCTATAATGATCAATGGTCAACAAGAATTGGAGTAGAGAAGTTTCTGGATTCAAGATTCTTTAGGATCTCTCTCCCAGTATCTGGTCCATTGAAAAGGATTTGGCCAGAAAATAGATTCTGTGTCGACTCCTGCTCCCCAGCTAATCAACACCTTTCATAGAAGATTTCCAGGCAAACCTGCTTTAATTAGTCATGAGGACCCCGTGGAAGGGGGGAGGGTACTGCAAGGAACTTACCTGCCTCACTCCTACACTGCTACAGTGGGGGTGACACAGGCGGCAATGTCCAGGCTCCAGCCGGTGCGAAGATGTAAAAAGACACTTCGTCCTTCCTCAAGTGCCTATTCGTAGATCCTGCTTCCTGGCTGCACTTGCTGTCAATCATGATGTCTCCTTTGTTCCAGTATCACTCTTTCATTGTTCCATATCAGCTCTTCCATTGTTTTCCAGTATCACTCTTCCATTGTTACAGTAATCACTCCTCCATGTTCCAGTCTCATCCTTCCATTGTTTCCAGTTTAAGCTCCTTCATTTTTCCGAGAATCAGCTCTTCCCTTGTTCCAGGATCACTCTTCCATTGTTCCAGAACAGCTCTTAATGTGTTCCAGTATCAGCTCTTTCATTGTTTCCAGTTTCCAGTATCACCCCTCCATTGTTCCAGTCTCAGCTCTTCCACTTGTGTCCAGTTATAAGCTCCTTTATTTTTCAACCGGATCAGCTCTTCCATTGTTTTGGGTATCAGCTCCTCTTGTTCTATCGTATTAGCTACCCTCATTGTTTTCGGTATCACCCCATTTTCTTTATCAGCTACTCCATTATTCCAGTATCACTCCTCCTTTGTCCAGTATCCAGCTATCTCCATAGTTCCAGTATCGCTCTTCCATTGTTTCCAGTATCAGCTACCTCTATTGTTCCAGTATCCACCTGCCCATTGCCCCAGTTTCAACTCACCTCCAATGTTTTCAGTATCCAGTTTCCTCCATTGTTCCAGTATCCAGCTCCTCCATTGCTTCCAGTATCCCAGCTATCTACAATTGTTTCCAGTAGATAGTTAGAATATTTGAGGTTGAATAAGACATACTTCCATCCAGTCCAACCCTCTAGCAATACCCTCATTTCCTGCCTAACTGTTATCCAGAGGAAAGGCAAAAAAAAAAAAGGCAATTGGAAATATCCCTGAATCAACTCTACTTTATATATCAATACCAGTAACTAGGGATGGCATAGACTCGAACTCGAACCCGTGTTCGACCGGAACTGTTCGAGTTCGAACGGAACTGGACTTCTCCGAACTATCTCGGACGCGGACTTTCGATATTTCCCCGGACTTTCGGAATTTATCGAATGTTCGAAATCCGCGAGTAAAAATGTAATGGTATCTAGGCGCGAACATCGAATCTGCGAGTAAAGTCTCCATTAAAGCCTATAGGCGAGCATCGAATCTGCGCGGTAAAATGTCCATGTTACCTCGACGTTCAACGCTACAAACTCGAAAGTAGCGCGTGTGAGAGTAAAATCGATTTTACGAAAGTCTGATATTGGACATGCTCCAACCATTTCCCAGTTCCCACAGCCATTTACATTAAGTTACCATTATATTAGTTGTATTTGACTCGAACTTTCGAACTTTTTGCCTCCCATAGACTTTAATGGGTCCGTTTTCGAACTTTCGAACTTTTACAATGTTCGAAAGTTCGAAAACGAACTTTCAATAGTTTGGACCATCTACCCATAACTTGCAACATCCTTTTTTGCAGGATCTCATCCAGCTTTTTTTTTTTAAAACTGTCCAATGAACCTGCCATACACCGTCCAATGAAGACAGTTTCATAGCTTTATCGTTCTCACAGTGAAAAACCCTTTCCCGAACTTGAAGACTTAACCTTTTCTTACGGAATGTCCTTGGTCTGTTAACTGCTTTATTGGTGAACATCCCGATAGTTTATTGTATAGCCCCTTATGTATTATATACACGTAATCATATCCCCACTTAAGTGCCTTTTTTATAGCGTACATAATTGTAACTTATCCAGTCTCTCTTCATATTCATGCCTCTGATGAAGTGTACCATTACATGAAATGCGTCTCGTAGATGGTGCTTTTTAGTGTACTAATAACAACTTTGGATTTTATGGGAAGCACTGTATCTGTTACAGGGTACCCAGCTTCGTTTGGTGGTTGAACGTGTGTTCTTAACGGCCTTGCGAAGGGCCTGGGGCATGGTTGCACCTGGGCCACCATTCTAAAGGGGTAGTCCTGCTCATTTTGGTTTACTGTTGCCTATTTAATGCCTAGGCTGCACGGATGTTTACTGAGTGCCAAGGGTCGGGGGTGTGTCCACCCAGCCCTACCACCAGAGTCTGTACGTACTGGCAGTGTTACCATTTAAATGTACAGTGTTGATTGTTTATATTATAATACACATTTTTGGTGGTGGAGCTCCGGTGCCATTTGGATGCCACCATCTCTATTACTGTTTGCTGATTATCTCTTCATATTCAAGCTCCCCCATCCCTTTATATTCAGTTGCCCTTCTCTGAACCTTTCCTTTCAAGTTTTCCTTTTTGTATACATGATCCAATGAGGCCTTACCAGTGCCTTGTAAAGAGGGAGAATAATATTTTTCTCTCTTGAATCTATTCCCCTTTTTATACAAGACAATATCTTGCAAGCTCTGGCTGTTGCTACCTGGCATTGTTTGCTACAGCTAAGTCTGTTATCTACCAGAACCCCCAAATCTTTTTCCATTACAGAGGAGCTTAACACAGAGTTATTTATGGTGTAGATGGCACAGGGATTATTAAATCCCTATGCCATCTAATAACCTTTAAACATTCCTGGAATATAATTCCCTATAATTTAATATCCTAAAAAAAGTGCCAATTTTGTAATTTAAGTTCAGCAGTTAGATCGAAAAACAAATTCCTGTTCTTTCAAGAACAGAATTTGTTTTTCGATTTTTCTAAACTGCTGGAAATTATTAAATTACAAAAATTGGCACTTTTTTTAGGATAGTAAATATAGGGAATTATATTCCAGGAATTGTTTTAAAGGTTATTAGATGGCATAGGGGAATTAATAATCTGTGCCATCTACCACCATAAATTAACCTGTGTTAAGCTCCCTGAATGGAAAAAAAGAGTTGGGGGTTATGGTAAGATAACAGACTTAGTGTAGCAAACAATGCAGGTAGCAACAGCAGGCTTGCAAGATCTTGTTCTGTATAAAAAAGGGTAGATTCAAGAGAGAAAAATATTATTCTCCCTATTACCAAGGACACTGTAAGGCATCAATGTGGAATATGGAACTCCCGAATCTGCACAAACAACTACCCTAAAAACAACCAAGCTATAAAATCCCAATCTCAATAAATGATATTAAAGTTTTAATGTAAGCCTCTTAAGAACTGATGAAGTATCTGTGTGGTATTGTGAAAGTCATCCAGACCACACCTCCTGACCTAGTACATGCTTCCCCTGCTTTATCTGTCCTGTAAAGGGTGTGACCAACTGTAAACCGTTTTCTGCCATAGCTAGGACTGAGCATGTGCAGAACATATAATGGTCGGTGAACAAACTGTGTGATACTAGAATGCTGTGAGAGTAGTAGAGAGTAGTAAAGCACAAACATAGGTTATTTAGGGTAAATTTCCCAGCACCCGTATCAAAAGAGAGGTAAGACCAGATAGTGGGTTTCAAACGGTGTTCTGCCTTCTGGTTTCAGTGTTGTTCTGTGGCTTCAGGTGTCCTTTAGTCACTGGTGGAGCTTTGCTTTTTCCACTGTCTCTCTCATGTTTCAATTACTTATCTTTACATAGAACATAGTAAACATGTAATTAAGGTTGAATAAAGAATATTCGTCCATCAAAGTCCAACACTATTTCCTTTTTTTTTTTAACCTAGTTTTTTTCTCTAACAGTTGTTTCCACTGACGTTGGATCCGAGGCACAAAAAACCCAGCTAAAAAGGGGGGGGAAAAATTCCTTCCTGACTCCAAACGGGCAATCGGAAAGTATCCCTGGATCAACCAGATCTATATGCATTAATACCAGTAATTCAATATTTTTTAGTTTAGAAACTTATCCAGGCCTTTTTTAAAGTTATTCATGAACTTGCCATTACCACCTTGCTGGAAGACAGTTCACAGTTTCAACCGTTCTCACTGTAAAGAAACTCTCCCTAACTTGAAGATGAACACTTCTTTTCTTCCAACTTTATTCTTATTTTTCTTTTTTTGTGGATGTGGGGGGGCTGGGGGCCCCCGGCGCCGGGGGGGCTCGGGGAAGGCGGCGGGGGTGGGGGCGCGGGGTGCACGCGGCGGGGAGGGTGGGAAAGCGGAGGAAGGCGGGGACGGGGGAGACGCGGAGGGGGGGGCTTATTTTTTTTTTTTTTTTTTCTTTTTACTTCCCCGCTTCTTTCCTCCTTGTTTTTCTTCCTTTTCTCTTTCTTTCTTACTTCTCCTTTTTCCGTCTTCTTTTAATTTTCTTAATTCTTTTTTTTCATTTCCTTTGTTCTTGTTTTTCTTTTTTTTTTTTTTTTTTTTGCTTTTTCCCTTAAAGGATGGCCACGAGTCCTTGATAATGACCTATTAGTGAAACATGCACCAGAGAGCTCACTGTATGGGCCATTATATATATGTATGAGGTTATAATGTCCCCACGACACCGCCGCTTCTCAATGTAAACAGCCCTAACTTGTCTAATCTGCATGCATATTCAAGCCCCTCCATTCCCCTTATTAATTAGTTGCCTTCTCTGAACTGCCCAATTTCCAAGATGTCCCTTTGTATTATGGGATTCCAAAACTGCACCGCATATTCCAAATGTGGCCTTACCAGTGCCTGTAACAGAGGGAGAATAATATTTTTTCTCTTGATTCCATTCCCTCTTTATACAAGACAATATCTTGCTAGCTCTAGCTGTTGCTACCTGGCATTGTTTGCTACAGCTAAGTTGTTATCTACCAGAACCCCCAAATCTTTTTCCATTACAGATCATTAACACAGAGTTATTTATGGCGTAGGTGCACAGGGATTATAATCCCAAAGGCATACCTTAAATTATAAACATTGATTAATCTGCCATTCTCTGCTGCCATTGATAACGTCTATCTAGGTCTGTTTGCAGCAACTGCCATCATTGAACAAGTTTCCACAAGCTTGCATAGCTTAGTGTCATCAGCAAACACAGGAGGACCTGCCTCAATTGCCCCCTTCTAAGCTCCGCTTTCATTTAAAACAGAGTACCAACCAGATAGAAAGCGCCCCCAGTGTACAGAACCCTGAGAAACTCCGCTTAGAACTGTAGCCCTGTAGTTCTAGGAGCTATCAGCAGGTTGTAATTATCTATGGATGCTGCTCGACCTGAGGCAAACAATATCAAGGCCGAGTAAACGTTAGCGCTCACACTCATGAGTGGAAGAAATATAGTTTGTAGCACCCCCTGAAATCCTTAAATAACTGGAATTCAACACATTATCCAGAGCTTTAGGATCATTAGGCCAGAGCAAATCAAATCACGTAGTGCAACAGGGGATTATACCTAATGCCTAAAATAATGAATACAGACATTTAAAATGTAAAGGCCAAGGAAACACGGCATGGCTTATATACAAACAAGAACCCCACTGATCTCTCAATCATTCTAGCTTGTAAACCAGCCTCACATCAGGAATCGATAATCAATAACACATGCAAGGTAACATAAATGAAGGAAAGATATTGCCAGTTTAGATAAGCAAAAACCATTTTGGCTCCTTGTGGCATCTTTAAAATTCAATACTATATATATGCAATGACCATCTGGGTGGGTAACTAATGTAAGGAGAAGGATGGAATGGAAAGAATGATTAAATTACGCGGAGGGACCATACACGAAGTATTTTGATGGTATGTAAAAAAAAACAGACACTGACGGTGCATCATTCTTCTCCCAGTATCTACACTGACACTGCTCTTGGATCGTCCCTTTTCGCGGCCGGCCCCTTCTGGTCCTCCTCCCTTTCCACGTCGGTCCTCTTTCCCTTTACACTGTGTCCGCTGTGTTCCTTCGTGCCTCCCGTCGCTTCTGACGTACCCGGAATTACCCCCACGTGTTCGTGGTCACGGCCTTGACATTCACCGTTGGGCCGCTCGTTTGTCCACCGTTTGCAGCCCTTGTGTGATTATTACTTCCTTGTCGTCCTCTCTCACCCCCCCCCCTCCCGTCCGTCGCAGTTCTTTGTGCTTCTTACTTGCTATGTCTTCCGCGCCTGCTTGGCGTCTTATGAACTAACGTCCTTTTCTTCCCGCCACTGCCGCTGCTTGGAGACTGGTGGGAGCCTTTCTCCTGCCTCAACCGGCCTGCGCAGCTCCCTGCGCTCCTTCTGGGGTTCTCCCATCCCCGGCCGTCCTACTCATACCTTGCGTTGGACCACAACAAATGTGCTGGAGCATTGAATTGTTTTCTTTTTTTTTTATGGTTTTAGCATATGGTGAGTCACCTCCCGGCAAGGAAGACTACACTGTTCGGGGAGTAAGGGTTTGGGGTGGAGTGACTACAGATACTCATTTCTTTTAAAACAAAACAGAAATAAAGACACATAATGTAGGGAAAGGGAAAAGAAGTTTACAGTGAGAAGAAAAGAGCTTCCTTGGTAAAGGAGAGGTAGTGCCATCATCCTCGTCTTCGGACTTCTCTGACTATTAAATTTCTTCTTGAGTTCCCCAATAGCACATATCATGAACATTTTGTGAATGCTGTCACAGAATAGTCTTTATAGCAGAAGCACACAAATATTTTCTCTTCCTTTAGCATTGAAGATATGGCGGGATTGGGATCATATATTATGTTAATCACAAATTTGTAGGGCTAAAAGTTTTTTATTGTCATGATTAGAGATTGTCGAAACTGTTGAGTTTCGTGTTTAGTTTCGAATCTTCAAAATTTTCGGAAATTTCGAAAGTTCGAGTTTTGATTTATCAACGATTCTACTTTTGATTTTTGATTCTTCAAAAATGTCTACTTCGATTTCGATAAATCATCTACTTTCGATAATCATCTACTTTCGATACATCATCTACTCTTAGATAATCATCTCTTTCGATTTCGAAAATCATCTACTTTCGATTCGATAATCATCTAACTTTCGATAATCATCTACTTTCGATTTCGAAAATCATTACTTTCGATTTTGAATAATTACTGCATTTTCAAACTCGAAAATTCGGGTTTTGGTAAATTTTTGGAGTTCCGAAAGATTTGAAAGATTCGATTCAAAACTGGGTCTATAGATATTCCAACGATATTTATCATGATAGGTCATGAGTGACTGCCGTGTTTTTTAGGTAGCAAATCCATAGCAGAGGCTAGGACAAAGCACCTAATGGCACAAAGCAACCTAGACACTGTGTGTCAATTAGTTCCTTAAACAATGTTTTAATATTTTCTTGGTGCCTGCAAAATCACAGTAATAACTTTTCAACACCAGCCCTAAAGAGGGAAGCCAGGGAATGCTGGGAGTTTTCAAACTTCTGGGGGTACACTGTTTAAAAACTCGGTCTAGGTTATATGCTATAAACTCTTATGGTAGTTAATTTGGAAAATTTCTCTCTGCATTTTCTGCATTTTGCAAGCGGTTTGAATATGTGATGAGGTCCTGCATATACAAATCATCTTAACAATCACTTAACAATACAATTGTTATAATATGGGCCATTCCTGCAAACATCTTCTTCTCCTGAGAGGTCCAATTCTTCAGCAAAAGTCAAGTGATATGTTTGTGCTTTCTGTAAATCCGTTTTAATAAAAAATATCCGTCCTTATACATCAGGCTCAGTAACACATAATATCTATATTTTTTTCTGAATATAAAACAAATCATCATGACACATACATATCAGGGAAATCTATCTGAATCCTAATCCAGGGTCTTTGATACTCCCGAGCTCCGTTTTCAGTTTGTTGTTCTGTTTTATATCTATCTTTTCATTAAATTGGAAATACCTTGATTTTTCTCATCATTTTGTTCAATTCTGACTTACACACACCTAGTACAAATTCCTCCAGATATCTCCAGTCCTAGCATCTCTTCAACCTCTAATATTTTACCTGCTTTTGCTAACTGTCTTTTCACACAAGAGAACAAGATTTCCTTTTCAGGTGATAGATCAAATGTATCTTTATTTGTCCTTTGCATGCAATGAATGACTTTCTGCTGACAGCCATGTCATAGATCGGTACGTGCTATTTGTGATCCTTCATTACATATCCGCGATGAGAGACAAGCATTGTGCTTGGCTGATATCTGCATCTACTGTGTTGGGTTTTCTTGCCTTGCTGGCCATGTTGTTCAAATATCTAAATTATCATATTGTAATTCCCACAAATCAACCATTTTTTCTGTGATTCTGATCCCATTGCTAAAACTTTCTTGCAGTGACACCTTTAATGTAGAGATTTTAACTTAGTTATTGGGACATTATTGACCTTAATTCCTTTCTACTTACTCTGATCTCGTACATTAATCATCTCTACATCCTGAAAATTCAGTCAACACATGGACCGTAAAAGGCATTTTCTACCTGTGCCTCGCACCTGCCTGTGTTATAATTCTTTATATGACCCTATTTTGCTGTATGTGAAACCCACTACAAGCTATTCACTGGATAGGGACAAGTTTGTTTTCCTTCTGTACATTGTTCTTGGTCCCTCTGCTAAATCCTCTTATACACTATGAAAAATAAGTGTTTCTATTGCCTTTAATAGATTAAGACAAAATGATAAGAGCTTTCTATTCCCTGGTAGAAGACTCCATATCTAAATACAACATGAACAATCTCCTCTGAGTTTTTTTTTTATATACAAATTAATAATTGACAAATGCATTTCCCCACAGAACTTTATTGGAATTCATTACTTCTTCTGCTATTTACTGTCACTAGTTAAAACCAGTGTTTGTAAAATATAATCTCCTTTAATTAACAATAAACCTGCATTAAAAACAATTAATACAGTTATTCCATCAGTCATATGTAGCTAAGCTCAGAGTTACTTATTCTTTCATTCTGGGACTATATACACTGTAAAGTAAACAAAAAACTCTAAACATATATAAATTATATAACAAGTACTGTAAGTAAGTTAATCTATTGCCTATTCTTGAGTCAAATTAAAATAACCTAGAGACCAATGGCTCCTTTCTTTTAACAGGAAGAGGTAATCCAAAGTTTAAAGGGGATTCCAATGTTAAAACTTGAAAGGGAAAGTTAAGTATAATATAGATTGAAAAGTTGCATTTTGTAGAGGAATGGTGTCTTGTGATGCAGTTTATAACTCAATAATGGCAATAATGCTGACATTGGTTGTGTTTTTTAGTTACTCTTAAGTATAGTTGCCCTGGGAATGGAGTAGGTCAGGAGTGTGTGTTGAAGGCTAGCTAAAATAGTATCTTTTTTGATGATTGGTTAAATTTGTTTTTTTTACTCTTACCCTTTATATATAGCTGCAAATGAATGTATGGGTAGGTTGTTGGTTGTGTGTACTGTGTCAGGGGGTGGGAGGGTAAAAAACCACCTTTTGAATATACAGTAGTTCACCCTTTAATATGGATACACTGTACAATTGGAATGGAGGGTGAGTCAGTGGTGTTTGTACCTGCGTCAGGTTGGGGAGTTAAAAAATTAATGTTTTTTTTAATGTTTTCAAAATTTGTTTTGGCTCTGGTACTCTTTATAATATAACAGCCACTTTTTCCACAAATGGGGTGTGGTTCATTGTGGTCAGTTTCAGGTGTCTAGATTTGAATGTACAATCTCTCAAATTAATGTTAATTAAAACATGAACCTTACATGCATGCCATCCAACACTCCTATTTAATAGTTACACACACCCCGTCCAGAGCTGCAGAAGGGGATAATGAAGTAAACCTGATCTACAAGCTTTGTTAAAAGGGCATGTCCACCCTTCTTAAAAAATGTTTATATAATAGTCTCCCTGCTCCCCCCAGCCCCAACCGCTATAGTTTTAATATCGAAAGTGCCCCAAATATTACTTACTTCGCTCTTTCTTCCGCACAACACTGCCAGGCCTCTGCTTGCGCGAAATGCAAGCAGAGGGGCGGGACCGGCAGTTTGCGTCTGTGATTGGCTGTGCGGCAGCCAATCACGGACACTGCTGCCGGGAGTTCAGTGCGGCAGAGCTAGAGGGAAGGTAAGTAATGTTTGGGGCACTTACTGATATTAAAACTATAGCGGTTGGGGCTGG
Organism: Hymenochirus boettgeri; assembly: GCA_019447015.1. NCBI lineage: Eukaryota > Metazoa > Chordata > Amphibia > Anura > Pipidae > Hymenochirus > Hymenochirus boettgeri. The sequence goes on from CM033473.1 coordinate 134,511,338, forward strand.
AGGAACAGGGAGACTATTTAAAAAAAGGTTTTTACGCTAGGGGGAGGGAATCTAAATTAGGAGGGAGCGAAAGGGAGGGGGAGAAGGGCTGCAGTGCGCATGCCAAACTTCTCCCGGAGGGGAGACAGGAGGCAGAGTCCTAAATGGACTCTGCAATACTCGTGGTGGGTGTTTTTTTGGACTTGGGGGGGGGGGGGGTTTAGCAGACTACCATAACACTACACAATAGGGCACGATGTGGGGGGATTATAGTTTTGGGGGTGGACATGCCCTTTAATGCACTCATTAGTGTGCCTATTTGAGCAGATATATTGAAGGGTATGTATATATTTAAAAATAAATTATGCCATTTAACCAGGTGGAAAGGGATGATGAGATATGTAGTTCAGTCAGTTGGCAACAATTTGACTATTTGTTGTTACATATTCATTACCCTATTTAGTTAGTTTTCTCCTTTTTAGGGATGCTGGAATTTTATTTTCAGTTTCACAATTTGTTTTAGCCATGTGTTGTTGTGACCTAACCATTGCTGCACTAAGATATACTGTTTTTTAAATCACTGAAATTATTTAATTCACCTGGATGGTGATTAAGTTACAACTCCCATCATTCATTATCAGACAAACTGATATAAAACTGCAACCATTCAGGCCAGCAAAGAATGCCACAACATGCATGATTAAAATTATGACTTGTGAAGGTTCTCATTCATCTAGGTCATGGTATATCTGTTGTATTCAATTAATCACATTGGACTTGAAGCTTAGTTTCTTGAAACTATTTTCAAGAACTAAACTCAAGTCCAGTTGATCTAATTGAATACAACAGATATGATTAAAATTACTACATTTCCCAGCATTCCTTACCAGACATATTTATGCTGTCTTTTATCTAGAGCACAGGGCTGCCTCTCTAATAATGCAGGCGAAACACATTACCTACAGTAGCTGTGGGAGGTGGGGATGCCAGAAACCTTTTTTTTTTTTTTCCTGACCAGGTGCCTGGGGCCCCCCCAAAGGGGCGTTGGTTAAAAAAACACACATTTTCAGGAGTTACTGTCACTTTAAATAGCAGGGAACGCTGGACTTTTATGCATAACAGAATGCAGCTACGACTCCTCCCTCTCCCTTCTGACTGGCAAAACAATGTTTGTCAGCCCTGCAGATCAAAAATTAATGTTGGGCATCATTAACAGTCACTGTGGGCATCTAATACCAGTCATGTGTATAAAGCCCCTCCCACTTCCAGACAAAGTATCACCACTTTTAATTAATAAACTCCGCACCCCTTCAAGTGGAATTTTCAAGAACTAAACTTCAAGTCCAGTTGATCTAATTGAATACAACAGATATGATTAAAATTACTACATTTCCCAGCATTCCTTACCAGACATATTTATTGCTGTCTTTTATCTAGAGCACAGGGCTGCCTCTCTAATAATGCAAGGCGAAACACATTACCGATCAGTAGCCTGTAGGGAGGTGTTGATGCCAGAAACCTTTTTTTTTTTATCGGTAATGTGTTTCGCCTTGCATTATTAGAGAGGCAGCCCTGTGCTCTAGATAAAGACGCAATATAGTCTGGTAAGGAATGCTGGGAAATGTAGTAATTTTAATCTATCTGTTGTATTCAATTAGATCAACTGGACTTGAAGTTTAGTTCTGAAAATTAGACTAAGTAAAACATATTATAAAACGTAAGTAAACATTGGGGAGCTTTTCTTTTTAGAAAGCTCCCCAATGTTTACTTACCTCTCCGCTTTCCTACGCGGAAGTGAGCTGCGGCAGCGCGTCCGTGATTGGCTGCCGCTCAGGCCAATACAGACGCTGGCTGCCGGTCCCGCCCTCTGCTTGCATTTCCTGGCAAGCAGAGGCGGGGACGCAGCGAAGGAAAAGAGGGAGGTAAGTAGGAGTTTGGGGGGGCTTTTGAAATTAAAAATTACGCGATTGGGGTGGGGGGACCAGGGGGAACAACATGTCAAATATTAATTTTAGGGTGGAAATAGCCTAAAATAGGTAGGCTCTGAAGGGACCTAAATAAAAAAAAATTAAAAAAGAGGGGGAGAAGGTTAGTTTAGATACAGCTTCCATTTAAACTAATTTTTTTGAGTATACTATTTCCTTTAAATGTTGATGAAACAAAATGCATAAAGTACAAACATAAGCAAGTAAGAGAATATAAAGAAATATAGAAGTGCTTTAGCCACTGTAGTGTTTACAGAATGTGTAAATCTGACGATAGAACTCCTTGGGTTAAAAGGGTAAAAAAAAAACAAAAAAACACATGGTTTTCATACATTTATTTTTGTATGCAAGTCTACGTTTAATACGAATATTGTTTCTTTTTGATGTTTTTCTATGCTTGTTTTAGTAAAATTAAGGGCAACCCTTGGTAACAAGATTAGCCAAGAACAAATTAAATGTTATTATGCCTAATTGCAAACAGATATAATCAAGTTAAAATATTGCAAAAATGCTACACCAGTACAAATTTCTTCCTTAGATTAAAATCTACATTGGTCTCACGGGCCTTTACCAATTACAGATGTACATTACAAAAATAACAGTGTCTGACAAAAATGTAGATCAACACCTCAATAGCAACTATTCGTATGGAGGGTAAATTTCAGTTAAAATTGGAAGAGTTGAAAAATTTATTCTATGTACTGATCCCCAGCACCTGCATTTTTGTTTCTCTATAATGAAAGAAAGTGCTTACCTGTAAGCTTCCCAGCCCCACTGTCTATACTTTGGATCATGAGTAAATCTCCACATGTACATGTAGTTTCAATTAACTTCTGGCCGTAAAATATAGTATTTTTATTTGTCTCGTAGCAATAGCTTCACGCCACCATCAAATCTAAAGGCTTCTGGACCCAGCTTCATTGCTGTAAAATAAATCAACTTGTCAAGTAAATCTCTAAAGATACATTGTGTTATATAAATATTCTAAATAACTACTGTAATTAAGGAAAAACACAATTTTTTTTTGTGTATGCAGCTGAGCTAATACATGTGAAGGAATACACAAACAACATATAGTGCTATGTACAGAGAGCCGTTATTGTGTATTTCTGTCTTAAAATCACGTTAACAGATGTAACAAAGGAAAGTGGGCTTTGAAACACAACCAACGAGCCGATAGCATCTCCTTAGGACAGAATCTTTAATACCAGAGAAAGCTGGCGTTAAAATATGGAATGGGTTAGACCCATTCGCAATTGAAGGAGAACTGCTATCAACTCATGGCATTGCCTAAGGGAGCAACAGAGAACAGGACAGCTCAGATTAGATGCTACTAGAAATCATAATAAGCGTGATACCGATTTTGGCAGTATATAATCCATAATATAGTGAATAATGTACCCCCTACTGTAAATTAAGGATATTAGAAGCCACCGAGGAGTTCATAACCATAAAAAGACGAGGCCAAGGCGAGTGTCTTTTATACAAGGCACGGAACTCTAAGGTGACTCTTACATATTCAATATAATCCACCCTTTTCTTTTACAGTTTTCCAGGTATTACCTGCCTGCAGCCCCACAGTGCTCTATAAAATACATTCCAGACTGGACCCCCCCCCCCAATGCTTTAACAAATCCCAAATCATAAACAAATACACTAGTCCCACAAACCCCCCCATCAGGATCCCCATGCTTACCCCCCAGCCCTCCTTCCCTGGGACACTTACATGCAGAGCTTTTAGTCTGGCTCTCTCTGCTCACAATTCCACCCCTTCTCTTTCATGCAGTGATGCAGCTGTCAACTCCAAACCTTATCTCGCAGCAATTTCCTCTCCAGTTCCATTCTGTGTTTCATTACAGCCCGGCAATCAATGGGACACGCCCTTGTCCTTCTCCTCCTTTGTGCATCCGTACACAGGTGTAACCTGCCTGAGAGTTAACTGCTCCTGACTGCTTTGAGAAACAGTGGTAAAGGGGGAGCAACTTCCGGGTTATAATCAGCGCGCTACTGCGTAGTAGCGCGTTGGTATAGGAATATTATTTACAGAATGGCCCCATTGACATTGATGGAAGGGGTGATTATAATAATAATATAATCATCACAATAACAACAGTCTGCATGTTTTTTTTCATGTTTGGCATCCTTTTGACAACGGTTCCAGAACAAGCTGAAACATGCACTCATCTGTCTACAGAACACTTTTTGTCTTTCTAGGTTAGATTCACGACATTTTGGTATTTCTTGATATAGCAGTGGAATTTGTTAAGTAACAATGTTTTCCAATGTACCCCAGAGCCCACATGGCTATATCCATCATGGTAACCATCATGGTAACATGACTGTTACTAAAGAAATAAAGCCTATCGGCTAGTTCACACAAATTAGCAGTGGTTTGCCCTTGGCCTTTACGCACAAAGAGTTCTCCTGAATTCTTGATCCTTTTTTAAAATGTTATTAACTGTAGATTGTGACAGACCTAAATTATTTACTGAGAACATTCAGGGAGATTCAATAGTGTCAAATCCATCTAAACCCACATTAATTGAGTAACATCAGGTTAACGTGTTTACACGGATTTAGGGCACAGCACGTTCCAAATTTTTTTGGAAATAGTGATGTGCACCCGATACAAAACCCCTTTTGTTAAGTTTTGTAGGGGTAAACTTAATGGGGTTCTGTAGGGGGACTAACAGCAAATTAAAGCCCAACTTACTTTTGTTCAAAGTTTCTCCTTTATCCCAGTAACAGTGTTTTGTGACTAGTAATAAAAAAGCTTAATTGCAGGGTTAAATTTGCCCCCTAAAAAGAAGCAATTTGTGCAGGGACACTGTTGCTAAATTAAAAAAAACAAACTTACTTGTGCGATCATAGATATGACAAGTGCGGGCAATTTCAGCAGCAAGTTCATATGATGGCCAGTTTTATCTTCAGCTGCTCCATCAGCTCCCAGTGCAAACATGCCTCCAGCAAAACAAGTCAATGTCCCCTTTTGTGCTCCAGCAAACTCCTTTCATTCAGCATGTAAGTTAGACCATTGCTAGATTTACGGATCAAATGAGTCTCATTGCCTTAGAGGAAGAAGAAAAAAATCAACTTTAAGAAATGCTTATGCCAAAGCCATTTTCTAAACACCCTTTGCAGCATACAAGTTTTTTCATTAAGATACAAACTCAATAAGTTTCTTCTAAATCTACCAGGAACAAATGTATTAAAGGGCATCTATAGTGGGAAAATGAACTCCTTTTTTTTCTTTTCCATGTGTTCTATAATTCCCCACACACCCTAGATGTCTTCACTTTTTCAGATTCCCCTCTGTCCTGAGATACACCAGTTAGAAGAATACATTATTGCATTCCTCTACTCCTACTTGGACTGTCAATCAATCCCTGTGACGTGATCCCCCTCCCTGCTCTGTAATAAACATAGAGATAAGAGCATTAGCAGGGGAGAGAGGTAGCTTTGATGGTAGATATAAGGCTGCATTTGACCCCCCTTCTTAATAGCTTCACTGATGATGATGGGTCAGAGAGAGATCGTAAACTTACTGCATCCTTCTCCGTGTCTCCAGGACAGCTTGTTTTCTATTGGCCACTGTGCGTGGGTGTGTTTTTCAGGATGTTGAACTTTTAACTCCTACTGCACATGATAAGCTTGTCGGTTAGCGGGAGTTGAGACATGGAGGAGGTAACAGAGGGGAGGGGAAGGGGGGAGTGCTGCACACAAGAACTGACACCATGGAAACAGTCACTGACAGAGATAGGTTTAAGGCAGCACAGAGTACATGAATTTAACTTTGCAATGAGGCAGGTTTTTTTTCACTATAGATGCCCTTTAAAGGTTGTAGGATATTCTTGAATCCAGATCATTTTCATGGTGTATTGTAAACCTATTCATAATCCAATAGGAAATCACAACAGGAATAAAAACATTATTTATAGCAAAATGAATATTGTTTAAAAGCTGCCCATGCAAAGATTGTTTTGTGCACAAAGTAATAAAGGCTATTTAATGTAAATGAGTTAATTAAGGATAAAATCTATTATTTCTTTTCTAAAGAAAACGTCTGCATAGTGAGCCCAAGATTTGTTTTTATTGACAGGTTAATAATCAATTAATCAGCAACTCTCTTACTTTAGGCACATTAAATTGGCACATTACTTTCATTTTCACATTGGTTATGTTAATGTAGGTTTGATAACAACTTTCCATTTTCTTCAAAGAGAACCTTTGGAAATCCTAAATCTGGTCAGGATCTTTAAAATTCCTGGTGGCTTATGATTTATTTAAGCAGCACCAGGCACACTCTGATAACTAGATTCTGCTGCACAATTATATCCTTATTTTAACAGTATATTAAGAGCGGCGAATTGCTACTGCAAATTTTACTTCCTAACCTCCCATTTCATTTGAATATAGTGCCAAGCTAAAAGTACATCCACCTCAATTAGACTTGTCATATTGGGTACAGGGTATTGGGCAGAAACCAAGACTCCTTAATGAACACGTAGCCTGCAAGAGGAAGATACAAGCACATTGCTTTTCAGCGTAATGTGTGCAAATTATTCTTTTGATGTAGAATCCATTTACTTCCCCAGTGGGGCTGTTTAAGCCTAAAAGTGCAGCCTCTTAAATGGAATGGATGAGCACTATACAGAATGCAAGGTAACACATGGCCTGCTTAGGTTTTAACCAATCACACACTCAATTAAGCAACACCAATAGCTTGCGTTTTCTCTTGTTTTCTTGCAATGCTTTTTTTAATTGTAAAGAACAGGAGGCATCACACAGTAGATAACTTCGTTTTTGGTGTCTGGCTAATGTGCAATTTCCATATTTCCTACTGCAAACAAATTAATTAATCTAAATGTCCCTACCTTCGGCCCACGCATCTTGCCGACAGTAGCCTGTAGGGAGGTGTTGATGCCAGAAACCTTTTTTTTTTTTTTTTTTCCTGACATCATGTGCCTGGGGCCCCCCCCAAAATGGCGTTGGTTAAAAAAACACACATTTTCAGGAGTTACTGTCACTTTAAATAGCAGGGAAAGCTGTGACTTTTATTGCATAACAGAATGCAGCTACGACTCCTCCCTCTCCCTTCTGACTGGCAAAAACAATGTTTGTCAGCCCTGCAGATCAAAAATTAATGTTGGGCATCATTTAACAGTCACTGTGGGCATCTAATACCAGTCATGTGTATAAAGCCCCTCCCACTTCCAGACAAAGTATCACCCACTTTTAATTATAAATCCGCACCCCTTTCAGTGGCGCAGCTAGGGGGGTGGGACAACATTTGGATTTGTTTTCAGGTACCAAAAGTCTAGAGACAGCCCTGCTAGAGCACATTGACTAACATACATTAGAGCTGTATCTCACCCTCTTCCCTTTGCGTGGTGTGGGTAATTATAATGTTAATCTGTGGGTACTAGAGCTCTGCTCCATAATCAACCTTAGCCTGGGGACTCCCAGCTTCACATTTGTAAAGCTGACTTTATTTTATGCTGGATATGTCCTTTAACGGCTCCTTAAAAACTGAATAATATGCTCTGCGTGTTTTTTTTATAAAATATTTACTATCCTTATACCATAATTAAAGGCTATGTCCACCCTAAAATTTAATATTTAATGTTGTTCCCCTGGTTCCCCGCCCCAATCGCGTAATTTTTAATTTCAGAAAGCCCCCCAAAACTCTACTTACCTCCCCTCTTTCCTTCGCGCGCTCCGGCTCTGCTTGCCAGGAAATGCAAGCAGAGGGGCGGGGGACCGGCAGCCGCGTCGTGATTGGCTGAGCGCAGCCAATCACGGAGCGGGCTGCGGCAGCTCATTCGCGTAGGAAAGCGGAGAGAGAGGTAGTAAAACATTGGGGAGCTTTCTAAATAAAAAGTATGCGGTTGGGCTGGGGGAAAATGGGGAAGGGAGGTAGCAGAGGGGATTAACGCTAGGGGAGGGATAGCAGAACGGGAGAGGGAGGGGGAGGGAGGGGGGGAGAGGGCTGCAGCACGCTGTCAGGAACTCCGGGAGGCCAGGTAGCAGGCCATTGTCCTATAGGACCTGCTAGCCTCCTGGTGGTCAGCACAGAACGCTACCGCATGTAGCCCTATACTATATAGATAACGCTACCGCATATAGCCCTTTACTATATACATAATGCTACCGCATGTAGCCCTATACTATATAGATAACGCTGCCGCATGTAGCCCTATACTATATAGATAACTCTACCGCATGTAGCCCTTTACTATATAGATAACACTACCGCATGTAGCCCTATACTATATAGATAACGCTACCGCATGTAGCCCTTTACTATATAGATAACGCTACCGCATGTAGCCCTATACTATATAGATAGTAATATAAACTGATAACTTGTTTGTTTTCTTTATTAGGAGTAGAATTTAGCTTATGTATAAATTAGTTTTACACTTTAATTTCATTGATTATCGCTGGGTTTGTCTTTTCCCCTCCGCACAGCAAATGTCTGAATTCAAACCTACATTTATCATTTTTTTTCTTAACATAACTTAAAGGTGGTGATAAGCAAAGAATCAAGGTGGAAGAGATTTAAGAAATTATTTACCTGTCAGCGTTGCGATTTGCGTTTCCGCATTTTAGATCGCAATCGCATGCGTTTTTCTATATCTAACCCGAAAAAGCATGCGCAAACCCCAACAAATCGCACATGAATGCATGGCGATCCGTTTGGTCCACAGTGTGGCCGTGGCCCTTAACGAAGCTTCTATGTGATGCTTTATCTAACAGGGATGCAGGAACCATACTTCCTACCTTACCAATATGCGCCTATCACAAGCGGTGGAGCTTCAAAGATACTGCCTGAACAGCTTTCTGCACACTCAGGACCAGAGCGTTGTACAACACCCCGGATTTAAGAGCCTGGCGCCCTGTGCCCCACCCCTAACACAGACCACACCACCCCCAAACCACACCCACTTTCTCTTTTTGGGGGAAGAAATAGCAATATAAGGGGTTGGATTGGTGGTATGATAAGGACAAGAACGCCCACCCCTCAACATCAGTGCAACCCCTAAGGGCGTGACTACTGTGCCACTGGTTAAACCACTCTACCTTTCTCCTTCCTCCCAACCACCATGTCTATACTCCCTTTGCAGCATACACAAAAAGGGTACTCGTTTTAAACTGGAAGGGTTGACAGAAGGGGTAAAATGCAGTCAGTGAACGCCTATCACCCCATGGATTAGTGATCACATTGACAGCTCACTGTGCAGTTAAGGGACGTATATTGGGAGCCAAGGAGTAGCATACTCTCTCACAACATCAATTTCCATTTAAAAGTCTGTTATTCAGTATAATATACGTTCATTTCTTAATGACCTACAACGCCACAACTTTCTTGGTGATCTGTAATGCTTGGGTTCAGAAACCTCTTCTTGAGTGCCTGTCTGCCAGATAAACAGGACCGAGGTTGAGTCGTGCTGCAATTTTAGAGTTCTCAATTCATTAAAAGGTAATAGACAGGAGTGAAAATTCGAAGTTGAGGAAACAAACGGCAATGTTAATCAGAAAACCAGAATAATGCTCAGAACACTCCCACATTACTACCAGGAAAACGCATTTGACTAACAGCAACATTGAGATCTTAGGGCGTTTAAATGCATATCCAACCCTAATGTATACAACTTTTCATATCTGTAACCTCTCCGTTCCCACCCATACTACTGCCCGTTAGCTTTCTCAATTAAAACCTCCCAAACATAACTTCAGCCCTTCCTCCGGTGGCTGTCGTTCTCTGCTGGAAGCAGCAGAGAGGTCGATCATCCAACACGACTCGGCTGCCGCTGTGCAGTCAAGACCCGGAGCAAGCTGTAAGTATGATTGGGAGGTTTAATTTGAATGGGGGGTGGACACAGGAGAGACAGTATAGTAAAGGATTTTCATACACTTGTGGAAGGTAGCATAAGGGATCTAGAGGTGGGAGGGAGGGGGCAGCGCTCCCCTGTGCACATCCACGTCCTCTCAGATACAGGGGAGGCAGAAACCTTTTACACAGGAAGACAGCTCCTACTGTGTCACTTGTCCTGAGATTTTGGATAGCACTACAGGACACCCTTTTGGGTAGCAAAGACTGTCAGGTAAAGACTATTTTCTCCACTACACAGTGGGTGCTAGTAGTGGGTTAAATGTTAGTTTTTGGGGTGTGGACATGAGTAGGATGGCCAAACTTTTCGGAAAGTTCGGTCGTGTTTTCGAACTTTCAAACTAATGGACAAGGGCAATACGTTTGAAAATGTTCGAACTGAATACAATTAAAATTCAATGGTAACTTAGTAACTAGCTGTCGTGGACCTGGGAAATGGTCTGGGGGAACATGTTCGAATATCCAGGACTTCGTAACGCGATTTTTACTCCAGTCACGCGCACTATTTCGTGCTCTCCGCATTGGAACATTCGATAATTATCCCATGACACCACTCAACGGATTCAAGAATTCGATATGTTAGCACACGTATAGGTATAATATGACATTTTAATCTTGCGGATTGAATATACCTTCATATTTCCTCGCATATTGCATATAGACCTTACTATTTCACTCACTATTCGGCAAGCCTAGAACGTTGAGGACATTTTAATATCGAAGTCTGGAGAATAATCGAAAATAGTTTCAAAGAAGGTCCGAGTCAGTTCACAACTCGAATAGTTGGCTCACACTCGGGTTCCGTTTCGAGTCCATCTCTAGCACATAAATGAAGCCACTCGATTAAAGAAACTACTCATGCTCGAGACCTCAACTCCTTGTTGACAATGTCTTAAGGCAGACCTTTTTTACGCTGTTTGAAATACTAATATCGTAATGGGCACCACCAAAAAACAGACACACCAGAAGTTAAAATTGCAATAGGTGACTAAAGTTCAATGCTGATCTTTCGATGGTGAAATAGACACTCAAGGTGACTGGCGGCCTCCTGATGGGGGTAGTACATCAATTGCCTACTGACAAAGTGGCAAACACCTTTGTGGGAGTCATTATATGCTCACAGAGGACAGCTAGTACACATCCCAAATTGCAGTCGTTAAAACTTTACTCTTTGTCACGTATAGAAAACAAATTGAAATCATTGAACTTCATCCCTTTGCTATGCGTTGTGCTTGTCAGTATGAGCGCTGCAATTTCAGGTAATGTATGGTCCCTTCTTCCCCCTTCCTTCAGGTGTTATCAATTTCCCAATAGTAATTTATACTGATGGCTTTGGATGCGTCTGAGCAATGGATCAATCCAGGGACTGATCGCAAGGCCAAAACCAACTCCTTTAGGGGGCCTGCAAAAAAGGAGGTCGATTATTTCTGAAGCATTTAATTTATACCATGTAAAATGCTGGTGGCAGATTAATGAGTAGCATCCATAGACTAAGCATGAGTACCCACAGTACACCATGGGAGGTGTTCCGTTATCAAACAGAATCCTGGTGGATAGATTATTGCAGACCATAAGCCCGCATCAAAATAAACAAGGATTGTTACTTGGCCTGTTTCTTGCAATTCTCCCTGATGAAGTCAAAGTGGTTGTTATGATAAATGTGATTTCGGTGTTTTATTCAATTAGTCAATGTACTTTGAAATGTACGTTCTTGAATACGTTTGTCGTCTATGGTATTCCGACTGGTTTTCTCAATTCAGAAATGACTTGTACAAAGCTGTGGCAATTAGTACCCTGGAAAATCCAAGTATGCATTGGCTTGGTTTTCTTATTTTCACATAAATGGCCTCCTTAACACCTCTCGTGACCAGTCACTTCCTTCGCCAGTATTTAACATTACAATCTTCAAAGGTATGTCCTTTATCCTTAAGATGCAGGTACAACACCTGGGCCTGCCCCTACGCGACATTGGCTCTTCTGTGCTGGGCCATACGTTGATAGAGGGAAAATTGTAAAGCTGAAGTAATGGTGTTTTGGGACAGAAACCCACACACAAGATCATGTATTGAATGTTTGACCTCCCACCACCCTTTTAGATCACACTGGTGTCATCATGAACCCTGCAACACAGAGCCGAGACTCCCCACTAGCAACAGAGGCGAATGCTACAGAAAAAAACATCTCAGAGCGCCCTTAAACTTGTGGATATCCCACTGGGGCCTTTTTTCAAGAATAGAAAGAAAGAAAAGTAACACAATACCGACCAGTAGAAGGGGAAAGCAGACAGAGAGAACTGGTCCTCCCAGATGTAGCAAGGTCCTCCAGAATTAAGAATTTTTCAAAAAACATTGATCCCGTTCTGCTTTAAAGAACCGAACAACACACTGAGAGGGCCAATTGGTACTCCCGAAAGACCCCAATACATAAACAAAACAGCGACATCATATATGCAGTGCAGTGCAGGAAGAATGCTCTGATTTTGTTGTGGGGGAGACCAAACAGCACTGCCATCAACGTTGGCCCCTCAACCCAGACTGTCTGGCCATATAAAAAAGACGTTAAAAAACGTAACCTTACTCTGGGCGTTCCTATAACACCTCTTAGCCACTATCCAATCACATCCCCCTTACACACCGTCGCTGTATATGCTACTTGGTATTTTTCCATTGTAATATTGCCACAGATTCCTTGTACAAGTGCATTCTGAATTGAGAAAGCCCGTCCGGAATGACTAGCGAAACGTCTTCAAGACTACTACTTTCAGATCCAGTTGATCTACATTGAATACAACAGATTACCCATGACCTGGTGAATGAGAACCGCACAGTTAAATGGTATTAGACATTGTGTACAATTTGTATTTAAGTAAATTGAACTGTCTCGTTTGAGCAATCCATATATATTAGTACTATTAATATCAGTATATATATATATATATCATATATAGTATATATATATATATATATATGCATCTAGTGGCTTTGTAGTAATAGGAGCTGTCTTTCCTGTGAAAGGTTTCCTCGCTCTTCTTTTCGTCCTCTTGTCCCTCTCATGGTACTCAGGCAATTTTCATGGGTCTCTCCCCCACCCTTCCTCCATCCATCCAGCATCCATCTGTGGCTGTTTCTAATCCCCAGCCATTAAAGGGTCACTATACTCACCGTAAACAACTTTACCATTTTCTTCTAACTACAATTTGAGACAAGTAATGATGGTAACACATATTTATCTGTGCTTGCTTTGGTCCTTAATTATTAATGTTTTGTGAGTCCTCCTAATTCCCCCCCCCACCCTCCCTTACTCACTCTGTCTTTCTTAAGTGTCTTGGACACGTATTGTTCTGCACAGCCTCAACCATGGTACACTGCTCTGCTTACACATCCCCCCGCTCCCTCCCCCTTGCTGTCCCTTCCTCTGTGATTCCTTCTAAATGTGCAGAAGTGGCAGCAGGCCAGGCAGCAGCATGACAAAGAGGTGCAAGCATGGGTTATATGTATAATTTCTGCTTTCTTTGGAGTGCAGGTCTCTTTCCCAGTTAGTGATCAGGCGCAACTGCACATAGAACTCATGACCGGGGTTGCTAAGGGCAAGGACATTGTTATGTCACTAGGTATAATAAAGGCGTGAATAGAGGGGGGAGGAAACTGAAGATGAATAGTTTGGGGAAAGCTATCCTTTAGGGCCCAATTTGGTGTTAACAGTGGATTGGAGACCATCCTGTAAATCATTGGAATGTCTTCGGCAATTTTGGGCAACTCCTTGCCCGGACCGTGAACGAGCTCTGGATGAGGTGATGCTGTGGATTACGCGACAATGAAGCGCAGACACTCCGCACTCTCCGACAAGCATATACACGTCTCCCGCCTGTCCCGTGTATCCCCAGGCCTCACCGTCTCGTTACACGCCTTCCACGAAACCCACGAGCCGGAACAAAGTAAAGAACGTCAGCAATCCCGAAGATCGGCATCCTAACAGCGCGGAGACGAAACTCGCAGGGGTGAGCACTCATTTACAAACCTTCGGCCCCGGTACTTCCCCCGACCTATTTCCCCCCACGGTTTCTCCCGGGGCTAGCCATTGGGTACCCTCCACGGCCCATGCATGCACCTCTCCCGAACACGCCAACCTACTAGACAATGCCCTCAGACGCAGTTGGGAGCCCCAGTCCACCGTGGGAGGAAACGCAGGTAGGGCCGCTTCAGGGGGATCCTTCAGCATAGGGAGTAGCCTCGCCAGCGCAGAGAGGGGCAATCGAGCAGGACAGGTCCAGCTGTCACTGCTCTATCTAGTTTCTGTCCAACGGCCCTAATCGGAAGGGCCTAGGAACCTGATACCTGCCGGCACGCCGCGGATCCAGTGGTACTTCCGTTTCGGACCCACCCTAGCACGGTGCAATCACCAATCAATCCTATCTGCTCCTAGTGGTGGGGAGGGGTACTACAGGTAATTACAACCACCCCCCAGCCTTCCATTCATCCAAGTCCCAGGGGCAGAGCTACAAGGAGCGTATCACCTTACTCCGAATGCCCAACAGGCCTCAGTTTCAGGGGCGGGCCGCCCATCAGGGATTGGGGCCAGTGGACTTGGCCACCCCCCGCTCCGGCACAACGGGTGTTGATCTTACTCAGCACTGGCGGGGGAGACCAACAACCGCAGCTCCTACGCAACCCAGTCACTGTGGCCCGCACATCCACCACCCCCGCTGTTCCAATGTTGGGGACCGCATCCACTCAATACCAACCAGTGGTCTCGGACGCTCCAAAGTGAGCCTTATTGTTACCAGCTTTTAGCCTAGCATCTCCTGTTAAGGATGGAGATCAAGGGGTTCGCTCATTTCACATCCTTCATGGCTAGCCTAAACAGAGCTCATGGGAATTGGGAGAACATGGGAGGTTTTCATGGGGGCCCACTCTAGCACTGGACTCAGGTGTAGGGTCTTGGGGCCCGTACACATAGCGTTAGCAATGACCAACAGCCCATAATCCTGGTACCCCCTGCCAAGCGGTTTAAGTAGAGATTATATAGCGGACAGGTTTCCAACAGTGGCTTAATCCTAGGTCCACAATGGCGCCGAATCGAACCACAAAAGAGGAGTGGAAGCTGGGTTGGGCGGCCCTAAATGTCAATAGCTCAGCAAAATTAGTAGACGAAAGGGGTGGGGCAATGAACCAATCTAACTCCGCGCTTATTCAATACGAGCTTTTACAGCGTGGTTGTTTGTTCCGAGGGGTCCTTTCAGGAGCGCACCTCAACATGAGAGTAAAGACAATGTTTGGTGGATACAGACTATTAATACTATTCACTTGCATTCCCATTGGAAACGCTTTTAATATCGATAAATGGGAGCGCTTCGAAGGAGACTCGGAAGGAAGAAGTGATTGAACGCCGCATGTTCCGACCATACCCGGCGAACGTCAACATTGGTTGCCAGCCTTCTCAATCCTTGCAAGCGTTCGTTGGTGAGCGTTTCCCGGTTATTTCAAGCCTGTTTTGGTAGCCAGTTAAACATCATGTGAGGCCATAGAGTCATGGGGGCTCGGCATGGCTACGTATGACGAGCATTTCCGTCAACCGTATGTCATTTCGCCCGTCACTTCTGCTGGGACCATAGAGATATTGGGCTATGGAAACGACATACCCCCTAGTGGATATAGGGGGAGCGGGTGCAACCCTTTTCACGGTTGCCCCGGGTAAGTCCTGGGGGCTAGTTCTCGGGCTCAGCCAAAAAAGGTCTCTGTGGCTCTACACGACAGCCAATATCGATGGGGTGGCTCTTTAGTATTCCTGGCAACGAGTGCTCAGTATGCGGGGGCGGCTGCGCCCTCCCCGCATTTAGATGCTTCCAAAAGCGATTTATAGACCTGGAAGCCAGTCGCCTCGATCGCTCTGATAAAAAGTGCGAGCCACCCAGTGAGATCAGCGTGATGGCCACATTGGCTAGGGCATATCCCCAAAAGGGAACACGCATTGCTTTTTGGAAGAGGGGTTCAGGTATGGTTTCTCCGGAATTACCGGGGGAGCAGTCCATTGGGAGGGACAAGTGCCGTAATGCTAAAATAGCTTGGGATACCCAAACGAGTCAGGAGAAACGCTTAAAAGAGGTTTGGTTTGGGCAGAATGGCTGGCCCTTTCGCACTGTTCGTCCAGTGGCAAACTTGCGCATCTCTCCACTGGGGCTTGTACCTAAAAAGAGCGCGTGCAGGTTGTCGCTTGATTCACCACCTTGTCATACCCTGATGGTCATCGTGAAACGATGCTTGACGAAAGAGGCTGACCCAAGAGTCTCATCTGCCTCATGTCGATCAGGCTCCTCCGCTGGTACGGCATGTTGGGAAGGCGCCCTTATGCTAAGTGGTACATAGAGCAGCCTTTCGTCTTGCTGCCAGTTCACGCAGATAGCCTACACTTATTGGGCTGTGCCTATAAGATGGGCGAGATTTATGTTGACAGGGTGCTTTCCCCACCTTGGGATGCTCCCTCTCCTGTGCCTAACGTTCTGAGCATTTGCACTTTCCTAGAAGGATAATTGTGCTGAGAGACGGTCTCAAATCATCAGCCATTTATCTAGATGATTTCTTTTTGGGTGGGCTCCGTCCGGTCCTCCAAGGGCAGGGGTATTTGGGCCATTGCGCCTTGTGTTCCGCCCTTGGGAGTCCACTCTGGCGGGACAATTCGGAAGTGCCCAAAAGAAATAATCTGTTTTTTTAGGAATTGACATCATTCTTTGGAAATGGTGTGTCGGCTGCCCAGATAAGGTTAACATTTAATCAGCCTTTAGTGTGTAATGTCGCTGATTGCGCGTAAACTCTGCGCCTACAGCACGTTTCAGGTCCATGTGGTCCGCTGAACTTTGCCATGTCGTATAATTCTATTGGCAGGGTTTTTCAGCGGGTGGTCCTGTGCTTTGGCTATGTCCGGGCTTCCCGTTCCCGCACCACTTCATACGAACACTGGCAGGTGAATGGTTGTGGGCAATTTTCTCTGTGAAAGTTCAATGGGAAGTCTTCTGTGGCTCGCAGGGCCCAAACTAATGAAGAATTAGATTTTGTCACCGGATTCAGTATGGTTCGATTGGGTTTGGTGTCCTTTTCAAGGAAGCTGGTGTGTTGGGTCAGTGGCCCAGGAGTGGTTGAGAGCTTCTGACGAGCAATGTCGCCTGCCTCGCAATGATTTCCATAGTGTCGCAGGTCAGTATGGGTACCCACAACGGCTATCGCAGAGTTAATTTATTCAGATAACATGGCATTGGTCATGCTATAATAACTTGTATCGGCTTCATCTCCTCCAGTACTCCCGGCCCTGCTGAGGCATTGGTTTTGTGTTGCCCTTCGCAAGAACATTTGGGTTAGGGCGTCCACGTAGCAGTGTATCCATATGTATAGCCAGCGCTTCTCCTGATGCGATGAGTGTTTCAGGAGCTTGCACCGAGCGTCGACCTCAACTCGCTTCCATGCCCGGACAATCTCTGGAGGACTCCTGTCACAGAAGATCAAGGTTGGGGTCTGGGCTCATTGCCAGTTCCGCTTGAGACACCTACGTCCGGTCTGGAGGCACTGGTCAGAGGCAACAACAGACTTAACACAGCCGCTGATGAAAAGGAGGACGAATTCCTACTCTTGTTTCATAGCCATTGCCGCAGAAAAAGCAGCTCTCTAACAGCTGCATTTCTAAAAATCCCGGCTGCCCTATCATTTTCTCGTCAAGCACAGCAGGTACGGAGTTAACCAAATCTTCCTGGTATGGCAAGGTTGTGAAAGGGCTAGAGGGGGTTCCCTTGGGGCAATACTCGCGCCTTAAAAGCTATTTTGACGGCCTGTCACCATGGCACTCAGGATACAGTGTTTCTGTTTAGGTTTGGCTTTCTCCTCTAGTTCTAATGCGGCATAATGGCTGGGGGAGGGTAGATAAGCCCAACAGTTGCGGCCCAAGGGGGTCTTCAGCTTACAACTATTGCTTTAGGCAAGGATCCTCTCCATCTCTTTTTCCATTCCAGACAGATAAAACCACGCGAAACGGCACTGACATCGTTTTCCTTTCGAGGGTCCGGGGTTCAGTTACGTGCCCATCAACGTGTTATCATGGATAATAATAGCTGTTGAAAGCCGCTCAGGGGTCATCCCTTTGTTAACACTCAATGGGAAAGCGCTTTCATGTTACCATTGTGGGCGGTGTTTAAAAATGTTTGCCCCCTCCGGATTGCTGGTAGGTGGAGTAATGGGGTCCCACTCCTTTCATAGGCTGCTACGTGATCGCAGGCAAGATGGGGGATGCGAGAATCAATCAAACGCATTGGAGGTGGGACATCCCGACGTTTTAGAGTCATATGTTCAGACCATCACTTTGTGCCAATACAACAAAAAAGAATTGTTGATACAGGATCGTTTCTCTGTTGTTCCTCCTCCTTTCCAGGTGCTGAAAGTGCATTGTTTGTGGTGGTTGGGCACTCATTTGTCCACTGGGCGAGGCGGCTGCTATGGTTTCGATTGGGGAGGAGATCGCTTTGGTTGCCGGAACAGGATTTGCAATCTGTCGGTGGAGGGGTGTACCGGCCCCTTTGTTAGAAAGGCAAATTGATAGGTTTGGAAACCATCAGGTGTGATAATACACGCTGGGTCAAGACGCTTGGAAGGTGGTCCCCTTAAGGACTTGTTCAAATTAATGAGAGAGATACTTGTGCTTATCTGGAGCCCTCCTCCCGAGCCTAATAATAATCCTGTGTCAGAGATAATCCCGTATGTTATTTTTGCGCCGTTCCTGCTCCTGCCAGTGCTTTGCAGAGACTAGAAATTCAGACCATAGGGCTAATGGCTCCGCTTTGTTCAGTCAACGTGGGTATTTCAATTAGGCATAGCTGCTTAGACAGCCATCGTCGGATATTTTAGGTCAGACGGGGTGCATTTAAAAACGACTTAGCCTAGCTGTGTTTATTCGGTCCAGGTAGAGCGGTTGGAACTGGCTTTTCATTTTTGAGGGGCATCCGGACTAAGGGAGTCAGGCCTGTATGCCGTGGCGGTCCTCTGGCAATGTGTTGGGGAGGTAGCCCTAGAGGAGTGCTACTAATGGCTAATTAAGAGACATTTTGGCCTAATAACCTCTCAGTAGCGATGGGCTGTGTGGAGAACGGAACGGGCTTGGCAGTTCGGAGTGCTTCCCCGGCCGGAGTGGATGAAGTTGCAGGAGGCTTGGAAATTCATGGCTTGGAAGTCGGGAGCATTGCCAGAGAGAATGACTTAGGAAAGCATCAAAGCCAGTTGGAAGTTGCTTTTGGTTGATAAATACATTTATCTAAGTTGTTAAAGGTAATAAAGTTTGGGATATCATTATTGTCAATGTTATGTCCCAAAACGTGGCCAAATCCTTTTTCCCCCTCGGAATCGTGTTGTGGTCATGTTTTTTAGGGGCAAGCAGAATTAGAAAAAAGGGTATAATGGGGGGGGGGGGCGGGGCATGTTGTATCTGTCGCCCTATTCTTGGCTTTAACCCTTCCAATGAGTGACCGGCTGCAAACTGCAAGCATAGGGAACGCATGACAGGGTTAGCTCAGGGGCAAAGGAGCATTGTTAGGTCAGGTAGTGTATAAGAACAGGGGTGCGTGAAAGAGAGGGAGGAGGAAACCTGAAAGATAGCAATAGAGGGGGAGAGAATACCTTTAGGCGCCATTTGGTGTGACCAGTGAGTGCGCCCTCCTCCCTCCCGAGTTTTTAGTAACGGTTGGGTTCGCGAAGTTGAAAGGATGTGTTTGGTCTCTGGCAATGTTGGGAGGTTAGCCTAGAGGTAGGGGCTACCTAATTGGCTATAAAGGCACATTTTTTGGCCTAAAACCTCTCATAGGCGATGGCCTGTGGAGAGTAATGAACGGCTGAGGTGGCGTCGCTTCCGGGCCGGGTGGAGAAGCGCAGGAGGCTGGAATTCATGCTTGGAAATCTGGAGCATTGCCAAGAGAATGGACTTAAAAAAGTTCACCAGCCAAGTTGGAAGGTGTGCTTATGGTTATAAATACATGTTTACTAAGTTGGTTAAAGTGTACATAAAGTTAGGGATCATTATTGTGAATGTTATGGTCACATAACCGTGCCAATGCCTTTTCCTCCCGGAATGTGTAGTGGTTGTTATTTAGGGTATTTACGGGGCAAGCAAATTTAACAAAAAGGGTTAACGTGGGGGGGGCAGGTTGTATTGTTGCCCCATACTTGGGCTTTACCCTGTCAATTAAGATGCTGTGATAAATGATGCTATTCTCAGAAGTACTGCTCAGATTTAAAATCTACAATTTTGGAAGTGAATATTGCTGTATATAAAGGTACTATTGTTGAAAATTTGATTTTTAGGAAAGAACCCTTAAACTTGTTTTCTAGTAGTGAAGGGCACCCTAGCCCACTGCCATTGTTTGTTATTACTTAAACACCGAAATCGCAGACATGGCGGCCCGTCCGGCCCCCTGCTTGCAGTTACGGCAAGCAGAGGGACCTTGGATCATATGTAATGTACTGATGAAAATGTAAGTACATTTCTGCCTGCTTTTTATTAACTAAACAAAACATGGCAGTTTGGGGGTGGTCTAGGGTTTGCCACCTCTACAGCAAAACTTTTTTTGTTTTCTGGGTAGTGATACCCTTTAAGAATGTCACGCTTGCATCACACACAAGAACTGTAAAAGACAGCACAACCTTTAGATTGACTGTACCTTTAAGAAGACACTTTTTTGTATAGTTCCAAAGCTTTTATAATACGAGGAGACAATATTATGTAATTATCCACAGCAAGTGCCTCTATAAAAAGAGCATCTATACTCCTACCTTGAACATGGCTCTAAAGATCATGCTTCTAGCTGCAGTCTATTCTAAGTATACAACAGTATAAAGGGTGGTACTTGCCTGTTTACACCAAGTGAAACCAAGTGTTGACTCTTCTTGTAATCCTAGTATAGAGCATCATCATCTGCATGATAACCCACCCACCGACTACACTTCTGTATTGTTTTTAAAAGCTAGCCACAGCTGAAAGAAAATGTTTTAAATATTTATTTCCCTAAGGTGTCTACGGTAGAGAAAGCCATATTTAATTGCAAGCCTGTAACTAGTTCAGAAAGATCACTTTGGGGGTAAGGGATTGGCTTACAACGCTTTAACACACTGCATGTCATACAGACATACAGAGTAGGAAGATTATTTAATTCTTAAACTTGAAATTGGACAAGCTAGGAGACTTTGTTCCGGCCTTGTTTGTATTGATGAGAGCTCTTTTCCATTCCTTGCATCACTTATAAGTGTCCTTGTGGTGCTGACAAGTGCCTTTTGGGACTTAACGGTCACACAGCCTGAGTACGGAAGGCCTTATAAGTGTCCTTTGTTGGGGTCCTGCGCTCAACAACCAGGATCGCCCCTAGTCCTAAAGGAACCTTCTCTTCAGTTCTCCACATCTTTGGATGTCGCTGCTTGACACCCACGCTGCCAACATGCAATCAGTGTATATGTATATTCTTAGCTTGATAAAGTGTGAAACTGAAACGTTTCTTCTGTAATAATAAAGGTTTCTAAATCAGTTGCTGGAGTGCTCTAGCCCTTTTTTCACTTTATACATATATATAATCCAATATAGTGGGCACTCATGTTCATAGGTCTAAGGCCCAGTGCTACCCACTGAAACTATAAAAATGAAAAAGATACAGGTGCACTCCAGGGACGTTTTTAATACGCTTTATTGGGGTGTATAACTAACTTTTGTGTATACCCCAATAACGGTATTTAACGCAAGTCCCGGAGTGCACCGTAATCTATTTTCCATTTTTAGATTTAGATTTATTATCTATTGGTAAATTCACCACCTTATTTGCAGGTGGGTTGAACCAGCTAGTAATGGTCATTAAAAGATTCCCCAATACACAAACTATCAATGGAAATAGTTACAGTTCAATCGCCTATTAGAGAATCCCCGCCCTTCTGATTTTAGAGGATAGATTGTACAAACAACGTGAGGTGGAATGCTTATGAGAGGACATCACCCCTTTCATACATACCAGATGGGTTAAAGCCTGCATTATCAGGCTGGCGCGCTATAGATTGTATCAATCAACGCTATTCCCGGCTTTAAAAATGCTGATGCTGGTATTATTACAGGGAGCAAAGGACGGGAGAACCTGGGTGACTGTATTCGCGGTATATCTACAGGAGCAAGGGCGGGGTGAACTGGGGACTGTATCCCTTGTTTATTACAGGGTGCACGGGCCTTGAATTTGGAGACTTATTTTGCTGGTATTATAACGTGGCACCAGGGACGGTGAATTGGGTGACTTGTATGAACTGGCATTTTACAGGGGGCAAAGGGCAGGTTGAATTTGGTGGGACTATTCGCTGGTATTATACAGGAGGCAAAAGGACGGGTGAATTGAGGGACTGTATTTGCTGTATTATTACAGTGGCAAAGGTATGGGTGAATTGGGTGACTATATTGGCTGTATTGTTACAGGGGCACAGGAAGGTGATGGAGACTATTCGCTTGTATATGTATTAACCGGGGCAGAGTGTGACCAGGTGAATTGGGTACTGTATTTGCTGGAATGATTAAAGGGGCAAAGGGATGGGTAAATTGGGGAAGTATTCGCGGTATTTTTACAAGGGGCACGGTACGGTGAAATGTGGTGCTGCAGAGACCTTTGACAGAAAGACACCGACTCCTCTTCCTCAGTTTCCTCTGGACTTATGGACATTTCAATTTTTAGATTAACTGGGGTGGACATGCCCTTTAATCACAACAAGCTGCCTCAAGTCCCTTATATTAATAGTAAGACAGCAACAAAAGAAGACATTGCGCGGTAGGGGTTAAGGGCTAACGCTTTTTTAGCGATTGCGTGCACGATTATGTGTGTTGTCGCATGGCCTCATCTAAAGGAAGACTCACAGATTTCCCTTTAATCAATTTACATGAAATCGTATCTATTTATTCCCAGGAGGTGTAGAATGCTTTATTCCCACCTCCCTGTGAACTAATAAACATGGCCTGGGTAATAGTTGCTACAAGCTAACCTCGCCTGCACTCAACGCTACGGCAACTGCGCTCGACGGACAGAACACTAGCGCCAGTTGTGGGAAATGAGACGCGAGTGGACACGGCGAGGTAAGGTTAGCACTGTTACCCGGCATTCTATCATTCACATGAGGTGGGAATAAGTGGGATAATGGCTAACAAGCTTGTCAATGTATCTAAAATCTTTCTAGTGCATAAATCTGGTAAGTGTCCCTTTCAAGGGCAACTCTAATAATAATCTATTTATAGATAAAGTCAACGATGTATGTATTTTGTATGTATTGTTCCAAACAACTTTTTACACATTTTTTCCAGTTAATTACCTGTGTGCAGCCTATCTTGGTGAATCAAGTAATCCCCTATTATTGTTTGTTTTGATTTTCTGACGGTGCTATTTCCCAGAACTTTTACCACAGGAAAAGTGTTTTGGTAATTTCAGGTCGTGCATTTCCTAGGTAGGTAAGCATTTTAAGCCTATGTGCATTGATGTGATTCCCGCATCAGTGGGAAGTTTAATGCTAATAACGCACTAAAGGGATTTGATTTTGCACTGTGGAACCTGCATTTATTTTGTACACTAAAGTCTGCAATCTGAGTAACGTTACTGTGGATATAATTGAATATTTCATTTTTTCCACAACCGCGAGACAGCATGCTGTTCAGAGATACGCAGGTGATTGGGCTACAATCCCTAACATCGGGGCCTTTTCGCCCAAAGGATAAATTTGCCCATACCACAGGCCGATTTTGCCCGAAATGACTGTTCGTACACCCTTGCGTTGTGTCTACCTTTAAAGGAATAGCCAAATTACACTGTGTAGAGTAGCCTAGTACTTGTACTATGTCCTAACCACTGCCAGCAGTAAAACTGCAAATTTATTCACATGCATAATCCATACATGCATAGATAATCACCAGGCCATACCAGTCTTAGGGCAAACCAATTTATTTGTGACTTTCGGGATCATATGCGGTTCTGAATGTGGCGTTTAGTGTATATATATAAGAGACCAGGAAGCATGTCGGGAAACTGTCAAGAGCTGCCCCTCTGTAAAGGTGAGATCTTCTGAAGTTCATTCCTGCTTATCTCAAATTGATTAAGACAGTGTAAGGGATAGCTCCTTAACCTCCCATTCAAATCAATGTAGAAAGGATATGTTCCCTATTGAAATGAATTATTCCTTTAAGCCTGAGATACTTAGAAGCTGGGCTTACCCTTTGCACTTTTATTTTAACTGGGAACACGTGTGTTTTTTCTCTCACACATCCCTGGTTCCCCGTTAGGGGCCCAGATAATTTTTTGCTGAGATTAGGCCCACCTTGTCACCCCATTAAGTTGCCTTAATGAGATGGCACAATATTTATTTGCCATAGACTTATTCCCCCTAAATTTTAGTTTTTTTTATTGTTGGTTTGCACATTTGTGGCGGGACAGGCTGGACCTTTTTAGGAACTTCCATCGAACCTTCCCTGTTGTCTTCCTGGTCGCAGCTGGAAGTTTGAAAGGGTAGGGTCAAGTATCAATGGTGGAGGCCTTCTACCAAGCCTTCTCCAAGAGAGGTGCCCTTTGGATCCCCTCTTGGATGTGTTCATGTGGTGGCGGCAACCGAAAGAGGAAGATGGTCCCGACACCACTGGAGCTCTTGTGTGTTCGACACCGATTGGCCTTTCACAGAGAGGGATTCATCATCTAGTATCCCTGGATCAACTAACTACGGTATATGTATTATACACCAATTCTCAATATTTTTTAATTTTAGTAGAAACTTATCCAGCTACTTTTACAGCTATTCATGGAACTTGCATTACCAAATCTGCTGGAAGAACATTCCACAGTTCCTATCACCATTCTCACTGTAAAGAACCTTTCCTCACCTGACGATGAAACTATCTTTCTTCTAATCTAAGATGTCCCGTTCCTCTGATATGACTGATTATGAACAATGTACAAGAGAGTTTATTGTATGTTCTCCATTAACATATTTCTATAAAGTGATCCATATCCCACACGCTTTCCAATGTAAAGCCCCAACTTGAGTCAACACCCCTCCCCTCCACCTTCCCTTTATTATTTTAGTTGCCCTTCTTTGTTGCTGCTTTATTTCAAGATTTATGTTTGTTGGTTTCTTTCTCACGCACGTCCTTAAACTTGATCTACTGTGTGCTGATTCTCCTTACTGTTAACCACTTACATATCTTCAGCTTAAACAGTGATACAATGAGAAGAGACGCACACACTTTCAAATCAGTGTCTTTATTGTGACTGTGATGTGCACTTTGTGACGAAACGTTGCATGTTTGCGGTTTCCCCTACGCTATGTACTTTTCAAAATGTCCTTTTTGTATATGGGAGTCCAAAACTGCAATGGCATATTCCAAATGAGACCTTATCATGCCTTGTAAATAGGGAAATAATTATTGTTTCTTTCTTGAATCTATTCCTCTCTTTATATACAGACTGTAATAAAGAATTTTGCTAGTTCTACCGTTGCTGTGTGGCATTGTTTGCTGTATGTGATTGGTTCCTGGAAGTTATTACTAGTAATGTTATGGTTACTGTAGATAATTGACCAGTATATTCATTGGCTCTGTAGATTACTGACCGGTATGTGATGCATTACTGTAGATTTATTGACCATACATGTGATTGGTACGTACATGACTGACCTGTATGTGATTGGTTATTGGTAAATGTGATTGGTTGAGGGTACGTTCACCTAGCTTTTTAATGCTCATTGGAACATAGCAATGCGATTCATGTGATGCTCTACAAGCGTTAACAACGCAACGCAAATGCCATTTTTTTCAATAGCACGCTGTGCTTTAATGCACCAAACTGCTGCTGGATCAGTGGCGTTTGCAAGCAAACCACTAGATCACAACTGAATATTGTGATACAGGTGATTAGCTGGGAATGATGGGAGTTGTAGCGTTCAACTTCCTGTTAAAAAGTGAAACAGGTTTGGCAGTCAATCCTTTTTTGTACATGGATATCCCGCATTATACTGTAAAGCTGCTCAGGTTTTGTTCTAGAAAATTTAAATGCACTAATAAAAGTGCAGGCAGTGGCACACTTTAGATCCCAGTCTAAGCTTTTAATGCAAATAACACAACGTAGAACATATGTTTATGTATTTACACTTTTATGTATTTCACTAAATATGTATGCGGGAACTACCTGGAGGTTTGGAGGGGGGTCAAAGGGACTGAACCACGCCTTCCCAGGTGCCCTGTTCATTTCTGACCTTATATCCCGAGTTAAAAACACTAAGAAAAAGAATCATGGCACTCCCAAAATACTGCTACACAAATATTCCTCTGATGATTCTTTTTCTCTAGTGTTTTTATTAGTCAATGATACTCATAGAGGCCCCACCAGGTCATTAGAGGATTGATTTTGCCTTTATCAGTTTTAATTACACGTAGTTGCCCCTGTTTTTCTTTGTGTTTTTGGTTACCTATACCATATTTCACTGGATAATGTCACTTGATCTCAGTGGACCCTATTATAAACCCATGTGCATGTCTCCAGCCATGCTTCATGGTTTATATAGGGCCCCCACGATTTTTTCGCTGATAACATTGATTTTGAATAGGGTTATACATATTTCAGATTTTTGTACTCATTTCCTAGCAGTATTTACAGCACATTGGAACATATTTATAAAAACCCACATATCGCATGTTTGTGTACCGTGGTTCTCGTTAATTACGTCTGCGCTGCAATATACGTCCGCATTGTATCATATATAGCTCGGATAGTTCCAACCTGACAGTATATGTAAAGGGCTTATGTCCTTTGTAAACATATCTGGATAAGCTAGTGGACCATTGCAGATATGACACTAGTGGGCCTATGTATTAACCCCCGCGCATCACCTTTTAGATATACCGCGAGGTAGTTTAATTTACGTGTGTCATAACATGTACATCGCGATCATACATTTTTGCCGAACGTTATTATTACTGAACGTTCATCGTAGATCCGGCGGTAGTAAACTAACG
The DNA here is from genome assembly GCA_019447015.1 of Hymenochirus boettgeri. Taxonomy (NCBI): domain Eukaryota; kingdom Metazoa; phylum Chordata; class Amphibia; order Anura; family Pipidae; genus Hymenochirus; species Hymenochirus boettgeri. The sequence continues at coordinate 134,538,224 of CM033473.1, forward strand.
CAATGGTATTCTATGTGGAGATCGTATAGTCTACGATTTCGTTATAAGTAATTTACGAATCTATAACTAATTTACGGCACTTCGAAATTTAGATCGTTAACCGATCGTTACCTCTGATCGGTTTAACGATCGTAAATGTAATGCATACAGAACGTTAAAGTCCGCTAGAAAAGCGATAACCCGCGGCTTTATAAATATGGCCCCTAGTCCTTAATCTTATTCTTATAGTTCATATGTTGAAAGTATGTCATTAAATCAAATACTGCACACTAGTAACACTGGACAATCGCCACAGTGAACTTTATTATAAACTAGAAAAGATACATTTAAGTATCGAAACTTTGAATTTGTATTGAAATGCTGCATTTTTGGAAGGGAATGCTTCGCATTAAAAATCAATAATCTTGCTATGAAATGAATGAGGATTTAATGTCATACTCCATTCTTATTAAATATGTATATTGTTTTATTGTGTGTAGGCTTGCGCATGAAATGGAAGGTGGGGTGGCTGGGCGTATCAATGTGTGCGTTTCTGGTCCTTGTAAGGCAGTGATTGGCGCGAACCTTAAGAGGGCCGGGTGCCCAAACTGCAACCCAACCCCCCACTTTTATTGCATGAGTGCCAACAAGATCATTTATAGTCACTATGTCATGTACTTACCTCGTCTGCCTCATCTAACCGTTTTACTTAAGAAACAACAACTAAAATACAGACACAGACCATACGAACCTAGAATTGATTATAGATTACCTATAAAACCTCTACAGTACCACCAGGAGTTTGGAGATCTATAAACAGTGACATTAACCCTACTTATTACACGGAGTTGAGTAAACAGTACATTAACCGTCATCATTTACACGGAGTTTTGAGATCCATACCAGGGACTCAGCAGTCGAATTTTGTATAGTCATGTTGACTCTCTCTGCGACAGAACAGCATTAGACTTTCTCTCTGCTTCTGGTTAACAAACTCTGGTAGATAGAAAGGGCTCACGAGTTGCCACCTCTGGCCACGTGCCATAGTTTGCCATTACTGTGTAGGGTGTGGTGTGTTTGCATTTTCAGACGCATGAATACAAACTTGTTACAGATTTAGGTATGGTTTGCCATGGAAACAGAATATCCATTTATCAGCAGGTGTGTACCTGTTTCGTGTGTGGTGTTAGGTCCTATGTTTTTTTATTTCTAGACCACACAACCTAACTTTTGATGATGCCCATATGAGAACAGAAGGTATGTGTTGGGTATTATAGGGGTGTGTACCCGAATAAAAATCATTAAATTCAGGATAATGCAGTACCCCCTTTTGTGATTCCTTACTAGGTATAGCCACCTCCTCTGTGTCCAGCACATTTCTACTGACTTTCATGTCGTAACTCGGAGTAGAATACCGCCCAAAAAGCAGAAGCAATAAAAGGGAAGAGAAATTAAAAGAACATGATCTTGTCTCTTTAAAGTCAATAAAATAATTTTAAATATATTATTAATAAATAGATATTTACTGTGTCAATGTCCTCTGGAGTTTTTTCACTCCAGGTTTGTACTCACATCTGAAGAGAATGTACTATATGCCAGCTTTTTTGTTAATTTATTTGCTATGTCCAAATGACACCATATTAATCCATGCATCCTTTTACCTAATTGGTTCCTTGACCATGTCCTCTCGTGATGTCATCTGTGATGTCATCATTTTTTCAGTGTAAAACACAATCCTGCCTGGCCAAAAACATTTGTCATGCTGTTTTCACAGTTGTTAGAGGTAAGGCTATATTTTTTGTCCTCCCACAATTCAAGTATTTTTGACACACATTTTATTTTTTAATGCCCATGTCATTTCTCTAGCTTTGTTGTCAGACATCCTATGGTAAGGATTAGATCAATGAAATCTGCTGAGCTGATAATTACTATATTTACATAACCTATGAAGAAAATATGAATTTAGTAGAAAGGGGGTGCCTTTTAATAGGGTGGGGTTTTTTGTAAGGGGAATTGCTGGATGTTTTAGTTTTTTCAACATCTGTAGGGCCACTGATTTGCCGATCTCTGGTCTTGAATATTTCGCAACTTCATTATGCAATTTCTCCTTTTGAGAATACAAATTGCAGGCAATTTCGTACAAACGGACCACAATCGGCACTTGGCAGCCATAAAACACTTATTTTGGGGTGCGTTACCCCGCAATTTCCACGTTTATGCAAAAAATTGCATGCACAAAATGCAACAAAAATCACGTCAAGTGTTGGCCTATGCCTTTACACTGTCTTTAAAACATCCAATATATTTCCAACAATAAATCTAACTGGTGTGTTTTCTATCGCCGATATCACCCCTGACTTTTTACCACAAACCACTCTCAAAGTAAACTGCAGTTTTTAGTGGGGTGTTGGGAAGAATTAATATCTCCATAATGGGCATTTAAAATACACATTTTATTCAATAATAGTTTGCCCTATATATATGATGAATCCTTTTATCTTAACTACAACTAAAGATAACATAACCTTTATAGCTATTAATAATATGGATAACCTTTACTTGCTTACCGTGTATAACCATCTAAAATAAACCTTTGGGCCAAAACACCGTATACCCTATACTAATATAGATAACCTTTCGCGTATAGCCATATACTATATGAATTATGTTCAGCATATACCCTATACTATAAGATAAGTTTCACCGGCATATTGCGCCTATACATATAGATAATGTTCAGTTGTATGCCCTATCCATCTAGATACATTTACCCCGCATGACCCTTACAAATATAAGATCTAAATTTACCACGTCTAGACCCCTATGCTTATAAATCACATGCCCATATAGGAGCCCTATGCTATTAGATAACGTGTGCTTATTTATGGCCATATATAATACTCGGTTACTGCTACTAAACTGTGTACAGCCCATACTATTGATAATGTTGCCGTTTATATCATATACTACTTAATAACATTGCCGTGTATACGTGATATCTATATAGTTAAACGTTACCGTGTAAGCCATAATACTACTAGATGAAAAAATTTCCATTCTAGAACACAGAGTAAAAATTGATAAAATCAAATCTCCTATCTTTTTTTTATATATGTACATAAGATGTGATGGGAGAAGAATCAAGTGAAGAGATTTCAGAAACGATTTACCGTGTCCTGTTTTGGTCAAACAGAGAGTGAGACAGTTATTTTTTGTAAGGGCAATCATTTTAAATAGAACATTATTGTGTGATTTAATTCCCAAAAACAGTCCCGGTTTATAATTTTTTTTTCCCTACCTACCAGTGGACTTCTATTTATAAATCTTGTAATTATCTGATCAATAAAAACCATCTACCGCTGCTTCCTTGTGTTATTCTAATCGAGATACGTTTCTTGCGTTTGCCGCGCTAATATCTCATATACTATAACCTACGTGTATGATGTCATATCGTATATCGATAACATTGCAGCATATCTACCCTTACTATTAGGATAATGTTGCAGCCATAGCCCATATACGCTATTAGTAACCGTTGCAGCCGTTTGCCCTATACATTTCATAGATAACGTACCTGTTGTCAGGTCCCTATACATGTAAGATAACATTTGCCGCATGAGCCCATTACATATAAGATAACAACTACCGCATGTAGCCTATACTATATAGAAAACGCTACCCGGCAGTATCCCTAACTATATAGTAAACCGCTGCCAACAGCATGTAGCCTTTACTATATAGATAACGCTAAAACCAGCTGTCGCCCTACACTATTAATAACGTTGCAGCATATACGCCTATACCTATAAATAACGTTCAGCATAAATAGCCCTATACTTTTATAGACAACGTTACCACAACATCGTATGTCCTATACTATGTAGATGAACGTTGCCCGGGCATGTCGCCCTTTAACTATATAGATAACACTACCCCTACGCATGTCAGCCCTATACTAATAGAAAACGCTACCAACCGTGCATGTAGCCCTACACTATATTAGCATAACGCTGCCCGGCATGTAGCCCTTTACTATATATAACGCTACCACGCTGTACCGCTACTACTATAAAACATAATAATAAACGCTGCCGCATGTAGCCCTATACTATTATGAAAACGCTACCTGCATGTGCCTACACTATATAGATACTCTGCCGCATGTATGCCCTTTACTATATGAACACCTACCAGCATGTACCCTCCTACCCTATATAAGAACCTGGCCGCATGTAGCCCTTTCCTATATCGATACGCTACCGCATGTATGCCCTATCCTCTATAGATAACGTTACCAGCATGTAGCCCTATACTATATTATAACGCTACCCGCATGTAGCCCTTTACTATATAATAACACTACACCTACCGCATGTCCAGCCCTGTACCTATATGATAACTCGTTACCGCGTGCATGTAGCCCTGATACTATCTAGATTAACGTTACCCCGCAAATGTAGCCCTAATGACTATAAGATACTGTTCGGTGGACCGCATTACTCCTTTATACTATACGATCACACTACCCCGCGCATGGTAGCCCTATACTAATAGATAGTCTATATAAACTATAACTTGTGTGTTTTCTTTATTAGGGAAAATCCCAATGCAGAATGTGTCCTAAAAGAGTGAGGTAAGGTAGAATGTAGCTTTATTTATAAATTAGCTTTACACTTTAATTTCATTGATTACTCCGCTGGGTTTGTCTTTTCCCCTCCTGCACTAGCAGACAATGTCTGAATTCAAACCTACATTATCGTTTGTTTTTTTCTTAACTAACATAAAGGTGTGAGGAGCACAAATCACAGGTGAAGAGATTTAAGAATTATTTACCTGTCCTGTTTTGGACATAAAAAGAAGGTGCAAGAACCAATTATTTTAGCACATCATTTAAATACAACACTTAATTGAGATGATTTCAATTTCTTAAACAGTCGCGGTTTATTCATTTCTCCTCCTATAATCTTGTTTCTCATATAAACACATCTCAGCCTGCATTCCCTTATCATGTTTTCTAATCTGTCCTTTAACAGACTCTACAGACGACAGTGTCCCCTTACAGCAATTCGGTGGAAATACCTCTCTGGTAGGAACACTTTGCCAATTTGCTTTTATTTTCTTTTTATTTGGAATATCTTGATATTAGTGGGAATACTAACTTAGGGCTGGCACTGTCAATAAAGTACTCTACTGTTTATAATTGGAAGGATAATCCTAATAATAAGATATAATTCAAACCTACATTATCGGTTTTTTTTTCTTTAATGTAACATGAAGATGGTGATTTAGGAAAGAATCAGGGAGAGATTTAGAAAACTTATTTACCTGTCACTGTTTTGGACATAAAGAAGAAGGTGAGACCAGTTATTTTTTTAGCAATCATTTTAAATAGAACTTAATTGTGAGATGTAATTCCTAAAAACAGTCCCGTTTTAATAATTTTTCCCACTTACCTACCAGTGATATCTATTTATCAATCTTGTATTATCCTGATCATGATAAAACACATCTACCTGCTCATTCCTTGTTATTCTAATCTGGAGATAACTTTCTTTCTTCTTGTTGTCCCTAGTATATCCCTATGACTAAATAACCGTAAACCAGCGTATAGTCAGATAGTATATAGATACTTGTAGCAAAGACTAACCGTCCTATCGCCAGCTATACGTATATGATAATTGTCAGCATATGCCCTATACTATATTTACGATTTTTAACGTTGCAAAAGGCATATACCCTAAATACTTTATAGATAACGTCCCGCTTTGTATTCCCTATCTAACTTGTAGAATAAGTTGCCGCATTTGGACTTCTGAGCTTTTAGCTATTTGCATAAATAGATAAAGCTTGCCCGTCATGTAAACGCCCCTCATACTCTATAATAATATGGCTATCCCGCAATGTAGCCCTATACTATATAGATAACGCTGCCGCATGTAGCCTATACTTATAGATATAAAAACTCTGCCGCAATAGCCTATACTGTTAATACGCTAACGCATACCGCATGTAGCCTACTCTATATTAACGTGCCGATGTAGCCCTATACTATTAGATAACGCTGCCCATGTAGCCTATACTATTAAGTTAACCTGCCCATGTAGCCCTTTACTATATACATAACGCTAACCGCATGTAGCCCTATACTATTAGATACGCGCAGCATGTAGCCCTATACTATAATGATAACTCTAAACCGCAAGTAGCCCTTTACTATAATAGATAACACTACCAGCATGTAGCCCTATACTATATAGATAACGCTGCCGGCATGTAGCCCTATACTTATATGAATACGCTAACCGCATGTAGCCCTTTACTATATAGATAACGCTCAACCAGGGCATGTAGCCCTATACTATATAGAATAACCAACCGCATGTAGCCCTTTAACTATATAGATAACGCTAACAGCATGTAGCCCTTTACTATATAGTTAACGCTGCCGCATGTAGCCCTTTACTATATACATACGCTACCACCGCATGTAGCCCTATACTATATAGTAAGACCTGTGCCGCATGTGCCCTATACTATATAGATAACTCTACCGCATGTAGCCCCTTACTATATAGATACCTACCGCTGTAGCCCTATACAATATGATAACGCAACCCGCTTGCCCTTTCTAATAGATACGCTAACGCATGTAGCCTTACTATATATATAACCTACCCGCAGGTAGCCCTATACTATATAATACGCTGCCCCGCATGTGCCCTGTACTATATAGATAACGCTTCCGCATGTAGTCCTATACTATATAGATATACTATAATGATAAATACGTTACCCGCCTGTAGCCCTTTACTATATAGATAACTTACCGCATGTAGCCCTTATACTATATAATAACGCTACCCGGATGTGCCCGATCTATATAGATAGTAATATCAACTGATACTTGTTTTTTTTTCTTTATTAGGAAATCCAATTGGCAGAATGTGTCCATAAAAGAGGAGGTAGTAGAATTTTAGCTTATGTATAAATTATTTTACCTTTAAATTTCATTGATTATCGCTGGGTTTGTCTTTTCCCCTCCGCACAGCAAATGTCTGAATTCAACCCTACATTTATCGTTTTTTTTCTTACTACATAACCATAAAGTGTGGTGATGAGCAAAGAATCAAGGTGAAGAGATTTAAGAAATTATTTACCTGTCACTGTTTTGGACATAAAAAGAAGGTAAGACCAGTTTATTTTTTAGCAATCATTTTAATAAAACATTAATTGAGATGATGTAATTTCTTAACACAGTCCTGGTTTATATCATTTCCCCCCTAAATCTTGTTTCATCATATAAAAACACATCTACACTGGCATTCCTTATCATGTTATTCTAATCTTTCCTTTAACAGACTCCTACAGAATACAGTGTCCCCTTACAGCAGATTGTAGGTGGAAATACCTCTCTGGTAAGACCTTTCCAATTTGCTTTTATTTTCTTGTTTTTGGAAATATTGATATTAGTGGGAATATAACTTAGGGCTGGTCACTGTCAATAAAGTTACTCTACTGTTATAATTGGAATGATAAATCCTAATAATATGATATAATTCAAACCTACATTTATCGTTTTTTTTCTTAATGTAAACAAGATGGTGATGAGAAAGATCAAGGGGAAGAGTTTAAGAAATTATTTACCTGTCACTGTTTTGGACATAAAGAGAAGGTGAGACAGTATTTTTTAGCATCATTTTAAATAGAACATTAATTGTGATGTGTAATTCCTAAAAACAGTCCGGTTATATAATTTTTCCACGTACCTACCAGTGATATCTATTTATCACTCTTATTATCCTGATCATATAAAAACACATCTAACACCGCTGCATTCCTTGTGTTATTCTAATCCGAGATAATCGTTTCTGCGTTTGCCGCGTATATCTCCTATACGAAATAACCTTACCGTGTATAGTCTATATATATAGATAAACATTGTAGCATATAGCCCTATACTATATAGATAACATTGCAGCATATAGCCCTATACTATATGATAACTTGCAGCATATAGCCCTATACTTTATAGATAACGTTACCTGTATGTCCCCTATACATGTAGATAATGTTTGCCCGCCGGTGTAGCCTTTGCTATATATAATCTGCCGCATGTAGCCCTATACTATATAGATAATGCTACAGCATGTAGCCCATACTATATAATAACGCTGCCGCATGTAGCCCTATACTATATAGATAACGCTACCGCATGTAGCCCTATACGATATAGTTTAACGCTGCCGCATATAGCCCTATACTGTATAGATAACGCTACCGCATGTAGGCCTATACTATATAGTTAACGCTGCCGCATGTAGCCCTATACATATAGATCATACGCCGCATGTAGCCCTATACTATATAGTTAACGCTGCCCAATGTAGCCGCCCTTTACTATATACATAACGCTACCCGCCGCATGTAGCCCTATACTATATAATAACGCTGCCGCATGTAGCCCTATACTATATAGATAACTCTACCCGCATGTAGCCCTTTACTATTAGATAACGCTACCGCAATGTAGCCCCTATACTATATAGATAACGCAACCGCATGTAGCCCTTTACTAATAGATAACGCTACCGCATGTAGCCCTTTACTATATAATAACGCTGCCGCATTAGCCCTGTACTATATATAAGACGCTGCCGCATGTAGCCCTGTCTATATAGATACGCTGCCGCATTAAGCCCTTTGTACTATATAGAATAACGCTACCGCATGTATCCCTATACTATATAGATACGCTGCCGCATGTAGCCCTGTACTATATAGATAACTGCTTCCGCATGTAGTCCTATACTATATATATATACTATATAGATAACTTACCGCATGTAGCCCTTTACTATATGATAACGTTACCGTGCATGTACCTTCTTATAGATAACCTACCGCATGTAGCCCTATACTATATAGATAGTAATATAAAACTGATACTTGTTTTGTTTTCTTTATTAGGAATCCAAATGGCAGAATGTGTCATAAAAGAGGAGGTAAGTAGAATTTAGCTTATGTATAAATTAGCTTTACACTTTAATTTCATTGATTATCGCTGGGTTTGTCTTTTCCCCTCCGCACAGCAAATGTCTGAATTCAAACCTACATTAATCGTTTTTTTTCTCAACATAACATAAAGTTGGTGATGAGCAAAGAATCAAGGTGGAGACATTTAAGAAATTATTTACCTGTCAATGTTTTGGACATAAAAAGAAGGTAAGACATTTATTTTTTAGCAATCATTTTAAATAGACATTATTGAGATGATGTAATTTCTTAAAACAGTCTGGTTTTATCATTTCCCCCCTAATCTTGTTTCATCAATAAAACCCATCTACACTGCATTCCTTATCATTTATTCTAATCTGTCCTTACAGACTCCTACAAAAGACAGTGTCCCTTACACAGATTGTAGGTATAAATACCTCTCTGGTAAGACACTTTCCAATTTTGCTTTATTTTCTTTTTTTGGACATATTGATATTAGTGGAATATAACTTAGGGCTGGTCACTGTCAATAAAGTTACCTCTATGTTATAATTGGAATGATAAATCCTAATACTATGATATAATTCAACCTACCTTTATCGTTTTTTTTTCTTATGTAACCATGAAGATGGTGAATATTAGAAAACAAGGTGGAAGAGATTTAAGAAATTATTTTCACCTGTCACTGTTGTTGGACATAAGCAGAAGTGAGACAGTTTTTTTAGCATCTTTTAAATAGAACATTATTGTGATGATGTAATGTCCCTAAAAACAGTCCCGGTTTATATCATTTTCCACTTACCTACCAGTGATATCTATTTCATACAATCTTGTATTATCACCCTGATCATGTAAAAACACATCTACCCGACTGCAATCCTTGTGTATTCTAATCTGAGATACGTTTCTGCGTTTGGCCGCGTTATCCCTATACTAAATAACCTTTACGTGTATAGTCATATAGTATAGATACACATGTGCAGCATATATCCCCTATACTATAGACTAACATTGCCAGCATATCAGCCCTATACTATATAATCAACGTTGCAGCATATAGCCCTATCTTTATAAGGTAACGTTACCTTGTATGTCTATACTATGTAGATATGTTGCCGCAGCGTGTAGCCTTTTGCTAATAGATAAACTGCCGCATGTAGACCTATACTATATGATAATGCTACCGACCCCATGTAGCACCTTTTACTATATAGATCACGCTGCTCGCAGTAGCCCATACTATAACTGTTAACGGCTGACGCATTTAGCCCTATACTATATATAACGCTACCGCCGATGTTACCCTATACTATTAGATAAACCTACCACCGCATAGCACTAGAACCCTTTACTAATATACCAATACACGCTACCGCATGTAGCCCATACTATATAGAGAATGCTGCCGCATATAGCCCTAGCTATATAAGTAACTCTAACCCTACCAGCATGTAGCCCTTTACTATATAATAACACTACCACGCATTAGCCACATACTATATATTAACCTACCTACGCCGTCTAGCCCTTTACATATAGACTAACGCTGACCAGCATGTAGCCCTTTACATATATGTACGCTAAACGATGTCTGCCCTGTCTATATAATACCCCTAACCGCATGTCCTATACTATATAATACGCTCCGCATGTAGCCCTTTACTACATAGATAACGCTACACGTGCATGTAGCCCTGTACTATATAGATAACGCTGCCGCATGTAGCCCCTATACTATATAGATAACGCTGCCGCATGTACCCTTACTATATGAGATCAACCTACCACCGGCTGTACCCTATACTATATAGATACCGCTAACCCTCACGCATGTAGCCCTGTACTATATAGATAACAGCTTCCGCAGTAGTCCTATACTATCTAATAACTAATAAGTACTTTACCGCATGTAGCCCTTTACTATATAATAACGTCTACCGCATTGTAGCCCTATACATCTATAAGATAGTATATACTGATACTGTTTGTTTTCTTTATTGGAAATCCAAATGTGCAGAATGTGTCATAAAAGAGGAGGTAAGTAAGAATTTAGCTTATTATAAATTACTTTCCACTTTATTTCATTGATTATCGCTGGTTTGTCTTTTCCCCTCCGCACAGCAACTGGTCTGATGCAACCTCATTATCATTTTTTTTGCTTAACAAACATAGGGTGGTGAATGAGCAAAGAACGAGGTGGAAGAGATTAAGAAATATTTACCTGTCCCACTGTTTTGGGACACTAACAAGAAGGTAAGACCAATTTATTTTTTCTACTAGTCTATGATAACGCTAACCTGCATGAGCCCTATACTATTCGTTAACGCTGCCAGCATGTAGCCCTATACTGTATAGTAACGCTACAAACCGGCTGTAAGCTATCTATATATTACACCTGTCAGCATGTAGCCTATACTTATAGATAACCCTGCGCTGTTAGCCCTTACTATATATTACACGCTGCCGCATGTACCCTAACTATATAGATTACGTCTACCAGCAATGTAGCCCCTAATACTATGATAGAACGCTAAGCCTGACGCATATAGCCCTTTACCTATATACATAAATGCTCCGCATGTATCCCTATACTATATAGATAACGCTGCCGCATGTTGCCCTATACTATCTAGATAACTCTAAACCTACCGATGTATCCCTTTACTATATAGATTACGCTACCCCAGCATGTAGCCCTATAGGGCTTATCGATAAACGCTGCCGCATTAGCCCTATCCTATATAGATAAACTCTAACTCTACCGCATGTACGCCCTATACTATAAGATAACGCACGCTACTTACAAAGACACATGTAGCCCTTTCTTAGAGATAACGCTAACCCTGCATGAGCCCCCTGTTACTTATAGATAACGCTACCCGCATGTAGCCCCTGTACTAATATAGATCAACAGCATTCCTAGACTGTTTTAGATCCGCGCTTTGCCTACACTATATAACGCTACCGCATTAGTCCTTTACTCTACATAACCTAACCTACCACCGCATGGCCTTTAGCCCTTACTATTAGATAACCTGCCGGCATGTACCCTTTACTATATATATAAACACTACCGCATGTACCCTATCTTATAATATAACCTACCACCGCATGTCAGCCCTTTACTATAAGGATCACGCTTCCGCATGTAGTCCTATACTATACGAATATACTATATGATCACGTTAACCGCATGTAGCCCTATCTTATAGATAACCGCTACGCACGTAGCCCTATACTATATAGTTAACGCTGCCCGCATATGCCCTGATCTGATAGATACGCAACAACACGCTGTAATCCTCATACTATATAGTTAACGCTGCTGCCATGTAGCCCTTACTATATAATACCTCGCATGAGCCTATTAATTTACCCGCATGTAGCCCTATACTATATATTAACGCTACCGCTGCATGTAGCCCTATACTATATAGATAACGCTACCACCCCGGGCATATGCCTCTCTATATAGCATACACGCTACCACATGTGCCCTTCTATAACAATCACAGCGAGCCAATATAGATACGCTGCGGCATGTACCCTATACATACTAACCTCTAGATAACCTACCGCACTGTAGCCCTTTACTATTAGATACACCTACCGCATGTAGCCCGCTATCCTATATAGATAACGCTAACCCGCATGTAGCCCTTTACTTCTATAATTAACGCTACACCAAAAACGCTGTCGGCCCTTTACTTTATAGATACGCTACCGCATGTACCCTTTACATATATAGATAACGCTAACCGCATGTACCCTATACTATATATAACCGCTGTCCGCATTGTACCCCTTTACTACATAGATTACTCTAACACCATCGCATGTAGTCCTGTCTATCATACATAAACGCTAACACCGGGACCAGCATCTAGCCCTACTACTATATAGATAAACCTGCCGCTGTAGCCTTTACTATATAGCTAACACTACGCGATTGCACCTAATACTATATGATAAGCTATCGCACTGATTAGCCCTGTACTATAATAGTATAACGCCCGCAATGTAGTTCTATACTATCTAGATATTACTATATAGATAGACGTTACCGGCTGTAGCCCTTTACTTATGATAACAGCTACCCTACCGCATGTGCCCTATACTAAATAGATATGTAATTGAAACTGATAACATTTGTTTGTTTTCTTTGATTAGAAATCCAAACTGGCGAATGTGATCAATGAGTGAAAGTAGTGAATTTAGCTTATGTTAAAATTAGTTTATACACTTTAATTTCCATTTATTATACTGGGTTTGTCTTTCCCCTCCGCAACTAGCAAAATGTCTGAATCAAACCTACATTATTCATTTTTTTTTCTGTAACATAATTAAAGGTGGTGAATAAGCAAAGAATCAAGTGGGATAGATTTAAGAATTATTTACCTTCACTTTTTTGGACATAAACAAGCAGGTACGACGCAGTTATTTTTTCGCAATCAAATCATTTTAATAGAACATTAATGAGATGATGTAATTTCTAAACGTCCTGGTTTATATCATTTCCCCCTAAATCTTGTTTCATCATAAAAACACATCTAGCACCGCATTCCATTCATCATGTTTCTCTAATCTTTCCTTTAACGACTCCGACAAAGACAAGTGGTCCCCTTACAGCGATGTAGGGAAATCCTCTCTGGTAGACCACTTTCCAATTGCTTTTATTTCTTGTTTTTTGGAATAATTGATTTTTATTAGTGGGAACATATCTTAGGGCTGGTCACTGTCAATAAAGTTACTCTACTGTTATAATTGGAATGATAAATCCTAATAATATGATATAATTCAAACCTACCTTATTCGTTTTTTTTTCTTAATGTAACATGAAGATGGTGATGAGGAAAGAATCAAGGTGGAAGAGATTTAAGAAATTATTTACCTGTCACTGTTTTGGACATAAAGAGAAGGTGAGACCAGTTATTTTTTAGCAATCATTTTAAATAGAACATTAACTGTGATGATGTAATTCCCAAAAACAGTCCCGGTTTATATAATTTTTCCCCTTACCTACCAGTGATATCTATTTATAAATCTTGTATTATACTGATCATATAAAAACACATCTACCGCTGCATTCCTTGTGTTATTCTAATCTGAGATAACGTTTCTGCGTTTGCCGCGTATATCTCTATACTAAATAACCTTACCGTGTATAGTCATATAGTATATAGATAACATTGCAGCATATAGCCCTATACTATATAGATAACATTGCAGCATATAGCCCTATACTATATAGATAACGTTGCAGCATATAGCCCTATACTATATAGATAATGTTGCAGCATATAGCCCTATACTTTATAGATAACGTTACCTTGTATGTCCCTATACTATATAGATAACGTTACCGCATGTAGCCCTATACTATATAGATAACGCTACCGCATGTAGCCCTATACTATATAGTTAACGCTGCCGCATATAGCCCTATACTGTATAGATAACGCTACCGCATGTAAGCCTATACTATATAGTTAACGCTGCCGCATGTAGCCCTATACTATATAGATAACGCTGCCGCATGTAGCCCTATACTATATAGTTAACGCTACCGCATGTAGCCCTATACTATATAGATAACGCTACCGCATGTAGCCCTATACTATATAGATAACGCTACCGCATATAGCCCTTTACTATATACATAATGCTACCGCATGTAGCCCTATACTATATAGATAACGCTGCCGCATGTAGCCCTATACTATATAGATAACGCTGCCGCATGTAGCCCTTTACTATATAGATAACGCTACCGCATGTAGCCCTATACTATATAGATAGATAACATTGCAGAAGCATAGCCCTATACTATATAGATACATTGCAGATATAGCCGTCTAAGTAATCACTAGTATAGCCCTTCTTTATGAAAATACACGTTACCTTGTATGTCCCTATACTATGTAGATAATGTTGCCGCGTGTAGCCTTTTGCTATATAGATAACGCTGCCGCATGTAGCCCTTTACTATATAGATAATGCTACCGCATGTAGCCCTATACTATAATAGATAACGCTGCCGCATGTAGCCCTATACTATATAGATAACGCTACCGCATGTAGCCCTATACTATATAGTTAACGCTGCCGCATATAGCCCTCTACTGTATAGATAACGTACCGCATGTAGCCTATAATATAGTTAACGCTGCAGCATAAATCTAAAGGCTGGAATGGAAGCAGAACAGTGGAATTCAATCTCCATTTTTTTGGCAAATCTGGAGATTTCCGTTGCCTAGGTATTCCACTTACATAGAGAAATCAGGCGGCAAACCTGGTTATCCCTATGGACTAAGGCAATGGGACGAACATGCCAGGGACCACTCATATTGGTATGGCTTTGTTATAAATTTTAAAAAGTTTTTTTTCATGCTATGTGATGTGAAACCAGAGTTTCGCTCTCTCCAATTTGTTTTGTATCTGGTAATTAATTGCAACATTGTATAAATGTGATTGTGTTTATTTTATGTACAGCAATAATGTAGCTTTTTTAATGTTTGTTATTCTTGGTTTTTAAAACCATTTTTTTAAACTGTTTCCTCGCTCTAAGTCAGCGTGTGACCAAGGGTATAAATAATGGCTTGTGTGATTATATACATATCCTGAGGATGGCTTGTGTCGAGCTGAAACACGTTGATATAGCGTTTTTATCTGCTTCAATAATTGTCGTTTTAAAGACCCGTGAGTGCCTTGGTTTTGACTTTTAGCATTAGTTTTCTGAGGTGCACCCGAACTTACAGCCACAGGATGTCCTACTTGCATCTCTCCAAATGAAACTGCAATTCAGCATTCCCCATATGCTCTCTGCAGCACCAAAGAGGGCTACAAAACATCTGAAAGTTTACATGCCTTGCCATTGATTTAATCTATTGAGTACAAAGAGATATGATGAGAAGCCGAATAAACACAACATCAGCTGTTTTTTTGTCTGTGTTGCATTTGCTCTGCATTTTATTTAGGATAAGAATACCATTACCATCCATAAAGCTGCGTTTTCTTACCTTTTACGGGGATAGATCATGGTTATACAAATATATTAATAGGCCATGTTAGAACCTCTCTGGTGTATTGTTCACTGATAGGTCATGTCAGAGGAAATGTGGACATCCTTTAAGACTAGAAAAGAAGTTTTCATCTTCAGGTAGGACAGCGAACACTGTCTCAGCAGATGTGGTAAGGCAAGCTCATTGAATAACTAAAAAATGGGCTAGATAGTTCTAAAAAATAAATATATATGAGAATACTGGAATATACATATACTGCAGTTCTGGTTAGTCCAGGAACACTTTCGATTGCGATTGGAGTCAGGAATGGCCCCCCTCGATTGTGACTTCAAAAATCAGATCTTGGGCGACCTCCAGTGGGCTGAGGTGAATTGTGCCTGGTACGATACCTGGCGTTTCTGAGCACAAATGGCTCAGTTAATTCTTTTCAGTGCACACCAAACTGCTAATTGAGGCTTCACCCATCTGTACTTTAAGTAACAATATTTCATGGTCACTATTTCCTACGCTTCTTTGCCTTTTAGTTTTAGTAGGAACCACCACCTGTAAGAGAAATATTTCAGTAGCAAATTCATAAACCCATCACCTTACTGTGTTGGCAGGTCCACTACTCCAATCAATAGCAGGGTAATTATAATCCCCCATAATCAGAACATGTCCCAGATTGCAACCCTTTCCATCTGCATATGAAGCTGACTCACTTCCTTCCTGCTAAAACTCTTGTTAAAATAAATGCATATCCCCCCCTTTCCTATTTTCTCTCTCTGCCTAAACAAGAAGTATCCTTCTAAATCTACAGCCCAGTCATGAGAATGGTTCAACCATGTTTCTGCTAAACCTATTACATAATACTTTTTGTAATTGAGGTTGATTAAAGAATAGTTGAACTAGTGCAACTCTTTAACTCACCTAGCAGCTTATCCTGAGGAAGGCAAAAAAAAATTCAAAACAGGGGGGGGGAATTCTTCCTGACTCTAAAGGCTACTGGAAAGTATCCTGGTCAACCAGAACTACAGAATATGTATTAAAATTGTAAATATACACTTAAGATTATGATCTGCAATTTAACAATTAGAGCACACTTCACTTCATATATTGTTAATTTTGGATGCACCAGTTGCTGCCTGATTTGTTGCTGGGTTTAAGGCAGACAGGGATACGGTGTTATTGAAAATTCTTCCTAATTCTTCGACACCCCCCGATACATAGGGAGGACCTTGTTCTTTTTTCGGTCTTGCTTCCCACCACACGGTGTTATTGTGTTCTTTTTCCCCTTCTTCCAGTTTTGACAAAGGGCCCAGTCCTGGTATCCACAAGTTTAAGGGGTCCTCTGAGATGTTAAATTTTCTTAGCCTCACCTGTGGGTTAGTTCTCTGTAAACCTCTACAAACTATAACGATCGGTATTTTACATAACGATCTGTATTTTACGATAACGATCGTTATTATACGATAGCGACCGTTATTATACGGTAGCGATGTTATTTTACGATATCGCCATCATAGATTATGATGGCGATCATAAAATAACGGTCGTTATCGATTAATATAGTTTAGCGATGCCGGATAATGGTACTTTATATATGGCGCCCTAGATTAGAAGCAAAAGGCATCCCATCTGCATGTTTATGCAGGACAGACATGGCTATTGAATAGACTGTAGATATAATAGGGATGGGGGGACTATGTATCCCATGTACTTTTGAATACCCTAGTGAATATCTGTTGTATTCAATTAGATCAACTGGACTTGAAGTTTAGTTCTTGAAGACGTTCCGCTAGTCATCCGATGGCTTTCTCAATTCTGAATTGAGAAAGCCAGTCGGTGACTACGAGAATGTCTTCAAGAACTAAACTTCAAGTCAGTTGATCTAATTGAATACAACAGATATACCATGACCTGGATGAATGAGAACCTTCACAAGCCTAGTGAATATAGACATGTACGCACTTTTTGTGGTGTTCTATGTTTTTTTATGTATTTTTACCTAATATATATCCTTCTAGAAAAAGGACTCCTGTATAACCTTTTAAAAGGCTCTTGTATAACCTCCTTAATTACAGGTAATGTGAATGATAATGAAGATCTTACAATAAAAACAACAGAAAAGGCACAAAATTCAGCAAAAAAAGTTTTATTTACATGATACAAAACATTTGGTATCAGATTTACAGTTGTTTAACTATTGTTTCTTTACAAGTTCCCTTAATTTATTCCCCACTAAATAAAACACTCAGGCACAATGCCAAGAACCATCTTGGTTTGCTAATCTTTTTATGATAGTTTTAAAAGGGCAACTTCACCACTTAAATAAAAAACTGATGTCACTGCAAATAATTAAAAGCTGTTACCCCGGCCCTGTAAGCTTAATTGCTCAGCAAGGTAAGAATGACTGTCTGGGTAACATTTAGCATATGCCTATTGTATGTTGTAGTGAATTTGCCCTTTTAAATGGAATTACACCCTCCCAATATATACACAGGGTGAGGATTAAATCCACAATGTTTATATACCGGTCCTCTCTAGCCTATCACTGCTGGACTATGGAAGCATATGCTTTATCGAAGCAGTGGGTGCAAAATTAGGCAATTATTGCTGACAATGTAAGGTGAAACACAGTTGTAAGCACCTAGCAGTTTATCTCACCCTGGTTATATCTCTACCTTCCAACTCCCATCTCCCCCTCTTCTATCTTCTTCTTGGCTCATCTTTTATCTCCTTCTCTTCGCTTTACTGCTCCCCTCTCTGTTTCCTCTTCTTCCAATCCTCTTCTTCCATGTGCTGCATTGCCTATACACATATAAACAAAAAGAATATTAATACATATCCAAATTGCCTAAATCTATGTTTTATTGCTGCATTTAGACGTCTTTTTATATGGATGAATGGAAACTAGTACATTATAAATGGACTATGTCACATGAAGCAATAAACATAAAAAAAACTAGAATCATTTACTTACCTTGATTCCTGGTGTAAAATTGTTTATGTCTTTAACAAGCTATTGGTAAATCATTGTCATTTTTGGGAGGTTGAATATTTTGAAAAAACTTACATGGTCGCTCCAGTAAATCCTCATCTTACCTTTGCTTATAAGGGTCTAATACAGGGGATTTAATGGGGAACGCTATGCTGGGTTAGAGGGATTTAATGGGAATGGGATGCTGGTTAGAGGGGTGTGTAAGGGAGATAGGAATGTGGGTTACAGAGGTTAAGGGGATGGGATGCTGGGTTACAGGGGGGGGTAATGTGGATGGGAATGTGGGTTACAGTGGTTTAATGGGGATGCGATGTGGGGTTACTGCAGTCTCATAAATAGAATCTTGGCAGGTGAAAAAATTTCATCATCTTCTTCAATTCATCTTTAAGAAAAACAATAGAAGATTAATATTGTTAGCATTTCAGTTAACTAATAAAGATATTGAATAGCATTTATTTTTATTTAGTCGGTAATAATAAAAACTGGAAAACCTAATTCCTTGCTGATCTTTATGAGGTCTATGAGTTGGACTTGGCTAATTGGCATTGGCTGCTGGCAGACGACATGTGTGTCTGAAGCTGTCAAACTTGGCTCTTTTGTCGGGATCTTTCACCAGGCTCGGTACAGAAAATCTTTTAATTGTTCAGAACTAGAGAAAAAAAAAATCTTCATCTAAATAGCTGATATCATCTCAGATCCATGTATTTCTCTTGCATACTAAATATCAAGTAAAACCGGCTACCGGAATGGTTTAGGATTTAACGTACAAGAATAAACTCACCATGATATGGGGATCCAACGTGTTTTTTCTTCCGTTAAGATAACTTCTCTACTGTATCTTCAGAATAATCGAAATAAGCAAAGGTTGAAAACATACGTGAGAAACTACACAGTGATTGAATATAAACTCTTTATAATCATCATTATTTATTAACTAACATCAAAAGTAAAAATGGTAGATTATTGTCGAGATAGTGGATCTCATTATCTGACCCAGATGTCAAATAGTGAACGTTTACATCTATTTTAAAGAACCAATCTGAAGTCTTTGAGGTGACCATACACATGCATTTCAATCGCAATGTACAGAAACATCACTGGCGGCACATTGCGATGGGAACTGCACACATGGACCCAAAGGATTGCCCATACAATGGATGGGGATTGGTCAGCCCTCCGGGCATAACAGAGGCCAATCGTAAGCTCTCTTTACTAAAGTAAAGGGATCTGATACCGACAGATGCAAATTTTCGTCTTTCCTAACCGACCGTAATGCGACCATGTGGTTACATTACGGTCAGTAGGTTTCAGCCTCTACACACTGCCAATATAAGGTAAATCCCATCAACCACAACGAGTTTACCTAATATTGTATGGTCACCTTTGGCTACAAAAAAAGTGAAACGCGCATGTACATTGGAATTAAATATGTTTGGATACAAGAGATACCATATTTATAAGTGCGGTATTGCAAATTTAGCGATACCATGCATTATCGATAATGTACGACAGCAGATGTAAATGTACGGCCGCAGGTAGCACATTACGGCGAATGTTTTTTAATTATGAACGTTCGGTCGTAGAGTACCATGCGGGAGTAAATACAGCAATGGTATTCTATGAGGATCATAAACCTATGATTCCCTTATTGTGTTGTTGTCTTTTTTGATACTGTTAAGGCACGGTATTGCTATCACTATATAGTTTAAGGCACAGTATTTAAATATGGCCCTTTGTGCCCATCCTCCTGCAGATAATATGTATATTGGTAACTTTAAGGCAATGTTTATCTATAAATCTTAAGGAACCAATCAAAAATTATCTTATTGCAGCTTAAAATCTGTTGGGGCTCCCAGATTGATAGCAATTGCAAAATTGTAGCACATACTGATAATATAAAACCTGGTCTAATTAAAGAGATATTAAAATACTCAATGTAGTGACAGTTTGGTATTGTTTTGTGATGTTTTGTATTTCTCAAACCTTAGCCATAACAGCATTAGTGACTTTACTTACGTGGCAATACTTGAACCATCCTGTCAATGTAATTCCGTATGACCAGATATCACACTAGAGAGATATGAAAAGCATTAGAATTGAATATAGACACAGTGCAGGGTCTATGTTTTACAGTAGAATAAAAACCCAATCCCTTTTCCTGCCCAAATTTGGCCATACCTCCCAAGTATCCCATTTTAAGAGGCTTGTCCTATAATCCCCCAGTGCTGTGGGTGAAACCTTATGCTGGCCATACGCTACCCTGAAATTACATCAATTTGATTTCAATCTGAGATCAACGTCAGCTCAATTATGGGGAATGGAGCAGCAGATTTAACTGCCGACATTCTGTGGCATTGCCGATCATCAACCGGGCCAGATAGTTATAGGAATTTTAAATAACATCCTTGCCTACATACATACCTAATAGCAAATACGATAATGGCAATGTTATTATAATATCAGAACTTACAGTTCACAAATGAAATATCTTTTCATAATAGCATCGGAAACCTCTGGCGCCATCCAGTGTAGATGCCGTCGCAATCTCTCGATCGCTCATTTGGCCCATTAAATTGTAAGGCCAACCAAAGTCAGCTGAATGACACATTGTACTAATGAATTACTATGGTTCAAAACACTAAATTGGTTATTAGCGTAATATACATGGACATTCGATTTTGGGCCGTATGATTACAAAGGGTACTTTTACGTATGTCACATTGTTTATACACCCTGGAGTTGTATTTATTAGATGATATATATTTATATATATATATATCGAACAATAAAGGAAAATGTCCGAGCATCCCGTTATAATTGCTAACAGGTGTGCTCGGGACACTTTCCTTTATTGTTTTAATATCTAGCAGATTAGGCATCTGTTGTCTTGGAAGCACCCACGAGAAAAGATGAATAAATAACAAACAAAAGATTGTCCTAACATAGTGAGGAGTAATGGATTTGATTATAATATCAAAATAGCTAGTGAGATATATTAATGTGTGTTGGGACCCCCATCCAGTATTGTATCCAGGTACAGGCCAATATTATCATAGAATTATTATTTCATTGTTAAATGAATATGGAGGCCATGTACGTACTAATCCCACCTCATACGATACTGGCATATTCTGATATTACATGATTGTCGGTTCTGTAGACCACCGAAAATGTTTTATGGGACCAATAGATCGTACAATTCTATGATGGTACAATCAGTATGGTTTTGGTATAATAAATATAAAATAATTATGCTGCAATCTGTTTATTTTAAAACTAAATTTCCTTACCTATTTTTATATCAGCATCTCCACTGAGTATGATGTTTCGGGCTTTGATGTCGGTGGGCATGTTGATACTTTGGAGGTAAACTTAGTCCCTGCGGAGAGAGATAGATAATATTTACTAATAATAGTAGAACCTTTAACAATTTTGGTTTATTATCTGACAACTAACTTTGTAAAGGAATCCTAGGATATGGTCTCTAAATTATGTCTCCCTTCATTAAATTGTCACCTTTAAAAATAGCTAATTATATAAAAGATAAACTTTTAAAGGCAAATAAATTAAAAGAAATATTGAAAATTACCGTAACATAAGGGAATGTCACCCTTATAGGGTATGTCTACTAATTTTTTAACTATCGATTTTTCAGTTTAACTGAATAAACGGAGGTAAAGAGCAATGTCTTCTACCTCCTTCTCAGTAAAAATTGCAGGAGACAAGAGAGAACTTACTCACTGAAAAAGTGAACTATTCCTTAAGCATTTATTGAAGTACGGGAGGTAAAGGACCTGTTACTACCTTCATTCCAGGTCCGTACAATTGATTAAAAATGGAGGAGGCATAGGTCCTTTACTCCAGTCTTCAATCAATGTATTAAAGTTTAGTTAACTTTTTAGTAAACTAGTCCTTTAAGGAAAATAAAATGACTATAGAACAACATCTTTACATTAAGACCTGGAGCTGCTAGATCACTATTTGTGATACAAATTATATTTTCAAATATTTCCCCTTTCTTGAATAGAAAACACAGAGGTTGAGCCTCACCTGCAATATCTCCTTCGCTTGTACCGAATCCAGTTCTCATGAAAGAAACTCTGATGGACGATAAAATACTGTAGATTAGTTTATCCAGAGCGCCGCCTCACAATACTCCATGATTATCTACAATATAAATAAAATAGCTCATGTTAATGAGTGAGTAGACTGAAGCCTGTACAAAAATCCACGTGCAATATCAAAAATAATCACATTAGAAAATAATATTATGATTTAAAGAATTATCTAGCAATTAAATGTTTAACAAAAATATCCCAATACTAGTACTCAGATTGAGAACCTAAAACCCTTGGTTTTAATATTTACTAAAATCAAATCTCTCAAAGGGCCAAATTCATAAAGGTGTTTTTAACGATACTGCGATTTAACAATCATTCCGGCGATTGTAAGTTTATATTCTGCTAGCGTAAATCTACGATAGGCTGTAAATGGAATGATAACCAATCATGGAAAATGTACTTAATGTAAGTCCGCGGTTTACACGTAACGAAAA
Organism: Hymenochirus boettgeri; assembly: GCA_019447015.1. Classification (NCBI taxonomy): domain Eukaryota; kingdom Metazoa; phylum Chordata; class Amphibia; order Anura; family Pipidae; genus Hymenochirus; species Hymenochirus boettgeri. The sequence continues at coordinate 134,561,754 of CM033473.1, forward strand.
CCTGTGGTATTGCAAACTTGCATGCCGCATGTTTTTAAATATGGCAACAAAGTCCCACTTTCAGCAATGGAAAGTCCTGCACTGTAAATTGCCATCCCATAGACTTTCTAGAAACAATCCTGGACAGAAAGATGGGCGAGATGAGACTTAAAATATAACTTGGACTTACTTTACCTTATCCTCTTCATACAGATTTCAACATCAGTGCAAGGGAATAGATCACAAGCCTTGGGTATATATCACAGGGTTTACAATGGTAGAGGCAGAATGTTAGGGGAATCTGACTTAATAATCAGATTGATATAAAGGATAAAGTTGGATACACTTGCCATTATTACCCATGTGTATTGCAAGACATTGGTTATCTTAAGGCCAATATTGTTTTACTTATATACATTTTGTGTATTAGGGAGAGAATTCGCTATAAATGTATATATTAAAAGAGCATTTAAACATTTCTACCCAATAAGCTTTCTTTTGTCCCCATTCCATGGAATGTACAAAGGCCTCTATACAGTGAACAATATTATACATGGCTGCAGCTTTGTAGAATGAAAACTTCTGCTAATTCTTCTTTTAATCTTCCCTGATTTTAAAAACCAATAAAAGAATTAGAACAGCAAATCTGATTTTTAGAATGTGAAAATATACATCAGAGTCACTTAATAAAGAAGAAACGGGCACGTAGCTTATCAATTCCAATTTACCATAAGAACTACCATAATATAATAAAAGTTATTTATAAACCACTGCTGATTTTTAAATTATGCCAAATTCTAAATTTAATAAACCATGGTAATGCGCAGCAGGCGGGCAACTTACATTTTTAGCCTCGATAAACTTTTAAGCGACTTCTGATTGGCAACCTTATATCGGCTCTGTAACAGAAACATTGTTACTTTTAGATTGAATTATTTGCTTTATCATCAAAACATTTATGATTTAGACTTAAGGTCAATAGCATTATTAATTAACAATTTAATTTGATTGAACCATATAATCTTACTTATAAAACCTTTCCGAAAGCTCCCTTTCGATTAACTTCAATGCTTCAAATCTTAGTTTAGGATCCTAAAAAAAGTAGCAAAGAAATGAAATATCCTAAAAACTGGACATTTGAATTTTAAAGAGGAACAAGATATTAACTTAGTCTTACTTAGAAAAAACTCCTCAGGAAGTGTTTTTGATTCCTATTCTACTTCCCAATCACCAGAATAGATACAGTATTGATAATATAGCTTATTAAGCTGGACAATAGGGGCTATAATTAGACAATAGGGGCTTTTATCAGATTTTATAATAAAGCTTCTTCCTTTCAACTTACTTTATTGTTGTCCTCATGTCCGGTGCCTGTGTCGCCTTAAGGACAAAATTATATGTTATTCGTTAATCAAAGAAAAAAAGATTCCTAACAATTAATAATGATGGGCTCATCAAATAATGATAACTGGGTATTGCAGTGAGATAATCACAAATTAGCACTAGAATAGGAAGGAATATGTACTGTTTGCTATCTAGTTATCATTTAATTGTATGTTTCCTTTCACTACTCACCTGGAAAAAAAACATATTAAAATGATATGTTATTTGTTTAATACAGGGAACCTTAAGGATCTCTGTATTAAAAGCCTTTTACACTAGGAGGAAGTGAGGCAGATGGAATCCAGAGGAGGGAGGGGGGGGAAAGGGCTCCCCTTCAAATGTCAGCATTCCTCCCAGAGGCAACACAGGAGGCAGGAAGACAGATACTACTCTTCAGTTTCCTGCACTTTGGACATAGACTGCAGGAGAACCATAAGAAGCGGATTGTAAGATAAAGTTTTTAAAACTATACATAGGGCCAGCACTTGGGCAATTTAGATTTGGGGGTGGACTTGCCTTTAAACCTTTCAAACATGCCCCCCAGCTTAAGTTAAAATGAAAACGGGTTTTGTGGGGATAATCGTAGGTATTTTTTTTTTTAGTAGGTTGGACATAGCCCTTTTAAAAAACCTTGCTGCAGTTTGGCCGGGTTAGGTTGAACTACACCAAAACTAATTTTTCCCCATCTAAAATCTTGCTATGGGATCTGTGGTGCTAGCTAGACCAGTATGTATGTATGTATTGTATGTATTTTTAAATAAATGTGATTTTCTATTACAATTTTCCCAGAAGAGTGTCCGCCTCTTGTCGCTTTGGAAGAAAAAGGAATTTTAATATATCAAATGATCACCTATCAGGATAAACCTACCTACAAATAAATCCACATATTACATAATGTGTAAGTGTTTAAATGGCCACTGTCCATATCAATGTGCAGGATTTATCATTCCAATTATAACAGTAGAGTAACTTTATTGACAGTGACCAGCCCTAAGTTATATTCCCACTAATATCAATATTTCCAAAAACAAGAAAATAAAAGCAAATTGGAAAGTGTCTTACCAGAGAGGGATTTCCACCTACAATCTGCTGTAAGGGGACCATGTCTTCTGTAGGAGTCTGTTAAAGGACAGATTAGAATAATATGATAAGGAATGCAGTGCTAGATGTGTTTTTATATGATGAAACAGATTTAGGGGGGAAATGATATAAACCGGGACTGTTTAAGAAATTACATCATCTCAATTAATGTTCTATTTAAAATGATTGCTAAAAAATAACTGGTCTTACCTTCTTTTATGTCCAAAACCAGCAGGTAATAATTTCTTAAATTCTTCCACCTTGATTCATCTTGCTCATCCCCACTTTATGTTATGTTAAGAAAAAAAATGATAAATGTAGGTTTGAATTCAGACATTTGCTGTGCGGAGGGGAAAAGACAAACCCAGCGATAATCAATGAAATTAAAGTGTAAAGCTAATTTATACATAAGCTAAATTCTACTTACCTCCTCTTTTATGACACATTCTGCCATTTGGATTTCCTAATAAAGAAAACAAACAAGTTATCAGTTAATTACTATATATTTAGTATAGGGCTAAATGCGTGTAATTTAAGTTCAGCAGTTAGATCGAAAAACAAATTCCTGTTCTTTTCTAAGTAGCTTCCTATCAATACACCCCCCCCCCTATTAGTTATCCATTTGTATATAACAGCATACTCCCTGTGAATTTTTCCCCATGTGGCTCAAAATAATGTGAATAAATTACAGGTGCCAATGCTCCCTTAGACCCTAATCTTTTAATATTGCCCCTATGCTCCCCTATCCTAATACAAACCTGTTTTAGTAAGAAAAGTCTACATGGGCAGGTAATAAGGTACAGCACCCTTGTAGTCAAACAATTACAAAAATGTCTATATTTCATATTAAGTGCCTTGAGTTCTCCTTTAACATAACAAGCTGACAATTTATACAGTCCCAACATTAATACATCCCCATCATTCCTTTTAGTTTACCATGTTCAGATTTCAATTAACTCGGGGCCACTGCATTCTTTATTGTAGTGTTTATTAAAATAAAAGTTGGTTCAGGGCCCAAATTTCTCTTAAAGGGTATGTCCATCAAAAAATTAACTTTCTTTCTAACTGTTTTACTGAAGAACAGGAGGTAAATGCACTATTTCTTACCTCCCGTTCTTCAGTGAATCTTGCAGGAGAGCTGGAGAACTTACCAGGATCATTCCAGCGCTGACAGTGCCGCAGCCGAAATCCCCGACGCCTCCACTCTCCTCAGCACAGTGTGCGCATGATTCCTCATCTTCCGTTATAATATCACCAGGAAACCACTGATTCTTCATAAGAATCGTCAACCTTACCATTACAGGGCCATCTCCCTCTTCTCTTCCTCTTGTGGGTGCACGTGCCGTGTAATCAACCCTCCTCTCTCTGTGGAGTGCGCCAGCTTCTGTGCATGGACAGTGAGGGGAGATTGATGACACAGCGCTTGAGCTTTTGCGTCCGTCATCCATATGTCCATACAGTTCTCTTTTAGCATATAGGATAATGCATATTATTACTTTCTTAAAGGAATAGTTCAATGCAATAGTGAACTATCCCTTTTCTACATTGATTGAAGCCAGGGAGGTTAAGGAGCTATGCCTTACCTCCCGTTCTTCAATCGATGTTTAGATAGCCAGGAACAAACTTCAGAAGATCTTACCTTTCACGCGATCCAGTGGGTCCGCTCTGAAATTCCCGACTGCTTCCTGCTTCTGTTACACTATAAGGCGCATTATCGGGCATGCGCGTTATAGTGTAACAGAAGCAGGAAGCAGTTGGGAACTGTCAGAGCGGCCCCGCTGGATAGCGTGAAAGGTAAGATTTTCTGAAGTTCGTTCCTGGCTATCTAAACATTGATTGAAGAACAGGAGGTAAGACAAAGCTCCTTAACTTCCCTGGCTTCAATCAATGTAGAAAAGGAACAGTTCACTATTGCAGTAAACTATTCCTTTAAACTTCTAAAACACATTATACAGTATGTTGATATAATTTAAGGTCCTCTCACTTTGATTCTTTTTACTTTTCGGCATCAACAGGGACTCTTGGTCTCCGATTTATTTTATCAATTACAATTTCCTTTATCTTTAAATCTTTTTATTAAATTATTTAACTGACTGGTCAATTTCTTTTTATTAATAACAGTTGGCCAGTGGCCACATGGGATTTTATCTAACCAGTGGCTGCTATCATATGAAATATAGGAATTCTGGTCCACTTCTTTTAAGTGTGTTTTTGTATGAATGTTACCGTTCTAAAACAAGATATAGAAACATATTTGATGTATCATCTGTTACTAGATTGAATTGAAGATCTTTAGATGAATCATTTAAAAAAAACCATGGAATTGCTTAAGCCCAAGTTCAGTGCCATCCCATATAACAATAATATCATCTATATAACATTTCCAGCATGCAACATGCTTCTAGTATAGATCATTATTGAAAACAAACATTGATAACCTCAATATAGAAGGTGCTTGCTAGTTCCTTACCCTAAATCTGTTCCTACAAATGTTCTCTTGCTGAGGACAGTTATTATTATTAATATTTAGTGGGTAATGAGTTGCTGGTAATTTGTTTGATTTTGAAAGTCACGGGTTGACATCCGTGAACCTAGGAGTAGAACAGATCCTGTCTAAAAAGCATTGGTATGACAATCTCAGCCAAAATACATTATATAACTTGTCTATACCTCTAAATACAGCTGTATCTGACTAAAATTAAGTCAGTAAATCTGCCACAATTCCAAGTGGTTAGTGGTAGATCAGAATTACAAGATAAAAGAAACTTTTTCAATTATATGAATAAAATAATAAATGAGTGTCTCCCTCTAAAAATTATTATAGGGCTATCTATGTACCTAAAAAGCTGCAAACGGCTTCTTACGTCTTAAAAGTCACATTAACACATGGGTCAAGGGTTAACATGATTTTTAGATATAACTAACAGTGGTTGCGGCGATATGAAAAATTGTGTCGCGCAACCATCACAAGCTATGTACCGAGCCTCTAGCGGAATGGTAAAACCCCTTTCACTATGCACTGAGAGCTGTTATTGGCACAATGCATTGCCTAGTGGAGGCAATAGAGAGCTATACCGGCTGTCGGTACATAGCCCTGTTATTGTTTAATACTGTACACGAGGAAGGGACACTATATAATATGGAGAATTACTGGTATTAATACATATTCTGTAGTTTTGGTTGGTACAGGGATACTATATAACATTGAGAATAACTGGTATTAATACATATACTGTAGTTCTGGTTGGTACGGGGATACTATATAACATTGAGAATTACTGGTATTATACATATACTGTAGTTCTCGGTTGGTACAGGGCTACTAATTTGAGAATTACTGGTATTATACATATACTGTAGTTCTGGTTGGTACAGGGATACTATATAATATTGAGAATTACTGGTATTAATACATATACTGTAGTTCTGGTTGGTACATTGATAATATATAATATTGAGAATACTGGTATTAATACATATACTTTAGTTTCGGTTGGTACAGGGATACTATATAATATGAGAGAATTACTGGTATTAATACACTACTGTATTTCTGGTTGGTACAGGGATCATATATTATTGATAATTACTGGTATTAATACATATACTGTAGTTCTCGTTTGGTACAGGGATACTATATATATTGATAATTACTGGTATTAATACATATACTGTAGTTTCTGGTTGGTACAGGGATACTATATATATTGAAAATTACTGGTATTAATACATATACTGTAGTTCTGTTTGGTACAGGGATACTATATAATATTGAGAATTACTGGTATTAATACATATACTGTAGTTCTGGTTGGTACAGGATACTATATAATATTGAGAATTACGGTATTAAACATATCTGTAGTTCTGGTTGGTACAGGGATACTAAATAATATTGAGAATTACTGGTATTAATACATATACTGTAGTTCTGGTTGGTACAGGATACTATATAATATTGAGATAACTGTATTAATACATATACTGTAGTTCTGGTTGTACAGGGATACTATAATATTGGATAATTACTGGTATTAATACATATACTGTAGTTTCTCGTTGGTACAGGGGATACTAAATATTGAGAATTACTGGTATAATACATATACTGTAGTTCTGGTTGGTACAGGATACTATATAATATTGAGAATTTGGTATTAATACATAACTGTAGTTTGGTGGTTACAGGGATATACTATATAATATTGAGAATTACTGGTATTATACATATACTGTAGTTCTGGTTGGTACATTGATAATATATAATATTGAGAATTACTGGTATTAATACATATACTGTAGTTCTGGTTGGTACAGGGATACTATATAATATTGAGAATTACTGGTATGTATACATATACTGTATTTCTGGTTGGTACAGGGACACTAATAATTTGAGAATTACTGGTATAATATATATACTGTGTTTCGGTTGGTACGGGAATATTATTAATATTGAGAATTACTGGTATTAATACATATACTGTAGTTTCGGTTGGTACAGGGATACTATATAATATTGAAGAATACTGGTATTAACACATATACTGTAGTTCTGGTTGGTAACGGGGATACTAATATAATATTGAGACATACTGGTATTAATACATATACTGTAGTTCTGGTTGGTACAGGGTATACTATATAATTTTGATAATTACTGGTATTATACATATACTGTAGTTCTCGTTGGTACAGGATACTATATAATTTGGAGAATTACTGGTATTAATACATAACTGTAGTTCTGGTTGGTACAGGATACTATATAATTTGAGAATTACTGTATTAATACATATACTGTAGTTCTGGTTGGTACAGGGATACTATATAATATTGGAATACTGGTATTAATACATATACTGTAGTTTCTGTTGGTACAGGGATACTATATATATTGAGAATACTGGTATTAATACATATACTGTAGTTCTGGTTGGTACAGGGATACATATAACTTGAGAATTACTGGTATTAATACATATACTGTAGTTCGGTTGGTACGGATACTATATAACTTGAGAATTACTGGTATTAATACACATACTGTAGCTCTGGTTGGTACAGGGATACTAATTAAATTGAGAATTACTGGTATTAATCACATACTGTAGTTCTGGTGGTACAGGGATACTATATAACATTGAGAATTACTGGTATTAATACATATACGTAGTTCTGGTTGGTACAGGGATACTATATAATATGAGAATTACTGGTATTAATACATACTGTAGTTTCGTGGTTGGTACAGGTACACTATATATATTGAGAATTACTGGTATTAATATATATACTGTAGTTCTGGTTGGTACGGGAATTATATATATTGAGAATTACTGGATTAATACATATACTGTAGTTCTGGTTGGTACAGGGATACTATATAATATTGAGAAATACTGGTATTAATACATATACTGTAGTTCGGTTGGTACAGGGATACTATATATATTGAGAATTACTGGTATTAATACTATACTGTAGTTCTGGTTGGTACAGGGATCTATATAATATTGAAATTTCTGGTATAATACATATAATGTAGTTCTGGTTGGTACAGGGATACTATATAATATTGAGAATTACTGGTATTAATACATATCTGTAGTTCTGGTTGTACAGGGATACTATATAATATTGAGAATTACTGGTATTAATGCTTGTGAAGGTTTCTCTTCCATCCAGTCATATATATCTGTTGTATTCAATTAGATCAACCGGACTTGAAGTTTCGTTCTTGAAGACGTTTCGCTAGTCTCCACTGGCTTATCAATTCAGATGACTTGTACAAGAATCTGTGGCAATTATGTACCCTGGAAAATCCCAATTAGCATATCACAGCCAAGTGTTAAGGGTGTGATTGGATAGTGGCTTAGAGGTGTTATAGGAACGCCCAGAGTAAGGTGTCAAAACACCATGGCAGACAGTTGAGTGAGGCACATCCATGCATATATGGACTCCCTAAGATACATAAGATACATAAGAAATGGGCACCACTTAGTTCTATAGTCAGCAGCATCAACTCTGTAACACAAGGTGGCAAAATACCTAGCCAACATCTTAGGACCATTGGTGGGAATTTCTAAGCATCACATCAGACTCTCAGGATTTCACCAACAAGATTGAAGATATAGTACGTTCGGTGCAGAAGAAACTATGGTGTCCTATGATGTGACATCTCTCTTACCTGTATACCCACCCAAAGGAGGCTGTTGACATGGTGAGAAAACGGCTAGGCCAAGACAGCACTCTACCAGCAGAACTGATCTCAACCCAGAACAGGTGTGTGTTCCTTACTGGACTTGTGCCTGAATACCACCTATTTCAAAATACAGGGAAAAGTTCTTAACAAAAACACGGATTTGTTATGGGATCTCCAGTTTCACCCATTGTGGCCAACCTTTACATGGAGGAGGTATAAAAACAGGCTCTTAATACATTTAAGGGCATAGCACTCCTGGGTTAAAATCCACCAAAAGGAAGTACAAGCTTTCACAGAACACATTAATGCGGTAGACCAAAACATCAAATTTACAAAGGGAAGATACAAAACAACAAACTGGCTTTCTTGGACTGCTTGGTAGAAGTTAAGGAAAATGGTAAACTGGAAGTAGAGGTTTCCAGAAAACCAACACAACATACAGATCAGATTTTGATGTTTGACTCCCACCACCCTTTAGATCACAAGCTGGGTGTCATCAGAACCCTGCAACACAGAGCTGAGAACATCCCCACTAGCACAGAGCAAAGGCAAAATAAATGAAACATCTCAGAGGAGCCCTTAAAACTTGTGGATATCCAGACTGGGTCCTTTGTCAAAAGAAGTAGAAGGAAAGAAAAGAACACGAATACCACAGTGAAGGGGAAAAGCAAGACAGGAGGAAGAACATGGTCATCCCATATGTAGCAGGGGTCTCCGAGAAATTAAGAAGAATTTTCAAAAAACACCGTATCCCTGTCTGCTTTAAACCGAACAACACACTGAGGCACAAGAAAAGCGACATCATATACGCAGTGCAGTGCAATGAAGAATGCTCTTATTTGTATGTGGGGGAGACCAAACAGCAACTGCATCAACGTATGTCCCAGCACAGAAGAGCCAATTCCTTGGGTCAGGACTCAGCCGTGTACCTGCATCTTAAGGATAAAGGACATACCTTTGAAGATTGTAATGTTAACATATTGGCAAAGGAACATGACTGGTTCAAGAGATGTGTTAAGGAGGCCATTTATGTGAAAATAAAGAAACCAAGCCTAAATAGAGGTGGGGGGGTTCGACACCAACTGTCTGCCATGTACAATGCTGTTTTGACACCTTACCCTGGGCGTTATTATAACACCTCTTAGCCACTATCCAATCACACCCTTAACACTTGGCTGTGATATGCTAATTGGGATTTTCCTGGGTACATAATTTGCCCAGATTCTTGTACAAGTCATTCTGAATTGAGAAAGCCAGTCGGATGACTGTTAGACAGACATTATGTGTAGGGTATAAAGGTTTGACTAGATGGATATATGTTTTTATTCGGTCTCAATTACTATGTTACTTTTGGTACAGTATCATCCATTTCTCGCTTGTGAGTGTACCCACCATCCGAATGAAAGCTAGGATAGGACTAGATGGCATTGTGAAGCTGAAATGAAAACTGGGCTAGGGACAGACAGGATCAGTGTTACTCCTTAATGGTGAAATTAGCATAATACTTTATATACCAAACTACATAAGGAAACATGGATACTTAAAGCCAGCTTACAAGCATTGGTGCATGGCTGGAGAAAATTAGAAGAAACAAAAGACACAGATCTAGTCCAGACTTCCATGTAACTCCAAAAAGATAAAGAAATGGATTTCCTATTATAACATTAAACACCAGATAATTCTGTCTTAATGGTGTAAAGTCAACTAAAATGAGATTTTATCCATTAATATAAACTGCTGTACAAAGAACATGTAACTTCTTCCTTTCTAATCAAAGGCAATTCATATCATTATATGTCTTCAACAATAAAGGAGATAACTTCTATGGTCCATTCAGGGAATATTATTCTCTTAATATTTTATTTTATCATAATGAAAAAAATCAATAATGTTAAGGTGTATTATAGGAGGAGCAAAGTTAGAATAAACTGAGCCCTTAGTGGTTTTCCTAGGCAAGTCACAGATATTCAGATCCATCAGAAGGTTTAAGATACAGTGGGTCTAAAAGGCCATAAAAAGTTTAGGCAGAAATGGTTCTGGATTAATGTCTTGTGTCTAGATCTAACTCGTTTTACCAATACAGGCTTCCTCAGGCAAATATTTTTACAACACTAGTTTCTCTCTTTTAAACCTGGTTTTTAAGATAGAAATTAGTGTTGTAAAAATAAAGGATGCCCTCATGCCCAGCTCACCCAGATAGGTACATATAAGATGCCCTCATGCCCAGCTCACCCAGATAGGTACATATAAGATGCCCTCATGCCCAGCTCACCCAGATAGGTAAATATAACATGCCCTCATGCCCAGTTCACCCAGATAGATACATATAAGATGCCCTCATGCCCAGCTCACCCAGATAGGTACATATAAGATGCCCTCATGCCCAGTTCACCCAGATAGGTACATATAAGATGCCCTCATGCCCAGTTCACCCAGATAGATACATATAAGACGCCCTCATGCCCAGTTCACCAGATAGGTACATATAAGATGCCCTCATGCCCAGTCAACCCAGATAGGTAAATATAAGATGGCCCTCATGCCCAGTTCACCCAGAGTAGGTACATATAAGAGTGCCCTCATGGCCAGTTCACCAGAAGGTACATTAAGATGCCCTCATGGCCCAGCTCACCCAGATAGGTACATATAAGATGCCCTCATGCCCAGTTCACCCAGATAGGTACATATAAGATGCCCGCCATGCCAGTGTACCCAGATGGTACATATAAGATGCCTCATGCCCAGTTCACCCAGATAGATACATATAAGACCCTCATGCCAGTTCACCCAGATAGGTAATATAAGATGCCTCATGCCAGTTCACCAGATAGGTAAATATAAGATGACCTCATGGCCCAGTCACCCAGATAGGTAATATAAGATGCCCTCATGGCCAGTTTACCCAGATAGGTAAATAAGATGCCTCAGCCAGTTCACCAGATAGGTACTATAAGATGCTCATGCCCACACCCAGATAGGTACATATAAGATGCCCTCATGCCCAGCTACACCAGATAGGTAAATATAGATGCCTCATGCCAGTCACCCAGATAGTACATATAAGATTGCCCCTCATGGCCAGTTACCCAGATAGGTACATGTAAGATGCCTCATGCCCAGCTCACCCAGATAGGTAATATAAGATGCCCTCATGCCCAGTTCACCCAGATATGGTAAATATAAGATGCCCTCATGGCCAGTTACCCAGATAGGGACATATAAGATGCCCTCAAGCCCAGTTCACCCAGATAGGTACATATAAGATGCCTCATGCCCAGGCACCCAGATAGGGTTCATATAAGATGCCCTCATGCCAGTTACCCAGATGGTACATATAGATGCCCTCATGTCCAGTTCACCCAGATAGGTACATATAAGATGCCCTCATGCCCAGTTCACCCAGATGTACATATAAGAGCCCTCATGCCCAGCTCACCAGATAGGTAAATATAAGATGCCCTCATGCCCAGTTCACCCAGATAGGTACATATAAGATGCCCTCATGGCCAGTTTCCAGATAGGTACATATAAGATGCCCTCTGCCTAGCTCACCCAGATAGGAATATAAGATGCCCTCATGCCCAGTTCACCAGATGGGTACATATAAGATGCCTCATGTCCAGATCAACCAGATAGAGGAGAATATAAGCCTGTGGGGACCCCCATAGCCCCAAAGGCACTTATCAGTACCCCCACTGGAGGGTCCCTCCACCCCCAGCGGAGTTCAAACTACCCGCACATTGCCACGGTAATGCTTTTCGCGTTGATGTGCTTCTCCTTTATAAATACGGCGAAAACATTATTTCGCCGTGGTGATTTGCGGTATATAACGGCCGTTTATTATACGACACTAAGAGTGCCACAGGTTTTTAAATGAACACAGATTTGTGTTATAGTGACATTACTGCCTTTCAGTTTGAATTGCGGAATTATACAGTATACAGACCTTTAGCAGAGACAGAGGTGTGGTAAACCTTCCATTTTGACGGTTCCGTCTTTAAATATCGGGGTACGGGTTTTGTAACTAAGTTTATAACTTTCTATATTTGTTTTCTATTAACATGTCAGGACTATACTTATATAGATTTATAGGTCATTAGATTAGATAATATTGCGAAATTACACACATACGTATGCGCCTTTCCAATATTACCTATATACTTATAATATATAAGCTGAGGCTTTAAAACAAGCCTAAAAAAAAAAAAACCTAGGCTTATACTCGGGTCAACTCACCTCACTTGTTGCAATCTCCTGCTTAAGCACTCAAAAACGTAATGCCTTGAGTTCCGTGCACTCTCCTGCTTAAAGGACATTATACTCACCTTCCCTCCGCTCAAGCTCTCAGTAGTAGATTTTACCCAGGGTGAGGACCTGAAACGCTAGGTCCTCACCCCGGGATTCAAGAAACTTCAGCAGCGTGTTGCAGCAAACGCTGCTCTTGTAGGCTCCGCCCCTTCCCCGTCGGCGACGAGGCCAATAGGAAGGCACGCTTGTTGCAGAGCGTGCCTTCCTATTCGCCTCGTCGCCGACGGGGAGGAGGGGGCGGAGCCTACAAGAGCAGCGTTGCTGCAACACGCTGCTGAAGGTTTCGTGGAATCCGGGTGAGGACCTAGCGGTTCAGGTCCTCACCGGGTAAAAGTACTACATGAAGATTGGAGCGGAGGGAAGGTGAGATAATTGTCCTTTTAGCCTCAAACAGTAATGCCTGTGAGTTCCGTGCACTCTCTGCTTAAGCCTCAAACAGTAATGCCTGTGAGTTCCATGCACTCTCCTGCTAAGCCCTCAAACAGTAATGCCTGTGAGTTCCATGCACGTGCGTGTGCATGGAACTCAGAAGCATTACTGTTTGAGGCTCAAGCAGGAGAAAGCAGAGGAAATCTCAGAGGGGCGGAGCTTAACATTCAGCAAACCAGTAACAAGATGTCAGCAACTTCCAAGGCACAAAGCTAGGCTCTGGAGGGCCATAGGTAAAAAAAAAATATGGCAACAGTATTTTTAAAGCTGCAGCTTCCAAATAAACATAACTTGATTTTACAGTGCACTTATCCTTTAAAGAACTAGTGGCAGATCTAATTGTTGTCAATGAGGTGGCCTGATTCCTAATGCTCCCTGAATGTAATGTAGAGACTTTCATTCAAAGTAGCAGAAAATGAAGCAGCGACCGCAGGGCCAGACCCACAATGCACAATGGTGTTGGAACGCCCTTTTCATCCGACTATCAGTAAGTGTATGGTGCCTGGTTGGCCGCTGGGTCAGATCATCAACAAAAGTGTTCGACCATTCATACACTACTGTATCATCCATCATGGATCAGGCCCTGCAATTAGTACAAAGCTAATCCTTCTAGAAGAAAATCAAGTTTGTGAGAAATTTCTAGTGGATCAACTAACTTTATATGTATAATGAAGACGTTCGATTTTGATTTTAAATGCAAAAGTTTTATTGGTATAAGTTAGGTAGCATATGATTTAGGAATTAAGGTAAAGAGATTTGGATATATTATTATTCGGAGTAAAATTTCTTGGTTTTTAAATGATGATATGTGTTTATTTGTGTGAGCTTAAACCAATATTCCTTCCCATGTGTTAATTTAAGGAAAAGTAACCTTAGTTGGTTGCAACTCCAATATAAAAATGATTACATAATGCTGGGAGTGCTAATAAGGATTACCTTGTGGATTCCAGTGTTTCTATATATTTCCTAATCTAAAATCCTTTGTCAGCTTGTTTAACTGATCCTATACGTGGAACTCTTGTGGCTACAATCTAGAACAGTCATTGAAATTAGCCATATTGGCATGAAATTATGCAAAACAATTCTGATTGGGGCAGCATGGTGGCTAAGTGGATAGCACTGATCCCTTGCAGCACTGAGGTCCTGAGTTCGAATCCACCCTTGGACACATCTGCAAGGAGTTTGTATGTTCTCCCCGTTCTTACATGGGTTTCCTCCAGGCACTCCAGTTTCCCCCACAATTATACAGACATACTGATAGGTTGTATCTGTCAAATAAATGTGCTTAGATTGTAAGCTCTTCGGGGCAGGGCCTGATGTGAATGTATACATGTGATTGTAAAGCGATACGGAAGATGTTAGCACTATATAAATCCACAATAATAAAAATAATTGGTGAACATCTGCATAGATTGGTTAACATATCCATAAAGAGTGTGGTTCTGCCCACTTTAGGAGGAGAGAAATGAATGGCTGCCTCCATAAAACACAAAACTGCAGAACACAGTACCCTTAAATAACACAGTATTAGAGAGAGAGGGAGACAAGGGGTGGTTTGAATGGAAGGGCCCCTTTAAGTCTTCAGTGGTTCACAATGCAACAACAAGAGCAATTCCTGATATCCATATAAGTTCCATTCTGCACCGCACTAGTCTAAGCGGTGAATGTACAGGCAGTAATTATAATGTACTAGTATAATCCACTCTCTCTCCAGCTGTATTTCTACCTTGTATCACTGGGTGCCTTTCCTTTCAGTGTTTGTTTCCATCTGTACAGCCCAATCACACACACAGTCCCTATTTATGTGTCTGGACTAAATTCCATGCATAATAGCAAATAGCAAACAATAGCATAATAGCAAACAATGTCTCCTCTAATTATCCTGTTACCCTCCTGATGGATGTAAAATACAACTTCCGGCATCCTCCTGACCTTCCTCCAGTGGCGCTTCAAGGGGGAACAGCACATAAAAAATATGTTTCTGGTGCTGCCACCCTTGTCCTCACTTATATATATATTGTAACATTTCAGGTAGCACGGACCATTGTCTCCCAGGAAAGACAGCCTTTGGGCACAATTTAACACA
The DNA here is from genome assembly GCA_019447015.1 of Hymenochirus boettgeri. NCBI lineage: Eukaryota > Metazoa > Chordata > Amphibia > Anura > Pipidae > Hymenochirus > Hymenochirus boettgeri. Next base: position 134,577,224 of record CM033473.1, read on the forward strand.
CAGAAGCAGGCAACAGTCTTTAGTTTGATTTTCAAACTGACCTCAGTCAGGTTTATTTAGGGTATTCGCTCACACAATAAAATAATAAATCCTATGCCACACCGGCCTTACTAATACACAATAAGTGTCCCTGACTGTTTGAACACTCACAGTCCAGTACTCACACAGCTCTGTGTCTCTCCCTGGAGAATTAGCTGGTTGGACCCAGTCTCTACTGGGGTTTACTGACACTCAGAGGTACTGGTCTGCCTGCTTGCAGACCCACAGGCTCCTTGCCTGGTCAGACTCTTCCCCAAAGCAGGCTACACCTGCCCTTTTAATTAGTAAGCTCCAGCCACAGGGAATTAATTAATCTAAACTGGACTGGACCAGCAATGAAATCATTTATCATTAGTTTCTTGAGCCACAGTAAAGCAAACTATATCACAATTTAAATCATTTTATGACTTTCTTACATTTACACCTTTACAATATGTACAAGCATATAAAAGATAATACATGCACATTCCTGGGCCCCATACAATATCATATTATCTGCACACTGGAATACAAAGGGGTTTGGGTATACATTATGAAAAGCCTTCCAACCACATCAAGGTAGCTCCAGTCTGGAAGGTCCTAACGTTTTACTTTTTTTACTTTAATCACTTTTAGCAAACTTTTGCATTTCTTATACTTGGATCAATATTGTTTTTTTATAGCGAGGGAAGAGGCTGTCTATCCAGTGCTTTTTATTAAAGGCATAGGACCTCCAATTAAAGGACCTCCACATGGAAGCTTGACCATGCTTCCTAATAAGATTAAGATTCCTAATGAGATTTCGCTTTTAAGGGTTTGTTTTTCCCTAAATTACACTAGAGAGAAATCTCTCTTTTCGCAGTGATACCACACTTAACGCAACGAATAGAGCTATTTGTCATTGCGATGTCCTGCGATAGCCAAATGGAGAAAATAAATATGCCCCCCTAGTGTGAATGAGCCCTAAATAAAAAGATATAAGGTTAGGCCACATCAGCGCGTTTTAACATGCTTTCCGGTTGCGGTTGCAATCCGATTTTAGTTAAAAAGCGCATAAAAGTGTGGCCCAGTTGGTGCGCTGGGGGCCCGTTGTGCTGAGATCAGGTGATCCAGCAAATTTGGTGTGATTCACATGTGCTCTGACCCCCAAAAATAACGGAATGTGCGGCCTCGGCCTTAGCAGAAGGACCAGAACAATGTACAAAACAGAAAAAAGTATCTCTTTTCAATGAATAGGATGTAGAGGGTACAGACAATTTGGGTCATAGAAAGAATAAGAATACAGGTCAAGTGTGAGGCATAGGTAGAAAATACATACAAAAGTTCACCGGGGAGATTCAATAATCTGCGAGTGCGCTACTTTCCTTTGCACAATCCCACAATACAATACGTAAATGAGATTACACCTGGTATTGCATCGGGGGATCACGTAAAGGCTCCGGGTTGCTCTCCTTTAAAATCCTCATACACAGCCCTGTTAAGTTTCGAGCTACAAGGTAGTGTAAAACTTAACCAAAGGGTTTTGTATCGGGGGTGTGTGTGTGCGCTATTTCAAAAACATGTGATAATGGCGCAATGCCCTAAAATACGTGATATTATGTTGGGTTAACATCAGTTTTACGTGGCTTTGCAGCATATAAAAATGTAAGAGTAAGTAGAACTAAAGAAACTAAATAAAATCTTCACATTAAAGGGATCTTTTAACTGGGACTATGAACGATTAAACTGTTTGCATCAGTTTATTAAAGGCAATTAGGAATTCTTTATTCTTTAGAGTGTAAATAAGAGGATTTACAGGGACCAGAACAATGTACAGAAGGGAAACAACTTGTCTCTATCCAGTGAATAACTTGTAGTGGGTCTCACATACAGACACAATAAGGTCTATAAAGAATTATAACACAGGTCAGGTGCGAGGCACAGGTAAAATGCCTTTTGACGTCCATGTGTTGACTGGATTTTCAGATGGTAGAGATGATATAAATGTACGAGAATCAGAGTAAGTAGAAAGGAACTGAAGCCCAATAACGTCCAAAAACATAGGTTAACATCTCTATATTAAAGGTGTCACTGCAAGAAAGTTTTAGCAATGGATCAATCACAAAAAATTGGTCAATTAAGTGTGACTTTACAATAGGACGATTTAGATATAAGGACAACATAGCTAAAGGTTCAACAAACCCAACACAAAATACTACAGATATAAGCCAAGCACAATGCTTCTTACCTCATTCGGTTAACATAATGAAGTGGATCGCAAATAGCAACGTACCGATCATATGACTGGCGTTAACAAATAGTATTCACTGCAACCAAGGACATATTAAGATACATTTGAGTCATGCAACCAAAAATGTAAGGTTATTGTGTTGATAATGAGAGATATAACAAACCAGGTAAAACATTAGAGGTAAAATAGATGTCTATTGATTGATAGACGTAGGAATTTGTACATAGGTCTGTGTAATTAGAACTGAACAAATGATAGGAAAAATTATGAGATTTCCAATTACAATGAATGTATAGATTATGAGGAATAGAAACAAAGAGAAGCTGGAAATCAGGAGTCTCAGAGAGGCCTTGGATTATAAATTCAGCCCATTGTATAAATTTCAGGTGCCATGAGCATATTTGCAGGGAGAAATTTAAATATTTTTTAATTAATGTTGTATCACGTATTCCGGATATACAAAATTCTCTTAATAGACTAGTCAGTAATAGCTGGGTCATTAATACTGGTAAAATAAAGTGGTGAGTCTAGTCTCATTCTGTTGATCAAACATGACTATATAACCCGTGTATAACCACTACATAGTAACAGTATTTATTTCATTGTTCACAAGTGGAAACATACAGTAGTCAGTATAACGCCCAGACTGAAACTAAAGAGGGTGACCTATCAGTAGAAGAGCATTTGCCAGAATGGCTTTTACACATTAAAATGTTCATTTATAAAAGATGTAAGGTTAATAATTGAAAGATTTCTTTTTTCCTCACAGATTTATAAACCATATTAGATACAGATATTATTTGTTTTCTATTGACTTTCTTTAAATGCTTTTTAAGGATTTCTTCCTCCTCCAGGTCATCATGGTATATCTGGTATTTCATTTAGATTACCTGGACTTGAAGTTTAGTTTCAAAAGACATTCGGGTTATTCAGTAAAGTTCTATTAAAAATGGTGCTAATTTTTCCCCAACCAATCGATCTATTAATTTTGAAAGATAACATCTGATTGGTTAGAGCAAAATTAGCACCAGTTTTAGCAATAAGAACTTGTATTGAAAACCCTGAATGTTAGTCATCCGACTGAATCTCTCAATTCAGAATAACCTGTACTAGATTTGCACGAGTTATTGTACATTGAAGATCCAGTCGGTGACTAGTGGAACTTTTTTTCAGAAATAAACTTCAAGTCCAGTTGATCAAAATAAATACAATATAAAACTTTCCTTAAACGTCTGTAGACACTTAAGGAGATGGTTTTACTGTACTAATAGTAACACAAAAAAATGCAACAACAATCTTTCACAACTTTATATATTACAATAAATACACACACAATGAATCCCATTAGACATGGTTGTACTATATTATCACAAAAGTTGGCCACGGGTTGTCCATCTCTGAGCTAGGAAAGGAATTACTTGTGTGTTTCTGTGGAGGTTTATTTGAGACTATTAGAAATCCCTTCAGCAGACACTGTTATGTTGCCTTTGGTCCTCTGAAGTGCTAATTTTATGGGAATTCTTGGTGACAGTGTGAGTTATATTTACATATTTAGTTTAAACACCCTCCAACCTATTTCTCTTGATGTCCATGTAGATATCTGCTACCCTTAACATTGGTTATAAAGCTCGTTTCCTATAGCCTTCAATAGAGTACCCCACGTGTTTTTGGAAATAGTATGGTATGTATTCTTCTAAAACCATAATCATCATAGTTATATCTATAACTGGTTACATTTTTATTATTTTGTTTTCTTGTTCTTTAATAACTATGTTTTACTATAACTAACCTATTACATTTCTTAAACCTTCCTCAAAGTACTTACAGCATTATACAATGTCTTTCGCATCTTATTTTATTATTCATATTCCTGCAGGTTTGAACAGAACATGGGAGATCAGTCTAACAAATTCTTGTTTATATAAAACAACCTGTTCCCTGGAGCATTAAGGCAATTTAATTCCGTTCCATTCTTTTAGATAACAAGCAAAACCCCTTGGGCAACAGGATTTCAATACTTTACTTTTTACCCAACGGTCTCAAAGTGCTGATTTCTCTCTCATGCCTAAACAAGAAGTATCCTTCTAAATCTACAGCCCAGTCATGAGAATGGTTCAACCATGTTTCTGCTAAACCTATTACATCATACTTTTGTAATTGAGGTTGATTAAAGAAATAAGTTGAACTAGTGCAACTCTTTAACTCTACCTAGCAGCTTATCCTGAGGAAGGCAAAAAAAAAATTCAAAACAGGGGGGGAATTCTTCCTGACTCTAAATGGCTACTGGAAAGTATCCCTGGATCAACCAGAACTACAGAATATGTATTAAAATTGTAAATATACACTTAAGATTATGATCGTGCAATTTAACAAATTAGAGCACACTTCACTTCATATATTGTAATTTTGGATGCACCAGTTGCTGCCTTGATTTGTTGCTGGGTTTAAGGCAGACAGGGATACGGTGTTTATTGAAAATTCTTCCTAATTTCTTCGACACCCCCCGATACATAAGGGAGGACCTTGTTCTTTCTTCGGTCTTGCTTCCCACCATCACTGGTGGTATTTGTGTTCTTTTTTCCCCTTCTTCCAGTTTTGACAAAGGCCCAGTCCTGGTATCCACAAGTTTTAAGGGGTCCTCTGAGATGTTAAATTTTCTTAGCCTTCACCTGTGGGTTAGTTCTCTGTAAACCTCTATCAACTATAACGATCGGTATTTTACTATAACGATCTGTATTTTACGATAACGATCGTTATTATACGATAGCGATCGTTATTATACGGTAGCGATCGTTATTTTACGATATCGCCATCATAGATTTATGATGGCGATATCATAAAATAACGGTCGTTATCGATTAAATATTAGTTTAGCGATGCCGATAATGGTACTTTATATATAGGGCCCTAGATTAGAAGCAAAAGGCATCCCATCTGCATGTTTTATGCAGGACAGACATGGCTATTGAATAGACTGGTAGATATAATAGGGATGGGGGGACTATGTATCCCATGTACTTTTGAAATACCCTAGTGAATATATCTGTTGTATTCAATTAGATTCACTGACGTGAAGTTTAGTTCTTGAAGACGTTCCGCTAGTCATCCGACTGGCTTTCTCAATTCTGAATTGAGAAAGCCAGTCGGATGACTAGCGAAATGTCTTCAAGAACTAAACTTCAAGTCCAGTTGATCTAATTGAATACAACAGATATACCATGACCTGGATGAATGAGAACCTTCACAAGCCTAGTGAATATAGCACGTACGCACTTTTGTGGTGTTCTATGTTTTTTCTATGTATTTTTACCTAATATATATCCCTTCTAGAATAAAGGACTCCTGTATAACCTTTTAAAAGGCTCTTGTATAACCTCCTTTATATTACAGGTAATGTTGAATTATAAAGAAGATCTTACAATAAAAACAACAGAAAAGGCACAAAATTCAGCAAAAAAAGTTTTTATTTACATGATACAAAAACATTTGGTATCAGATTTACAGTATGTTTAACTATTGTTTCTTTACAAGTTCCCTTAATTTATTCCCCACTACACTAAACACTCAGGCACAATGCCAAGAACCATCTTGGTTTGCTAATCTTTTTATGATAGCTATTAAAGGGCAAACTTCACCACTTTAACTAAAAAACTGATGTCACTGCAAATAATTAAAAGCTGTTACCCAGGCCCTGTAAGCTTATATTGCCAGCAAGGTAAGAATGACTGGCTGGGTAACATTTAGCAATATGCCTATTGTATGTTGTAGTGAATTTGCCCTTTAAAATGGAATTACACCCTCCCATTATAATATAACACAGGGTGAGGATATAATCCACAATGTTTATATACCGGTCCTCTCTAGCCTATCACTGCTGGACTATGGAAGCATATGCTTTATCGAAGCAGTGAGTGCAACATTAGGCAATTATTGCTGACAATGTAAGGTGAACACAGTTGTAAGCACCTAGCAGTTTATTCCTCACCCTGGTTATATCTCTACCTTCCCAACTCCCATCTCCCCCTCTTCTATCTTCTTCTTGGCTCATCTTTTATCTCCTTCTCTTCGCTTTACTGCTCCCCTCTCTGTTTCCTCTTCTTCCAATCCTCTTCTTCCATGTGCTGCATTGCCTATACACATATAAACAAAATAGAATATTAATACATATCCAAATTGCCTATAATCTATGTTTTATTGCTGCATTTTAGACTGTCTTTTTATATGGATGAATGGAAACTAGTACATTATAAATGGACTATGTCACATGAAGCAATAAAAACCTAAAAAAAACTAGAATCATTTTACTTACCCTTTGATTCCTGGTGTAATAATTGTTTATGTCTTTAACAAGCTATTGGTAAATCATTGTCATTTTGGGAGGTTGAATATTTTGAAAAAACTTACATGGTCGCTCCAGTAAATCCTCTATCTTACCTTGTGCTTATATAGGGTCTAATTACAGGGGATTTAATGGGGAAACGCTATGCTGGGTTAGAGGGATTTAATGGGGAATGGGATGCTGGGTTAGAGGGGGTGTAATGGAGATAGGAATGTGGGTTACAGAGGTTTAATGGGGATGGGATGCTGGGTTACAGGGAGGGGTAATGTGGATGGGAATGTGGGTTACAGTGGTTTAATGGGGATGCGATGGTGGGTTACTGCAGTCTCATAAATAGAATCTTGGCAGGTGAAAAAATTTTCATCATCTTCTTCATATTCATCTTTAAGAAAAACAATAGAAGATTAATATTGTTAGCACTTTCAGTTAACTAATAAAGATATTAAGAATAGCATTTATTTTTATTTAGTCGGTAATAAATAAAACATGGAAAACCTAATTCCTTGCTGATCTTTATGAGGTCTATGAGTTTGGACTTGGCTAATTGTGCATTTGGCTGCTGCAGTACGAATTGGTGTTTCTGAAGCTCGTCAACCTTGGCTCTTTTGTCGGGATCTTTCACCAGGCATCGGTACAGAAAATCTTTTAATTGTTCAGAACTAGAGAAAAAAAATATTCCATCTAAATAGCTGATATCATCTCAGATCCATGTATTTCTCTTGCATACTAAATATCAAGTAAACCGGCTACCGGAATGGTTTAGGAATTTAACGTACAAGAATAACTCACCATGATATGGAAGGATCCAACAGTGTTTTTTCTTCCGTTAAGATAAACTTCTCTACTGTATCTTCAGAATAATCGAAATAAGCTAAAGGTTGAAAACATACGTGAGAAACTACACAGTATTGAATATAAACTCTTTATAATCATCATTATTTATTAACTTAACATCAAAAGTAAAAATGGTAGATTATTTGTCGAGATAGTGGATCTCATTTATCTGACCTCAAGATGTCAAATAGTGAACGTTTACATCTATTTAAAGACCAATCTGAAGTCTCTTGAGGTGACCATACACATGCAATTTCAATCGCAATGTACAGACACATCACTGTCGGCACATTGCGATGGGAACTGCACACATGGACCCAAAGGATTGCCCATACAATGGATGGGGATTGGTCAGCCATCCGGCCATACAGAGGCCAATCGTATCAGCTCTCTTTACTAAAGTAAAGGGATCTGATACCGACAGATGCAAATTTTCTGTCTTTCCTAACCGACCGTAATGCTGACCATGGGTTACATTACGGTCAGTAGGTTTCAGCCTCTACACACTGCCAATATAAGGTAAATCCCATCAACCACAACGAGATTTACCTAATATTGTATGGTCACCTTTGGCTACAAAAAAAGTGAAACGCGCATGTACATTGGATAAATATGTTTGGATAACAGAGATACCATATTTATAAAGTGCGGTATTGCAAATTTAGCGATACCATGCATTATCGATAATGTACGACAGCAGATGTAAATGTACGGCCGCGGTAGCACATTTACGGCGAATGTTTTTTAATTAATGAACGTTCGGTCGTAGAGTACCATGCGGTAGTAAACTACAGCAATGGTATTCTATGAGGATCATAAACCTATGATTCCCTTATTGTGGATTTACGATCGTTAAAGGCACGGTATTGCTATCACTATAATCGTTTAAGGCACAGTATTTATAAATATGGCCCTTTGTGCCCATCCTCCTGCAGATAATTATGTATATTGGTAACTTTAAGGCAATGTTTATCCTATAAATCTTAAGGAACCAATCAAACATTATCTTATTGCAGCTAAAATCTGATTGGCTGCTCCAGATTGATAGCATTGCAAAATTGTAGCACATACTGTATAATATAAAACACTGGTCTAATTAAAGAGATATTAAAATACTCAATGTAGTGACAGTTTGTGTATTGTTCTGTGATGTTTTGTATTTCTCAAACCTTAGCCCATAACAGCATTAGTGACTTTTACTTACGTGGCAATACTTGAACCATCTCTGTCAATGTAATTCCGTATGACCAGATATCACACTAGAGAGATATGAAAAGCATTAGAATTGAATATAGACACAGTGCAGGGTCTATGTTTTACATGTAGAATAAAAACCCAATCCCTTTTCCTGCCCAAATTTGGCCATACCTCCCAAGTATCCCATTTTAAGAGGCTTGTCCTATAATCCCCCAGTCTGTGGGTGAAACCTTATGCTGGCCATACGCTACCCTGAAATTACATCAATTTGATTTTCAATCTGAGATAAACGTCAGCTCAATTATGGGGAATGGAGCAGCAGATTTAACTGCCGACATTTCTGTGGCATTGCCGTATCATCAACCGGGCCAGATAGTTATAGGAATTTTAAATAACATCCTTGCCTACTATACATACCTAATAGCAATATACGATAATGGCAATGTTATTATTAAATATAGAACTTACAGTTACATCAAATGAAATATTCTTTTCATAATAGCATCGGATAACCTCTGGCGCCATCCAGTGTAGAGTGCCGTCGCAATCTCTCGATCGCTCATTTGGCCCATTAAATTGTAAGGCCAAACCAAAGTCAGCTGAAATGACACATTGTACTAATGAATTACTATGGTTCATAAACACTAAATTGGTTAATTAGCGTAATATACATGGACATTCGATTTTGGGCCGTATGATTACACAGGGAACTTTTACTGTATGTCACATTTGTTTATACACCCTGGAGTTGTAGTTATTAGATGATATATATTTATATATATATATATACGAACAATAAAGGAAAATGTCCCGAGCATCCCCGTTATAATTGCTAAACAGGTGTGCTCGGGACACTTTCCTTTATTGTTCTTAATATCTAGCAGATTTAGGCATCTGTGTTCTTGGAAGCACCCACGAGAAACAGATGAATAAATAACAAACAATAAAGATCTGTCCTAACATAGTGAGGAAGTAATGGATTTGATTATAATTTATCAAAATAGCTAGTGAGATATATTAATGTGTGTTGGGACCCCCATCCAGTATTGTATCCAGGTACAGGCCAATTATATATCATAGAATTATTATTTCATTGTTAAATGAATATGGAGGCCATGTACGTACTAATCCCAATCATACGATACTGGCATATTCTGATATTACATGATTGTCGGTTTCTGTAGACCACCGAAAATGTTTTTATGGGACCAATACTGATCGTACAATTCTATGATGGTACAATCAGTATTGGTTTTGGTATAATAAAATATAAAATAATTATGCTGCAATCTGTTTATTTTAAAACTAAATTTCCTTTACCTATTTTTATATCAGCATCTCCACTGAGTATGATGTTTCGGGCTTTGATGTCTCGGTGGGCAATGTTGATACTTTGGAGGTAACTTAGTCCCTGCGGAGAGAGATAGATATAATATTTACTATATACATGTAGAACCATTTAACAATTTTGGTTTATTATCTGACAACTAACTTTTGTAAAGAATCCTAGTTATATGGTCTCTAAATTATGTCTCCCTTCATTAAATTGTCACCTTTAAAAATAGCTAATTATATAAAAGTATAAACTTTTAAAGGCAAATAAATTAAAAGAATATATTGAAAATTACCGTAACATAAAGGGAATGTCCACCCTTATAGGGTATGTCTACTAATTTTTTAACTATCGATTTTTCAGTTTAACTGAATAACAGGAGGTAAAGGAGCAATGTCTTCTTACCTCCCCTTCTTCAGTAAAACTTGCAGGAGACAAGAGAGAACTTACCTCACTGAAAAAGTGAACTATTCCTTTTAAGCATTTATTGAAGTACGGGAGGTAAAGGACCTGTTACTTACCTTCATTCCAGGCTCCCGTACAATTGATTAAAGAATGGAAGGTAAGGCATAGGTCCTTTACCTCCCATTCTTCAATCAATGTATTAAAGTTTAGTTAACTTTTTTAGTAAACTAGTCCTTTAAGGAAAATAAAATGACTATAGAACAACATCTTTACATTAAGACCTGGAGCTGCTAGATCACTATTTGTGCATACAAATTATATTTTCAAATAATTTCCCCTTTTCTTGAATAAGAAACACAGAGGTTGAGCCTCACCTGCAATATCTCCTTCGCTATGTACCGAATCCAGTTCTCATGAAAGAAACTCTGATGGATGATAAAATTACTGTAGATTAGTTTATCCAGAGCGCCGCCTCCACAATACTCCATGATTATCTACAATATAAATAAAATAGCTCATGTTAATGAGTGAGTAGACTGAAGCCTGTACAAAAATCCACGTGCAATATTCAAAAATAATCACATTAGGAAAATTAATATTATGATTTAAAGAATTATCTAGCAATTATACTGTTTAACAAAAATATCCCACATTACTAGTACTCAGATTGAGAACCTAAAACCCTTGGTTTTTAATATTTACTAAAATCAAATCTCTCAAAGGGCCAAATTCATAAAGGTGTTTTTTAACGATACTGCGATTTAACAATCATTCCGGCGATTGTAAGTTTATATCTGCTAGCGTAAATCTACGATAGTGCTGTAAATGAATGATAACAATCATGGAATAAATGTACTTAAATGTAAGTCCGCGGTTGTACAGTAACGAAAACCTGTGGTATTGCAAACTTGCAATGCCGCATGTTTTTAAATATGGCACAAAGTCCCAGTCTTTCAGCAATGGAAAGTCCTGCACTGTAACTTGCCATCCCATTAGACTTTCTAGAAACAATCCTGGACAGAAAGATGGGGCGAGATGAGACTTAAAATATAACTTGGACTTACTTTACCTTACCTCCTCTTCATACAGATTTCAACATCAGTGCAAGGGGAATATGATCACAAGCCTTGGGTATTATATATCACAAGGTTTACAATGGTAGAGGCAGAATGTTAGGGGAATCTGACTTAATAATCAGATTGATATAAAGGATAAAGTTGGATACACTTGCCCATTATTACCCATGTGTATTGCAAGACATTGGTCGATCTTAAGGCCAATATTGTTTACATTATATACATTTTGTGTATTAGGGAGAGATTCAGCTATAACTGTATTATATTAATATAGAGCATTTAAACATTTCTTACCCATAAGCTTTCTTTTTGTCCCCATTCCATGGAATGTACAAAGGCCTCTATACAGTGAACAATATTATCATGGCTGCAGCTTTGTAGAATGAAAACTTCTGCTAATTCTTCTTTTAATCTTCCCTGATTTTAAAAACCAATAAAAGAATTAGAACAGCAAATCTGATTTTTTAGAATGTGAAAATATACATCAGAGTCACTTTAATAAAGAAGTAAACGGGCACGTAGCTTATCAATTCCAATTTACCATAAGAACTACCATAATATAATAAAAGTTATTTATAAACCACTGCTGATTTTTATAATTATGCCAAATTCTAAATTTAATAAACCATGGTAATGCGCAGCAGGCGGGCAACTTACATTTTTAGCTTCGATAACTTTTATAGCGACTTCTGATTGGCAACCTTTATATCGGCTCTGTAACAGAAACATTGTTACTTTTAGATTGAATTATTTGCTTTATCATCAAAACATTTATGATTTAGACTTAAGGTCAATAGCATTATTAATTAACAATTTAATTTGATTGAACCATATAATCTTACTTTATAAACCTTTCCGAAAGCTCCCTTTCCGATTAACTTCAATGCTTCAAATCTTAGTTTAGGATCCTAAAAAAAGATAGCAAAGAAATGAAATTATCCTAAAAACTGGACATTTGAATTTTAAAGAGGAACAAGATATTAACTTAGGTCTTACTTAGGAAAAACTCCTCAGGAATGTTTTTGTATTCCTATTCTACTTTCCCAATCACCAGAATAGATACAGTATTGATAATATAGCTTATTAAGCTGGACAATAGGGGCTTACTAATAGACACTAGGGGCTTTTTATCAGATTTTATATATAAAGCTTCTTCCTTTCAACTTACTTTATTGTTGTCCTCAATGTCCGGTGCCTGTGTCGCCTTAAGGACAAAATGATATGTTATTCGTTAATCAAAAGAAAAAAAGATTCCTAACAATTAATAATTATGGGCTCATCAAATAATGTAACTGGGTATTGCAGTGAGATAATCACAAATTAGCACTAGAATAGGAAGGAATATAGTACTGTTTGCTATCTAGTTATCATTTAATTTGCTATTGTTTCCTTTCCACTTACTTCACCTGGAAAAAAAACATATAAAATGATATGTTATTTGTTTAATACAGGGAACCCTTAAGGATCTCTGTATTAAAAGCCTTTTACACTAGGAGGAAATGCAGGCAGATGGAATCCAGAGGAAGGGAGGGGGGGGGAAAGGGCTCCCCTTCAAATGTCAGCATTCCTCCCAGAGGCAACACAGGAGGCAGGAAGACAGATACTACTCTTCAGTTTCCTGCACTTTGGACATAGACTGCAGGAGAACCATAAGAAGCAGGATTGTAAGGTAAAGGTTTTTTAAAACTATACATAGGGGCCAGCACTTGGGCAAATTTTAGATTTGGGGGTGGACTTGCCCTTTAAACCTTTCAAACATGCCCCCAGCTTTAAGTAAAATGAAAACGGGTTTTGTGGGGATAATTCGTAAGGTAATTTTTTTTTTAGTAGGTTGGACATGCCCTTTAAAAAACCTTGCTGCAGTTTGGCCGGGTTAGGTTGAACTACACCAAACTAATTTTTCCCCATCTAAAATCTTGCTATGGGATCCTGTGGTGTCTAGCTAGACCAGTATGTATGTATGTAATTGTATGTATTTTTAAATAAATGTGATTTTCTACTTACAATTTTCCAAGAAGATGTGTCCGCCTCTTGTCGCTTTGGGAAGAAAAAGGAATTTTAATATATCAAATGATCACCTATCAGGATAAACCTACCTACAAATAAATCCACATATTACAATAATGTGTAATGTGTTTAAATGGCCACTGTCCATTATCAATGTGCAGGATTTATCATTCCAATTATAACAGTAGAGTAACTTTATTGACAGTGACCAGCCCTGAGTTATATTCCCACTAATATCAATATTTCCAAAAACGAGAAAATAAAAGCAAATTGGAAAGTGTCTTACCAGAGAGGTATTTCCCAAACATGTCCCTAATTGCACAATTAGGGTAGCCTCCTCTAGGGCTAACTCCCCAACATTGCCAGAGACCGCCACGGCATACAGGCCTGACTCCTTAGTCCTGGATGCCCCTCCAAAAATTAAAAGCCAGTTCCAACCCTCCTCCTAGGCCGGAATTAAACACATCTAGGCCTAAGTCGTTTAAATGCAACCCGTCTGACCTAAAATATCCGACTGGCTTTCTAGCAGCCTATGCCTATGAAATACCCCCGTTGACCTGAACAAAGCGAGCCATAGCCCTATTGGTCTTAATTCTAGCTCTCTGCAAAGCCTTGCAGGAGCAGGCACGGCGCCAAATAACCTCGGGATTATCTCGACACAGTATTATTAGGCTCGGGAGGAGGCTCCAGATAGCATAGGTTCTCTTCATTTTATTTTAACAAGTCCCTTAAGGGGACCACTCCAAGGTCATTGCCCCAGCGTGTATTATAACACCTGATGGTTTTCCAACCTATCAATTTGCCTTTCTAACAAGGGCCGTACCCCCATCCACCGCGAGCAAATCCTGTTCCGGACAACCGAAAGCGATCTCCTCCCAATCGAACCCTAGCATGCCGCTCCGCCAGTGGACAAATGAGTGCCCAACCACCCAAACAATGCACTTTTCAGCACCTGGAAGAGAGAAAACAGATAAACGATCCTGTATTCAACAATTTTTTTTTATTGCACTAAGTGAGGTCTAACATATGACCTAAAACGTCGGGATTCCCACCTCCCCATGCGTTTGATTGCATTCTCCGCCATCCCCCATCTTGCTGCCTCCGTAGCAGCCCCTATTCGAAAGGAGTGGGACCCATACTCCCCTACCAGCAATCCGAGGGAGGCCAAACATTTTTAAACACCGCCACAAATTGGTAACATGAAAGCGCTTTCCCATTGAGGTTAACAATAGGGAATGACCCCCTGAGGGTCTAACAGCATATACTCCTGATAACACTTGATTGGGCACGTAACTGAACCCCGGACCTCGAATAGGAAAATGTAGGCCTGCGTTGGTTTTATCTGTCTTGGAATGGAAAATAGAGATGGAGAGGGATCCTTGCCTAAGCAATACGTCTGTAAGCTGAAGACCCCCTTGGGCCGCACCTGTTGGGCTTACTACCTCCCCCCGCCATAATGCCGCATAGAACGCTAAGGAGAAAGCCAACCTAAACAGCAACACCCTCGTATCCTGAGTGCCCTATGGTTGACAGTGCGTCAAATAGCTTATTCAGGCCTGCGAGTATCTGCCCCAAGGGAACCCCTCCCTAGCCCTTTCACAACCTGCCATACCAGGAAGGATTGGTTCCTCCGTACCCTCTGTAGCTTGAAGAGAAATGTAGGGCAGCCAGGGATTTTTTAACTGCAGCTGTAGAGAGCTGCTTTTTCTGCCAGCATGGCTATGAAACAAAGTAGGAATTCTTCCCTCCCTTTGTCATCCAGCGGCTGTGTTAAGTCTGATTGTGCCTCTGACCATTGCCTCCAGACCCGGACGTAGGTGTCTCAAGTCGACTTGGCCAATGAGCCACAGACCCAACCTGCTATTCTTCTGTGCAGATCCTCCACAGATGTCCCGGGCATGGAAGAGTTGAGGTCCGCTCCTGGTGCCAGCTCCCTGAAACGACTCATCTGCAATCGAGAAAGCGCATCGGTATACTATATGGATACACCTGCTACGTGGATGCCCTAACCCAAATGTTCTTGCGAAGGCAACACAAAACCAAGTGCCTCAGCAGGGCGAGTACTGGAGGAGATGAAGGTACAATTATTTATAGCACTGACCACTGCCATGTTATCTGAATTAAAATTAACTCTTCGATTAGCCTGTTGGGTACCCATAACTCGACTGCGACCACTATCGGAAATAATTCGAGGCTGCGACATTGCTCGTCAGACGCTCTCAAACCACTCCTGGGGCCACTGACCAACACACCAGCTTCCTTTGAAATAGGCACCAAACCCAATCGAACCTACTGAATCCGTGAACAAATCTAATTCTTCATTAGTTTTGGTGCCTGCGAGCCACAGAGACTTCCCATTGAACTCTTCCAGAAAATTGCCCACACCCTTCACCTGCCTCGTGATTGTATGAAGTGGTGCGGACGGGAAGCCCCGGACATGCCAAAGCCAGACCCCCGCTGAAAACCCTGCCATCAGATTATACGACAGGCAAAGTTCAGCTTGCCAACAATGACTGAAGTGCTGTAGGCGCAGTTTTCGCGCACTCAGCGACATACACACTAAAGCTGATAAATCGTTAACCTTATCCTGGGGCAGCCGACACACCATTTCCAAGAATCGATTTCAATTCCTAAAAAACGATTATTTCTTTTGGGCCTTCCGACTTGTCCTCCGCCAGTGGGACTCCCAAGTGGCGGAACACAAGGCGCAATGTCTCCAATACCACCCTGCACCTTGGGGACCCGCCGGGCCCACCCAAAAGAAATCATTAGATAATGGATGATCGATTTGAGACCTGTCTCCTCACAATATCCATTCTAGGAAAGTTGCAAATGCCTCAAAGTAGGCACAGGAGAGGGAGCATCCCATGGGGAAACACCTGTCAACATAAATCTCGCCACTATAGCACAGCCCCATAAGTGTAGGCTATCTGCGTGAACTGGCAGCAAGCGAAAGGCTGCCTCTATGTCCACCTTGCATAAGGGCGCCTTCCCACACTGCCGTACCAGCTGGAGAGCCTGATCGAATGGGCATATGAGACTCTTGTCAGTCTTCGTCAATGCCATCGTTCACCGATGACCCTTCAGGGTATGAAAGGTGGTGAATCAAGCGAAACCTGCCCGCCTCTTTTTTAGGTAACCAGCCCCAGTGGAGAGTGCGCAGTTTGCCACTGGCGAACAGCTGAAGGGCCCGCCCATCCTGCCCAAACCAACCTCTTTTAAGAGTTTCTCCCTGACTCGTTTTGGGTTCTCCTAGCTGATTTTAGATTACGGCACCTTGTCCCCCCAATGACTTGCTCCCCGGTATCCGGAAACCATTACTGAAACCCTCTTCCAAAAGCCATCGTGTTCCCTTTTGGGGTATCTGCTCTAGCCATGTGGCCATCACGCGAGTCTCACTGGGCTCGTCCCTTTTTCCAGAGCGTCGACCGGCCGATATGGCTTCCAGGTCAAACACCATCGTGGTACGCATCTACTTAGGTAGCCCTCCTCTAGGGCTAACCTCCCCAACATTGCCAGAGACCGCCACGGCATACAGGCCTGACTCCTTAGTCCTGGATGCCGCAATGTTGGGGAGGTTAGCCCTAGAGGAGGGCTACCTAATTGGCTATTAAAGGACATGTTTTGGCCTAATAACCTCTCAGTAGGCGATGGGCCTGTTGGAGAGAACGGAACGGGCTTGAAGGTCGGAGTGCTTCCCGGCCGAGTGGAGAAGTGGCAGGAGGCTTGGAAATTCATGGCTTGGAAGTCGGGAGCATTGCCAGAGAGAATGGACTTAGGAAAAGCAGTCACAAGCCAAGTTGGAAGGTGTGCTTTATGGTTGATAAATACATTTATCTAAGTTGGTTAAAGGTAATAAAGTTGGGAATCATTATTGTCAATGTTATGTCACAATAAACGTGGCCAAATGCCTTTTCCTCGGAATCGTGTGGTGTCAGTTATTTAGGGGAAACAGAATTTAGAAAAAAGGGGGAATAGAGGGGGGGGGGGAGGGGGCAGGTTGTATCTGTCGCCCATCTTGGGCTTTACCCTGTCAAGGGAGTGACAGGCTGCAAACTGCAGCATAGGAACTCATGACAGGGTTAGCTCAGGGGCAAAGGAGCATTGTTAGGTCAGGTAGTGTATAAGAAAGGGGGCGTGAAGAGAGGGAGGAGGAAACTGAAATAAATAGGGGGAGAGATACCTTTAGGCGCCAATTTGGTGTAGACAGTGATTGGCCCTCCCTCCCTCCCTGGAGTTTTAGTAAGGGTTGGGTTGCGGAAGTTGAAAGGATGTGTTGTGGTCTCTGGCAATGTTGGGGAGGTTAGTCCTAGAGGAGGGCTACCTAATTGGCTAATTAAAGGACATGTTTTGGCCTAATAACCTCTCAGTAGGCGATGGGCCTGTTGAGAGAATGAGAACGGGCTTGAAGGTCGGAGTGCTTCCGGGCCGAGGTGGAGAAGCGGCAGGAGGCTTGGAAATTCATGGCTTGGAAGTCGGGAGCATTGCCAGAGAGAATGGACTTAAGAAAAGCAGTCACAAGCCAAGTTGGAAGGTGTGCTTTATGGTTGATAAATACATTTATCTAAGTTGGTTAAAGGTAATAAAGTTGGAATCATTATTGTCATGTTATGTCACATAAACGTGGCCAAATGCCTTTTCCTCGGAATTGTTTAGTGTCAGTTTATTAGGGTATTTAGGGAAAGCAGAATTTAGAAAAAAGGGGGTATAGGGGGGGGGCAGGTTGTATCTGTTGCCCATCTTGGGCTTTACCCTGTCATGTAAATGCTGTGATTAAAATGATGATTTCTCAGAATGTACTGCTCAGATTTAAAATCTGAAAAGTTTTGGAAGTGGAATATTGCTGTATATAAAGGTACTATTTTTGAAAATTTGATTTTTTAGAGTAAAGATACCCTTAAAACTTGTTTTCTGTAGTGAAGGGCACCCTAGCCCAACTGCCATGTTTGTTTAGTTATTAAAACAGAAATCGCGACATGGCTGCCGGTCCGGCCCCCTGCTTGCAGTTACGGCAAGCAGAGGGCCTGGATCAGATGTAAGTACTGATGAAAATGTAAGTACATTTCTGCAAAACTAATATAACCTAAGAAGAAATTAGTACAAAAACCAGACAAGATGCAATTCAATTAATCCCCTTTATTACTTACTCTATACACATAATCACGTTGGTTCCTATAAAGTGCAATAATAGGCAATGTAAAGTAGCGATACTGGTCCATATGCATAAAGCTTACTTCTGATGTGATGAAGCATAGTCCCCATTTTATGCCTTTGTGCAACAAATATTCTCTTAAAAAGGGCCACATCTTCTTTCCTGTAAGTGCAAAATTTCCTCTAAAATGCTAAAAAGTACAGTAATTAGTGTTTAAAAATGGTGCCCATTTTCCCCAGCCAGCAGATGTTAGCTTTCAAATGTTAAATAATATCGGATTGGGTGGGGCGCCAAATAGAACAATTTTTTAACAATAAGAAACTTTTAATTGATCCTCCCTGATTATACCAAAATATATCCCACATTATATACAAAAGTATCATTGATCCACTCTTACTATGATTTGTTTTATTTCTACTTCTATAGCTAAGATAGTAGTGGCAAACCTTAGTATTTCATGTCTTCCAACTGTAATACACAGTATTCCATTTCAGTGCACAAGTTCTTCTGCAATAATTACGGCACAACTGAAATTCTGAAAAATGAATGAAATGTTCTGAATTGTTTGTCCTGGATGGAAGGTCTTTCCTCCATCCAGACTGTTTTGCTTTGTTTCTGTTCTAAGAATGAGAACTACTGCTCTTGGGTCCAGTTTCATCTCCTTGCACAAACAATAAGTACTGGCATTTTTTTTCTAACCACAGGTTGTCAGTACCACCCATCAGTTAACCCATCAACATATACAAAAACCCCTAACTATGCAAATTTCGTTGTCCTCCTAGAAGTACAATGGTTAAGTTTAGCTACTCTTTATAACCGCTTCATATACTCCAATGTTAATTCTACGTCCAGAATTCACCACGCATAACAGTTGCAAATTTCAGTAATTCCATTAACTCTAAGCAGTTTAAAGGGCATGTTCCCCCCCCCTAACCCATACAACATTCCCTTTAAATCTAGTGTTACCCTCCCACCCCCGCAACCGCTAAGTTAAAAACTTAAAATCTACACCCTAACCCTACTTACAGCTCCTGGTTCCAGTGTCCTCCCTCTGGGCCGGCTCCCCTGCCTGCCGGATCTTTTGGCAGGTGGCCGTACTGTCAGCTGGCGTCTGTGATTGGTGGCTGAGAGAGCAGCCAATCACAGCCGCGGCTGCCAGCAATGCAGAAGACGCTGGCAGCCGGGAGCTGTAACTTGTGTCCGTAATAGATTTTAAGACTTTTTTTTTTAACTTAACGGTGGGGTGGAGGGTTTGCCCTACACTAGGGCTGGAAGGATTTATACTACGTTCATTCTTTGCAGAGAGGGATCTGGAGTGAGGGAGGGGGGGTGAAGGGCTACCTGGCTGTTGGGCGCATGTCACCATCCCTCCCGGAGGATAGACACAGGGCAGCACATTAGACCACAGGAAGACAGCAAATAACCCTGCACTTTAACTGAACTTTGCAACCATGGATTGTAGAAGAACCCTAAGGAGCAGGATGTAAGGTAAGATTGTTTAAAACTGTAATTGGGCCTTATGGGGTAAATTTTAGTGTTTTGGGGGTGGACATGCCCTTTAATACACAGCCGACCATTCTATCCAGATATCTTGTTTTACGTTAAAGCTAGACGTCGCTAAACTTATCTCTCCATGTAGTAGGACTTTTTACCAACTGCTCCTGGAGTCTACTGCGACTACCAAGTGCATTAACTTCTCCTCTTATTCACAGCCCATTCATTAAACTATTGTGATATTTTATAAAGGGGGCTGAAAAATAGCGGCCAAAAATTACCGCCGCAATTGCGGATGCGAAATACGCTATCGCTATATGTATCGGGCCGTAAGCTGTCCGGCATTAAATTTGGTAAGTCCCTTTCTTTCTCGGGCGATACCTGGGCAGCTTAGTGGCAAGCTGATAATACAATATCGGCCGTGAAGGACTTAAGCCACACCCCGCCCTCGACCCCCCGCGTCATCCCCGTCTCCCCTCCCCAGCAGGCCCCTCCAAGCCCCTGCCGCCCTGCCCCGCCGCTGGCAGAGAGGATGGGAAGGGCCCGCTGGCAGCATCACTCCAACCCTGCGGGGGCGCCACGACCTCAACAAGGCCATGTTGCCGGCGTCTTGAGTCGTCGCAACGTCTTTGGAATTCAGTGTAACCTTTTCGCCGCACATTTATAAACCAGGGAACAATGCAATTTTTTCAAAAATGTCGTAATAACGGCCTTTAAAAGCTAACACCCCTTATAAAATGCCCCCTATGTCCTCACAAATCCTACAATATTTCTTATTTCTGAGAAATTATGTAAGTATCATCTCACATATGCCATTTTGACGGACTACTTTACGGTATTTATAATCCAATACTTAAAAAATAGTCAAAGACCGCTACCATTAGTATTATTAGGATTCTTACCAGTCCCCTGATATAAGATTGATGAGACAAGTGTGAATAGTTTCCCATCCCTCACTGGTTGTTGATATTGCTTTAATTGCTTTGATGAATGTAATGTTTTTTAAGACACTCTTTAATTTATAGTCAGCTTAATAGGAGAGTAAGAATTGGGGAACCAAAGTTTTTCTTTAATTAATCAGTTTTTGTAGACAGCTGTAAGTATCTGTGCACATAACAAAAGGAAATTGTATATTCTATACACCAACAGGTGTATGAAGGATATACGCAGAATGTTGTGTGTTTTGCTGCTTGTGGATGTTCTCAATTCATCCAGTTCATGGTATTATTCTTTTGTAATTCCGTTAGATCAACTTGCCTTAAAGTTGTAGTTTTTTGAAGAACGTTTCGCTAGTCATTCCCGACTTGGCTTTCTCAATTGAGACTGACTATTCCAAACAGAATCCTGTTGGAATAATGTACCCTGAAAGTCCAATTAGCAATCCAGATAGGTGGTTTATAATGACCATTATTAGCATTGTGGAAACCCCCGGGTTAAGGCTTCAAAACAGCATTTTACTGGCATACAGTTGGTGTCGAACCCCCCCCCCCCACCTCTATTCAGGCTTGCTTTCCTTATTTCACCTACATTGCCTCCTTGACAGACCTCCTTGAACCGCATCCTTTTTCCTTAAGATCATGTACGGCTGAGTCCTGCCTAGTGATTTGGCTCTTCGTTCTGTGCTTTGGGGTGGGGGGGTCCATACGTTGGTGGCAGGTTGCTGTTTGGTCTCCCCCACATACAATCAGAGCATCCTTCACGGCACTGCCTACGTATAGAGTTGCTATTTCTTGTGTTGTCTTGTTTCTTCTGTCTTCTTGTATGGGGTCTTTCGCTGTAACCAATTTGTACCAACTACATTTGTGGTAGTTTGGTTTAAAGCAGACGGGATTACATGTTTTTGAACCTCCCCCCTGCTACATATGGGATGACCATGTTCTTCTTCCTCCTGTCTTGCTTTTCTCCCGCCTCCTTCTCCTGTGTTGCTGTGTTTTCTTTTTCTTTCTTTGGCTTTAAAACCCTGATCATCTGTAATGTTCCACAGTTCACCTTTGAATTGAATCATAATTAATATTTACCGATATTGCAGTGGACAAGGCTTAGTGTCTAATTTTTTAAACGTAAAAAATTCCACTTAGTGCACTTAGGAGGGAGGGAAAGCTTTTTTTTGTGCAGTGTTTTTGTATATATTAATAAATTGTGAATTTTCGTGTTTTTAACAGGACCTTATTATGAAAAATCTATATATTTTTTCCTTTAGATATCATGAAAAAATGTGTTTTTATTTATTTAAATGATTTCTTTGAGATTTTAGCCAACATCATATGAATTAGTCTCCTATTAATTTGGTTATCTCTAAATATTCACCTTAAAACATAAACTGAAAAAATTAATCACTATTGTCCTGAATTCTCGAAGTGTAACTGGCCTCTCTCCATGCAGCCATAAAGGCGTGAATGCTGACATCACAACCAATGATGATTGACTGCCGTTTTACTTGCTGCTTTCCTCTATCAACCATGCTGAGCATATTAAAGCTCTTAAAAAGCCGAGGTATGAGGCATATACTTTTGCCAGGAAGGAAACGTAAAAATCACCAAATTTCTGGTTTTTACCGAATGCAAATGTAATAAACTGGGAAAAATTATTGGGGTTGCAGGCAATATAACGACAAGTCCCTGTTTTTTTTTGTTTTAACAGGGTGACAATGCCGCTTTAAAAAGAGACACTGAAGTGAAAAAATAAATTTGTCTTTGGTCTTTTCTTTCGAAACTACTTTAAGAGAGCCATAAACTTGATGCCTTTTGCTCCCATTGCTCCTTTTCACCCTATCCGCTCATGTCTTTCAGGTTAACTAAAATGCAATCCCCCTCCAAGAATTGTGGCATGTGCATATGAGACGAGCATCAGGCATGTCTGAGAACCCCTAGCATTTCTATAATGCTATAGTGAACGGACACTGCTTCCTTCCATACCTCTGGCAACCTGTTGCTCTCTTGAATTAAATTAACATTTTTCCGTTTCAGCTGTTAGGACTTTTTAATAAAAAAATCAATAATCAACTGTGACAAGGAATCGGCTTATAGGCTTAGAACGGCTACTGTTTTTTCAAAACAACTTGGTACCAGTGGGAGGCCTCTTGCGATATGCATATTGTGCAGGGTTTACTGTTCTTACTGTCCTGGCTGTTTCCCTGCTTTTTATTAAAAAATTGATGACTTCACGAGCAGAAAAGGAAGGAAAAGGAAGTAAAAGAAGCAGATTTTTAGGTTTTGGGACAATTAATTCTTATTATGTGTACGATTATTTGTGAAAATATTTAGGCAATAATTTAAAATCAATTTAAGCTTGCGAGGGCGCTCTAGGAATCCAGTCACATCAAGGCAATTCTAATATGTTATGACCCCAGATTGACAAAAGGCAAAATCTGGTTTTGGTTGGGCTTATATAAATTGGCAATCTTGTAAACAAATGGCTTTATTTGTTTCATTGTATCCAAAAGACGGACCGGTATAATGCAGGAATACAATTTAAAATCTAGAATTTAAGCCAATGGAATGGGATGTGCACTAACATTTTCCAGTATATGCATATAGTTAAAACAATGTGTCCTTTCAAAAAAGATTCTGTGTAACTTCTGACAGTTTTGTATTTTTCCCGTCAACCAAATGTTCCTTGAGCATTAACTATATATTACTGTATGTGTAGACCCATTAATCATCCTACAATGCATAAAACTCACTATAACTAAAGGGCAAACTAAAGCCACAGAACAACACTTAACCCGAATGCGAACACCTTGATTAAAAACCAACCCCATTAATCTTGTCTTACCTCTCATTTTGATACGGGGCACTCCTGGGAAATTTACCTAAATCAACATATGTTTGTGCTTTTTACGTTCCAGCATTCTAATACCACAGTTTGGTCAACGACCATTATGTTCTGCTCATGCTCATCCTTAGCTATGGCACAAACTTGTTACAGTTGGTCACAAATCCCTTAATATCTCTAGCAATCCTTTTACGGACAGATAACGCAAGGAATCATGTGACTGAGTAAGGGGGGTGTTACACTGCACTACAACACAGTTACTTCATCCGTCTTACAGGCTTTGATTTACTTTAACCGAAGTTTACTAAAGTGGCATTTTATAGTTATTTGTTTTTTTATGTGGTTGTTTTGCGATTTTGGGTATACAAAATTTTGGTTTAGTTCTCCTTAATGTTTTCTAAATAGTAAATGTATCATAGTAAGGGATGGACTCTCTCCTAATCCCTGGAGGCTTGTTTTCTGTTTAAGAATGATCAACAACTGTTCCTGGTCAACTTCATCTCCTGTCAACAACAAAAGTAATGCATTGCACACATTTTTTTTTAGCCACAGTTCAGTACAGTAACCTCAAAATTACAAATAAACCCTATTATAGTTCTGTTGTTCTCCCTAGCAAGCAAAATGTTATATTTAAGCTACACTTTATAAACAGCTGCATATCCTCCAATTTTAATTCTACATCAGAATTACACCACATAAAGTGCAACTTACTTTCCATAAACACTCAAGTTGTTTTTTTATAACACAGCCACCTTTTTTGTCTACAAGTATCTTATTATTAACAGTTAAAGCTAGAAGTCCTGTAACTCCCTGTAATAGAACTTTTTACACAATGCTCTCACAGATGCATTTCTCTGATGGGTCTATGGTCATTTATCCAAATACATAAAAACCATTCAGACCACTACATTAGGTATTAAAGGATCTTTACCGCTCCTGTATAAGTATTAATAAGAAAAGGTGCTGATCCTCTTCTCATATTTTTTGCTGTATTGCTTTTAATTGCTTGATGAATGTTGTTTTTTAGAACAAACCTGTAATTTATATTAGACACTGTGGTTTGGCTCTAGGCCTAGCAAACTACAGAGACCAAATTGTAATTCCATCCCACCTTAATGTAATATCTAATTTGTTGCTTATAATACTGCATATCCAAATTTTTGCATTATTATTTGTCTTGCTACAGTGAAACGTTCTGGCCTTAATGTGCAGGAATGAATTGTCAAAGAAAGGAAAGTGACGTGAAAAGAAATGGGCAATGGAGTAGTTTAGGAACATTGGAGGAAACAGCCCACAGAAAAGTTAACCACAGAGTGAACATTTTATGAAAAGGTCTCTCTAGTCAATAATTCAGCTTTTGTTGTAAAAATTTCTGACATGAATACTAGCGGCCCCAGATCATAACTCACCCTAAACACAAAACATATTTTATAACATTCTGATTAGTTTTATGTGCCTGATCTGTTTAATCTCTGCGTAACAAACTTGCGCGTATTTATGCAATTAATGTTATTTATTTCTCAGTCATATACTGCCTTACACACACAAGAATGATGAACATGATTTTTCTTGGAATCCAAGCCATCAAAGAAACGCATGAATACAAATCAGAAAAATCCTTGCAGAAACACCCGGTGAGAAAATGATGGTGTACAAAATAAAGTCTCAGAGGACACTGACTCAGAAGGAAGGATTTCAGGGCTTTATGAAGAGTCATTAGAAAAAGAAACACCAAAAAACAAAGCATTCAAGCAATTAACAGAGTTTTGAAAGTGTACAAATCGCAGTGGAGGATATGCAATGGTGTAAGAAGACACGACATGGTGCAAAGAGTCTAACATTACAAGAAGTGGGAAGAATAAGAAAAAGGTTTGAAGAAAGGATACGTAATTTACATGCAGCTGCAGTACGTTTGAAAAGGACAAACGCCACTACCCTTGAAGAACTCAGGGTGAGTCACAGGTCTTGAAAATCCAAGAGCTCCCTAAAAGCACAGCATAAACCAATGCCACTGTAACAAGGGCAAGAGACATTAGAGATATGACACCGTTTGCAAGTAGATGAACTCAACAAAAATTGAAGTACATGCGGTCTAGAAGGAAAAAAATGGTTGAGACTTATGGGGAACCAAAACGTTCTAAAGCCAAGCCATTTATGATCATGAATTGGAGGCCTTAAAAACGATCTCAGATGTTACAGCTGATACCTTGCATGCTTGCAAAACAGAAAGAACCAGCTAAAAAGAGAAATTCAGATATCAAGAGCTATTTTTACAAAAAACTTTGGCATCCTTAACAACTGAATTGCAGGAGTACAGAAGAGACTGTGAGGTCTAAGAGACAATGTGCCAAAAGCTTCAAGTGTCTCGTAATTTGCTTGCAGAAACAAATGTTCATGTAAGGAAAAAAAATATAGTATTATCTGCAGTACAAAAACTATCAGGAAGATTCAATAAAATTTCTTATGTCTAAAATGGTTGCTAATTTTGAGGTCCAACCAATCAGATATTATAAACATTTGAAGCTAACACTGAATGGTTGGGGCAGGGCAAGAATTTGGGCCTATTTTTACGATAACTTTTTAAATTAAACAGTACAAAATAGAGTATGGCTTTATGCCTATATACTACATTCATAAGAGTTCCTTGCAAAACTAATGCGATAAATGGACATACAAGTTGTGATTTCTAGACAAGAAATATAGCTTATAATACTTTTAATTAATAAGTTTACATAACCTACTCTTGGAAGCTTAAACAAACATAGGCTTATTATAGCCTGTATGTGGAATTTGCAGCAGTTTTTTTAGATACCTTTTAGTTTGTCTACAGTTATCAAACATTAGTTGAATGGTGAAAGGTCAAGCGAGACTAGTAAATTGATTGGGTCAAATAAGAGTGGTTTATTGGTTTGCCATGGTGAGACTCGCCAATTTGGAAACTAAGAATTTAATTGTCTCGAAGGCTGAGATTGGTGATATGCTTAAGAGAAGCGGGGAATGCTGGGAAACTGAGACTGTGGGGAATTGTTAAATGAGAATGGTAAATTGTACTTTACAAGCTTAGACAATGAATGGCTTGAAAACCAAGACGGTTAATTGGTTGACAAACTGAACATGTAATGTCTGGAAAACTGAAAACTTTTAAATGGTTGGAAATCTAAGACCAAATATAAATGGCTGAAAAGGAGACAATAAAGTACTGAAAAATATTTAACGATGAATTAGCTTAAGCTGAAGTAAAATTGGATTGAAAAAGAGACCAGTGAAATTATTTGCAAACTGAGACTGATAATTTTACCGCAAACTAAGACGGAGTTGAATTGGCTTTCAAGCCGAGATTGAGAAATGGCTGGAAAACGACTCAGGTGAAATTGGTTGGCAAAACAAAGATAGGCTATTTAACTTAGTTATCACTGAATGCTGCCTTCATTCTTGCTTCTTTCTGTGTAGAAACTATGATCTCTTGAATAAGACTGTTAGCCCTATTGATTAATTATTTAAAACAGAGAGAATGTTTGGTATTCTGGACTGCATCATATTTATTACAAAGGGGGAAGGAAGGAAAGGCTAGCACCGTGGTGACAATTTCTCTTTTTTAAATGGATGGTTTCCTCTTGCATCCCTTTGCCAAAACCCATGACTAACACCCCACAAACCTTTTTGGTATAAGCATTGAATTGACTCATAAGGTGTAGTGATTTACCCTTTAGAACTTTTGTGTATTGTGTATAGATTCATAACATTGATGATCTGTAAAACAAACCGCAAAAAAAAAAAAACCAACATTTTAGTTGAAGTCAAAGACTTCTGCATGTTTAATATCAGATTGTCAATAAGTGCTATCAGCATCTAAGTCAAATAATTTGTTCACTAAACCAATTTGCATTAAAAGCAGTGCCTCACCATGTTTCAATAACTATGTTTTATTCTGGAATGCTTTATATTTATGATAGATTAATTTCGTTTTTCTATTGTGTATTACAGATTGTTAAACATTTTCCTTCTCACCTTGGTTGATTTCGATTGTGTGTTTCATAAATGTTCCTGTTCCCTAGTTCTTCAACACAACTGGAAATGAAAGCAGGAAGAGTTCCACTTTAACAGGTCAAACACAATACATTGAAAGTGAGCTTTGAAGCTGCACGGGAAAGAATAACAACAGCAGGCACAGAGCTTGTGTCTCTTAAAGCAAGTAATAACCTTGAGATAAAATTGATTAGAATCATTCTACAAGTTTAGTGATGTGAACACATATAATGGATAGAGCTTTAAAAAGCCAACCCCATCTGACTAGCAAGCATTACGCTTTTCCAAACGCAACAAAAATAAACTGACATTTTAAGGGATTCTTTAAAGTCTTTTTTACTTAATGTGATCTCACAGATGCTATTGTGCATGTGGTCCATTTAAAGAACCTAATGCTTTTTCAATAATGTCAAGCCTGTGGCCATCCAAATTAATATCAGTTAGAGGTTGCAGGTTTGTTACCAGTGATATTAAAGGGATAACAGAAGTCCCAAGACACATTGTCCCAATAGGAGAGAGAGCACATGTCACAACACAACAGCTGTGTCCTCATGTCTCCCTTTGCTGTGGATGCTGGGTGAATTTAATGAAATAACCTGTGTGTACTAAGGGTCACTCCAATACATTCACCTTATCTGGGAACACCGCATCAGTGTCCGCTCACACTTCACAGGAAACTGCAGTCTTGTCTTCCTGGAACTGACAAGCCAATCATGTACAGCGTCAGAGTTCCCTCCTCTCTGACACAGACACAGATTCCAGTGCAGTTTTTGTTAAACCATTAGACATGCTCCTGTCCCTAACAATGATAAATTCTAGCCTTTACATACAAAAAAGAAAAGTAATCTTTGCAGTCGTATTCTTGCTAGCCATGGATGGAAAGAACAGAACATTTAACATTTCAGCCAAAATAAAAAGTAAGGATGGGAATCGAACTAGCAACCTTCTTTCTGTGTCTTTCTAAAAGACGAAGCTTTCACCATAGCCCAAGGGGCTAAAGTAAGTAATGGACTAGTACATGTAGATCTTTATCTATCTTTGCTAGACCTAATAAACAACACAAAAGGGAACCAGGGGATCGAACCTGTGTTCAAGGCTGTCTGAACTTCCTTCCTAACCCAGACCTTTAAGCAGAACACGCCACAGTAACTCTCCAATTGATAGAAGTAACATGATCAGTTAAACGTACACTGTTTTGTATGCTACTGGAAGACTGTCAGGCAGCATTCACACTGGTTTGGTACATAAATAACAGAGCTGTGTTATATATTAAAGATGTGTGTACATATGTAGAAAATTCATATTTTTACTAGACAATGGAAACACAACAAACAAAAAAGCACTAAACTCAGGCAGTAGAAATGGTTATGTTTCATAGTAACTAAGGGGATTTGAACTTTGGTCTGATTGCTTTTCTAAACAACAGAGATTTACATGGTCGCCACCAGCACTCAACTGTATCCCAGGTCACTTTAGGGCTTTATCTTTCATATAAAAGCAGATGCTAGAGAAACCTCTGCACATAAGGACAGTGAGCTGGGTCGGGGGCTGGGATTTGAAGTCCAAAAAACATGGGCATGAGTTGTACTGGCACAAGATGGAAGACCCTCTTGTTACAGAATCTATTACTCATATCTCCTAAAGGCAAATAACAGGAGAAGATCTGTTTAACCGTGTAGGTGTTATGGGGGAAAAACTTTCACATTAGTATCTGGAAAAACTGGAAGTTTAGTTCTCCTTTAAGTGACCTTGTGTCAACTGGCATTCCTGCATACAAACTATTCCATTCTCCTGGATACCCAATAGAGAGTGCCCAGAAAGATTAATCAAATAAATAACCGAAAATAGAAGATAAAATGCATAAAGTTGTTGAAATATAAGTTAGAAAAATATTTATTTGAATACTATTGATATCGGTCTTAATATCGAGTGTTGGGCTGTTTTTTACAGTGTGTACAAATCAGGGCACATCAAAATAATTGGTTTTATACTTTTATGTAGGTCATATTGGATGCTTTGCAAGCAACTCAAAAAAATGACACAAGAAGCTAACATACAAGACTGAGCAGAAAAAGTCCAGGATAAAGGAAAATTAGCCAGACAGATGAAGAAAAAACCATGTCTGAAAAGCAAAAACCAAAACCTTGATGCGAGGCAAAGGCAACAGATTATTGCACTGGAAAAGGTATTGTTATAGTTTTTAATGTCTTTACTAATTTAGCTTGTTGTCACATTCAGTTTAATGCTATTTATGTAGATAGAATTTATTGTTTCTGAGAGCTGTCATTTAAATGGGTTACTCACAAACGTCGGAGGGGAGAAATGATATCAACTAAAAAATATGATTGGTTACAGTTAAACAGTGGGATAGACTGACACCTTAAGGCCTGTACAAACGTAGACATAATTTTTGGGCCGGATGCGAAGGGGGGGACCCTGACCGTGGAATCGCAACCCCGCCCCCAGTCCTGGTGTTTCACAGGGGCACACTGTTCGCATCCCAAAGTTATGAAACATGGAAATACGCAAATCTCGGAACAGCTGAATTGTTGGCTTAATATCACTCTTTATGACACTTTCATTAAAACTCGTGTTTCCTTTTTAAGTCACGCTGTATATGACCAACCCATATCAGCATATGGTACGGAATTGATTACCATTTTATGTCCACTGCCCCCTGTTACAGGAAAAAAATATACATGGTTGAAAATATATGGAACCTATAATGAATTAAATCAAAAAAAAAAACCAGATCAAATCTTTTAGGTATTAAAACCCTTTGGGGACAACGTTTAGTACTCAGTACCCACCATGTTTCCTTGTGAATCTTGGGCAGGTATAGAATATCGAACAATGGTGTTCCACCAATAAATTCTCTTAAATCGGGAAGACATGAGCGCCTTTGTGATGCCGAAGTGTGACCAAAAAGATTGCATTATTTAAAGATGCTGGTAGGCCTCGATGGTGAGGGTCTACACTCGTTATTCTCCTCCAAACCTTACAGATTGGAACAATTATAAAAGTACAAGTAATCAATCTCCCATAATTTTCTCCATGGCATATTTAGAAATCGAGTTCCCATTTGCCAGGTTAAAAGCTTTGATCGATTGTATTTAGGGATTAGAGGATAGAGAACATTCATAACAATTGCAATTTATGGCAATAAATGACTTTTATGTATTTATGGGATTGGCAGTTGAGAACATTAGAAATATTGTATTTAAAAATTGGTACATAGTAGGAATCATATGCAGATATGAATCAAGGAAAGGGAAAACATTGGGTCCATTCTTTTTTAGTCACCAAAGCCTGAAATTCATCTTTTTGCAGGCCTAGAAAACAGTGAGTATCATGTTTAGGATGCAATGAAATTGCCATTGTGAATGGGTTTGGTTACACGTGCACACACCCAATTGGTGTATACGTGTTATGGTGCCCCTTGTAAATATATATGTGGGAGAAACTTACAAGCGGTCTCTCAACCACAGGTCAAGTATAACAAAAGAAAGATATGAGACCTCAGTGTTGAGACACTTTTGTAAGATGCATCCCCCAGTGAATCCCAGCAAGGTACAGGTACTTGAGTCTGTGGCCAGACCTTGTTGGTACATGGAGTTTCAACGTTGTCCCTGAAGGGTCTTAATAAAGACTTTGATCTGTTTTTGTTTTGTGATTATTTCATTTGTTCCATATTTTCCAACCATGTATGTTTTGTTCCTATATGGGCAGTAACATGCCACAGCGATATATGTGTGGCATTTTTCATAAGTTCAGGAGTTTGACAATAGTTAGATATTAAACAGCAATCAGCGTGTTCCGGAGTGTGTGTTTTACATATATTTATATACGAGTTCAATTAAAAGTTCTTTTCATAAAAAAATAGTGCTGATGTTTTGCCCACAATCAGATGTTAGCTTTCAAAATGTTAAATAATATCTGATTAGCACTGTTTTTATAACAATAAGAACCTTTGATTGAATCTCACCTGATATCCTATTGATCTATACTATATATAAACTCACAGGAAATAGGAGGCACTCAAGGAACTTTTTTCAAGTGTTTTTTTAAGCATACAAAAAAGCAATTTTTGGCCCCGTATCTGGGGACTTTTATACAAGACCTTGATTAAGTTTCCGGTTTTTTCGCTATTTCACAATAAATTTGAATGGGAGAGGGTCTTCTCTTTTAAAACATATGCCCTTCACAAGAGGTGTTTCTCAAAGAAAGGGGTTCTAATGTTGCCTAATCCCATAAAGTACAAGCCCTCTTCTGGTATTGGTAGATTGCGCTAGTTTTGCTATTTCTCCCTGTTTCACAGCAGCCAAAATGATCCAGATTCTAAATACGGCTAAACAAAGTGATTGTAATAGCAAAGAAGGGGCATTAGCGAAATGCAGAAAATAGACGATCCTTTTATAAATATGCCCTTAGTGTTTAGATAAATAGCACATAAATGTTAGACAAAGGCTTATGTAGAGCATTTGCGGCATGAGTGCCATGTGAAGTGGTGCAACAGTTTTTTGCCTTTACCGTATATAATCGAGTACCTAATGCTCAAGGTACTGTACATGATACCCAAATTTACTTGTCCAACCCCTGCACTAACCCCTGAAGCCTCAATCCCAATCTCTAATGTCTGCGCTCTATCTTTCTCTGGATGTGCGCAAATGCTGCCTTAACTCAATCTATCCAAAACGGAATTAATAATTCCCCCCCCTAAACGGGACAACTAGCCACCCTCCCATCTCTATTGACAATATGGTCATTAACCCATTGAATCTGCCGACTGCCTTGGAGTTTACTTTGACCTCCTCTCTTTCTTCCACTTCATCACACTTACAATGTCCTTAGGACCTGTTTGTTTGTCTGTTCGCAAGTATTTCTCTCTCTCTCCACTACTAAAATGCGAATCCTCCATAATCGTCTGACTACTGTAAACATTCTACTAACTTGGAACTCCGGCCTCTTTATCTCTCTCCGCTCCAGTCTATCTTAAAACGCGGCAGTCGGACACTTGCGCCCTCCTCCAAAAGAGAACACACAACCCGTATACTTCATCCATAGGTGTTCCCATCAAACAAGAATCATTTCAAATACCCTACTTTAACCTTTAAAATTCCTTGCTCTACTGCGCAACCTCCCTACTTTCTTCTCCAAGGGAAATCTTCTTACAAGACCCCCACTAACACTGTTGCTAGCCTCCCGCCTTCTTCGGGCAGGATCTCATTCCTAAGTGTCAACGAACCATTTATCATTTATACATAATGTATATATATTGCGTTTCTTAACCGATGTATGAAATTGTATTGAATTAATTTTCTTCTATCTGTAGAATTAATTGCACTTATCACCCTTGTTTGTATACTTAGGTAAAATTATGACCACTACTCTCTGATTCTTTTTTGCTTGTTCTGTAAGACTAAACAGCAGAATTCAGTTAGTTCAAAACTAAACTTCAAGTCAGTTGATCTAATTGAATACAACACGATATACCATGACCTGGATGAAGAAACCTTCACAAGCAGTGAGTTAAGAAGATTTATTGGTGCTAATATAATTAAGCCAATCCACTAACCCCCAATTCCTTGGAATTTCAAAAGTTGGAAACTACATCTCCTGCATAGCTTTCGTTGCTGGTAGATGTAGTTTCTTAAACAGAGGTTCAACAAGTTGCAGGTTTCAACAAACTTTTTAGTGGCCAAAGTTAAACAATTCCCCACCTATAAACCCCCATATAAAGAATGAGGCACTTTTGTCACAGCTTAAGACACCTGGCTTCTTAGTCCCCCCTGTCAGCTTTGGGCCTGGAGTGTGGAGAATCCGTCTTGAGAAACATGTTTCAGTTCCAGATACAATCCAGACTGAGTAGCCAGGGGTCTCTTACTTAACTCTACATGGCAGTTAAGGAGTTAATGGTAATCCATAGGGTGTAGGACCTAGCATTTAGACATACTAACCACTTTAGAAAAACTAACACTAAGAGGTAAACCCCATCAATACATTTTAGATAACGATCATATGTAGGGCGCACACAAGCCAGATATTTCAGCAGAATTAAACCGACGTGCAATATTCAATTTAATTTTGGCTGCAATCAACGGACATCAAACTAAATAAAACAGACATATTGGTAATAACTTTGTCCTATGGGCTGGTGTGATGTGGTCATGCCAAGTATTTTTTTTCACAAATACTACAGTACATATAGTGCTGATAAGATAAAAATATTTATGGACAGCATTGTGTCATCAAAGGGGGTCTGATGAGTATTTGGTACGATCACATGTCGTACTGACACCGGAAATTAAATCCGTCCTGACACGTGTCCGAATCGACAGAGATCGCGGGTATCTCGGTCTCATGGACGAGAGCGTGCGTCGGTCTAGGCGGTGCTTTTGCCGCGACCGACATCCTTCCTCAACGCCGATCAAAGTATCATGGGTGAAGACCTAGGTGTACAGCTGAGTTTTAACGTTTGCATTAACATGAATGTTTGACAGGATCAATTTAATAGCAGTATAGATTTTATTTTGATGAGAAACAAGCAGCTTTTAGACAAGAGGGATTTTTGTGAGCTTTAATGCATACTAAATACCCCAGTAAATAGCCAATTTGTCCCTTGTATTATAAATGTTTTAGACATTTTGCTGTTGTCGTTTTGTGAACAAAAATATGCCATTGCTTATGGTACAACTGTCAAGAAGTTCATTGATACCGAGAACAAACACGGAAAAGGCCCGCAGAATGGGAAAAAAAAAATCTATTATTTTGCTGACAAAAAAAGATGACATTTTTTGCTGAGTGTTTTTTTTCCTATGACTTTAGGTTTTTTTATAGAACACAGATTTTACAGACGGGCAGGTTAATTTCTCAGGTGTATAAGTAACCCCGGAAAAAATGGATAAACAATAACAAACAGTAATATCTACAAAAAAAAAAAAAGCTAAATACAGTATACATGCCTCGCTGCATCAATTGCTGTATTTTTTACTATGGAATCGCGAATTTAGGAATTTTTTGATTATCAGCAGTTTGTAGGCCTTTTCATGACTGGACTCAACTGCAGATAATTGCACGAGTGCTCAGTGAATAATTGAGCTGGTTCTCCTTCTCCTTTGTTCATATTTGTAAGCTCGTATGCCAGCTCATTGCTCCACTTGGCATGAATGAAAAAATTCAATTTACTAAAGGGTTATCTCTGCCACTGGTAAAACCAAAATGTTTGTATTCAGTTTTATTAAAGTAACGGGAGTGTAAAGGAGCGGCTGTCTCAACCTCTGGTTCTTCTATAAAACCTGCAGGTGCCGGAAACAAATGTAAGTACTTACCGATCGCCTCACGCCTCTGCCAGCGTATCTGACACATCGCAATAGAAGGGAATACGCATGACAATACAAAGTCCGTCAGGACTGTTAGACTACGCGTCGGATGAGCGAGCGATCGCTGGTAGTTTACCTTCAGGGCGGCTTTTGAAAAGGGGCGAACCGTGGCGCCCGCCACAGGTTGTGTGATTACCAGGGGCGCCAGCAGAGTCTTAGGTCAAGACCTGTAGGTCAAAGTTGTGTAGTCATTACACAACCCCCATTCCTGCAATCAAATATTGTATCAGCACCGACCTCCCATACAAAGCCCCAAACACATGTAAGCCTACTTAAGAATCTGTAGGCTGGACTGTTCTGTCTCTGCAATGCATTAGTGCGTGACATTTACATAAGATGATGCGAACGATATCAACAAGCACGCACTTGAAGATACTGAAATGACAGGTAAGGAGGTGGGGGACTTGATTTGAAGCAGCCAAGGTTAGCAATATTCAAAAAGAGTATTTTGGTGTGCCGGCCGGGGGGTGTTTTGGGTGGGTGCTAGGTACGTAACCATTAACAAATGTTGAACAGCGTGGTATTTATCCTAAGGCCTTACCTCTCTACCGGCACCTGCGCTGTTTATTGAAGACGGTTCAATACAGTCCTTTATTTCCTCCTGCTCTCAATAAAATGGAATACTAAAATTTTGGTTTTACCAGTGAGACGAGACACCTTTTAATTGCATACTTTGAATTGTCTTCCATATAATTCAGACATGGCTCACTAATATATACCTATACAAGTGACCCACATGTAGCTTAATATTTGGTCAACCGATTTGGGCATTCAACTATACCTGTGTATATGACTCTTTGTTTATCACATTGTGACACTTTTTTATGTCCATGTTAAAAGCATCATCAGCACCTGGAGCAATCTTACCTGGGTTCTAAATAACCAACAATATTATGTTTGGTTAGGGAGTCTACTATGGTCGAGGAAATTTATGGACTTTCCTTTCAGAGTTACGGCCCGCGTGCTCGTTTGGACAAAAAGCGCCACACACCAACTGCGGATAAAGCCCGATACCGTCATAAACCAACGAGTATGGGGCTTTATATCGGGATAGTTGCACCGGTACGTTAAGTGTTTTGAAAGCTTGCATTGCCAATTATTTTAGCCCATAAACAGGTATTAATTTTATATCCAAGATGATTCCTATTTCATCAATGGCTAACACAGCACAATTCTCTACTACTATTTTTCAAATCAAAACTCAGATGACTTACTTGAGCTCCTTAGGTTTGCACCTCTTTGTATATGATTGCTGAAGGACCAAATCCAATTTGATTGCTTAATATTTCAGCCTAGCGCAATCTATGTGTCACATATTGACCAATCAAATATACAAAAATAAATTGCATTAAGTCCAATTTGGACATAACTGTGTGATAAAATGGGCAGCTTTCCCTAGTCTTTGTTTGCTATGACAACTATACATCTCATAACACACACAAAGATATACAACCAAATAATTAATTTATTGATAATGATACTACAGGTTTTGGCTCATTATTCTCCATTTATTTAGCTTTGTCTAGTTAATTGTATATTTCATTTTATAAGAGGTTGTGAAGGTTTCTCATTCATCCCAGGTCATGGGTATTTGTTGTATTCGTAGATCAACTGGACTTTGGCTAATTGGACTTTCAGGGTAATTATAATTGCACACAGGATTTTGGTTTTATTCTCTTATGGTAGATCTACCCGAGCGATGCAGCTCTGGAAAATCTCCTGATATATGTTTTTTTCTACCTGTAAAAGTCAATGTTCCCTATTGAAACAATAACTTTAGTTGATAATGCTACACTCTTTAGGAGTTTATTAAAAGTGAGGGGCGATGAAAAATTGCCCATCTAAATCTCAAAACAAATCATCGTTACTTATTGCTCCCCCCGTATGAAATGTCAGGATGCTTAAGCAGTTAATACAATTTAATCCAATGTAGTTGAGGATTCGTGTTGAGTGAAAAGGGGGAATAGTGTAATAGAGTATATGTTTTGTTAAAATAACGTTATATTTGAACTTTTAAATAATGGAGGTATAAAATGGCAGAACAGACTGCACAGACTCCAAGCTGTGAATCAAGAATCTTTATTTTAACAAAACTGGCTAATGGGTTTCGGACACAACGTCCTTGCTCGTGCTTGAGAAGGGACGTTGGTCCGAAATGAGCACACATGTTTTTGTTAAAATTAAAAGATATCTTTTTTTGCTTAACCAGCTTTGAATCTTGCCATCTGTAGTGCTGCCATATACCTCCACTTTATTTGAATTGCTGAAGAACCTGGACCAGAGATACCAGGAGGTGTAGCCTACAGTGTTCACATTTGTCCTAAGGGTAGTGGATCCCTCATTACTCATTATTTGAACTATTTACTTTAACTTTTTAGTTATGATGCAACCATAATGTTTTATTAAAACTCATTGTAACAAAAAATTAAGGAAAATCCCAAAATGAATGTTATATGCATCTCCATATATTCACTTATCCTCGATGTTGAGTACTTTTAAATTTGATTGTTTTGGAAGATTGTCATCAATGCACAGATATTCGAAACAAAGAGGTCCAAACTTGCGACCCTCCAGTGTTTGAGGACTCCCCGCATTTCTTGTTTGCCTTGTCCAGGTGTGGACACCTCTTAGTTTAAACGCATGGATTGGCTTGACCAGAATGAATCAAGACCAAAAACCTATATAAAAAAAAATAATTTTACCAAAGTATGCCTTTCCAAACTGAAAAAGATGACTTTTGGGCTTGGTTTTGACACAGAATGAAAAGACATGTCATTAAAAATCTGTTTATCTGTCTAATTCGCAGTACGATCAATGACATAAGCGAGCCAACGAGAAGGCTTGAGAAGGATCTGATTACCTCGCAAACAAGTTTGAGAAGAGATACGTGCAGATTAAAGAGAGTCATGGGAAAAAAACAGTAGGAGATGTCCCTGAAAACATCAAACGTTACTTGAGTCCTCTCAAACCACTGCAACTAAGGAGAAGATAAAGCTACAGATGGTGGAGTCCCTAAATCCATATGCTGCATATTGCTAAATAAAAATAAGCCCTTATGGATGACACTTGAAATATATACTTTTGTATAATCTTTGCACTGAAATCAGAGGGGTTTTATTTAGAAAATTGTAAAAAATTACATACACCACACAGCTTTTATTAGAAAAATAAGCATTCGTATGAATGACGACAAATATGAATCATGTCCATAATACTAGGTTAATTTAAGAGGGGGCAAAAAAATTGCCTGCAACTGTTAATTTGCACGCAACTAATCACATACCCTTTACTAAGTTGGAAAATATTTATAAATCAGATTGTTATCTGCGGATTAACAGCACAGGCACAATTTGCACCTCTTTTTAATAATCCCAAAGATACAAGCTTTGGTTGTCTTCCTCCCCCTTGTTCACTAGTTAAGGGAGCCCTTACCTTATGTTACACCTGGTAGCCTCTACAAAGTGTAAAAGGTACATAGACTTCCTCTTTCCTAAAGTACTTGCTTATAGTAAGGTATGCTAAAGATCTTAGTATATAACCTAGGCTGTAATTGCACAAAGCATTTACTCTTGACCGCCTTTCATAATGTGGAAGGGATGACGGAGGTTGGCGTGCCAGGGGGGTTGCACGCACGGAGTAGTGCATGTGCTGCTGGGTTTGCTAGTTCAAATATTTGCACCTTGTCAGTTTTATCTTGCTTATGGACCATAGAAATTGAGCAATCATAAAAGGACAACACACTAAGGCAACTGCGATACAGTGCGTTGTACATTTAATTAGTTTTGCTAAACATAAATGGACGAGAAGTTTAGGACTTTTCAAACTAGATATTGGTTCAAATGATTAAGCTGATACACAGTACATAACCTCAATTTTGCCCCTCTTCGTGCACTAACAAAAAAATCGACATAAGGGGAATTTTATGAGGGTAATCAGCCTTTCAAGATTCCTGTCTTAAAGTCCAACTACAATCATTTACAAGAGACACTGGTTTAATATCTTATGGGAGACCCAGAATGGAGTTTGTGGTGTATATATGTTTTGATTTAGAAAACCAATAGAAGGACAAGGTGTTTGCCACTAGAGGTTTTTTAGGTAGAGCTGGTTAAAAGGTATTAGTTGGAAGTATTGGTCACTCTAGTCCTGGGTACACATATACACATATTTTCGAGCCAAACAATCGTGGTAAAGGTCGCTGGAAATTAGCATGGTGGGGGGCGGCCGCCTGGACCGGTTCTGAATCCTAATATTAACTAGCCTATGTTAACAGATGCTATCTGTTTTGTAGGTGCCTTAGATGTTGCAATATACATGTTCTTTTGTTGCTGGAGACATTAAGGAAAAACATTAGAATATTTAAACTGAGATGATGTTTTGATTCCCAAATAATAAACGGCTCTTTAAATACATCATGTACACTGATGACATAACTTAACACTTTTCATTCATATTTATGGTATGTACTTTACTGTATAATCATTTCTACATGCATACAACTCCTTTGAGATTAAAGAAGAATTCGAGATTTAAGATGTTAATTTGAATCCTTTAAGATATATTGAGTGGGTACCTGTTGCCTTAGTTTCAACATATCATATAACATTTTGGCTTCATGTACAATATCTGACACAGCTAGGTTAACTTTAAATGATTACCAATTCCAGACTACTGAAAAAGCTATTGATTCCAAATGTACAGTAGATATTGATTTGACTTAAATCTTTAAACATTATGGGCCAAACCATCAGACACTATTTTCCAATAGCGCACAAAAACACCTTTCTTTTTCCAAGATAGTTACTTTAAGATGAATTTGAAGCTTTGCCACTTTTGTGGCATTCGGTGCACTTCTGATATATTGTGTTGGTTGTAATATTTGCTGGCATTACGTGAAACGCCTAACACAGCTGTGCAAATATTTGGATGAAGTCGGGAGAGACAATTTCATGCATTTGCCATAATGTGACTAAGTTTTCTTCTGAAAGAAAGTTAATCAGAGAAAGCATAAGACAGCTGACACTATTTATCCAGGTTTTTTTTTGTACTCCATGAATATAATTTGTTTTGGATAGTATTGTGTTTCTTTAGCACTCATTATTTCATCATCTTTAGTATCCTTTCTGCTTAAAATACGTTTATTTTGTGTGTTATGCTTTCTATAGGAATTAATGCTCCGCACAACCCAGTGTTTAACAATATATATGAAATAATTACTGGATCACCTTAAAGGACAAACATAGAGTTTGGTTCTCCACCGCCCTTCTGGTCCAGGGCCTAAACAATGGAAAGCAAGTCTCCTCAAGAAGCTGACAAACTACACCATCTGTATCATACCTATTGGTCTCAACAGAA
Source organism: Hymenochirus boettgeri (assembly GCA_019447015.1). NCBI lineage: Eukaryota > Metazoa > Chordata > Amphibia > Anura > Pipidae > Hymenochirus > Hymenochirus boettgeri. The sequence goes on from CM033473.1 coordinate 134,617,840, forward strand.
AAATTTGTTTGGAAGGTTTCGGCTTCCCTTTTATACAGCATTGGAGATGATAAACATCAGGGTTTAATTATCAAAGTGTATATCAGATGGTTGTTTCCGTGTTTGCACCATAGAAAATTTACACAGCATTCTAGATGGAATCTGATGTGAATATTGTGTACGGTCCACATCGTTTTTTGCACTGTTTTGACTATGGGCAACTATTTTCTTGTGTATGTGACCACCTCTGTTTAAGCTAGAATTAGATAGATGATTGTTATGTAACACTGCTAATTCAGAGGTGAGAATGTAAATTATATGGTTGCAATACATTTATATTATTCTTAATTTAAAAAAAAAGGTTTTTTTCCATTTGCATTTGAAGGCCTACACAACAATTGAAAAGGAAATGTGACCTGGTAGAACAGGTAAGACCAGCACTGAAACAACAGAGGAGAACCTCAATGGAGCAACTTACAAATAAAGTTGGCAATAGCCAATCAAGAGGTAAATATTGAAGGTTTAACAGAGGGTCAACTTTTAAATTTACAGGAACAATTGGGCCCCCACACCTCCCCAACCCTCTCCCAGTATATAGTACAAGGTGGGACCTAAACTGCTAGGTCCCCTCTCTAATCTGCCACATTATCATAGAAAATGTTTCAATCTGCCTCATCTCCTACAATTTTATTTAAAATCTGCCACAGTCTCTACGAATGCATGCTAGAAGCATGCTGGGGTGTTGTAGTTCCAAACATCTGTATGGACTCTCTTTCCAGTTAAAGGCAACTAATCTCAAACAATCCCGAATCAGAAGGACTAAGTTATCTATTGCAGTAAATTGTCTTCTGAATCTGTATTGGTTTTGAGGCTTAAGTTGCCCTTTAAATGAAAGCAGAATTCCCATACGATGTTGGAAACTAACAACTCCCAGCTGTTTTAGTTTCTGGGAGTGTAGTTTTCAAACATCTGTATGGGCATTCTGCTGTCCATTTAAAGGGCAACTTAAACCTCAAACAATACTGACTCAAAGGCAGTATGTCATATGTCCTAACCCTCGCTATACTCGAGGTCAATCAAATTTTCCCCTACTTTTTAGGTAAAAGTTACCTCGGCTTATACTCGTGCGTCGGCTTATACTCGAGGAATATAAGTATCCAACTCTCAATGACAAACCATTATACAACTATTGTTCCATGCAATGATTCTGAGTATTCACATTTGAAAGTTGTATTAGTCATGTGGGAATGCCAGGAGATCAAATTACCATCACTAGTAACAGTAAACTCTAAAATGTGATTTTTGGGCAACCTCAATTTAGTCTGTGTGAAACCATATTTCCACAGCTTATATACTTTAAATGGATGCTGTTTAAATTGCATGTCACCCCCAAAACTACAGTTTACCCACTGCGTCCTCACTGTGAGTGTTCGAAAAATCCTTAACTTTCTCCTCCAGGCCTGCTCCAAAGGTTCCCCCCTGTAAGTGTCCTGTCAAAGTTAAAGGCAAACATGGCGTAACTAACGACCCGCAACCGCAAGTGGGGGTTGTGACGGTAGCTGGCCCCGCCACAGCCCACAACTTCTGCTGCAGCGGTTGTGGACAGACACAGGCTGGACCCGAATTTCAGGAACCTAAAACCGTAAGTTCAGGTCCCCATTCTTTACAGCTGATCGCGCTTATGTTTTCCATCATAGCTGTTGATCAGCTGTTTTAAAACAGGGGGAGGGGGTCAGGGGCCCCAGTTCCAATCTCCAGTTACGCCCTGCAGGCAAAGTGAAGAGTTAGGGGCTTGTCTTCTTGAAAAGTTCTCTGCCCTTCCTCTTTCCTCCTTACTCAGTACTGTGGAGCCGATTCCTCCCTCCCCCCCATTTCGATCCTTTGCACTCACTTTTATTTTAAACTTAACCTTTTCGTATTGTAGTCTCTCCCCTTCCACCCCACTGTCTATTTGTAAAAAAGTTAGAAGAAACATCTTACCAGACGGGATCCCGAGGCTAAAAAAAATCAATAGCCACAGCCACGCACAGTTAGTTTCTTCTAGTTTTTTTTACAAACATGACATGTGTTAGGGTTGGGAGGGGGCTTGCTAGACACATACACTATATTTTTGGATGGACTATCCTTTAAGAACTACAGTAAGACCTGAGCTTGGGAAAATAAATGTATTATAAAGGGCAACCAAAATCTTTTTCCTTCCATTTAATGTTGCGGTCTTCAGGCTATTGTTACAACAAGTGAACAAGGTCTTGGATCAGCTGAGTTCCTATTAACAGCCTCACCGATGCCAGGACATACTTCATAGTGAGCTGGATTGTAACAAGAGATCGACTTATAGAGGCCAAGACTCCCTTATTCTGTGCAGGTATTGCAGCAAATTTTGAGAGAATGATAGCAACCCATCCTATAAAGATTAGTGATAGTTTTAGTTTTCACCTCTGTTATAAAAATAAGTTATACGATAAAAAGTAATATATAAATAATCACCCATTGTGTATTTTCTCCTAACTATTAAAAATGACCCCTTAATATAATGCACTAAAAAGAATTTATTAATTCCCAAAGATTGATGCCCTGCGGGTTTCTATTGTTGTGTCACCTTTTAACTGCCCCATTTTTTTTCATCACACAAGCGTGCCAAGGGAAAAAAGTTGCATGGTTTGTAGAGTGAGCATGGCTTTGGAGGTGGGTGTGGTGGGCTGTCCTAATGTGGGCTTGTAGAACCAGCGGGCTTACTTAAACTGACTGGGTGAACTGGCAGGGTTTACCTAACACTGACTGGTGAACTGGAAGAATTACTTACACTGGCTTCAAACTGGAGGGTGACTTACACTTGCTGCGACACTAGATGATGAACTGGTCCACAGAACACGACGGTAAATTAATTGCCCACAATATGACTATTAAATTTAATATGCTATCATTCGGCACCACACACTTGTAAATATATGATGCCATCATTGCTAGCCTACACAGACTTGTACAAATAAGATGGCCTCATTCCCAGTCCAGACTGGTAAAGACAAAAGATTGCCTCATGCCTCAGCACACACAGACTGGTAATATAAGATGGCTCGTGCCCAGCCAGACTGGTAACTATAAGATGCCCTCATTTAGTTCTAAATGTCTGCCTTATAATGCCTTGGGTGCTGGAATGAATAAATCCCTATATAAGAAAAAACAGCACCTGGCAATATAACCCGGACCGCTGGATCCATCTGCGCTGCCGTGAATCATCATAACGCTGCCACAACCACCGGGAGGGGGGAATCGAGGTGGCGCGCACTGGGGGGAGGGTTTGCATTCATGGGAGGGGGGGTTGTATGCGCGTGGGGGGGTTCATTTACGGGGTTCGCTAGTTGTCCCTCCCGTCCCCCTCTCGGCGCCCTGTCCCCTCCGTCCCTGTGGGTGCCCTGCCCTTTTTCTGTGTAGAATTGGAGTTTTCTTTGTCTAGACTTGCACTTGGATCGTACCATCCCCTCGGTTGTGTTGCTTGGGCCCATTGGTCATTGTATTCTGTATGTGTAGAGTTACAGATAAGGATCATGGGAAGGCTAAGTCCACCTGCATTGGTCATGTTTGAATGAGGAATGTCGCATTATTGTTTTCGAATCCCTTTCATCTTCTTGAATGGCATCAGCAGCTGTTGATGGCAGCTGGGAGACAAGTTAAACAATATACTAGAAAGCTAGAAATCTGAGGTAATTACCACACAGCATAAAACTAGCAATATGTCCACTGTTACCTTAGATTGCAGACACATAAATTTTCTTGTATGGACGTAATTGGTGTTTTCTGTCAGCAGTCCACTTGCTACTATATCTCAGTGATGCAGGTAAAAAATCCTAGCTGTTCCTAATCTAAATAGGGAGAAACCCCTACATTCAGGATCAGCTTTTGCAACGCCTGGAAATTTCTTTTCAGGTCCCACACCAGGGCAGATTACGTTCCGACAACGACTCGCCCTATAAGGATACACGGATTTTTATTTTTTTAACCTAAATGCATACACGGGATTACTGAAAGTTCTTGAAAACTGCTTGGTTAATGTAACGCATTGCAAACCAAGCATTAAAAAATTGACCAATCAGAAATTAATTAGGGAGGGTTCTGCAAACCTATATATAGGAAGCTTTCCGCCTCCGCCTCGGAACTCATATGCCATCGCCAGTAAGATGGCTGATAAAAGAATCGCTGGCAAACACATCGGCGCCGCGAGGCCGGCGGTGCCAGCGGCACCTGCTGGGCCCTTCCCGGCAGCCCTCCTAGCCTCCCCGTTCCGAGATTGCGCGAGCGGGGATGGGTTGGGAGGGTCTGCTGGTAAGCGGCGCGGTGTCTCCGCCACCGCGGGGGGTTGTGGGCGGGGTGGGCGTATGCCCCGCCCCCCTTAGGAGGGCGTCCGGGAAGGGATTTTAAGTCCCTTCGCTGCGATACTATCAGTTCGCCGGCAAGGGGCTTAAAATTACCACCGCAACACATCGCGCCGCGATACTTATCGCGGGAATGGCGCTCTGCTTGTTAGAAATACGGCGTAGTCGCTATTTCGTGGCCGCTATGTGCAGCTGTAATTTTTGGCGCTCTTTCGTTCCTTTATAATTGCCCCGTGGTAATTAACTCAAATAAGATACAACAAGGAAGGGGCAAGTTTTTTTTTCTCAAGCTATTTATTTCCTCATAACTAAAAAAAAATGCTAGATGTTTATTATTTTTAATTATCATCAAACAATCAAACATTTAGAGGATGATGTTTTTTAAGGATAAGTACGCTGTTCATAATTATTTAGGGCCACTTGGAAGCCTGCAGCTTTAAAATACTTTGGCATATTTCTTGTTTCCCTAAGCCAATATTTCATATTTTTTACATTGTTAGTTTTGGTGTAATGCATCTTATTAGTCAACATATTCTCTACCATTTTTGAAAAATCACTTGCTTTCATACCTTTCTGATCCCTCGGGTGACATTAGTTCGCTGATATTCAGGTTCTAACGGTCCTTTCTTCTTCATCCCATGATCACTACAATCCTTGGAAGTTCCTAACAGTAATTTTCTACTGCTTTGCTTGTTGGATGGGTCAAAGATGTCATATCTCCCTACTGAGAAACTGTGTCAGCCCAGGCGCTGGGTCAAGGGCAAAACTAGAATAGTCTCCCTATTATGGGGTCCTTCAAAGAGTAAGTCATTATTTCGTTGCATCTATTTTACAGGCAAAATTCTGAATGGGAGTTTAAGGAAGACGGTCCATTGGGATGAAAAAAATACTTGCTCTTTTTTCCTGAAAAGCTATGTTATTTGCGCGAACTTCCCCTTTAAGGCAATAATGGTTACCTGTTTGTCTCCTATTTTGTGACTGCTTAAAATGCAGGTACAAACATTTCATCATTCCATTTTAATGTATTTTTTAAGCATGTCCTCACCATCACATGAGCTGGATACAGTGATATAAAAATTTGGGCCTTTATAAACTTGGTTGAGTGAGGATAAGGTACCCCTGGAAAAAGGGGCAGTAAGCTCCCTGAAAGTTGTGGGATGTGTTGACACAAAAAAAAGACACATGAAAAATATATTTTCATTATACTGTACAGTTGTGCCCTGAATTATGTTTGATAATATACCCCACTCCCTATATAAAATGGCAGGATTTGTTTAAGTAATAAAAATAGAAACCAAGTAAATCCTGTCTAAATCTCTTCCATCTTTACTGCAATATTGACATTATGCAAATTCAGAAAGTTTAGTAAAAAAAAAAAGTAAATCCTATTAATCTGTGACATTAGTATCAAATCCCTTAAATATGCTCCCTTCTTGGGAGCATATTTTTAACGTCTGTTAACATTGCCACTTGTTATTTCATTGCACATCGATGCAAAATGATTGTTACTACAACTGTAATTAAAAAGCACTGATAGTTGCTGGGAGGGGGGTCCCAGTTTTCGAGCTGTGGCCCCCTAAACCACAAAATGCCATTCCGTGCCCCCCATTCACTGTCATGTTGAGTATGGGGTCCTCGTTTTCCAAGCTGGCAGACACCCTAATCCCAATGCCTTTTAGGGCCCTTAGTGGGATGCGAGGTCCCTGTCTGTGGAGCATTCTACTAGCAGGACACCAACCCCCGCCCTTCCCCAACAGACCCGCGCCCCCATGTGTGCAATCCCTACCTCACTACCACCACCGCCGGCCCTGTGCCAGTGGGGAAACACCCGCTGTTCGTGGATGGGGGTGGCCTATCAGATCAATTAACTAATACAGGGTTTTGTAATGATTCTATCACTGGAGGAGGCACCGGATTTTCACGAGCTTGTGGCTTCCTTTTTTGGAAATTTATTTTTTTATTTAGATTTTATTTTATTTATTTATGAAATTGGCTTACATTAAGGTTGCCTGCACTGCTAATGAACCCTGTTGGGGGCAGTGTGGGGCACTTGTCTTTACAGTTTGAAATTTACAACCACTAACATTTTTAATGTTCAGGGGGGGGGGGGGGGGGGGGGGGTTAAGTCACCATCTGTCAGCAAGGGGATGTATGTATGTACGCATCACTGGGACACACTCACCAATTTTCCGCACTTAAACCGCGTAAACCCCTTTGAATGTATAATAATTTTTATATTATATATATACAATAAAATTCACCTGAGGAAAAGGTTGCACTCAAGGGGGTTTAGACTTTTTTAAATTAAAAGGTGGTTTGAGGTACGACATGCATTGTGCAAGGTACAAGCGACGTGTGTGTCGGCGCCGGGATTGGGGTGTTCAAGGTGGCTTAAAAGGCCAAGACCCGGACCTTGCAAATGTCATAGGGGGTGGAAGCTTTGAAAAAGTACCCGGGGTCCGTGCGCCTTTCGTCGTGTATTGGATATCTTCATTGAGGTCAGTGGCCTGGGCTATTTAATAAGTGGATAAATGAGTGCCCTCTTTTGCTTGCTTGCTGCAATCTTCTGTTTCCCTCTCTGGTGCCCATAGATTGGCCTACATAAGTGGCTTGGAGTTTGCTAGACTGTTAACCTAGATGTAAACATTTATCCATATTATACTTTATTGAGCTGTGAGTGAGAAGTAGTATTTGTTTGTTTCAAAATATTTTTAATCCAGTCCTGTTCCAGTGGTTGACAGCAGCATAGAGTCTGTATCACATTAACCCTGTGTCTGCCTGAAAATATTGCTTGAGACTGGTTTATATAAAACGCCTAGTGGTAGAGCCGAACCTGAATCTCAGCACAGCTCTGTGCAATGGGGGTGGGGGTTTCTCGTGGGGCGGACGGGAGTGTAGCTATTAACTGATGGATTTTGTAGGGTATGTCTTCCTGTAACCCTCCACATGATGGAGCTTAGCAGGGCTGCCTCTCACGGGGGGGGGGTGGTGAGGCAGGGTATCGCTCAGGCAGTTACAGAGCAGCACCGTTGTAGGAAGGCACGCTTTTGATGCAGAACCCCCCCCCCCTGGCGGTTGGCTGTGCCTGGGCACATTGAATTTTTCCATGTGCCTGGGTCCAGTATGCCAGGGTCCCCCCCCCCAAAAAGGCCGTTTGTAAAAACCACCTTTCACTACATTGCACAACAGAATGAATGCACCTATGACTCCTCCACCTTCCCTTCTGACTGGCACTTTCATTTTATCAAAATCATTTTTGTCAGTCCCTGCAGATCAAAAAATCACTTTTGTGCATCATTTACCAGTTACGTGGGCAATCTTATCCAGTCACTGTGGGCATCATTTACCATCATTGGTGGGCATTATTTACATTCATGTTAGAGCCCCTCCCCTCTTGTGACAATTCTACTTCCAACAAAGGCAACAACCCAACTTTCAATATAAAACGACAACCATTTCTGCGCGCAGCGAGGGGGCAGCATTTGGAATATTTTTTTTCAGAAGCCAAAAAGTCTAGGGACGGCTTTTGTATCTTAAGGGAAAGAAGAAGTACATTGAGAAAATCCGGGTGATATAGTATGTGTGTAGGAAGTATTGATTAAGTAATGTAAGCTAACCATCCAGCAAATACACGGAGTGTTCATTACGTATATTCTTATATTCCTTTATAACAACATCCTTTGTGTCGACCATAACTTGTCCGATCAGCCCTCTCTACTGTGTTAAGAGCCGTATCCCTACAGAGTCTCATATTCTGCAGAGTGCGGGAGTCCACCCCAGGAACCCCGAGAACTCCCAGACCTACCGGGAAAGGTGGTATCCCTGTGTACTCCATTCAAGGTATAGTCATGCGCTTATTTGAAAAAGCGCTTAAAGCAGAGTCTGTCTCCAAGAGACCAGGCACAAAGCAGAGGCTTTCTGCTCCTCATAAAAAGCAATACAAAAGTTAAGACCAAGCTGCCCAAAACAACCATGATGTGGTAACATACTTAAATATAATCCAACTTTTTTAAACAACAATTTCCCTGTCACGGATATACAAAGACCCATTTTTATGTATATGTTATCATGTAGTTCAGCACACATTATAACTGATGACATTTCTAAGCACTAATTATAAATATAAAAACTATTTTTTGCTATTAGTACGCTAGTAGTAGACACACTAGGAGCTAGTCAAGACGTTCACATAGTCAGTTACATAATAAATTGCATATGTTTAAGCAGAAAGAGCCCATTAATTTAACCTACTACCCGTCCAACATTACATGAAAGTAATATTAAAACATGTACAATGGCTGAATGTCATCCTTTCCTACGGGGAGAATTAGAAGAGGAGAGACACAGCATGAACACCCTTACTTGAATCCGCGAAATGAGGGTGGAAGATGGACAAGGTTGCTCGTTGATTTAGAATGTACAATGGACAGAGACTCTAGGGGGCCATTTACACACGAGGCACCAATAAGACACATGATCAGCTGACTTTGTAATAAACCTTTTTAAAAAAAAACCAAGTTTTTAAAAAACATTAATTGTTCTCTCCATTTAGGCAAGAGTGGTAGCAAATTAGGGAAGAGCCTAAGAGAAACACATGAGGAGTGAAAAGAAATCAGTCCATTGCCATCTGTTGCTAACCAAGATCGAGAGTAACACTGCACAGATGGATGGAAAAGAAGGGAAAGATCTTCTAGACCAGGTAAGGATCCTGGATTTATTACTGTCAAAAGCAATTTATGGAACACACATGATTAATTACTAAAGGTTCTTTTGATGTGAAATGCTTACTGTAGCTTGCATACTGAACATTTAGCAGAAGGAGGCAATGCTATGTTATGTATTCTACATTTTAATATGGATGGGTCATTTTGTTTGTTTTGACTTGCCTGCAATTAGAAATTTAAATAATGAGACAACGGGAATTTACGCGGTAGTCATTCATTTCTAGCAGCTTCTGACATAGATTTAATGGATGTGGGCAAACCTAGCTTATAACCTGCTATATTCCGTTGTTTCCGCCGTAACTACAAATATTAGCATATGGTTTCTGCTTCATTGAACTATTATGTCATTCATTCAGAGAAGAAAACTTTGTTTTAACTATTTATAGTATGTTAGTGGAAAAGCAAAAGCTTTGTTAAAAAAAAATAATCAAAAAATACATTCTAAAAACATTACTAATCTGAATAATTATTTACTCCTTAGTCTGTGTTTTAAAATGTGTCCATACTGCCATTGTTATTGCATCATTGTACACTTTAAATCCGCTGAATTCATTTGGTCTCCATGTGTACTTTCCTGTACACTTTTAACGTCCATCACCATTTTTTATGGTAGATTCTTTACATTTTGGGTATTTATCACCCTGTCTGTCAAGTGCCTTCAACCCCACCCCTTAAAAACAAAATTTACAAGTTTAAAAACCTTTACGACTATTAAAAATAAACTAATCCACCTCTTTGACTTGTGATCAATAATTGGTGGACTTTATGGCTATGCACAGATAGCAGGTATCACGGCTCTCCGTGCTAGTGATGGGTTTTACCCATTTCTGAAATCTTTAAAGCCATCTATCTGCCTGGCATTAAAGGTCCGTTATCGCTTATATAAATCTCGACTACGTTTTTTGGTACCACCACAACCTCCGTTAGTTATGTTAGTTAAATGTGACATTATTCTGGTACATGGGGTAACGTGACTTTTAAAAAGGGGAACTGTGTCCCTTCCATTTTTGTTGTTATTAATGGAAGCACCATTGATTCCTTCATACGAAAGTGGCAGACCAGGTCCTTATGTATGCAGTCTATGTAGATGTTTCACTCGTCAGAATGTTCTGCATACCTACACCCAGTGGCAAGTTTTTTTTCTGCCTTAGCTCATGTATAGTTTAGTATCAGTTAACAACAAGCAGAAATTGGAGGTACATTAACCCTTTATGGGCAGCATAGGCGGTGGTTCAGTGGTTTATCACTGATGCCTTGCCTCGCGCGAAGTCCTGAGTTCGATTCCACCCTTGGACCATCTGGCAGAGTTTGTATGTTCGCCCCATGCTGGCGCGGGTTTTCCTCGGCACTCCGGTTCCCCCTCAATCTCAAAGACCATAACTGATAGGCTTTGTATGTGTCAAATAAATGTGCTTAGATTTGTAAGCTCTTCGGGCAGGGCCCTGATTTGAATGTATACATGTAAGTTGTAAAGCGCTACTGAAGAGTTGGCGCTATATAAAGCCACAATTTCATAAATAATAATAATCTTCTGCAGCCTATCTGGTTCCAATTTCTTATGTGGAGCCGGGTGTGTGTAAGTAGCAATATTTATCTATATAAATACACATCGGTCTGTTTTTTTTAAAACAGTGATTTTGCATGTGCTAGTGATATTCCAATCCTTTTTTTATCCTATATATCAGAATATATTTTTACTGCAATGGTGGTTGTATGGGACAGTGTAATCTAGATCGCGGCAACAACATTAAATATGCGGTAATATCACAAAATAATGGATACTGCAACTTTTAGAAATTATGTCCCACAGTATAAAGGAGGGCTGCACTTAATCGCAAAAGGGTTGCCTTTTTCTGTGCTGTGTTTCTATAATTGGAAATATATTCCATGATATTTTTCCTAGCTACTAATGATCATTGTTAGCCGGAGGACAAATAATGATACATTCAGTGGGGGAGGGGGGGAAATTGTATATTTTCTTTGCTTACAGGTAACCAATACTGACTTTGCGCATTGAATTAGAAGCCACAGAACGAAGGTTTTATATTCAATCACTCAGCAACAGCAAACTCCTTCTCAGCACAAGCCTGAGCTCAACAAAACATTCTAGACAAATTCTAACTGAAACTGCACTCACCTAACATTCACTATGTTGTAAGTGTATCCTAACGGCTGACTGCTCTTGTGTGGGTTTGTTCCTAAATCTGATCCTAACCCAAGATCCAATAAGATTTAATTTAATTAGACATCAGATTTTGTATGTGTGGTTTTGGAGACTCTATACATTAATGCAAGAGACCTGATTTGCAGCTCAGTTTTAACTGAGCACTACCTGATGTCTTGTTTCCTTGTATTTATTATAAGATGTAAACAGTTTGCTGTTATTCTAGTATACATTTGCTGGGTAGGCTCGATGAGCTGCCTTCAGTCCACTGGTGATCCTCATATTTTGTTATGTAGATTTGGTGATAAGTAATTAACACAGCACTGCTGGGGCTCTGAAGGAAAAGAGGATAAGGGATTTACCCTTTTCTCCATTCCCTTAGAGTGGAAGCTGGGTTAGTTCTTTTTTTACAGGCACTATCAGAAAAACTATCAGTGAGATTCAATAAAATTTCTTAATCGTTTAAACTGGTGCTAATTTTAAGGCCACAACCAATCGATCTTTATTTACATGTGAAAGCTAAAATCTGTTGGTGGGGCAATATTAGCACCATTTTAAATGATAAGAACTTTCAATTGAAATAACCCTGTTTGTTTCTTACATTTTAATCACTGAGCAAAATCTGATTCTGGTCAAACACCCCTTGCAATAATTTTTAACGTAAAAAAAGACGTGGCAAATAATAGCAGTCGCTAACATTTTACACAGACCATCAAATATTGAACCATGAATTATAGTTAATTTTGGTAGGCATGTGTTAACAGAGAGCCTTCTGTGCATTCTGGGCTTTGAAAAATAAGATTTACACAGGAGTCAGTGAGTTTAGGGAGAGTTTCCCCACACTCTTTCTCATTATGCAAATACAGGAAGAGACTTACCGTATTACTTCGAGTGAAGCCTAGGTTTTCAAGGTCTAAAAATTGCCTGAAATCAGACACCATCGGCTTTATACTCGGGTCAAAGCTGGGACTACCTAGAAAATCCAACGCAGCACCCCCCCCCCCCCCCGCGAGTCAGGTTAGAAATCCGGCAGTTCCGTAGTACTTTGCGTCCCGCCGGCGCAATGACATCATCACTCACCCCGCAGCACTACTGATAACTGCCGGCTTTCCCTCCTGACTTCCGCTGCGTCGTTAGGGGGCGTCCTGTTTGTTATATTATATTTCAGGTATTTTTACACAGCACAAGATCCTAAACCCCAAACAGGCCTATTTATATTGTGGCAATCTTACACAATTTTTAGTTTAGCTTTTACACTGTGTCACCGCAAAAATACCCATATCTAATATTCTTTTGTCATGTCATTTTTAATAACCTTAGTGAATGGAAGATCACTGGTTTAATATTCAGGGTGGGGGCACTCGTGAGCAGCCAGCGTGGTGGAACGCTTAGCCTCGGCTGCGAGTATGTGGCTTGCGCTGTGCGGTAGGCTTCCGGAGGCACACCAACTGTCCATTCCCAGGCACCATTAACTCCGCTGCTACAGTAATTCGTCTCTGGCTAACCAATAATTCCCCATGGCTACCAGTAACTCCATGTACCAGTAATTCCTATGGCTAACGTAACTCCCATGCTACCAGTAATCCTATGGCTACCAATAATTTCCATGGCTACCAGTAACTCCCATGCTACCAAGTACATTCCTCTGGCTAACAATAATTCCCATGGCTACCAGTAATCCCATGGCTACCAGTATGTAATGAAATGCACATGGATACAGAAGGCAAAGTGGTCAATTTCACCTCGTCTTATACTCGAGTCATAATGTATTCCCTATTTTTTGGAGGTAAAAATATGTACCAACCTCTCGGCTATACTCGGTCGCTTATATTCGAGTATATACGGTATAGGTAATTCTATGTAAATTTTGCTTTTGTGGTATGTTCATTTGAATTTCTCAAGTGTAAAAGACAGCAGTAAGCATTCTCCAACCCTAAACCCAGGGGGTGGTGCAGATTGATCTGGGGGTCAATGGCGCCTCCTAAACGATACAAAATGGAGGCCACATTTCCCACTTTAAGACAAAAAGACAATGCGGCTCTCGTTCATAGCCCTATTGATTTCTCACAATATATGTAGATGTTTTTCATACTATTGGATCACCTTTGCTTGTTAGATCAAGATTTAGGATAGAAGCAATATACGTAGAGTTTTCTATACTAGTATAATGGAAACCTCTCCCTTGTTTAAAACAAGATCTAATGGATAGATCCAGTTTTTTCCAATGTGTGTAGTATTTTTAACTTATAATTGATTTTGCCTCGATTTCCAGCATAAATTTTTCACATTAAATTGCCATTGGTCATGATGTACATTATTCCTGTAATTTCTCAATGTGAGTGGGATTGTTTGCACGCTAAACACTGGATTACCAAACTGCAGTATTCTCAGATTATCCTTTGTTGTAGAAGTGCCTCTGCAGTTTAAATAGATTTCTTTTGGTACCAGGAGTTTTTATTTCTAGTCGAAAAATAGTGGGGGTACTAAGAGAATGGCTTAAACCCCAGCCAAGTTTGGTAAAATGGCTAGACAGGAGAGTCAATGGTGAATTGTATTGTAATTACTACTTTTTCCTATTTAGGTCTCATTTTTTCATTTCAATACCAGAAAAAAAATATCCTATTTTCACTCTCTAGTTTCCCTACAATAGTACAATAAACAGTATACAGACAAGAGAAAATAGATAATATACATAGAGAAATAAAAATTATATAGCAGTTGAAACTTTTTAAAGGAGATTTAAACCCAAAATACAAAGGAGCTCCACAGACTCTATAACTGTCACTTAGTAAAGCCATTTGTTTCTCACCTCTGATTAACCTCTTAGTGTAGAATCATTTTATAGAACATTCTGAGTAATGGCATCTATATTTCACGGCTGCTCTAGTGTTGCCAGTCTTCCTGTGATTGAGGTACCAAAACTCCTCTGCTCAACATGCTAACTAGCTCCTGTCTTTATATGTGTAAATCCTTACCGGTACTTTACCCACATTTGTCCAACTGATATTTAATCGCAAAGAGGACATTTACCCACCGCGTATTCTCCCTGGTTATAAGCCTTTGTGTCTTTGTATTTGTTTATTTCTGCACTCTAACACTACCATTATATTAGTGCGTGTAATTGCTGCCATGTACTTTAGGGCACAGCCACACTGCAACGCACCTGAATCGCACAAACAATCGCACGCCTTTACATACTTTTCGCGCTTGCATTTGTCCTTTTCTTCTGAAAATGCATGCGATTGCAAGATCGCAAGTTTTTGATCTGTTGCTGTGATTTTCAATACAATTGGAACACATGGCAAATTGCCTGAAAAACGCAAAACGCACTTGTGTGGCCGAGCCCTAAGTGGTAATGCAAGCTGTATTGATTTCAGTGTTAGCCATCCCAGCATGTATTTGAATGCAATGGAACTTAGCTTTGCAGCAGGTCAATTTCCTGAGGGCTGGTGGCCGTCCACTTAGGTGCAAGGTGGGCTCACGTTCGCAATAATGCGCAATCCGTTCTCACATTCCATACATGGGTTGTTGCCTTCCACAATTGAGACTACTAGCAAGAGCGCATGCAATACATAAACCAAAACTGGTGATCATGCACCAATAGAACGGAACGCATTGCATTGTGGGACCGGTCCCCATAGCTATTACTGCCTGCACTCCCCCCTACTAAGCACATGGATTCACAAACCCACAATCCATAAAATGCAGTTTATTGTTTATATCTCAGGATTTGTGGAGTGCAACCATTAGTGAGACATACATTATTTCATATCTGGACACACTAGAACCCAGACCTATAAACAAACTACAACACTGCTTCTAGGAAAGTGTTTAATCATCTGCACCACCCATTTGAATATTGATTATTTAATATTTCCTACCATCATAGGGGTTAAGAGTTGGGAATGGAAAATCACACAGGTGCTGAACAATGTAATGAGGGCAGCAACTTTGGCTCAGTGGTTAGCACTGATGCATTGCAGCGCTGAGTCCTGAGTTCCGAATCCACCCTTGGACACATCTGCAGAGTTTGTATGTTTCTCCTCCCCCGTGTTTGCGTGGGTTTCCTCCGGGCACTCCCCCACTATCATAAATATATAACTGATAGGTTGTATGTGTCAATAAATGTGCTTGATTAAGCTCTCGGGGCAGAATGTGAATGTATACATTAATTGTACAGCTTCTACGGAGATGTTAGCCTATTAAAGTTTACAATAATATATAATAATGAGGCAAAAGTACTAGAGGCAGGGAAAATGTCAGCTCTATATTTGGGGAACAAACAGAACCTAAAACGAGCTCATCGAGGTAATAAAGGCCCCTGAGTGAAATCTTCCAGCTGAGAAGGATGTTGAGGCAGTACGTTCTATAACTGACAGTTAGTTCTCCTTTAATGTTTCTCCATACTTAAAATCATTGTTTAGCTTGAAATTGAACATTCTACATTTTAACTTGTGTGAATGGCTTCCGTCAGTATAATTCTAGTGATCTGTCCCAAACGGATCCGTAAACAACATGGGGGAGCTGTGGTGGGTCTTGTGGCTGCCCCCCACCTCTTTAAAGAGCATTAGAACATGCAGCTTTCAGCTTCTGTTGTCAAGTTTCCTGTTTATACCTAACAGATTTTAAAAAAGGGCATGTCCCCACCCCTTTAAATATTTTTTGGTATATAGCAGGGTTTCCTCCCCCCCACCCAACCGTTATAATAGATTTTTCCAGAACATCTCTCCCCGATCATTACTTACCTACTTCTTTCCTCCGATGCACTGCTTGTCCGCCCTCTACTTGCATAAAACGCAGGCAGGGGCTGGACCAGCATCCCGCATCGTGATTGGCTGAGAGGCAGCCAATCACGGACGTGGCTGCCGGCAGTAGCAGAATGGCCGGGGATGAGGTAGGTAGTGAGTCGGGGGAGTTTCTTGCAAAATCTATTATAGCGGTAGGGGCTGGGGGAGGAGCCTACACTATACCAAATGGGATTTGTAGCTATGGGGGAGGGGAGAGCAAACGGGTGGGAGAGGGGAGTAAAGGGTGGGGGCGCATGTGCATGAACAAATCCTCCGAGGAGAGACAGGAGGCCTATATGGACCCCTTTATGACTCTGCCAGGCTCCTGTGCCAGTTTGACTTTTTGAGGGGCATAGCCGGGCAGCCATTTGGGCTGGGATGTAGGTAAGGATTTTTATTCACTAAGAGTTGGGGGAGCAGTAGTGGGTTAAATTATGTTTGGGGTGGAGACATACCTTTAAATACTGATTTTGACTTTTGACACAACCTTATTGTGTACACAGTTTCAATGTCTGAGAAGGCAACTTCTTTATCATCTAGTGTTTGGGTAACAAAAAGACAAACACGATGTGAAAAAAGAGTGTGGTAAAATTGCTTAAGTGACACTAAACTCTTATACTAGGCACTCTCTGTGAGAGTTTGGAGTTTAAACCTTTGATGTATGTTCCTGCAAGAGATAAATATATAACGCTGGTATTACACAACTGCTATGCTTAAGTAAGAAATAAAATGTCGAGCTGGGCACATTGCTGTGAAATGAACAGGATGAAGATGTTTTTTATAACTGCGAGGAAGGTAGGCAAGGATGGTGGAGTTTATCCAGATGTATTGTGTGCACTTAATATGTTTCCTGGAAGTACTTGCAAAATCAGAGAATCAGTGGTGGGGCAAAATGAATTGCATAATGAAAATGGTTTAATAAGGGGGTTGTGGATTAGATCATTACTATAGATTAGCCTGTACAACTCCAAAGTTTTAAGCATTCAACAAATCTTTGAAACCCTTCTGTAGCCTGAAACCATCTTTTAGGATAGGCCCATCAAAATGTTTTAAAATCCGCAGTTCCGAGACATGATTGCAATCTGATCATATGGGTTAAAAAGCGGCTGTGGGCAATCGATCCCTTAATTGGATTGCTGCACATCAGATGTAATACTCGGTTGTCAATTGCAGACGTGGAGAATGTAAATAAGCACCCCTGGAAATGCAATGCATGCTTCCGGAGGACTCTGATGTGCTATATTGTGGCCTTGGCCTTAATATGTCAGATCTATGAACACCCTAATCGAGCGTCCACCACTTTGGCCGAAACGGGCCATTTGCTGCATGCTCTGCAGGTCGACTTGTTTACACACTCGTATCTGTGTACGAGCGTAAAGGTAGGCCATACCCATGACAATTTCCAGCAAATACCATCGGACCTGTTTGGCAAATCAAAACCAGTCTTAACGAACATTTTCATTGGATCATTATCGAAAGTAATGGCGCCAATAACTTGTGCTATGTAATGTGCGGGCAATGATACATTTTTTTCGTATAAAATACATATGAACCATCATCCTTAGTATGCCCACAATTCCACTCACGATCAGATTCCATTTGACAAAGATCACATGTGTCTCCCCCTCCACTCTTAACCGAACTTCCTTTATAGTGGGTCCAGTCAGTTGTCTCTCTCATATTGAGGTCAGTAGAACTCTTATCTTATGTCCTGTTGTGAACCATGAGTAAACCAGACTTGATTGCAGTGATCTAACATTGTGACCCACAGGCTACCTAATCCTGGTTTACTTGTATGTCCGCTGCGGTTCTGTGTGGCCGCCACTGGATTGATTTACAGTCACTATCGTACATGAGTGGATTCATACAAGTCTTATCGTTTAAAATGGTGCCAATTTGCCCTACCCAATCAACTTTATGTAACTTTTGAAAGCTAACATCTGAATGGTTGGGGCAAATTAGCACCATTTTAAACGATAAGAACTGTTTATTGAATACCCCCATTGTTTGGTACGTTTGAATGGGACACCCAACCCTGTTACTATCCCTGTTACCTTAGTGTACCCATTTGGAGTGGTTCATTCTTATTATCATTGGCACAGTGCACACACATAATGTACACCCGATAGTTTCTCTTTGTCCATATCAAACTTTTTAATTTGTTAGGGGCCCATATCTGGGAGCATTTTTTATTGGTTTAACCTATTGTTTTACTGTTTGCCAATAATAAGATGTTTATTTAATATGTTTTGGTATTTCGATTAAGATGTTGGGGTCCCTATCAAATAGTACGCACCTGCAGTGTGGGAGCGTCCTCACCGCACTAGAGATCCAGTGCTGCAACACCGTCCCTATAAATCCTATCTCCCCCAGGAGAGGCATAAACTTGCACAAACAAGGGGAGCTCCCCAACTCGGAGGAGGCGACCGGACTGCTGATAACTAGTAGTAGTCCAATTTTATTCGAACATAACTTCACACACTGCTAGGTCCATAAGATCCTAGCCAAGGCATCACACACCCAAACTCCGCCTTATCGTTTCGTGGACAGCTTCCACTTTCTCAGTGGGCCCAAGGTGCATCCTCCAGGTACTATATATAACAATCAAACCTTAACCCCTTATTAGGCTATCCAATCACAAACCACACCAAACCACACCGCCACCATTAATAAACACTAATGTCACACCAATAGAATTATATTATATACATAAAATATCAGAACACTTAGTGGGGACATAGAAAAAATTGGGGTTGTCCCTAGCAATTACCTGTTAGCTTTCAAATGTTAAATAATATCTGATTGGGTGGGGCAAAATAAGAACAATTTTTTAACAATAAGAACTTTTATTGAATCTCCCTGATTATACCAAATATATACCAAATTATATACAAAAGTATCATTGTATCCACTCTTACT
This sequence comes from Hymenochirus boettgeri, assembly GCA_019447015.1. Lineage (NCBI taxonomy): Eukaryota > Metazoa > Chordata > Amphibia > Anura > Pipidae > Hymenochirus > Hymenochirus boettgeri. The sequence goes on from CM033473.1 coordinate 134,636,783, forward strand.
ATGATTTGTTGTATTTCTACTTCTATAGCTAAGATAGTAGTGCAAACCTTAGTATTTCTATTTCTTCCACTGTAATGACACAGTATTGCCATTCAGTGCAAAAGTCTGCAATAATTTTCGGCCAACTGAAATTCTGAAAAATGAATGAAAATGTTCTGAATTGTTTGTCATGGATGGAAGGTCTTTCCTCCATCCCATACTGTTGCTTTGTTTCTGTTTAAGAATGATTAACTGCTCTTGGTCAAGTTCATCTCCTGCAAAAACAATAAAGTAATGCATTTTTTTTCTAACCACAGGTTTCAGTAACCCATCAGTTAACCCATCAACATATACAAATAAATCTGTGTTAAAGATAGATTAGATAAAATGAAAGGAATGCAGTGTAGATGTGTTGTTTATATGATTGAAACAAGATTAGGCGGGGAATGATATAAACAGGATGTTTAAGAAATTAATCATATCTCAATTAATGTTCTATTAAAATGATTCGAAAAAAAAATGTCTTACCTTCTTTTTATGTCCCAAAACAGGAAGTGTAAATAATTTTTAAATCTCTTCCACCTGATCTTGCTCATCAACCACCTTTTGTTATGTAAGCAAAAAAATGATAAAGTAGGTTTGAATCAGACATTGCTGTGCGGAGGGGAAAGCGACCAAACCAGCGATGAATCATGACAATTAAAGTGTAAAGCCTAATTATACATAGCTAAATTCTACTACTCCTCTTTTATGGGACACATTCTGCCATTGGATTTCCTAAGAAAGAAAACAACACAGTTTCAGTTTATATACTATCTATTAGTAAGGGCTACATGCGGTAGGTTATCTATATAGTAAAGGGCTACATGTAGGTAACGTTATCTATATAGTATATCTATATAGTATAGGACTACATGCGGAAAGCGTTATCTATATAGTACAGGGCTACATGCGGTCGCGGTTATCTATATTAGTATAGGGCGACATGCGGTAGTGTATCTTATAGTAAAGGGTTCCATGGGCCCAGGTTATCGATATAGTATAGGGCTACAGTGCGTAGGGGGAGCGTATGTATATAGTACAGGACTACATGCGGTAGCGTTATCTATGTAGTAAAGGGTCTACATGCGGCAGCGTTATCTATATAGATAGGGCTAATGCGGTAGCGTTATCTATATAGTACAGGGCTACATGCGGTTTAGAGCGTTATCTATAAAGTAAAGGGCTACATGCGGGTAGCGTTACTATAGAGTAAAGGGCTACATGCGGGTAGCGATATATATAGATAGGGCTACAGCGGTAGGTTATCTATATAGTAAAGGGCTACATGCGGTGTAGAGTTATCTATATGTATAGGGCTACATGCGGCAGAGTTAATCATAGTATAGGGCTACATGTGGACATTATGTATATAGTAAAGGGCGATAGCGGTAGCGTTATCTATATAGTATAGGGCTACATGCGGTTAGCGTTAGCGTGTATGCTCTATAGTATTAGGCTACATGCGGTGGGTAGCGTTAACTATATAGTATAGGGCTACATGCGGCAGCGTTATCTATATAGTAAGGGCTAATGCGGCAGCAGCGTTAAACTATATAGTATAGGCTACATGCGTAGCGTTATCATATCAGTTAGGGCTACTGCGGCAGCGTTAACATATAGTATAGGGCTACATGCGGGTTAGGTTATCTATATAGTATAGGGACATGCGGCAGCGTATCTATATAGTATAGGGCTAATGATACGGTAGCATTTATCTATATAGTATAGGGCTACATGCGAAGCGTTTATCTATATAGCAAAAGGCTACCGCGTGTGCAACATATCTACATAGTATAGGGACATACAAGTAACGTTATCTAAAGTATAGGATATATGCTGCAACGTATCTATATAGTATAGGGCTATCCTGCAAGGTTATCTATATAGTATAGGGCCTTATGCTGCAATGTTATCTTTATACTTATGACTATACACGATAAGGTTATTAGTATAGAGATATAAGCGGCAAACGCAGAAACGTTACTCAGATAGATAACAAAAAGGAAGGCAGGGGTAGTAGAGGTGTTTATATGTAAAGGATAATACAAGATTGATAAATGATATCACTGGAGAGTAAGTGGAAAAATTATATAAACCGGGACTGTTTTTAGGAATTACATCATCACAATTAAGTTCTATTTAAAATGATTGAAAAAAATAACTGGTCTCACCTTCTCTTTATGTCCAAAACAGTGACAGGTAAAAATTTCTTAATCTCTTCCACCTTGATTCTTTCCTCATCACCATCTTCATGTTACATTAGAAAAAAAAACGAATAAGAGGTTTGAATTATATCATATTATAGGCGTATCATTCCAAATTTAGTAACAGTAGAGTAAACTGTATTGACAGTGGACAAGCCTAAGATATTGTTCCACTAATAATCAATATTTCAAAAAAACAAGGAAAATAAAAGACAAATTGGGAAGTGGTCTTACCAGAGAGGTATTTCCCCTACGATGCTGTAAGGGGACACTGTCTCTTCTGTCGGAGGTCGTTAAAGGACAGATTAGAAACATGATAATGGAACATGCCGGTGCTAGATGTGTTTTATATGATGAAACAAGATTTAGGGGGAAATGATATAAACCAGGACTGTGTTTAGAAATTACATCATCTCATTAATGTTCGATTAAAATGATTTGATTGCTAAAAAATACTGGTCGACCTGCTTGTTTATGTCCAAAACAGTGACAGTAAATAATTTCTTAAATCTGTCCCACCTTGATTCTTTGCTTATCACCACTTTAAGTTATTTAAGAAAAAAAAAATGAATAAATGTAGGTTTGAATTCAGACATTTGCTGTTGCGGAGGGGACAAGACAAACCGCGATATAAATAAATGAAATTAAATGTGTAATAAACTAATTTTAACATAAGCTAAATTCCTACTTTCCTCATTGAGCACATTCTGCCATTGGATTTCCTAATCAAGAAAACAAACAAATGTTATCAGTTTATTACTATCTATTTAGTATAGGGCGTACATGCGGTAGGGTAGCTGTTATCATAAGTAAAGGGCTACAGCCGGTACGTCTATTATATAGTAATATCTAGATGTATAGACTACATGCGGAGCGTTATATTATATAGACATGGGCTAATGCGAGTTGCGTAGCTTATCTATATAGTATTAGGTACATCGCGTAGTGTTAGCTATATAGTAAAGGCTACAGGCGGCCAGGTTATCTATATAGTAGTAGGGCTAGATGCTGGTCCCGGTGTAGCGTTAGTATATAGACAGGACTACATGCCTGGGTGTATAGGTAATCTATGTAGTAAAGGGGTACATGCGGACAGACGGTTAACTATATAGTATAGGGCTACATGCGTTAGCGTTATCATATGTACAAGGGCTACATGCGGTAGGTTATCTATAAAAGTAAAGGGCACAGCCTTGTTGTGTTAGCGTTATCTATAGAGTAAAGGGCTACATGCGTGAGCGTTATCATATAGTATACGGGCTACATGCGGTAGGTTATCTGAATAGTAAAGGGCTACAGTGCGGTAGGTTATTTAGAGGACTATATCGTATAGGGTACATGCGCCAGCGTATTTAGTTGGCTACTCGTAGATAGTATATGGAGGGCAATGCAGGTAGCGTGTATTATATAGAAGAGGCTACATGCGGGGGTAGCGTTATTTATAGTATAGGGCTACATGCAGACGGGGTAGCGTTAATATATAGTATAGGGCTACATGCGGGGAGATTAAATTATAATAGGGCTCAGCGAGGTATTATATAGTAAGGGCTACATGGGCAGCAGCGTAACTATATAGTATAGGCATTACATGCGTGGGTAGTTAGCGTATCTATACAGTATAGGGCTATATGCGGCAGCGTTAACTATATAGTATAGGGCTACTGCGGTAGCGTATCTATAAGTATAGGGTACATGCGGTAACGTGATCATATAGTATACTCGTATAGTATAGTGACTACAGCGGAAGCGTTATCTTATATAGTAAGGGCTACATGCGTGGTAGCGTTATATCATAAGTATAGAGCTACATGCGGTAGTGTTTATTATATAGTAAAGGGATACATGCCGCTAAGGTTATCTATGATAGTATAGGGCTAAAGCCAGGGGGTAGGTTATGTATGTAAAGTACAAGGACTAATCGCTGGGTAGCGTTATATATGTAAGGTAAAGCGCGATCTAAAAGAGTTCTGGCTAATGCTGTGTGATCTAATAGTACTAGGGGCTACATGCGGTAGCGTTTATCTATAAGAACAGGCGGCTCATGCGGTTAGCGTTATCTCTAGAGAAAGGGCTACAGCGGTCGTCAGTAGGGTAGGTGCGTGTTATCTATTAGTATAGGGCTCACATGCGGTAGAGTTTAGATTTATCATATAGGATAGGGCTACAATGCGGCCGCGGTTTATCATAGCCCCTATAGGGCTCATGCTGGGTAGCGTATCTATATAGTAAAGGGTACACTCGGTAGAGTTAGAGTTATTCTAGATAGTATAGGGCAACATGCGGCAGCGTTATCTATATAGTATAGGGTACATGCTGGAGCATTTATGTATATAGGTAAGGGCTATATGTCGAGGCTTAGCGTTATATCATAGTATAGGGCTACAGTGCGGTAGACGTATCTATATAGTTAGGGCTACATGCGGCCAGCGCGTAACTATAATAGTAAGGGCTAACAGGCGCAGGGTTATCTATAAGTATAGGCTACATGCGGCAGCGTGAACTATATAGTATGCTTTACTAGCCTGGTCAGCGTTTACTATTACAGTATAGGGCTATATGCTGGCAGCGTTAATAATAGTATAGGGTACATGCGGTGGTAGCGTATCTAGTATATAGTAAAAAATAAATTGGTCTACCTTTCTTGTTAGTGTCCCAAAAACAGGGACAGGTAAATATTTCTTAAATCTCTTCCACCTTCGTTCTTTGCTCATTCACCACCTATGGTTTTAAGCAAAAAAATGATAAATGTAGGTTGCATCAGACATTGCTGTGCGGAAGGGGAAAAGACAAACCCAGCGATAATCAATGAAATTAAAGTGAAAGCTAATTTATACATAATGCAAATTTCTACTTACCTCCTCTTTTATGACACATTCTGCCATTTGGATTTCCAATAAAGAAAACAAACAGTATCAGTTATATTACTATCTCTATAGATATAGATTAGGGCTACAATGCGGTAGACGTATCTATATAGTAAAGGGCTACATGGCGGTAAAGTTACTTATTGTTATCATAGATAGTATAGGACTACTGCGGAAGCGTTATCTATATAGTAACAGGGCTACCATGCGGTGAGGTAGCGGTATCTATATAGTATAGGGTACAGTCGGTAGTAGCGTTATCTATAATAGTAAGGGCATGCGGCAGCGTTATCTATATAGTTATAGGGGCTACATGCGCAGCGTATCTATATAGTACAGGGCTACATGCCGTGGTAGCGTTATCTATGTAGTAAAGGGCTACATGCGGAGCGTGATCTAATTAGTATAGGGTAACATGCGGTTAGAGGAGTATCTATATAGTACAGGGCTGACATTCGTTAGCGTTACATATAGTAAAGGGCTACATGCTGGTAGCGTTATCTATATGTTAAAGGGCTACATGACGCGAGGTAGCGTTATCATCATATAGTATCGTGCTACATGCGGGTAGTGTTATCTATATAGTAAAGGGCTACATGCGGTGGTAGGTTAGAGTACTATATAGCATATGGGCTATATGCGGCAGCATTTCTATATAGTGATACGGGCTACATGCTGGTAGCGGTATGTGGATATTAGAAAGGGTCTTTACTATGCGGTGGTAGCGTTGTAATCTATATAGTATAGGAACAGGCGGTAGCGTATATATAGTATAGGGCTAAATGCGTCAGCGCGTTAACAGTATAGTATAGGGCTACTGCGCGCAGCGGATCTATATAGTAAAGGGTCTACATGGGGGTAGCATTATCTATATAGTATAGGTGCTACATGCGGCAGTTTATTCTATTAGCAAAAAGGCTACACGCGGCAACATATCTACTAGTATACGGAATACAAGGTAACGTTACCTTATAAAGATAGGGCTATATGCTGCAACGTTACTATATAGTATGGGCTATATGCTGGCAATGTTATACAATAGTATAGGGGTTATATGCTGCAATGTATCTATATACTATAGTGACTAATAACGGTAAGGTTATTTAGTATAGGGATAACGCGGCCAAACGCAGAAGAACGTATCTCAGATAGAATAACACAAGGAGCAGTCGGGAGATGTGTTTTTAATGATCAGGGTGAAATACAAGATTGAAGAAATCAGATATCACTGGTAGGGTAAGTGGAAAATGATATAAACCGGGACTGTTTTTAGGGACTTACATCATCACAAATTAATGTTCTATTTAAAATGATGCTAAAAAAATACTGTCTCACATTCTGCTTTATGTCCAACAACAGTGACAGGTTAAAAATAATTTCTTAAATCTCTCCACCTGTGTTCTTCCTAATCACCATCTTCATGGTTACATTAAGAAAAAAAAACGATAAATGTAGGTTGAATTATATCATAGTATTAGGATTGATCATTCCAATTATAACATAGTAGGTAACTTATTGACAGACCAGCCCTAAGTTATATTCCACTAATATTCAATATGTCCAAAAAAAGAAAATAAAGACAACATTGGAAAGTGTCTTACCAGAGAGGTATTTTACCGACCATCTGCTGGAAGGGACACTGTCTTTCTTAGGGAGTCTGTAAAGGACAGATTAGAATAAATGATAAGAATGCAGTGCTGATGGGTTTTATTGATGAAACAAGATTAGGGGGGAAATGATAGAAACCCAGGATGTTTTAAGAAATTACATCTCTCAATAATGTTCTATTTAAATGATTGCTAACAAAATAACATGTCTTACCTTCATTTTTATGTCCAAAACAGTGACAGGTAAATAATTCTTAAATCTCGGCCACCTTGATTCTTGCTCAGTCACACACTTTTATGTGCTTGTTAAGAAAAAAAACGATTACATGTAGGTTGAATTCGACATTTGCTGTGCGGAAGGGGAAAGACAAACCCAGCGATAATCAATGAAATTTACAAGTGTAAAGTAATTTATACATAAGCTTAATTCTAACTTACCTCCCTTTTATGACACATTTGCCAGTTGGATTCTAATAAAAGAAAACAACAAGGTATCAGTTTATATATTACTATCTCTAATAGTATAGGGCTACATAGCGGTAGAGTATCTATATAGTAAGGCTACATGCCGGTAACGTCCTAACTCTATATAGTAAAGGGCTACATGCGTACGTTAATCTAGTATAGTATATCTAATAGTATAGGACTACATCGGAAGCGTATCTATATAGTACAGGGCTACATGCGCAGCTATCTCTATAGTATAGGGATACATGGGGGGTAGCGTTATTCTATAACGTAAAGGGCTAATGCGGCAGCGTATCTATATGGACAGGGCTACATGCGGGCAGCGTCTTACTATATAGTACAGGGCTAATGCGGCAGCGTTAATTATATAGTAAGGGCGTACTAGCGGTAGCGTTGTATCTACTAGTAAAGGGCGACATGCGTGCGTTATACTAATAGTATAGGGCTCAGCCCGTACATGTGTTTGGTGGGTAGCGTTACTCTAATAGTACAGGGCTACATGCGGGTGAGTTATCTGATATAGTATAGGCTACATGCGGCAGCGTTTATTATATAGTATAGGGCACATGCGGCGGGTAGCGTTATGTATATAGTAAAGGGTGCCGGCCATTGGGCAGGTTAACTATATAGTATCAGGGCTACATGCGGCGGTTTATCGATTATAGTATTAGGGTACATGCGGCAGCGTTAACTATCATTAGTATAGGTCCTACATGCGGTAGCGGTTATCTATACAGTTAGGGCTATATGACGCAGCGTTAAACTATATTCTATAGGCTACATGCGTGGTAGCGTTAGCTATATGTATAGGGCTACCTGCGGCAAGCGTTATCTATCTATAGTATACGGCTACATGCTGTAGCATTATCTATATAGTATAGGGTACATGCGGCAGCATTATGAATATAGCACAAGGCTACACGCGGCGGCAAAACATATTACATATGTATGGGGAAATAACAGGTAAGTTATCTATAAAGGTATAGGGCTATTGCCTGCCAACGTATCATATAGTATAGGGCTATATGCTGCAATGCTCATCTATATAGTATAGGGCTATATGCTACAATGGTTATCTATAATATAGACTATACCGGTAAGGTTATATTCGTTAGGGGATATACGCGGCAACGCGAAGAAGAAACGTTTATCTTCGATTAGAATAACACAAAGGAATGCAGCGGTAGTCAGATGTGTTTTTATATGATCAGGAAATCAAGATGATAAATAGATATCACTGAGTAGTACGTGGAAAAAAATAAACCGGGAACTTTTTTTAGAGAATTACACATCACAATTAATGTTCTATTTAAAATGTGCTAAAAAATAAACTGTCGTCACATTCTCTTTATGTTCCAAACAGTGACAGGTACATTAATTTCTTTAAAGCTCTTCCCATTGATCTTTCTCTAATCACCAATCTTGTTTACATTAAGAAAACAAAACGATTAAATGTAGGTTGTGAATTATACATATTATTAGGTTATCATTCCAATTAAAACGTAGAGTAAACTTATATTGCCAAGTGACCAGCCTATATATTCCCACTAAATCAATATTTCCAAAAATCAAGAAATAAAAGCAAATGGAAAGGTTCTTACCAGAGACGGTATTTCCACCTACAAATCTGCTGTAAGGGGACATGTATTCTGAGGGAGTTGTTAAAGGAAGATTAGAATAAATGATAAGGACTGCCAGTGCTTAGATGTGTTTTGTTATATGATGAAACCCAAGAACTTTAGGGGGGAAATGATATAACCAGGACTGTGTTTAAGAAATACATATTCCAATTAATGTTTTATTCAAAATGATTGCTAAAAATAAAACGGTCTTACCTCTTTTTATGTCCAAAAAGATGACAGGTAAATAATTTCTTAAATCTCTTTCACCTTGATTCTTGCTCATCACCAATCTTCTATGTGTTATGTTAAGAGAAAAAAAAAACGATAAATGTAGGGTTGATTCAGACATTGCTCGTGCGGAGGGGAAAAGACAAAACCCAGCGATAATCAATGAAATAAAGGTAAAAAATATTTATACATAAGCCAAAAAATTCTACTACCTCCTCTTTTAGACACATTCTGCCATGTGGATTTCCAATAAAGGAAACAAACAATTGTACAGTTGATAATTACTATCTATATAGATACGGGCACATGCGTTCGGGGATAGCGTTATTATATAGTAAAGGGCTTAATGCGGCGAAGTTATCTATATAGTAAAGGGCTACATGCGGCGGGTAACGATTTATCGATATAAGTCATATCTATATAGATAGGAACAACATGCGGGAAGCGTTATCTATATAGTACAGGGCACATGCGGGGCAGCGTTATTATATAGTTATAGGGCTACTCTGCGGTGGTAGGTTATATATATAGTAACGGCTACATTGCTGTTAGCGTTATCTATATAGTAAAGGGCACATGCGGGTTGCGTTATCATATTGTATAGGGCTACATGCGGTAGCGGTTATCTATATAGTAAGGGCTACATGCGGTAGAGCTTATCTATATAGTATAGGGGCTTACATGCGGCACAGGTCTTATCTATATAGTATAGGGCGTACATGCGGGGAGCGTATGTATATAGTAAAGGGCTAACATGCGGCAGCGTTAACTATATAGTAAAGGGCCTACATGCGTTAGGTATCTATATAGTAAAGGGCTACATGCGGTTGCGTTATTCTATTAGTATAGGGCTACATCGCGGGGGAGCGTTTCTATATAGTAAAGGGCTAATGCGGAGGTTTCATATAGTATAGGGCTACATGTCGGTCAGCGTTATCTATATAGTATAGGGCTACATGCGGTGGTAGTGTTATCTATATAGTAAAGGGCTACTTGCGGTAGAGTGATCTATTATAGTATAGGGCTACATGCTGCCGCGTTATCTATATAGTATAGCGGCTACATGCGGTTAGCGTTATGTATATAGTAAAGGGCTACATGGGCAGCGTTAACTTACATAGTATAGGCTACATGTAGGCAGCGTTATCTAATAGTATAGGGCTACATCCGGCACGTTTAATATAGAGTAGGCCTACATGCTGCGTAGCGTATTAACAGTATGGCTATTGCGGCAGGTTTTATATCGTATATAGTATAGGCCTACATGCGGCAGCGTTATCTATATAGTATAGGGCTACATTTGCGGGATAGCCATTTATCTATAGTAGTATAGGGCTACATGCGGCAGCATTATCTATTATAGCAAAAGGCTAAAAGCTAGAAGTCATGCGGCAACATTATCTAAATAGTATAGGGAATACAAACGGGAACGTTATCTATAAAGTATAGGGCTATATGCTTTGCAACGTTATCTATATAGTATAGGGCTATAATGCTGGACAAGTTATTATACTATAGTGATATGGGTTACTATATGCTACAAGTATCTATATACTATATGACTATACGCACGGTTTACGGTAAGTATGTTAGATAGGGATATACGAGGGACAACGAAGAGAAAAGAAACGTTATCTCAGATATAGAATAACCAAGGAATGCAGCAGGTAGATGTGTTTTTATATGATCAGGATAATACAAGATTGATAAATAGATATCACTGGTAGGTAAGTGGGAAAAATTATATAAAACGGGACTGTTTTAGGAATTACATCATCACAATTAAGTTCTATTTAAAATGATTGCTAAAAAAAAAACTGGTCTCACCTTCTCTTTATGTCCAAAACAGTGACAGGTAAATAAGTTTTTAAATCTCTTCACCTGATTCTTTCCTCATCACCATCTTCATTTACATTAAAGAAAAAAAACCGATAAATGTAGGTTTGAATTATATATATTATTAGGATTATCATTCCAATTATAAACAGTAGAGAATACTTTTTGACAGTGCCAGCCCTAAGTTATATTCCACATAATTCGACTTTCCAAATAAAAAAAGGAAAATAAAAGCAAAATTGGCACAAAGTGTTCCTACAGAGAGGTATTTCCACTCAATCTGCTGTAAGGGGACACTGTCGTTCTGTAGGAGTCTGTTAAAGGACAGATTAGAATAACATGATAAGGGATTGCAGGCATAGTGTGTTTATATGATGAAACAAGATTTAGGGGGGGCGGAATGAGATAAACCGCGACGTTTAAGAAATTACATCATCTCATTAATGTGTATTAAATGATTGCTAAAAATTGGTCTTCACCTTCTTTTTATGTCCAAAACAGTGACAGGTAAATAATTTTAAATCTCTTCACCTTGATTTGTGCTCCTCACACCTTTATGTTATGTTAAGAAAAAAAAAAAAACGATAATGTAGGTTTGAATTCAGACATTGCTCTGTCTCAGTGAGGAGGGGAAAAGACAAACCAGCGAGTAATCATGGAAAGTTAAAGTGTAAAGCTAATTTATAAATAAAAGAACATTCTACCTTACCCTCCTCCTTTTAGAGACACATTCTGCCATTGGGATTTTGTCCCCTAATAAAGAAAACAAACAAGTTATAAAGTTTATATTAGATAGTCTATATAGTATAGGGCTACCATGCGAGAGGTAGTGTGACTCGTATAGTTAAAAGGAGCTAATGCGGCCGGACCGGGGAACAGTATCTTATAGTATTAGGGCTACATTTGCGGGGTAACGAATCTATGTAGTATAGGGCTACATGCGGGTAACGTTAGTTATCATATAGTACAGGGCTGGATACATGCGGGTAGGTTGGTAGTGTTATATATATAGTAAAGGGCTACATGCAGGGGTAGCGTTATATATATAGTATAGGGCGTTACATGCTGGTACGTTATCTATATAGGATAGGGCTACATGCGGTAGCGTATCATATAGGTAAAGGGCTACATGCGGCCCAGGTTCTCTATATAGTGTAGGAGGGTACATGCTGGTAAGCGTGATCGATATAGTAAAGGCTACATGCGGCAAGAGTTATCGATCTATATAGTATAGGGCTACATGCGGTAGCGTTATCTATATAGTAAAGGGCTACATGCGGCAGCGTTATCTATATAGTGTAGGGCTACATGCGGTAGCGTTATCTATATAGTAAAGGGCTACATGCGGCAGCGTTATCTATATAGTGTAGGGCTACATGCGGTAGCGTTTTCTATATAGTATAGGGCTACATGCGGTAGTGTTATCTATATAGTAAAGGGCTACATGCGGCAACGTTATCTACATAGTATAAGGACATACGAGGTAACGTTATCTATAAAGTATAGGGCTATATGCTGCAACGTTATCTATATAGTATAGGGCTATATGCTGCAACGTTATCTATATAGTGTAGGGCTACATGCGGTAGCGTTATCTATATAGTAAAGGGCTACATGCGGCAGCGTTATCTATATAGTGTAGGGCTACATGCGGTAGCGTTTTCTATATAGTATAGGGCTACATGCGGTAGTGTTATCTATATAGTAATGGGCTACATGCGGCAATGTTATCTACATAGTATAGGGACATACAAGGTAACGTTATCTATAAAGTCATAGAAAACGCTACCCCGGCATTAGCCCTACACTATATATATAACCGCTGCCAACAGCATGTAGCCTTTACTATATAGATAACGCTAAAACCAAGCATGTGCCCTACAACTATCTAGATAACGTTGCAGATATAGCCTATACTATAAATAACGTTGCAGCATTAAATAGCCCTATCTTTTATAGACAACGTTACCACACTCGTATGTCCTTATACTATGTAGATAACGTTGCCGCATGTAGCCCTTTACTATATAGATAACACTACCCCGACGCATGTCCAGCCCTATACTAATCGAAAACGCTACAACGTCATGTAGCCCTACACTATATTAGCTACGCTGCGCCGCATGTAGCCCTTTACTATATGCATAACGCTACCACGCATGTACCGCTACTACTATACAAAAAAAATAAGAATAACGCTGCCCGCAGTAGCCCTATACTATATTCGAAAACGCTACCCTGCTGTCCTACACTATATAGATACTCTGCCGCATGTTAGCCTTTACTATTACTACCTTACCGCATGTACCCCCTACACTAATAAGTAACCTGGGCCGCATGTAGCCCTTTCCTATATCGATACGCTACCGCATGTAGCCCTATACTATATAGATAACGTACCAGCTGTAAGCCCTAACTATATATAACGCTACCCGCATGTAGCCCTTACTATATATAATAACACTACCACCCCGCATGTCAGCCCTGTCCTATATGATAACAACGTTACCCGTGCATGTAGCCCATCTATCATAGATTACGTTACCCCGAATGTAGCCCTAAACTATAAGATACTGTTCCTCCACCGCAATTAGCTCCTTTTATATACGAGTACACTACCTCTCGACGATGTAGCCCTATACTAGATAGACTAGTCATATAAACTTATAACTTGTTGTGTTTTCTTTTTAGGGAAAATCCCAAATGCAGAAGTGTCTATAAAGAGGAGGTAAGGTAGAATGTACTTATTTATAAATTAGCTTTACACTTTAATTTCATGATTACTCCGCTGGTTTGTCTTTTCCCCTCCTGCACGAGACAGACAATGTCTGATTCAAACCTACATTAATCGTTTTTTTTTTTCTTAACTAACATAAAGGTGTGAGGAGCAAAACATCAGGTGAAGAGATTAAAAATTATTTACCTGTCCTGTTTTGGACTAAAAGAAGGTGCAAGAACCATTTTTTAAGCAATCATTTAATACAACCTTAATTGAGATGATTCATTTCTTAAACGTCGCGGTTTATAACTCATTTCCGCGCCCTAAATCTTGTTTCTCATATAAACACAATCTAGCACTGCATCCTTATCATGTTTTCTAATCTGTCCTTTAAAGACTCCTACAGAAGACAGTGTCCCCTTACAGCAGATTGTAGGTGGAAATAACCTCTCTGGTAGGAACACTTTGCCAATTTTGCTTTTATTTCTTTTTTATTTGGAAATTGAATTATGTGGAATCTAGACTTAGGGCTGGTCACTGTCAAAAAGTATACTCTACTGTTTATAATTGGAATGATAAATCCTAATAATAATATAATTCAAACCTACATTTGATCTTTTTTTTCTTTAATGTAACATGAAGATGGTGATTGAGGAAAGAATCAGGTGAAGAGATTTAGAAAATTATTTACCGTCACTGTTTTGGACATAAAGAGAAGGTGAGACCAGTTATTTTTTTTAGCAATCATTTTAAATAGAACATTAATTGTGATGATGTAATTCCTAAACAGTCCCGTTTTATATAATTTTTCCCACTTACCTACCAGTGATATCTATTTATCAATCTTGTATTATCTGATCATATAAAAACACATCTACCGCTGCATTCCTTGGTTATTCTAATCTGAGATAACGTTTCTTTTCTCTTCGTTGTCCCTCGTATATCCCTATCTAACATACTTACCGTAAACCGTGCGTATAGTCATATAGTATATAGATACTTGTAGCATATAGTAACCCATATCACTATAGTATAATAAGTTGTCCAGCATTATAGCCCTATACTATATAGATAACGTTGCAAAGCATATAGCCCTATACTTTATAGATAACGTTCCCGTTTGTATTCCCTATACTATTCTAGATAATGTTGCCGCATGACTTCTAGCTTTTAGCCTTTTGCTATACTAGATAATGCTGCCGCATGTAGCCCTATACTACTATAGATAAATGGCTATCCCGCAAATGTAGCCCTATACTATATAGATAACGCTGCCGCATGTAGGCCTATACTATATACGATATAAAACCTGCCGCAATAGCCATACTGTTAATACGCTACGCAGCATGTAGGCCTACTCTATATTAAACGTGCCGATGTAGCCCTATACTATTAGATAACGCTGCCTACATGTAGCCTATACTATTAAGTTAACGCTGCCCATGTAGCCCTTTACTATATACATAACGCTAACCGCATGTAGCCGCTATACTATATAGATAACGCGGCAGCATGTAGCCCTATACTATAATAGATCACTCTAACCGCAAGTAGCCCTTTACTATATAGATAACACTACCACCGCATGTAGCCCTATACTATATAGATAACGCTGACCGACATGTAGCCCTATACTATATGAAACCTCCGCATTAGCCCTTTACTATATAGAAACGCTCCCGGCGATGTAGCCCTATACTAATAGAATAACGCAACCGCATGTAGCCCTTTACTATATAGATACCTAACGCATGTAGGCCCTTTACTATATAGTTAACGCTGCCGCATGTTAGCCCTTTACTATATACATAACGCTCCCCGCATGTACGCCCTATACTATATAGATAAGACCTGTGCCGCATGTAAGCCCCTATACTATATAGATAAGCTCTACCGCATGTAGCCCTTACTATATAGATAACCGCTACCGCATGTAGCCCTATACAATATGATAACGCAACCCGCATGTGCCCTTTACTATATAGATAACGCTAACGCATGTAGCCGCTTACTATATATATAACCTACCACGCAGGTAGCCCTATAACTATATAGATAACGCTGCCAGCTGCCGCATGTGCCCTGTACTATATAGATAACCTTCCCGCATGTTAGTCCTATACTATATAGATAGACTATATATGATAAATCTTTACCCGCCCTGTAGCCCTTTACTATATAGATAACGTAGCCGCATTAAGCCCTTTACTATATAATAACGCTACCTCACGAGCATGTCAGCCCATCACTATATAGATAGTACATTATAACTGTAATTGTTTTTTTCTTTATTGGAAATCCACATGCAGAATGTGTCATAAAAGAGGAGGTATAGACATTTTTGGCTTATGTATAAATTGATTGTTTTACACTTTATATTTCATTGATTATCGCTGGGTTTTGTCTTTTCCCCTCGCACAGCAATATTCGTGAATCAACCCTACATTTATCGTTTTTTTTCTTCTAACACTAAACTAGAATGTGGTGATAGCAAAGATCAGGTGAAAGAGATTTAAGTAATTATTTACCTGCATCTTTTTGGACATAAAAAGAAGGTAAGACCACGTTTTATTTTTAGCAATCATTTAATAGAAACATTAATTGAGATGATGTATTTCTTAAAACACAGTCTGGTTATATCATTTCCCCCCTAAATTCTTGGTTTCATCATATAAAAAACACATCTAAGCACGGCAGTCCTTATCATTTATCTAATCTTGTCCTTTAACATACTCCTCAGAATGACATGTCCCCTTACAGCAGATTGTAGTGGAAATACCGTCTCTGGTAAGACACTTTCCATTTGCTTTTATTTTCTTGATTTTTGAAATATTGATTTAGTGGGAATATATATAGGCTGGTCACTTGGCAATATAAGTTCACTCTACTGTTTTAATTGGAATGATAATCTCTAATAATATGTATAATTCACAACCTACATTTTCGTTTTTTTTTCTTAATGTAAACTGAAGATGGTGATAGAGAAAATCAAGTGGAAGAGCTTTAAAAGAAATTATATGTACCTGTCACTGTTTTGGACATACAGAGAAGTGACGACAGTTATTTTTTAGCATCATTTTAAATAGAACATTAATTGTGATGATGTAATATCCCTAAAAAAGTCCGGTTATATAATTTTTCCACGTACCTACTCAGTGATATCTATTTATCATCTTTATTATCCTGATCATATAAAAACACCATCTAGAGACCGCTGCTTCCTTGTGTATTCTAATCCGAGATAACGTTCTTCTTGCGTTGCCGCGTATATCCCTAACAAACTAACCTTACCGGTATAGTCTATATTATATAAACCATTGTAGCATATAGCCTATACTATATAGAAAGCCATTGCAGCATAGATAGCCCTATACTATTGATAACTTGCAGCAATAGCCCTATCCTTTGATAGATAACTTACCGTATTTCCCCTATACATATGTAGATATGTTTGCCGCCGGTGTGGAGCCTTTGCTATATATATGCTGCCGCAGTACCCTAATACTATATGATAAATGCTACCGCATTTAGCCCAATACTATAGTAGTATAACGCTTCCGCATGTACCCTATACTATATAGCATAACGCTACCCGCATGTAGCCCATAGAATATAGTTTAACGCTGCGTCATATACCCTAATACTGTATAGATAACCGCTACCGCTGTAGGACCTAACTATGATAGTTAACGCGTGCCCGCATGTACCCTATACTATAGATCGATACTGCCGCATGTAGCCCGATACTATATAGTTAACGCTGCCTCAATGTAGGCCGGGCAGACCTTTACTATATACATAACGCTACCACGCCCGATGTCCCTATACTATATAATAAAACGCTGGCCGGCTGTAGCCTATCTATATGATAACTCACCGCATGTAGCCCTTACTATCTAGAGTAACGCTACCGCACACCATGACGGCATGTCCCTATACTATTAGATAACCACGCAGTCGCCCTTTACTATAGATAAGCGCTACCGCATGTAAGCCCTTACTATATAGATAACGCTGCCGCAATGTAGCCTGTACTAATAGATAAGATCGCGCTGCCCGCAGTAGCCCTGTCATATAGATACGCTGCCGCATGAGCCCTTTTACTTAAGATCACGCTACCCTCGCACCTGTAGCCCTATACTGATAGAGATAACGCTGCGCATGTAGCCCTGTACTATATAGTAACTGCTTCCGATGTAGTCCTATACTATTAGATATAGCTATACTAGATTAACGTACGCATGTAGCCCTTTACTATATAGAGTTAGGGAACGTTTACCGTCGCATGTAGCCTTGCTATATAGATACTCCTACCGCTATGTAGCCCTATACTATATGATAAGTAATATATAACTGATACCTTGTTGTTTTCTTTTTATTTAAGAATCCATGGCAGAATGTGTCATAAAAGAGGGGTAAGTTAGAATTAAGCTTATGTATAAATTACTTTACACTTGTAATTTCATTGATTATCGCTGGGTTTGTCTTTCCCTTCCGCACAGCAAATGTCTGAATTTCAAACCTACATTAATCGTTTTTTTTCTTAACAAGCACATAAAAGTTGGTGACTGAGCAAAGAATCAAGTGAGCGAGAATTTAAGAATTATTTACCTGTTCACTGTTTTGGACATAAAAAAAGGTAAGACAGTTATTTTTTAGCAATCATTTTAAATAGAACATTAATTGAGATGATGTAAATTTCTTAAAACAAGTCCTGGTTTTATCATTTCCCCCCTAATCTTGTTTCATCAATCAAAACCCATCATCACTGCATTCTTATCATTTTGTCTAATCTGTCCTTAACAGACTCCCCCTAAAAGAGACGTGTCCCTTACCATGCAGATTGGTGGTAGAAATACCTCTCTGGTAAGACACTTTCCAATTGTCTTTATTTTCTGTTTTTTGGACATTTGAATATTAGTGGAATATAACTTAGGGCTGGTCTGTCAATAAAGTTACCTCTACTGTTATAATTGGAATGATAAATCCTAATACATATGATATAATTCAACCTACTTTATCGTTTTTTTTTTCTTATGTACATGAAGATGGTGATATAAAGAATCAGGTGGAGAGATTTAAGAAATTATTTTAACCTGTCACTGTTTTGGACATAAAGAGAAGGTGAGACCAGTATTTTTTAAGCATCATTTTAAATAGAACATTAATTGTGATGATGTAAGTCCCTAAAAACAGTCCCGGTTTATATCATTTTCCACTTACCTACCAGTGATATCTATTTCTCAATCTTGTATTATCTGATCATATAAAAACACATCTACCGCTGCATTCCTTGTGTAATTCTAATCTGAGATACGTTTTCTGCGTTTGGCCGCGTATATCCCTATACTAAATAACCTTATACGTGTATCAGTCATATAGTATAAGATAACATTGCAGCATATAACCCTATACTATATAGATAACATTGCAGCATATGCCCTATACTATATAGATAACGTTGCAGCATATAGCCCTAACTTTATAAGGTAACGTTACCTTGTATTCCCGATACTAGTAGATATGTTGCCGCGCTGTAGCCTTTTGGCTAGATAGAATAAACTGCCGCATGTAGCCCTATACTATATAGATAATGCTACCACCCGATGTAGGCACCTTTTACTATATAGATCCGCTGCTCGCATGTAGCCCTATACTATAACGTTACGCGCTGACGCATCTTAGCCCTATACTATATATAACGCTACCGCCATGTATCCCTATACTATATAGATACAACCTACCACGCAATGTAAGCCCTTTCTATATCCAATACACGCTACCAGCATGTAGCCCATCCTATATAGAAATGCTGCCGCATATAGCCCATACTATATAAGTACTCTACCCTACCACGCATGTTAGCCCTTTACTATATAATAACACTGACCCGCATTAGCACTGATACTATATATAACGCTACCTCGCCGTATAGCCCTTTAACTATATAGATAACGCGACCAGCATGTAGACCCTTACATATAGATAACGCACGACATGTCGCCCTGTCTATATAGATACCTCTAACCGCATGTTCCTATACTACTTAGATACCTCCGCATGTAGCCCTTTACTACATAGACAACGCTACACGCATGTAGCCCTGTACTATATAGATACGCTGCGCTGTAGCCCTATAACTATATAGATAACGCTGCCCTGCATGTACCCTTACTATATGAGATCAACCTACTACCGACTGTATCCCTATACTATATAGATACGCTACCTCACGCATGTATCCCTGTTACTATATAGATAACAGCTTCCGCATGTAGTCCTATACTGATTAATATACTAATAAGTAACTTTACCGCATGTAGCCCTTTACTATATATATACACGTCTACCGCATTTAGCCCTAATACTATCTATAGAGATAGTAATATAACTGATACTTGTTTGTTTTTCTTTATTGGAAATCCAAATGTCAGAAT
The DNA here is from genome assembly GCA_019447015.1 of Hymenochirus boettgeri. NCBI lineage: Eukaryota > Metazoa > Chordata > Amphibia > Anura > Pipidae > Hymenochirus > Hymenochirus boettgeri. The sequence continues at coordinate 134,656,789 of CM033473.1, forward strand.
GTGTCATAAAAGAGGAGGTAAGTAGAATTTGCATTATGTATAAATTAGCTTTCACTTTATTTCATTGATTATCGCTGGGTTTGTCTTTTCCCCTTCCGCACAGCAATGTCTGAATCAACCCTACATTTATCATTTTTTTGCTTAACAACATACGGTGGTGATGAGCAAAGAATCGAGGTGGAAGAGATTTAAGAAGATTATTTACCTGTCACTGTTTTGGGAACTAACAAAGAAAGGTAAGACCAATTTATTTTTTCTACTATATAGATAACGCTACCACCTTGCATGACCCTATACTATTCTTAACGCTGTCCAGCATATAGCCCTATACTGTATAGTAACGCTGACCAGCATAGTAAGCTATCTATATAGTTTAACTCTGCAGCATGTAGCCTATACTATATAGATAACCCTGCGCTGTTAGCCCTATACTATTATCATTAACGCTGGCCGCAGTAGTCCCTATACTATATAGATGTAACCTACCGCGACATGTAGCCCCTAATACTATGATAGTAACGCTAACCCGACCATATAGCCCTTACCTATATACATAATGCTCCAGCATGTATCCCTATAACTATATAGATAACGCTGCCGCATGTTGCCCTATACTATCTAGAATAACTCTAACCTCCCAAGTGTACCCTTTACTATATAGATACGCTAACCAAGCATGTAGCCCTATAGGGCTTATGATAAAACGCGCCGCATTTAGCCCTATCCTATATGATAAATCTACAACTCTACCCGCATGTACGCCCTATACTAAAGATAACAGACGCTGACCTTAATTATAGATCGACGCATGTAGCCTTTACTTAGAGATAACGCTACCTGCATGAGCCGCTTCACTTATAGATAAACGCTACCCGCATGTAGCCCTATACTAATTAGATCACCACAGCATGTAGCCATCTCATTTAGATACGCCCTTTCCTACATAGATAACGCTACCAGGATTAGTCCCTTTCTCTACATAACCTAACCTACCACCCATGGCTTAGCCCTATACTATATAGATAACGCTTCCGGCATGTAGCCCTTTACTATATAATAAACACTAACCGCATGTACCTATACTTATATATAACGCTACCCCGCATGTCGCCCTTTACTATATAGATACACGCTTCCGCTGTAGTCCTATACTATATCGATATACTATATAGATTCAACGTTACCGCATGTAGCCCTATACTATATAGTACCGCTACCCGCACGTAGCCCTATACTATATAGTTAACGCTGGCCCGCATATAGCCCATCTGAAGGATAACGCTAACACCCACGCTGTAATGCCTCATACTATATAGTTAACGCTGCCGCGCATGTAGCCCTATACTATATAGATACTGCCTGGCCTTTATTAATCCCGCATGTAGCCCTAACTATATATATAACGCTACCATCGCATGTAGCCCTATACTATAAATAACGCTACCACCGGCATATGCCTCGCTATATACATACACGCTACCATGCATGTAGCCCTCATAAACAAATGCAGCGTAGCATAATAAGATACGCTGCGGCATGTACCCTATACGATACTAGCCTCTAAACTAACCTACCGCATGTAGCCCTTTTACTATTAGATACACCTACCGCAATGTAGCCCGATCCTATATGATAACGCTCAACCCGCATGTAGCCCTTACTCTATAATTAACGCTACCACACCACAGGCTGTACGCCCTTTAACTTTTATAGATACCTACCGCTGTGCCCTTAATATGATAACGCTAACCGCATGTACCCTATACTATATATAAACGCTGGTCCGCATTTACCCCTTTACTACATAGATTAACCTATACCCAGGCATGTAGTCCTGTACTATCATACTAAAACGCACTACCGGAACCGCATCTAGCCCTATACTATATAGATAACCTGGCCGCCTGTAGCCTTTACTATATAGCTAACACTACCGATTCCTAATACTATATAGATAAGCTATCGCAACGCATAGCCCTTCTATAATAAATAAACGCTCCGCAATGTAGTCTATACATCTAGATATTACTATATAGATAACGTACCGCTGTAGCCCCCTTTACTTATATACAGCTACCTACCGCATGTAGCCCTATACTAAATAGATATGTAATATAACTGATAACATTGTTTGTTTTCTTATTATGAAATCCAAATGGCAGAATGTGTCAAATGAGTGAAAGGGTAGAGAATTTAGCTTATGTTATAAATTAGTTTTTACACTTTAATTTCCATTTATTTATATCGCGGTTTGTCTTTCCCCTCCGCCACAGCAAATGTCTGAATTCAAACCTACATTATTCATTTTTTTTTCTTAAATAACTTAAAGTGGTGATAAGCAAAGAATCAAGGTGGACAGAGTTTAAAGAAATTATTTACCTGTCACTTTTTGGACATAAAAAAAGGTCGACCAGTTATTTTTTACGCAATCATCATTTTAATAGAACATTAATGAGATGATGTAATTTCTAAACCGTCCTGGTTTATATCATTTCCCCCTAAATCTTGTTTTCATCATAATAAAACACATCTAGCACTCGCATGTTCATTTCATGTTCTCTAATCTTCCTTTAACGACTCCGACAAAGAGACATAGTGGTCCCCTTACAGCATATCGTAGGGAAATACCTCTCTGGTAAGACACTTCCCAATTGTCTTTTATTTCCTTGTTTTTTGAGGAATATTGATTTATTAGTGGAACAATATCTTAGGGCTTGGTCCACTGTCAATAAAGTTTACTCCTACTGTTCTAAATATTGGAATGATACGCCTATAATATGATATAATTCAAACCTCTTATATCGTTTTTTTTTCTAATGTAACATGAAGATGGTGATGAGGAAAGAATCAAGGTGGAAGAGATTAAGAAATTTTTACCTGTCACTGTTTTGGACATAAAGAGAAGGTGAGACCAGTTATTTTTTTCAATCATTTTAAATAGAACTTAATTGTGATGATGTAATTCCTAAAAACAGTCCCGGTTTATATAATTTTTCCACTTACTCTCCAGTGATATCATTTATCAATCTTGTATTATCCTTTACATATAAACACCTCTACTACCCCTGCGCTTCCTTTTTGTTATCTATCTGAGTAACGTTTCTGCGTTTGCCGCTTATATCTCTATACTAATAACCTTATCGTGTATAGTCATAAGTATAAAGATAACATTGCAGCATAAGGCCCTATACTATATAGATAACCTTGCAGGATAGCCCTATACTATATAGATACGTTGCAGCATATATCCTATACTTTAGATAACGTTACTTGTATGTCCCTATACTATGTAGATATGTTGCACACGCGGTAGCCTTTTGCTATATAGATAAACGCTTCGCATGTAGCCCTATACTATATAGATAAATGCTACCGTAGCATTAGCCCTATACTATATAGATACGCTGCCGCATGTCCCTATACTATATAGATAACCTAACCCGCATGTAGCCCTATACTATATGTTAACGCTGCCGCAGTAGCCCTAACTGATATGATAACGCTACGCATGTAGCCTATACTATATACGTTTAACGCTGCTGCCGCATTAGCCCTTACTATATAGATAACGCTGCCGCATGTAGCCCTATACTATATAGTTAACGCTACCCACCGCATGTAGCCATAATACTATAGAGTATACACGCTAACGCTAACCGCATGTAGCCCTATACTATATAGATAACGCTACCGCTATCGCCCTTTACTATATACATAATGTCCACATGTAGCCCTATACTATGATTAACTCTGCCGCATGTAGCCCTATACATATAGATAACTCTATACCTCATGTAGCCCTTTACTATATAGATAACCTACCGCTGTAGCCCTATCTATATATATCGCTACCCGCATGTAGCCCTTTACTCTATAGTAACGCTACCCGCATGTAGCCCTTTACTTTATAGATAACGCTCTAAACCGCATGTAGCCCTGTACTATATAGATAACGCTACCGCATTAGCCCTATCTATATAGATAACGCTGCCGCATGTAGACCCTTTACTACATAGATAACGCTACCGCATGTAGTCCTGTACTATATACATACGCTCCCCCTACGCACTGTAGCCCTATACTATATCGATAACCTGGGCCCATGGAACCCTTTACTATAAGATACACTACCGCATGTCGCCCTATACTAATATAGATAACCGCTACCGCATGTAGCCCTGTACTATATAGATAACGCTTTCCGCATGTAGTCCTATACTATATAGATATACTATATAGCTAACGTTACCACATGTAGCCCTTTACTATATAGATAACCTACCGCATGTAGCCCTTACTAATAGATAGTATATAAACTGAAACTGTGTTTGTTTTCTTTATTAGGAAATCCAAATGGCAGAATGTGTCCATAAAAGAGAGGTAGTATGAATTAGTATGTATAATTAAAGCTTTACACTTTACAATTCATGATTATCGCTGGGTTTTGTCCTTTCCCCTCCGCACAGCAATGTCTGATTCAAACCTACATTTATCATTTTTTTGCTTACATAACAAAAGGTGGTTGATGAGCAAGATCAAGGTGGAAGAGATTTAATAAAATTATTTACCTTCCTGTTTTGGACATAAAAAGAAGGTAAGACCATTTTTTTTTACGAATCATTTTAAAGAACATTAATGAGATGATTAATTCTTAAACATCCTGTTTATATCATTTTCCCCCCTAATCTTGTTTCAATCATATAAAACAACACATCTACACTGCATTCCTTTCATTTTATCTAATCTATCTTTAACACAGAACCGAGGTGCCTATTATCTACAGTGTACAAAAAATTCATAAAATCTAAAGAACCCGGGACGTCCTATGAATAGTCCCTGGGTCCATTCTTAAAACTAGCGGCTGAATATGTGGACTTCGATTTACAGCCTCTGGTGAAAAATGCAGGCTACTCGGGACAGCAGACAATATTGGGGGATATTAGGGAATATAGGGGTCCCCATAACAACACCACGTTTGATGACATTGGATGTCTCATAGCTTGGTACCCATACCAACAGGATGAAGGGGGGTAGAGGTGTGCAAACAGGGCCCTGATAAACGTTGGTCACAAAAAAAACTACTACAGAATACTTAATGGACTGCTGTCTTCATTTTAACGTAAAACAATACCTTCCGATTTGAAGAAACTATTATAACCAAATCACTGGAACCGCTATGGGCGAATGTTGGACCCTCCTTCGCTATTGTTTATGGAGAATTTGAAAATGACTACATTATCCAATGTTTGGAATAAACTTATTGATCTATAAACGCTAGATAGATGACTGTTAATATATGGGATGGACCCAATCATGAAGGTCAATGATGTTGAATAATTGAATTCGCTCTGGATCGCGGTCAAATTTTTACTATGGAGGCCACGAAGACGATACCATTGAATTCTTAGATATAAAATATGAAAAACTGATGATGGTTTTGAGACATGTCATATTTAAACCTCGGCCGAAATTACCGTCACATGCCCATCGTCATCATCCCTACATCACCAAAGGGGGGTCAGTTTCTCTCAGTTCTGAGGGTATTAAACAATTAATTCGAATGTAAACCAGCAAACAAACACTACAATGTATGGCTGATAAGTTTAGGGAACGAGGATACGGACCAAAGAGATTGAGAATCAAATGAATAAGGCAAACTTATATGATGGAGGGGAGACAAAACAAAAAAATAACAACCAAGGACAAGAGAGATGTGGTATCCCTACACTAGACAAGATCCCGTATTCTAGTGGAAATAAAACAGAGTGTTTAAAAACCCATGGGGCTCTACTAGTAGTGATAGGTCCTTCCCTTTAAAGAAAACTAATCCATCTTGCATATCGCCGGGCAGGAAAACATACGAAAGCATAATTGGTTAAAACTGATAGGTACCTATAACCGAAAACCTTCTACTACGTGGTTAGTAAGGAAGGATGGTTGCTCAAATGTAGGGCTGTCAAGCTGCAAACTATTGAACCTGGGGGAGATTTTCCCACCCTATACTGGCCATAGATTCAAAATTAAAAATTAGATTATCTTGCCAGTCTTTATGCCATTTATATGGTCATGTCCCTGTAGTAAATATAGGTGGGAGCAAACCACAACAACCCTCAGGGAAAGGATCAAAAAAAAAATAATATATTAAAAAAAAAAAATCAAAAAAAAAAAAAAAAACCAAAAAAAGGAAAAAGAAAGGAAAACCAAAGGCAAAAAAAATAAAAAAAAATACATAAAAAAAAATATGATACAAGAAAAAAAACGGGAAAAAAATAAAACAAAAAAAAAATTATAAGGAAAAAGGATGGTAACAATCGATCAGCCATACGGCAGCTCTAGCGACGGGAATAATGAAAGATTCCAGGATCCAGAGAAGAAAGTTAGGAACGGGGAACCAATCGGTGGTAGAATTTCAGGGAAGTGGCCACCCACTTGTACGTTCAGGTGAGTGGATGGCCACAATGAGCAGTAGGAGACATCAAGGGACCCTTCCGAGAGGGGGGGGAGAAGATAGTACAGAGGGAGGCATTTTGGACAAAGAAACTGGGCACGGTGTCGCCAAAGGGTTTTTAACGAAAGTATTGCTGTGTGCTTTCTATAGATTTTTGACTATACCCGCCAGTGCACTCATTCTTTTGATGAATGAGAGGGAGGGGTGTGGTCATCTATATGGTTGCATAGAATTAACCCGTGATGCTTGGATAGAGATAATTTCGAAATATGTAGTTAATATGGTTTAAATTTATCGATAATGTGTAAACTGCTATCTTGGTTTCATATGACCCGTATGTGGTTTTATAGTGTTGACCTCTGACTGGGGGGTGTAAACGGTTTTTATAAGAGCATCTCATTTTTTATCTGAGATCTCACTTTTTTAGATTAAGATTGACATTGATATCAGCATTTCCCCTTTATATTTTGAGAGGATATGTTAGCACTTCATCATAACCGTTGAGGTATTATGGATATATTAGAATTCTTATATCGATTTATAGTTTAGATATGATTTCATTATATTTATTGGGCGGGGGAGGCATATATGTCACATCCGGATTGTATATATTTATTGAACTTATAGTTACCATATTGTTAATCACTATCAGCAGGTTATACAGTTAGCATGTTGCAAGTTTTGCAGCTTCTTGCATTTTTATAGCCTTGTTGTGTTTATATGACTCTTATATCGCTTTGAAGGGTTATGTTAGCAGGGAGGAGCACCAGGGGGGGGGGGGAGGGTGATCCAGGTTTTAAATTTGCATCTCCTATTTGTCTGTCAAACTTCCTGGGGACGGCTGCTCAAGTCAGCTGAAACGGTAGATGTTTCTAACAATAAAAAATATATTTAGTGAAGACCACGACGTGCTCTAGTACTTGGAGGCTACATTGATTTCTTTTGAAGCACCGGGCCCAAGCTTGAGTGAAGTGAGTGCGGGGATACACGACACTTGATATATATATATATAGATATAATATATATATATATATTATATATATATATGCCATCTAGTGGCTTTGTAGAATAGGAGCTGTTTTCTGGGAAAGGGTTTCCTGCCTCTCCTTGTCCTCTAGATGGTACTCAGGCATTTGCAGGGGATCCTCTCCCCCCCTTCCTCCATCCATCCGAGCCATCTTGGCTGTTTCTTCCCCTAGCCATTAAAGGGTCAACTATACTCACCGAAACAACTTTACATTTTCTGAAACTACAATTTGAGACAGTAAAATGATGGTACTCACTATTTATCTGTGCTTGCTTTGTCATTAAATTATTAATGTTTGTGAGTACTCCTAATTCCCCCCCACCCTCCCTTACTCACTGCTGTTTTTAAGTGTCGTGACACTTATTGTCTGCACAGCCTCAACCATGACACTGCTCTGCTTACACATCTCCCTCCCCTCCCCCTTGCTGTCTTCCTCTTGTGATTCTCTTAATGTTGCAGAAGTGTGCTGGCAGGCAGGCAGCAGTGCAGCAAAGAGGTCAAGCATGGGTACTATTATAATTTCGCTTTCTGGCGTGGACAGGTCTTTCCCAGTTAGTGACAGGCTGCAAACTGCAGCATAGGAACTCAGACAGGGTTAGCTCAGGGCAAGAGCATTGTTATGTCAGTAGTGTATAGAAAGGGGGCGTGAAGAGAGGAGGGGAAACTAGGAAAGATGAATAGGGGGAAAGATACCTTTAGGGCCAATTTGGTGTAGACAGTGATTGGAGAACATCTGTAATCCAGTGGAAATGTCTTCAATTTTGGAGCAACTCCTTGCCGGATCCGTGACAGAGCTCTGGATGGAGGTGATGCTTGGATCCGCGAGCATTGGAGAGACCGAGACATCGCATCTTCCGACAAGCAGTTACAGTCTCCCAGGTCCGGGTATCAGGCCTCCGTCTCGTTACAGCCCTTCCACGGAAACCCACGAGCCGGAACAGAAGCAGAGACGTCAGCATCCCAGGATCGGCATCGCTAACGACGCGGAGACGAATCAGCAGGAGGTGAGCACCAGTTACAAACCTCGGGCCCCGGTACTTCCCAGACCTATTTCCAGCCCCACGGTTTTCCCCGGGGCTAGCCATTGGGTACCCTCCACGGCCATGCATGCAGCCTCTCCCGAACCCCAACCTACTCGCAATGCCCCTCAGACAGCAGTTGGGACCCCAGCCACGTGGAGGAAACGCAGGAGCGCCGCTTCAGGGGGATCCCGCAGCAGTAGGAGGCCTCGCCAGCGCAGAGAGGGCAATCCAGCAGGAGCAGGTCCAGCTGCACTGCTTACTAGTTTCTGTCCAACAGGCCATCGGAAAGGGCTAGGAACCTGATACCTGCCAGGCAGCCCGGAGTCAGGTGACTTCCGGTTTCGACCCCCTAGGCACCGGGCATCACATCAATCTACTGCTCAGTGGTGGGGAGGGGTATAACAGGTATTACACCACCCCCCAGCCATCACCGTCCCAGGGGCAGAGCTACAGGAGCTGTATCACCTACTCCGGAATGCCCAACAGGCCAGTTTCAGGGCGGCCGCCATCTAGGGATTTGGGCCAGTGGAATGGCCACCCGCTCCGCACAATCCGGGTGTGGATCTTACTCAGCATGGCGGGAGGACCAACAACGCAGCTCTCTACGCAACCCAGGCAATGGGGCCCCATCCACCACCCCAGGGTCCAATGTTGGGGAGCCCGATCCACTCAAGGACCAACAGTGGTCGGGCCATCACCAAGGTGAGCCTATTTTACCAGCTATTAGCCTAGCATCTCCCATGTGTAAGGGATGGAGAGTCAAGGGGTTCCGCTCATTCACATCCTTCATGGCTAGCCAAAAGAGCTCATGGGAGATGGGAGAACATGGGAGGTTCAGGGGGCCCACTCAGCCTAGAACTCAGGTGATAGGGCTTGGGGGGCCATACACATAGCGTTACAAATGAACCCAACAGCCCATAATCTGGTAACACCGCCAAGCGGTTTAAGTAGAGATTAATTAGCGTACAGGTTATCCAACAGTGGCTTAATCCACTGGGTCCACAGATGGCCGAATCAACACAAAATAGGAGTGGAAGCGGGTTGGCGGCCCTAAATGTCATAGCTCAGCAAATTAGTAGCGAAAGGGGTGGGGCTAATGACCAATCTACTCCGCGCTTATCAATACAGCTTTTAGCAGCGGTATGTTTGTTTCGAGGGTCATTTAGGAGCGCACCTCAAAACAGGAGGTAAAGACAAGTTGTGTGCATAAGAATATGTAGACATATTCACTTGCTCCCATTGGAACGCTTTTAATATCGATAAAGGGAGCGCTCGAAGGAACATCGGAGGAGAGGAGGATGAAACGCCGCAGTTCCGACTCAATACCCGCGAACGTTCAACAATTGGTTGCACAGCCTTCTCAATCTTTGCAGCGTTCTTGGTGAGCGTTTCCCGAGTTATGTTAAGCCTTTTGTACCAGGAGAACATCAGTGAGGCTATAGAGTATATGGGGGCTCGGCATGGCTACGGTAGACGAGCATTCCGTCAACGTATGTCAGTTTCGCCCGTCACTTCTGCTGGGACCATAGAGATATTGGGCTATGGGTAAGAACATGACCCCCTAGTGAATATAGGGGGCGGGGCAACCCTTTACACGGTGCCCGGGAAGTCTGGGGCTGTTCATCGGGCGCAGCCAAAAAGTGTCTGCTGGCTCTACAACGACAGCCAATATAGATGGGGTGAGCTCTTGCGATTCCGGCACGAGTGCTCAGTATGCGGGGGCGGCTCCCATCCCGCATTTAGATGCTCAAGCGATTTTAGACCTGGAGCCAGTCGCCTAGATGCTCTGGATGAAAAAGGGACGAGCCCAGTGAGATCAGCGTGATGGCCACATGGCTAGGCAGATACCCCAAAGGGAACACGCATTGCTTTGGAAGAGGGTTTCAGGTAATGGTTCCGGATACCGGGGGAGCAAGTCATTGGGGGGACAAGGTGCCGTAATCTAAAATCAGCTGGGATAACCCAAACAGAGTCAGGAGAACTCTTAAAAGAGGTTGGTTGGCAGATGGCTGGCCCTTCAGCTGTTCCCAGTGGCACACTTGCGCATCTCTCCACTGGGGCTGGTACTAAAAAAGAGGGGCAGGTTTCGCTGATTCACCACTTCATACCCTGAGGGTCATCGGTGAACGATGCATTGACGAAGAGCTGACAAGAGTCTATATTGCCTCATTCGATCAGGCTCTCCGGCTGGTACGGCAGTTGGGAAGGCGCCTTATGGCTAAGGTGGACATAGAGGCAGCCTTTCTTGCTGCCAGTTCACGCAGATAGCCTACACTTATTGGGCGTGCTATAGATGGCGAGATTTATGTTGACAGGTGTTTCCCCATGGGATGCTCCCTCTCCTGGCCTACTTTGAGGCATTTGAACTTTCCTAGATGGATAATCGTGAGGAGACAGGTCTCAAATCAATCATCCATTATCTAGATGATTTCTTTTGGGTGGTCCCCAAGGTGCAGGGTGGTATTGGAGACATTGCGCCTTGTGTTCCGCACTTGGGAGTCCCTTGGGTGAGGACAAGTCGGAAGGCCCAAAAGAAATAATCTGTTTTTAGGAATTGAAATCGATTCTTTGGAAATGGTGTGTCGGCTGCCCAGGATAAGGTTAACGATTATTTTCAGCTTTAGTGTGTATGTCGCCTGAGTGCGCGAAAACTGCGCCTACAGCAGGTTCAGTCATTGTTGGGCAAGCTGAATTTGCCTGTCGTATAATTCTGAGGGCAGGGTTTTCAGCGGGGGTCTGGCTTTGGCTATGTCCGGGCTTCCCGTCGCACCACTTCTACGAATCACGAGGCAGGTGAAGGTGTGGGCAAATTTTCCTGGAAGAGTTCAATGGGAAGTCTCTGTGGCTCGAGGCACCAAAACTAATGAAGAATTAGATTGTTTCACGGGATTCAGTAGGTTCGATTGGGTTTGGTGCCTATTTCAAGGAAGCTGGTGTGTTGGTCAGTGGCCAGGGGGTTGAGAGCGGTCTGACGAGCAATGTCGCATGCTCCAAATATTTCCGATAGTGGTCGCAGTCGAGTTATGGGGTACCAACTGGCTATCGGAGAGTTAATTTTATTCAGATAACATGCGTGGTCAGTGCTATAAATAATTGTACGGCTTCATCTCCTCCAGTACTCGCCCTGCTGAGGCACTTGGTTTTGTGTTGCCTTCGCAAGAAACATTTGGGTTAGGGCAGTCCACGTAGCAGGTGTATCAATAGTATAGCCGAGCGCTTTCTCGATTGCAGATGAGTCGTTTCAGGGAGCTGGCACCAGGAGCGGACCTCAACTCGCTTCCATGCCCGGGACATCTGTGGAGGATCTGCACAGAAGAATAGCAGGTTGGGTCTGTGCTCATTGGCCAAGTCAACTTGGGACACCTACGTCCGGGTCTGGAGGCAATGGTCAGAGGCACATCAGACTTAACACAGCGCTGGATGACAAGGAGGGAAGAATTCCTACTTTGTTTCATAGCCAGCTGCAGAAAAAGCAGCTCTCTACAGCTGCAGTTAAAAAATCCCTGGGCTGCCCTAATCATTCTCTTCAAGCTACAGAGGGTACAGGAAGTAACCAAATCTTCCTGGTATGGCAGGTGTGAAAGGGCTAGGGGGGGTTCCCTTGGGGCAGATACTCGCAGGCCTGAAAAGCTATTTGACGCACTGTCAACCATAGGGCACTCAGGATAGAGGTGTTGCTGTTAGGTTGGCTTTCCTAGCAGTTCTATGCGGCATTACGGCTGGGGGAGTGTAAGCCCAACAGGTGCGGCCCAAGGGGGTCTTCAGCTTACAGACGTATTGCTTAGGCAAGGATCCCTCTCCATCTCTATTTTCCATTCCAAGACAGATAAAAACAACGCAGGCCTACAGTTTTCCTATTCGAGGTCCGGGGTTCAGTTACATGCCAATCAAGTGTTATCAGGAGTATAATAGCTGTTAGGACCCTCAGGGGGTATTCCCTATTGTTACACCTCAATGGGAAAGCGCTTTCATGTTACCAATTTGTGGCGGTGTTTAAAAAATGTTGGCCTCCCTCGGATTGCTGGTAGGGAGTATGGGTCCCACTCCTTTGAATAGGGGCTGCTACGGAGGCCAGCAAGATGGGGGATGCGGAGAATGCAATCAAACGCATTGGAGGTGGGAATCCCGAACGTTTAGGTCATATGTTAGACCTCATTAGTGCAAAAAAAAAAAAAAAAATTGTTGAATACAGGATCGTTATTGTTTTCTCCTTTCCAGGTGCTGAAAAGTGCATTGTTGGGTGGTTGGGCACTCATTTGTCCACTGGGCGGAGCGGCCTGCTAGGGTTCGATTGGGAGGAGATCGCTTTCGGTTGCCGGAACAGGATTTGCATCTGCGGTGGATGGGGGTACGGCCCTTGTTAGAAAGGCAAATTGATAGGTTGGAAAACCCTCAGTGTGGATAATACACGCTGGGGGAATGACCTTGGAGTGGTCCCCTTAGGGACTTGTAAAATTAATGAAGAGAGACCTATTGGCTATCTGGAGCCTCCTCCCGAGCTCTAATAATACTGTGGTCAGAGATATCCCGATGGTTATTTGGCGCCGTGCCTGCTCCTGCAAGGCTTTGCAGAGAGCTAGAATTAAAGGGCAATTATAGTGAGAAATTTTTTTTTTTAATTTCTTCTAATGTATCCTATAAGTCATCCCATCCACCAGGGTACCTTTAGTTTCTTTAAATTCTACATAGTCCCCGAGATATAAGCCTTTGATATTGCTGTGATTTGTAGGAGGGCTACACCTCATCTGTCACTCAAAGGCACACACCCCAACCATCCAAGCTCCCCTGCAGTACGTCACACACTCTCTCACCCACACTATTGTACCATGTGCAACTAATAGTCAAAACTGCTGTAGTGCTAACACACATCAATAAACCAGTTAACCCAGCAATATGAGCATAACAACACATAAAACAGCCCCTCCCCCCAAAAAAAAACTTATATACATACAAAACCAGTGACTCAAATGGAACACTAATACAGTATATATAATACAGTAATACAGACTATATACAAACAGACACAGTGGCAATGTATGAATATATAGACTAAAAGCAACTGAAATGTAACAGACACAAGCAGTGTCACTGTGTTTGTGAAGGTCGCTCACTACAAGCTGCGTTACACTGACTTCTTCAGTGATTATGATTCTCAGCTAAGCAGGGGGAGAGATATGAATTTAGGTAAAAGTAAACAAACAATTAGCAAAGTTAGAGACACGGCAGAGTTAGTAACTTACTTGTAAAGAATCTCAGCACCACTTGTCGCTCCTCTTCCCCCTCTGCCCTCCTTCAGCATTATTGCTACTTATTTCCACACTTGATTGCTGCAGTCTAGCTTGGAAGGGAGGGGTCAACAGGATGTCAGACTTCATTTAAAAGTCCTTTCAACTGACAATGCTCGGACTTTGTATACAGCCCGTTCACTGCTTGATGGGGGAGTAGACAGGAGGGGAGGGGGACTACACAGCTTTGGTACAAACTTTGCCGTGTGAAGAAACGAAGCCACACAGAAACATGAAAGTAGGCAGCTTATACTAAGGGATCTATACATTGTATACAGACAAAGTTTTTTTTTCACTATAGTTGCCCTTTAAGACCAATAGGGCTTGATGCTCGCTGTTCAGGTCAACGGGTATTTCAATTAGGCCTAGGCTGCTAGAAAGCCAATCGGGATATTTAGGTCAGACGAGGGGCATTAACGACTTAGGCCTAGATGTGTTTAATTCCGGCCTAGGAGGAGGGTTTGAACTGGCTTTTAATTTTTGGAGGGGCATCCAGGACTAAGGAGTCAGGCCTGTATGCCGTGGCGGTCTCTGACAATGTTGGGGAGGTTGCCCTAGAGGGGGCTACCTAATTGGCTAATTAAAGGACATGTTGTGGCCTATAAACTCTCAGTAGCGATGGGCTGTGGAGAGAACGGACGGGCTTGAAGGTCGGAGTGGCTTCCCGGGCCGGAGTGGAGAAGTGGCAGGAGCTTGGAAATTCATGGCTTGAGTCTGGGAGCATTGCCAGAGAGAATGGACTTAGGAAAAGCAAGTCACAAGCCAAGTTGGAAGGTGCGGTAGTGCTTTATGGTGATAAATACATTTATCTAAGTTGGTTTAAGGTAATAAGTTGGGAATCATTATGTCAATGTTATGCCACAATAAACGGGGCCAAATGCCTTTTCCTCGGAAATTGTGTGTGTCAGTTATTTAGAGGAAACGCAGATTTAGAAAAAAAAAGGGTATAAAGGAGGGGGGGGGAGGGGGCAGGTTGTATCTGTCGCCCATCTTGGGCTTTACCTGTCAATGGAGTGACAGGATGCAAAACTGCAGCATAGGAACTCATGACAGGGTTAGCTCAGGGGCAAAGGAGATTGTTAGTTCAGGTAGTGTATAAGAAAGGGGGCGTGTTGAAGAGGGAGAGGAGAGGAAACTAGGAAAGATAGAATAGGGGGGAGAGATACATTTAGGCGCCAATTGGTGTTCGACAGTGATTGGCCCCCCTCCTCCCTGGAGTTTTAGTAGGGTTGGGGTTGCGGAAGTTGAAAGGATGTGTTGTGCGGTCTCTGGCAATGTTGGGGAGGTTGTACTCGAGGAGGGCTACCTAATTGGTTAATTAAAGGACCTGTTTTGGCCTAATAACCTCTCAGTAGGCAATGGGCCTGTTGGAGAGAATGGAACGGGCTTGAAAGTGCGGAGTGCTTCGGGCGGAGTGGAGAAGCGGCAGGGAGGTGCTGGAAAATCAGGCTTGGAAGTCGGGAGCATTGCCAGAGAGAATGGACTTAGGAAAGCAGTCACAGCCAGTTGGAAGGTGTGCTTTATGGTTGATAAATACATTTATCTAAGTGGTTAAAGGTAATAAGTTGGGAATCATATGTCAATGTTATGTCACAATAAACGTGGCCAAATGCTTTCCTCGGATTGTGTGGTGTCAGTTATTGGGTATTTAGGGGAAAGCAGAATTTAGAAAAAAGGGGTATAAAGGGGGGGGGGGCAGGTTTGTATCTGTTGCCCATCTTGGGCTTTACCCGTCAGTAAATGCTGTGATTAAAAATGATTTCTCAGAATGTACTGCTCAGATTTAAAATCTGAAAAGTTTGGAAGTGGAATACTGCTGTATATAAAGGTACTATTTTTGAAAATTTGATTTTTTAGAGTAAAGATACCCTTAAAATGTGTTTCTGTAGTGAAGGGCAACCCTAGCCCAACTGCCAGTTTGTTAGTTATTAAAACAGAAATCGCAGACATGGCTGCCGGTCCGGCCCCCTGCTTGCAGTTTACGGCAAGCAGAGGGCCTGGATCAGATGTAAAGTACTGATGAAAATGTAAGACATTTCTGCTGCTTTTTTAACTAAACAAACATGGCAGTTGGGGGTGGTCTAGGGTGCCACACTCTACAGCAAACTTTTTTTTGGGTAGTGATACCTTTAAGGATGTCACCTGCAATAAACACAAAGGATGGTAAAAGAAAAGCAATAACCTTTAGACACTCTTACCGTTAAGAAAGCTTTTTGTATACTCCAAGCTTATTAGAATGAGACACATATTTAATTATCCACGCAAGTGGACCTCTATTAAAAGAGTATACTCACTACTTTAGAATGGCTTAAGATCATGCTTCTAGCTGCAGCAGCTATTCTAAGTATACAACAGTAGAAAGGGTAGTACTTCCTGTTTACACCAAGTGGAAACCAAGTGGATCTTCTATGGTAATTCTAGGATAGAGCTCATCATCATCTATGATAACCAACCACTCAACACTTTTATTGTTTTGTAAGCTAGCCACAAGCCTGAAAAGAAAATAGTTTTAAATTATTTATTTCCCTAAGGTGTTACAGGTAGAGAGAAAAGCACAAATATTTATTAATGCAAGCCTGTAACTCAGCTTCAGGAAAGATCTTGGGGGTAGGGCTTGTGACACAGCTTTAAACACTGCCTGTCATCAGACAGTACACGAGTAGGAAGGATTATTACATCTTATACTTTGAATTGACATAGCCTAGAGACTTGTTCGGGCATTGTTTGGTATGAGAGAGCTCTTTCAGTTCCTTGCAGCACTTATAAGTGTCCTTGTGGTGCTGACAAGTGCCTTTTGGGACTTACAGGAGCACACAGCCTGGACCGGAAGGCACTTTAAGTGCTTTGTTGGGGGTCCTGCAGCTCAAAACCAGGATCGCGAATAACGAAGAAGCAAGGGTGGCACTCAACCGTAACTTTATTAAACTATAGACAAACAACATCTCAACACAGCTTTCGGGGGATAAGTGCCCCCTTCCTCAGGTGAGTTTCAACCAACAGTGTTACACATCTAAAGGCGACCAATACTAAGGACCGCCTTCTGGGGCTGGTTCTCTTGTCTGATTGGTCAATCAAAAAAGTTTATAGTGCATATAATAAGTGTACATAAAACGTTAAAAATATATTTTGTGTCATAATGACAATATTATAAAGATACTAGCTATTTCCATCAGTAAAATAAATAGAAGCAATACAAAAGGATAATAAAACTTTAGAAAATCAGATATCTAACATAAAGTGCATCGGTGTGTCGAATGTGTAACAAGTGTATATTCCATTAACATAGAACTTCCTATTGATCAAAAAATCAGTGCTTAATAAAATATCATCAAGATAGTAGTCAGAAACAAGAATAAAAGCTGGCGTGTAGAAGAGTTCTTAAAAAAAGTCTCACAAGATGGCGCCACCAGTGTAGAAGTGTGTGAAGGAAATACAGAAGCTGTTGAATAAGGCAAAGAAGTGTAGTTACAATAAGATTAACAGAGATACATTATAACAGTAATATAGTGAAATAAAATACTCTTGTGGCAAAATAATGATAAAAGGAGCTCTAAGAACATAAGACTAGTTAACTAACACAATATAGAGAAACAATATTACAGTATGCATGATCATTAAACGAATTTAAAATGACATTTAAAATGACACCCTAAAGAAAGCATGACCAGTGAATTCTCTATCATACCATTAGGGGCAAGGTTGTTTCAATTTGTAAATCCAGAATAATTCTGTTGCAATATTTGCTATTCAAATTTCCTCCTCTTAAGTCCTTTTCTTACTGTTTCTGGAATAGCAATAGTAGCTGGGATGTTTCATTGTTTTTATCCCAGAAATGTTTGCTATTGGGGGTTTCATATTTTTTATTAACACCTTCATAGTTAGTAATGTCGCGTTTGTGCTCTCCGATGCGTAGTCGGATTCTCTTGGCATTTACCTCAATAAGCCCAGCCACATGGGCATTTCAGCATGTATACAACATTGGAGGTTTACAGGGTGGCAAAGCATTTAAGTTGATAATTAACCTTTCCTAGGGTGGTTAATGGAATCACCCACGAATTATTGCTTGCAGGATTGACAATTCCTACATGGGAATGTCCCAGTTTGTGGTTCTCCTAGAAAACATTTGCTTTTTGGTCGTTGAGGATCCTACATCAGCTCGTACCAATTCACTCCCTATATTTCTGGATTGTTTTATAGGAAAAAAGTGTTGGTGTCTTCATAAAGATTCCGCCATTATTTTGCATCAGCTTGTAGTAATCCCCCAATTTTTCTTAACGCTCTGTTGGATAGGTAGGATAGGGTATTAAACGTAGATACAAATGGTATTCTATTACCTGTTTTTTGTTCCCTATCCACT
The DNA here is from genome assembly GCA_019447015.1 of Hymenochirus boettgeri. Lineage (NCBI taxonomy): Eukaryota > Metazoa > Chordata > Amphibia > Anura > Pipidae > Hymenochirus > Hymenochirus boettgeri. The sequence goes on from CM033473.1 coordinate 134,674,928, forward strand.
CTCCAACCTAGTTACGGTACTGTCTAAGTGCCTTTCAGCTTCTTTTCTAAGACTATGGGAGGGTAACCTCTGGCTATAAATTTGATGACCATCTCCTGTAACCTGGTATGACATAATAAATCATCCTGTACAATTCTCCGAACTCTTAAGAATTGGTCGTAAGGTAAGCCTTCTTTACACTTAGGGATGGAAGCTATCATACTGCAACAGGTTGTTCCTTCAGTTTCTTTCACGTACAGTGTCTGTTATGATCGTATTTCCCTGTTTAATCACCATTACATCTAGATAGCTCACTCTCTCGACATCATAATTCAATGTAAACCTATATGTCGGAGGCATTAGATTAGATTCTTCAAAAAATTTGATTATACATTTATATCACCATCCCAGATGAAAAAAATATCATCCACGTACCGAACATAATGTTGTACGTGGGTATTGAACATGTTATAGTACATAAATATTCTTCTCAAATTGGGTCATGAATAAGTTAGCATATGAGGCGCCAAAATTAGCGCCCATACTGTACCCTGGGCTTGTAAATACCAGTCTTTATCAAACGGAAAATTCTTTTTCACAACATAAGGTTAACCGGTCTACAAGAAAAAAAGACGAGGCTATGATTATAACCAAAATCCATAGTAGTTCTCTTAAACCGTGATTCCTTTTCATGTGGAATCAACGTATATAGTGACTCGTGTCCATCGTACATACTATTTTGTCACAGGAGAAAGTCTGATATTCCTCAAATGTCTTACAAATGCCTTAGTGGTATCTTTCAAACATAGTTTTTCATAGAAACGATGGGCTGTAGTACGAGTCAATAAAGATCCCTAATGGTTGTAACAATGAGCCAACCCCACACAATGGGACGGCCTGGTGGATTAATCAGATTTTTATGGATCTTGGGTAACAAATACAAAACTGGAGACCTGGGTGGATAATCACAAATTAAAGCTTTTCTCATTTTTAATTCAATAATCCATTGGTAAATGCTTCCATAATAAGATTATCAACCCCTTTTTAATCTGTGCAGTTTGGATCACTAGATAATTTGTATAATGAGTAGTTAATTTAATTGTCTTCTGCCTCCTTCTATAGTACTCTTTATCCATGATACAATCCCACCAACTTTATCCGCTTTTTTTATAATCACATTTTATTTTTCTTTAAGCCCCTGAAATGTTAGAAATTTTCTTAGATAAATTCGGTTGGCGTCCTGTCTTCGACCATGCAGTGTGGATACCTGGGTTAATACCATGTTGTTAAAAGTCTCTAACGAGGAATTGGCTATCTCTGGTACAAAGGTCGATTTTTCTTTAAATTAGAAAAATTGGGGGAAGACGGACAAAAAACATTCTTAATTTAATATTCTTGTAAATTTAAACCATTCTTTAAAGTCAAATAAAGTTCCATTATGCGTGGGAACAAATCCAACCCTTTGTTAATAAGGTGGCTCTTGTTCCTTAGAAGAAAGATTCTTTAGAGATATATAACCAGAGATTCAGGGGTTAAATTAGTCACATTTGGTACAGTACCTTTAGTAGTATTCTTCGGATCTCAGCTTTCTCTTCGTATCTTTTCCTCCTTTTTCTGGTTCCTCTGGGATCTCTGGTCTTCCTCTTTGGGATCGGCGTGGGGTGGTCACAGGTCTGGCCATCTCTAAAAAATCCCCATGAGAGGAACTGGTGCTGCTCAGTGTTAGAGGACGAGTCTCCCGATCGATCTCTCCTATTCATGTGGTGCGGCTGGGGCGGCGTCTTCTTTCCCCTGCTCTGCCGTAAAGTTCCGTTGCCTTGGGAACGCGTCCTCGCCCGTCGGCTGAGTTGTGGTTTCCATGGTTACCCGGCCGCTTCTACGGCACCACGTGGGACCCGGCGTTCTCTTCGCTCCCGGGCCCATGGGTAGACCCGCTTCATCTCGTAATCCGGGTGTCTAGTCTGAATTTCTTCAGTTTCTTTGGACAAGGTCGGCAGTTAATCTGTATAGTATTATCCAGGTGGTTTCATTTGGTTTATCCATTAAGGGTTGGATTGTTTTGAGGAGTGAGCACCCACACTTGGTACGAGTGCAGAGGATTTTTTCTATTATTTTGAAAACCAGGATCGCCCCTAGTCCTAAAAAGGACCTTCTCAGTTCTCCAACATCTTTGGATGTCGCTGCTGACACCCCCGCTGCCAACACATCAGTGTTTATGTATATATCTTAAGCTTGATAAAGGGGAGACTGAACATTGCTTCTGTAATAATAAAGGTTTCTAAAACAGTTGCTGGAGTGCTCTAGCCTTTTTCACTTATACATATATATAAATCATATAGGTGGGCACTCATGTTCATAGGTCTAAGGCTCAGTGCTACCCACTGAAAACTATAAAAATAAATATAAAAACGTTGTTAATACCTTTATTGGGTGTATAATAACTTTTTGTGTTATACACCCAATAACGGTATTAACGAAGTCCCTGGAGTGCACTGATCTTTTTCCATTTTTAGATTTATTTATTCTATTGGAAATTCACCACCTTATTTGCATGTGGTGGACAAGCTAAAGTAATGGTCATTAAAATTTCCCAAATACAAACTATCAAACGGGATAGTTAATCAGTTCAGTGCCTATTAGAGATCCCCGCCCTTCTGATTTTAGAGATAGATGGTAAGCAAACACAGTGAAGGGAATGCTATGAGAGAGGACAAGTCACCTTTCTACATACAGATGGGTTAAAGCTGAATTATCAGGCTGACGCGCTATAGATTGATAATCAACGCTATTCGCGCTTTAAAAATGCATGATGCTGGTATTATTACAGGGAGCAAAAGGACGGAGAACTGGGTGACTGATTCGCTGTTTATACAGGTAGCAAAGGGGGCGAGTGAACTGGGGGACTGTATTCGCTGGTATGATTACAGGGGGAAGGACGGGTGAATTTGGAGGACTATTCGCTGGTATTATTACAGGAGGCAAAGGACGGGTGAATTGAGGGACTGTATTTGCTGGTATTATTACAGGGGCAAAGGTATGGGTGAATTGGGTGACTATTTTGCTGGTATTGTTACAGGGGCACAGGGACAGGTGAATTGGGAGACTATTGCTTGTATTTTACAGGGGGCAGAGGGACAGGTGAATTGGGTGGCTGTATTTGCTGGAATTATTAAAGGGGCAAGGGATGGGTGAATTGGGGATGTATTCACTGGTATTTTACAGGGGGCACCGGTACAGGTGAATTGGGTGACTGCAGAGACCTTTGGACAGAAAGACAGCTCCTACTCCTCAGTTTCCTGGACTTGGACATTTTCAAATTTTAGATTTGGGGGTGGACATGCCCTTTAATCACAAGTGCCTCAAGTTAATATAAATAGTAAGCAGCAAACCATTGCGGGAGGTTATAAGGGCTACGCGTTTTTAGTTACGATTGCGTGCACGATTTGGTGTGTTGTAGCATGGCCTCAGTCTAAAGGAAAAACTAAACAGATTTCCTTTATCAATTAAGTACATGAAATCTGCATCTATTATTCACCAGGAGGTGAGAAACGCTTATTCCCGCCCCCTGTGAATAATAAAATGCCTGGGTAATAGTGCTACACTAACCTCCGGACTAACCTACCGGCACTCCTCGGAGTCGGACAGAACACAGCGCCATGTGCGGGAAATGAGACGCGAGTGGAGCACCGGTAGGTAATTTAGCACATGTTACCCGGGCATTCTATCATTCACAGGGAGGTGGGAATAAGTGGGAAAATGTCTACAGCTTTCATGTACATTAAATCTTTCTAGTGCATAAAATCTGGTAAGTGTCCCTTAAAGGCAACTCTAATAATAAATCTATTTATAGATAAAAGTCAACGTATGTATGTATATTTGTATGTATGTTCCAGAAAAACTTTTTTACACATTTTTTAAGTTAATTACCCTGTGTGCAGCCCATGGTGGTGAATCAAGGAATCCCCTAAATTAGTTGTTTGATTTCTGAGGGGCTATTCCCCAGACTGTTAACCACAGGACAGTGGTTTGGAGATTTCTAGGTAAGTAGCATTCTAGGTAGTAAGAATTAAAGCCTATGTGCATTGATTGTGATGCACGCATCAGGGGAAGTTAATGCTATACGCACTAAAGGGGATGTGATTTTGCACTGTGGGAAACCTGCATTTATCTGTGTAAAACTAAAGTCTGCAAATCTGAGTAACGTTACTGTGGATAATTGAATTATTTGCATTTTTCCACAAAACAGCAGAGGACAGCTGCTTGGTCAGAGATACGCCAGGTGAATTGGGCTACAATCCCCTGAAATGCGGCCTTTTCGCCCGATAAATTGCCATACACAGGCCGATTATTGCCCGAAATGGCTGTTCGTACAACCTTGCGTGGTGTACTAACCTTTAAAGGAATAGCCAAAATATACACTGTGTAGAGTAGGCCTATGTACTCCTAAACCAATGCAAGCAGTAAAAACTGCAAATTTATTCACATGCATAAGTCCATACATGCATATAATACATCACAGGCACACCAGTCTTAGGTGCAAAACCAAATTTATTGTGACGTTCGGGATCATAGCGGTCTTGATAGTGCGTTATAGTGTATATATATATATGAACCAGGAAGCAGTCGGGAACTGTCAGAGCTGCCCGCTGTGAAAGGTGAGACCTTCTGAAGTTCATTCCTGGTATTAAATATTGATTGAAGAACAGGTGGTAAGGATAGCTCCTTAACCTCCCAGGCTTCAATAATGTAGAAAAAGGATAGTTCCCTATTGAAATGAATTATTCCTTTAAGCCCTGAAGTGACTTAGAAGCTGGGTTACCCTTTGCATTTTATTTACATGGGACACTGTGTTTTTATTTGGCAACATCCTGGTTCCCGTTAAAGGGGACCAGATAATTTTTTGCTGAGATTTAGGCCCATTGCACCCCATAATTTGCCTTAATGAGGATGGACACATATTTATTTGCCCATAGCACTATTCCCCACTAAATTTTGTTTTTATGTTTGTTCACATTTTGTGGCAGGACAGGCTGGACCTTTTTAGGACTTCCCAATCGAACCCTTCCTGGAGTCTTCCTGGTCGCAGCTGGAAGTTGAAAGGGAGGGCAGTATAGGTGGGCCTTCTACAGCCTTCTCCCAAAAGGAGGCCCTATGGATCCCCTCTTGGAGTGTTTCGTTGTGGCTGGGCAACCGAAAGGGGAAGTATGGTCCCGACCACCAATGGAGCTCTTGGTGTTCACCGATTGGGCTTTCACAGGAGAGGGATTCATCATCTAGTATCCCTGGATCAACTAGAACTACGGTATATGTATTACTACCAGTAATTCTCAATATTTTTATATTTAGAAACTTATCCAAGCTACTTTTAAAGCTATTCAATGAACTTGCCATTACCAAATCGCTGGAAGACAATTCCACAGTTTCACCATGTCTCACTGTAAAGAAACCTTTCCTAACCTGAAGATGAAACTTTTTTCTTCTAATCTTAAAGGATGTCCACGTGTCCTCTTGATATGACTGAAGTGAACAATGTACCAGAGGTTTATTGTATGTTCCATTAACATATTTCTATAAAGTGATCATATCCCCACGCTTCTCCAATGTAACAGCCCCAACTTGTAGTCAAACCCCCTCCCCTCCATTCCCTTTATTATTTTAGTTGCCCTTCTATTGCTGCGTTCTTTTCCAAGATGTATGTTTGTTGGTTTCTCCACGCACTCCTTAAAATTGAATCTACTGTGGTGCTGATTTCTCTTTACTGTAACCACTTAACAGTATCTTCAGCATTAACAAGTGATACGAATGGAGAGAGACGCCCACACTTTCAAATCAGTGCTTTTATTGTGACATGTGATGTGCACATTTGGACGAAACGTGCATGTTTCGGGGTTTCCCCCTACCTCATGTACATTTTCAAAATGTCCTTTTGTATATGGGATTCCAAAATGCACTGCATATTCCAAATGAGACCCTATCAGTGCCTTGTAAAGAGGGGAGAATAATATTTTTCTTTCTTGAATGTTTTCCTTCTTTATATAAGGACTTGTATAAAGATCTTGCTAGCTCTAGCCGTTGCGTGTGGCATTGTTTGCTGTATGTGATTGGTTACTGAGATTATTAATTAGTATGTTATTGGTTACTGTAGATAATTGACCAGTATTTCATTGGCTACTGTAGATTACGACCGGTATGTGATTGATTACTGTAGATTATTGACCAGTATGTGTTGGTTACTGTAAATTACTGACCTGTATGTGATTGGTTATTGTAAATGTGATTGGTTAGGCTACGTTCACACAGGCTTTTTTAAATGCATTGGAACATAGCAATTGCATTTCAGTGTGATGCTCACAGCGTTACAACGCAACGATGCCATTTTTTCAATAGCAACGCTGTGCGTTAATGCAACCAAACTGCTGACTGAGTGCGTTGCAAGCAAACACTATATCACAAATGAATATTGTGATACAGATGATTAGCTGGGAATGATGGGAGTTGTAGCTTTCAAACTTCTGGAGGAAAAAAGGTTGGCCATTCAATCCTTTTGTACATGGGATTATCCGCATTACTGTAAGACTCTCAGGTTTTGTTCTAGAAGAATTTAAATGGCAGCTAATAAAGGAGGCAGTGGCACATTTAGAGCCCAGTCTAGACTTTTAAATGCAATAAAACACAACGTAGAACAGTATGTTATGTATTACCACTTTTTATGTATTTCACTAAATAGTAGTGCGGGAACTACTGGAGGGTTTGGAGTCAGAAGGGACTGAAACCAGGCACTTCCCAGGAGCCCTGTTATTTCTGACTTATCCCAGATTATTAAAAAACAATAGAGAAAAAAATCATGGACTCCCAAAATAGCTTACAAAATATTCTCTAGTGATCTTTTCTTAATGTTTTATTAGTCAATGACTAGTCATAGAGCACCCCACCTCATTAGAGGATTGATTTTGCCTTTATCAGTTAATTACACTGTTGCCCCTTTCTGTCTTGGGTTTACCTATACCAGATTTCACTGGGACAAGTCCATGAATCAAGGGGACCCTATTATAAACACAGTCGATGTCTCAGCCATGCTTCATGTGTTTATAATAGGGCCCCACGATTTTTTCACTGATAATGATTTTGATAGGTTAACAATTATTACAGATGTTATTCGTTCTTTCCTAGCAGTATTACAGCACATTGGAACATATTTAAACCACAACATACGCATGTTGTGATACCGTGGGTTTTCGTTAATGCGCCGCGGCTGCCAAATTATACGTCCGCGATTGTTCATATATAGACCGTATAGTTACATGACAGAGTATAGATAGAGGCTTATGTCCTTGTAAAACCAACTTGGATAAGCTAGGGGACCATTGAGATATGACACTAGGGGCCATATTTATTAACCCGCGGCATCACTTTTTAGAGATACCGCGAAGGTAGTTAATTTACGATCGTGTCATAAATGTACAATCGCCGATCATACATTTTTGACCGAACGTTCATTAATTAATGAACGTTCGATCGTAGAATATCCGTGCGGTAGTAACTACTGCAATGGTATTCATGGGGATCGTAAATCTACGATTTCGTTATAGTAGATTTACGATCTATAACGTAAATTTACGAGCACTATCGTAAATTTAAGATCGTTAAACCGATCGTTAATCTATGATCGGTTTTAACGATCGTAAATGTATGATACAGGACGTTAAAGTCGCTAAAAAGCGATACCGCGGCTTTATAAATATGGCCTAGGCCTTATCTGATCTTATAAGTTATAATGTGGAAAGTAGGTTCATAATCAAGATACTGCACACATAAGGTAAACTGGACAATTGCTCAAAGTGAAATTTATTATAAACTAGAAAAGATAATTTAAGTTTAAACTTTGAATTTGTATGAAATGCTGCATTTTGGAAGGGAATGCTGCAGCATTAAATGCAATAATTGCTATGAGAATGAAGAGGATATTAAATGTCATACTCCATTCTGATTAAAATAGTTATTTTTTATTATTGTGTGTATGGTTGCCATGGAAATGGGAGGTGGGGTGGCTGGAGCGTATCAATAGGTGTGCGTTTCTGTGTCTGTGTAGGGCAGTGATGGCGAACCTTTTAGAGCCGGGTGCCCAAACTGCAACCCAACCCCCCTTTTATTGCATAGTGCCAACAAGATCATTTATAAAGTCAATATGTATGTATCTTACCTCTGCTTCCTCTACCGTTTACTTTAGAAAAAAAACTTAAATAGACACAGACCAATACAGAACATAGAATTGATTATAGGATTACCTATTAACTCTACTTACCACACAGGAGTTTGAGATCTAAAACAGTGACATATTAACCCTACATTATTACAACAGGAGTTGAGATAAACAGTGACATTAACCCTACATTATTACACAGGAGTTTGAGATAACAATGACATTAACCGTACATAATTACACAGGGTTTGAGATCCATAACAGGGAATCAAGCAGTGCGAATGGTATAGATGTGACCTCTCTCTGCTACAGACAGCCATTACACTTTCTCTCTGGCTTTCTGGTAACAAACTCTGGTAATCTCTGCTGTGTATGAGTGCCCATAGAAAGGGCTCCGAGTGCCACCTCTGGCACACGTGCCATAGGTTTGCCATTACTGGTGTAGGGTGTGTGTTTGCATTTCAGACCATAATACAAACTTGTTACAGATTTAGGTATGGGCCATGGAAACAGAATATCAGCATTATCAGTAGGTGTGTACCGTTTCTGTGTGGTGTTAGGGTCCTATGTTTTTTTATTCTAGACCACACAACTAACTTTTGATTGATGCCATGGAAACAGAAGGTATGTTGGGTAGTAAGGGTGTGTACCCGAAATGAAAAAATCATTAAAATTCAAGGATAATGCAGTAAACTTTTGTGGATTCCTTAGCTAGGTAATAGCCACCCTCCTCTGTGTCCAGCACATTTCTACTGAATTTCATGTCTTATAACTCGGAGTAGAGTACAGCCCAAAAAAGCAGAAGAATAAAAAGGAAGAAGAAGAAATTAAAAGAACAGGAATTTGTCTCTTTAAGTCAATAAATAATTTAAATATTTAATAATAAATAGTATTACTGTGTCAATGTCCTCTGGAGTTTTTTCACTCCAGGTTGTACTCAAATCTGAAGAAATGTAATTATGCAGCATTTTTTGTTAATTATTTGCTATGTCACATGACAATATGTAAATTCATGGCATCCCTTTTACCTAATTGGTTACTTGACCACCATGTCCCCTGGATGTCATCTGTGATGTCATCATTTTTTCAGTGTAAAACAAAATCCTGGCAAAACATTTTCATTTCTGTTTCAAAGTTGTTAGAGGTAAGGCTATATTTTTTTGTCCCACATTCAAGTATTTTCACACATTTATTTATTGTAAATGCCCATGTCATTTCTCTAGCTTTGTTTTCTAGACAATCCAGCTATGGGTAAGGTATTTAGATAAATGAAATCTGCTGAGCTGATAAATTACTATATTTATATACACTATGAAGAAAAATATGGAATTTATAGAAAGGGGCCTTTTATAGGGTGGGGTTATTTTGTAGGGGAATGTTGGATGTTTTAGTTTTCAAACATCTGCAGGGCCACTGATTGCCGATCTCTGGTCTTGAATATTCTGCAACTTAATTATGCAATTTCTCCTTTTGAGATACAAAATTGCATGCAATTGCGTAAACGGACGCACAATCGCATTGCACCAGAAAACACTATTTTTGGTGCGTTACCGCAATTCCGATGTTGGAAAAAAATTGCATGCACAAATGCCAAAAAAATCACGCAAGTTTGGCCTAGCCCTTACACTGCTATTTAAACAATACCAATATATTCCCAACATAAATCTAACTGTGTGTTTTCTATCGCCTTACAGTCTGTTATAACCCTATGACTTTGAAGGGATTCAAAAAGACATTTAGCAACATGAAGGTAAGACGGATTTGTATTTTTAATATGTAAAATCTATGTCCATTTTGATTCACAGGGATAACTTATTAATTAATTGAGTTACTGTATCAATTATATGGGAAGCTTAAATAAAATCAGTAAATGACCTGCTTTGGTCCAAAATAACCATTTATGTGGTAAACCACATCAGACCAAAAAGTTATCCCCGATGATTGATTGGTCCAAAATGTTACCTTTTGTCTAACAGGCCTTTCTGAGGGTTCGGGGTCATGTGATCAAATCCCAACTGTCACTCTCTGTATGAAATGCACCTGGTTCTGAGGCCACACTAACTACACATTGTGTCTCTGACACAAACACACATACAAAAACATGCATGTATTTACGTTTTTTTATAGATAGTGCCACTTAGGAACGCAGCGCTGTACAATTAATACAAAAAAAACATACAACTGGGGACAAAAATATAAACACATGAATAGTTCTGTACATAATTATATAAATTCAATAAATACATTAGTGCTTCAGCCTTGCCACAAGAGGAAAGGAGAATCTAGTTAAGAGGGTAGCCTACAGATACATAGTGAAGGATATAATTGCAATAGTGAGACTGTGTGTGTGTGTGTTCCTGCATGTCTTTAATCCAGCGCATGTTTTGCTCAGGAGCAGTATCCCCCCTCCCACTTCCGTATCACCTGACTTTTTACCACAAACCAACTCTCAAAAGTAAAACTGCAGTTTTTTAGTGGTGGTTGGGAAGAATTATATCTTCCAATAATGGGCAGTTAATAAAACATTTTTTCAATAAAGGTTGCCCTTATATATATGTGAATGTTTTTAATTAACTAACAACTAAAGATAACATAACCATTATAGCTATTAATATATGGATAACTTACTGCAACCGGTGTAGTAGCCATATACTAAATAGATAACATTGCAGCGTAAGCCCTATACTATATAGTTAACCTTTCAGTGTATAGCCATATACTATATAGATAGTTGCAGCATAAGCCCTATACTATATAGATAAGTTTACCGCATATTGCCTATACTATATAGATAATGTTACAGTGTGTAGCCCTATACCATATAGATAAGTTTACCGCATGAGCCCTACAATATATAGATAACGTTACCACGTATAGCCCTATGCTATATAAATAACATTGCCATATATAGCCCTATGCTATATAGATAACGTTGTATATTTATGGCCATATATAGATACTGTTACTGCATACTATATAAATAACATTACCGTGTACAGCCACATACTATATAGATAATGTTGCCGTGTATAGCAATATACTACATAGATAACATGCCGTGTTATGAGTGATATACTATTAGTTAAACGTTACCGTGTAAAGCCATATACTATAGAAAAAGTTCCAGTCTAGAACACAGAGTAAAAAATTGATATAATTCAAATCTACATTTATCCTTTTTTTTATTAATGTAACATGAAGATGGTGATGAGGAAAGAATCAAGGTGGAAGAGATTTAAGAAATTATTACCGTCACTGTTTTGGACATAAAGAGAAGGTGAGACCAGTATTTTTTAGCAATCATTTTAAATAGAACATTAACTGTGATGATGTAATTCCAAAAACAGTCCTCGTTTATATATTTTTCCCCTTACCTACCAGTGATATCTATTTATAATTGTATTATATCTGATCATATAAAAAACATTCTACCGCTGCATCCTTGTGTTTTTAATCTGAGATAACGTTTCTGCGTTTGCCGCGCTAATCTCTATACTAAATAACCTTACCGTTGTCATAGTCATATAGATATAGATAACATTGCAGCATAAGCCCTATACTATATAGATAATGTTTCACGCATATAGCCCTATACTATATAGATAACGTCTTGCAGCATATAGCCCTATTTTATCTACATAGTATAGGGACATACAAGGTAACGTTATCTATAAAGTATAGGGCTATATGCTGCAACGTTATCTATATAGTATAGGGCTATATGCTGCAATGTTATCTATATAGTATAGGGCTATATGCTGCAATGTTATCTATATAGTATAGGGCTATATGCTGCAATGTTATCTATATACTATATGACTATACACGGTAAGGTTATTTAGTATAGAGATATACGCGGCAAACGCAGAAACGTTATCTCAGATTAGAATAACACAAGGAATGCAGCGGTAGATGTGTTTTTATATGATCAGTATAATACAAGATTGATAAATAGATATCACTGGTAGGTAAGGGGAAAAATTATATAAACCGGGACTGTTTTTGGGAATTACATCATCACAATTAATGTTCTATTTAAAATGATTGCTAAAAAATAACTGGTCTCACCTTCTCTTTATGACCAAAACAGTGACCGGTAAATCGTTTCTTAAATCTCTTCCACCTTGATTCTTTCCTCATCACCATCTTCATGTTACATTAATAAAAAAAAGGATAAATGTAGATTTGATTTATATCAATTTTTTACTCTGTGTTCTAGACTGGAACTTTTTCTATATAGTATATGGCTTTACACGGTAACGTTTAACTATATAGTATATCACTATACACGGCAATGTTATCTAAGTAGTATATGGCTATACACGGCAACATTATCTATATAGTATGTGGCTGTACACAGTAGTATGCAGTAACAGTATCTATATATGGCCATAAATATACAACGTTATCTATATAGCATAGGGCTATATATGGCAATGTTATTTATATAGCATAGGGCTATACGTGGTAAAGTTATCTATATATTGTAGGGCTACATGCGGTAACATTATCTATATGGTATAGGGCTACACACTGTAACATTATCTATATAGTATAGGGCAATATGCGGTAAACTTATCTATATAGTATAGGGCTATATGCTGTAACATTATCTATATAGTATATGGCTATACACTGAAAGGTTATCTATATAGTATAGGGCTATACGCTGCAATGTTATCTATTTAGTATATGGCTATACACGGTATGCAGTAAGGTTATCCATATATTATATAGCTATAAATGGTTATGTTATCTTTAGTTGTAGTTAAGATAAAAGCATTCACATATATATAGGGCAACCTTTATTGAAAAAATGTTATTTTAAACTGCCCATTATTGGAAGATATAATTCTTCCCAACCACCACTAAAAAACTGCAGTTTTACTTTTGAGAGTTGGTTTGTGGTAAAAAGTCAGGTGATACGGCGATAGAAAACACACAGTTAGATTTATGTTGGGAATATATTGGTATTGTTTAAATAGCAGTGTAAAGGCTAGGCCAAACTTGCGTGATTTTTTTGGCATTTGTGCATGCAATTTTTTTCCTAACATCGGAATTGCGGTAACGCACCAAAAATAAGTGTTTTCTGGTGCAATGCGATTGTGCGTCCGTTTACGCAATTGCATGCAATTTTGTATCTCAAAAGGAGAAATTGCATAATTAAGTTGCAGAATATTCAAGACCAGAGATCGGCAATCAGTGGCCCTACAGATGTTTGAAAACTAAAACATCCAGCATTCCCCTACAAAATAACCCCACCCTATTAAAAGGCCCCTTTCTATAAATTCCATATTTTCTTCATAGTGTATATTAAATATAGTAATTTATCAGCTCAGCAGATTTCATTTATCTAAATACCTTACCCATAGCTGGATTGTCTAGAAAACAAAGCTAGAGAAATGACATGGGCATTTACAATAAATAAATGTGTGAAAATACTTGAATTGTGGAGGACAAAAAAATATAGCCTTACCTCTAACAACTTTGAAACAGAAATGAAAATGTTTTGCCAGGATTGTGTTTTACACTGAAAAAATGATGACATCACAGATGACATCACAGAGGACATGGTGTCAAGTAACCAATTAGGTAAAAGGGATGCCATGAATTTACATATGGTGTCATGTGACATAGCAAATAATTAACAAAAAATGCTGCATAATTACATTTCTTCAGATTTGAGTACAAACCTGGAGTGAAAAAACTCCAGAGGACATTGACACAGTAATATCTATTTATTATTAAATATTTAAAATTATTTTATTTGACTTAAAGAGACAAATTCCTGTTCTTTTAATTTCTTCTTCTTCCCTTTTATTCTTCTGCTTTTTTGGGCTGTATCTACTCCGAGTTATAGACATGAAATTCAGTAGAAATGTGCTGGACACAGAGGAGGTGGCTATTACCTAGCTAAGGAATCCACAAAAGGGTTACTGCATTATCCTTGAATTTTAATGATTTTTTCATTTCGGGTACACACCCTTACTACCCAACATACCTTCTGTTTCCATGGCATCATCAAAAAGTTAGTTGTGTGGTCTAGAAATAAAAAAACATAGGACCCTAACACCACACAGAAACAGGTACACACCTGCTGATAAATGCTGATATTCTGTTTCCATGGCAACCATACCTAAATCTGTAACAAGTTTGTATTATGGTCTGAAATGCAAACACACACCCTACACCAGTAATGGCAAACCTATGGCACGTGTGCCAGAGGTGGCACTCGGAGCCCTTTCTATTACCAGAGTTTGTTACCAGAAAGCCAGAGAGAAAGTATAATGGCTGTCTGTAGCAGAGAGAGGTCACATGCTATAACATTCAGCACTGCTTGAGTCCCTGTTATGGATCTCAAACTCCTGTGTAATTATGTACGGTTAATGTCACTGTTTATCTCAAACTCCTGTGTAATAATGTAGGGTTAATGTCACTGTTTTAGATCTCAAACTCCTGTGTGGTAATGTAGAGGTTAATAGGTAATCTATAATCAATTCTATGTTCTGTATTGGTCTGTGTCTATTTAAGTTGTTTTTTCTAAAGTAAAACGGTAGAGGAGCAGAGGTAAGATACATACATATTGACTTTATAAATGATCTTGTTGGCACTATGCAATAAAAAGTGGGGGGTTGGGTTGCAGTTTGGGCACCCGGCCTCTAAAAGGTTCGCCATCACTGCCCTACACAGACACAGAAACGCACACCTATTGATACGCTCCAGCCACCCCACCTTCCATTTCCATGGCAACCATACACACAATAATAAAAATATACATATTTAATCAGAATGGAGTATGACATTTAAATATCCTCTTTCATTCTCATAGCAAGATTATTGCATTTTTAATGCTGCAGCATTCCCTTCCAAAATGCAGCATTTCAATACAAATTCAAAGTTTATACTTAAATTATCTTTTCTAGTTTATAATAAATTTCACTGTTGAGCAGATTGTCCAGTTTACCTTATGTGTGCAGTATTTTGATTAATGAACATACTTTCCACATTATAACTTATAAGATCAGATAAGGACTAGGGCCATATTTATAAAGCCGCGGTATCGCTTTTTTAGCGACTTTAACGTTCTGTATCATACATTTACGATCGTTAAACCGATCAGAGATTAACGATCGGTTTAACGATCTTAAATTTACGATAGTGCTCGTAAATTTACGTTATAGATCGTAAATCTACTATAACGAAATCGTAGATTTACGATCCCCATAGAATACCATTGCAGTAGTTTACTACCGCACGGTATTCTACGATCGAACGTTCATTAATTAATGAACGTTCGGTCAAAAATGTATGATCGCGATTGTACATTTATGACCACGATCGTAAATTAACTACCTCGCGGTATCTCTAAAAAGTGATGCCGCGGGTTAATAAATATGGCCCCTAGTGTCATATCTCAATGGTCCACCTAGCTTATCCAGATATGGTTTACAAAGGACATAAGCCCTATACTATACTACTGTCAGTGTGTAACTATACGGTCTATATATGATACAATCGCGGACGTATATATTTGCAGCCGCAGACGTACATTAACGAGAACCCACGGTATCACAAACATGCGATACTGTGGGTTTATAAATATGTTCCAATGTGCTGTAATACTGCTAGGAAATGAACGAATAACATCTGAATAATTGTATAACCCTATCAAAATCAATGTTATCAGCGAAAAAATCGTGGGGGCCCTATTATAAACACATGAAGCATGGCTGAGACATGCTACATGTGTTTATAATAGGGTCCACTTGATTCAGTGACTTGTCCCAGTGAAATCTGGTATAGGTAACCAAAAACACAGAAACAGGGGCAACTAGTGTAATTAAACTGATAAAGGCAAAATCAATCCTCTAATGAGGTGGGGTGCTCTATGACTAGTCATTGACTAATAAAAACACTAGAGAAAAAGAATCACTAGAGAATATTTGTGTAAGCTATTTTGGGAGTGCCATGATTCTTTTTCTCTAGTGTTTTTATAAATCTGGGATAAGTCAGAAATAACAGGGCACCTGGGAAGTGCCTGGTTCAGTCCCTTCTGACTCCAAACCCTCCAGTAGTTCCCGCACTACTATTTAGTGAAATACATAAAAAGTGGTAAATACATAAACATATGTTCTACGTTGTGTTTTATTTGCATTTAAAAGTCTAGACTGGGCTCTAAATGTGCCACTGCCTGCCTTTATTAGCTGCCATTTAAATTCTTCTAGAACAAAACCTGAGAGTCTTACAGTAATGCGGATAATCCCATGTACAAAAGGATTGAATGGCCAACCTGTTTCCCTCCAGAAGTTTGAAAGCTACAACTCCCATCATTCCCAGCTAATCACTGTATCACAATATTCAGTTGTGATATAGTGGTTTGCTTGCAACGCACTGCATGCAGCAGTTTGGTGCATTAACGCACAGCGTTGCTATTGAAAAAAATGGCATGCGTTGCGTGTTAACGCTGTAGAGCATCACATGAAATCGCAATTGCTATGTTCCAATGCATTTAAAAAAGCCTAGTGTGAACGTAGCCTAACCAATCACATTTACAATAACCAATCACATACAGGTCAGTAATTTACAGTAACCAATCACATACTGGTCAATAATCTACAGTAATCAATCACATACCGGTCAGTAATCTACAGTAGCCAATGAAATACTGGTCAATTATCTACAGTAACCAATAACATACTAATTAATAATCTACAGTAACCAATCACATACAGCAAACAATGCCACACAGCAACGGCTAGAACTAGCAAAATCTTTATACAAGTCTTATATAAAGAGAGGAATAGATTCAAGAAAGAAAAATATTATTCTCCCTCTTTACAAGGCACTGATAAGGTCTCATTTGGAATATGCAGTGCAGTTTTGGAATCCCATATACAAAAAGGACATTTTGAAAATGTACATGAGGTAGGGGGAAACCCCGAAACATGCACGTTTCGTCACAAATGTGCACATCACATGTCACAATAAAAGCACTGATTTGAAAGTGTGTGCGTCTCTTCTCCATTGTATCACTTGTTAATGCTGAAGATACTGTTAAGTGGTTAACAGTAAAGGAGAATCAGCACCACAGTAGATTCAATTTTAAGGAGTGCGTAGAGAAACCAACAAACATACATCTTGGAAATAGAAGCAGCAATAGAAGGGCAACTAAAATAATAAAGGGAATGGAGGGGAGGGGGTTTGACTACAAGTTGGGGCTGTTTACATTGGAGAAGCGTGGGGATATGATCACTTTATAGAAATATGTTAATGGAACATACAATAAACTCTCTGGTACATTGTTCACTAATCAGTCATATCAGAGGACACGTGGACATCCTTTAAGATTAGAAGAAAAGAAGTTTCATCTTCAGGTTAGGAAAGGTTTCTTTACAGTGAGAATGGTGAAACTGTGGAATTGTCTTCCAGCAGATTTGGTAATGGCAAGTTCATTGAATAGCTTTAAAAGTAGCTTGGATAAGTTTCTAAAATTAAAAAATATTGAGAATTACTGGTAGTAATACATATACCGTAGTTCTAGTTGATCCAGGGATACTAGATGATGAATCCCCTCTCCTGTGAAAGCCCAATCGGTGAACACACAAGAGCTCCAGTGGTGGTCGGGACCATCTTCCCCTTTCGGTTGCCCAGCCACAACTGAACACTCCAAGAGGGGATCCATAGGGCCTCCTTTTGTGAGAAGGCTGTAGAAGGCCCACCTATACTGCCCTCCCTTTCAACTTCCAGCTGCGACCAGGAAGACAACAGGAAGGGTTCGATTGGGAAGTCCTAAAAAGGTCCAGCCTGTCCTGCCACAAAATGTGAACAAACAATAAAAAAACAAAAATTTAGTGGGGAATAAGTGCTATGGGCAAATAAATATGTGTGCCATCTCATTAAGGCAAATTAATGGGGGTGCCAATGGGGCCTAAATCTCAGCAAAAAAATTATCTGGTCCCCTTTAACGGGGAACCAGGATGTGTGAGGAATAAAAACACAGTGTCCCATGTAAATAAAAGTGCAAAGGGTAAGCCCAGCTTCTAAGTCACTTCAGGCTTAAAGGAATAATTCATTTCAATAGGGAACTATTCCTTTTCTACATTGATTGAAGCCTGGGAGGTTAAGGAGCTATCCCTTACCACCTGTTCTTCAATCAATATTTAGATAGCCAGGAATGAACTTCAGAAGATCTCACCTTTCACAGCGGGGCAGCTCTGACAGTTCCCGACTGCTTCCTGGTTCTATATATATATACACTATAACGCACATTATCAGACCGCATATGATCCCGAAACGTCACAAATAAATTTGGTTTTGCACCTAAGACTGGTATGCCTGGTGATTATCTATATGCATGTATGGACTTATGCATGTGAATAAATTTGCAGTTTTTACTGCTTGCATTGGTTTAGGAGTACATAGGCCTACTCTACACAGTGTATATTTTGGCTATTCCTTTAAAGGTTAGTACACACGCAAGGTGTGTACGAACAGTCATTTCGGGCAATAATCGGCCTGTGTATGGGCAATTTATCGGGCGAAAAGGCCGCATGTTCAGGGATTGTAGCCCAATTCACCTGGCGTATCTCTGAACAAGCAGCTGTCCTCTGCTGTTTGTGGAAAAATGCAAATAATTCAATTATATCCACAGTAACGTTACTCAGATTTGCAGACTTTAGGTTACAACAGATAAATGCAGGTTTCCCACAGTGCAAAATCACATCCCCTTTAGTGCGTATAGCATTAACTTCCCCTGATGCGTGCATCACATCAATGCACATAGGCTTAAATGCTTACTACCTAGAAATGCTACTTACCTAGAAATATCCAAAACACTGTCCTGTGGTTAACAGTCTGGGGAAATAGCACCTCAGAGAAATCAAACAACAATAATTTAGGGGATTACTTGATTCACCACCAGATGGCTGCACACAGGGTAATTAACTTAAAAAATGTGTAAAAAAGTTTTTCTGGAACATACATACAAATATACATACATACGTTGACTTTTATCTATAAATAGATTTATTATTAGAGTTGCCTTTAAAGGGACACTTACCAGATTTTATGCACTAGAAAGATTTTAAGTACATGAAAGCTGTAGCCATTATTCCCACTTATTCCCACCTCCCTGTGAATGATAGAATGCCCGGGTAACAGTGCTAAACTTACCTACCGGTGCTCCACTCGCGTCTCATTTCCCACACATGGCGCTGTGTTCTGTCCGACTCCGAGGAGTGCCGGTAGGTTGAGTGCCGGTAGGTTAGTGTAGCACTATTACCCAGGCATTTTATTATTCACAGGGAGGTGGGAATAAGCATTCTCACCTCCTGGTGAATAATAGATACAGATTTCATGTACTTAATTGATAAAGGAAATCTGTTTAGTTTTCCTTTAGACTGAGGCCATGCTACAACACACCAAATCGTGCACGCAATCGCTAAAAACGCGTTAGCCCTTATAACCTCCCGCAATGGTTTGCTGCTTACTATTTATATTAAGACTTGAGGCAGCTGTGTGATTAAAGGGCATGTCCACCCCCAAATCTAAAATTTGAAATGTCCAAAGTCCAGGAAACTGAGGAGTAGGAGCTGTCTTTCTGTCCAAAGGTCTCTGCAGTCACCCAATTCACCTGTACCTGTGCCCCCTGTAAAAATACCAGCGAATACATTCCCCAATTCACCCATCCCTTTGCCCCTTTAATAATTCCAGCAAATACAGTCACCCAATTCACCTGTCCCTCTGCCCCCTGTAATAATACAAGCGAATAGTCTCCCAATTCACCTGTCCCTGTGCCCCTGTAACAATACCAGCAAATATAGTCACCCAATTCACCCATACCTTTGCCCCTGTAATAATACCAGCAAATACAGTCCCTCAATTCACCCGTCCTTTTGCCTCCTGTAATAATACCAGCGAATAGTCCCCCAATTCACCTGTCCCTTTGCCCCCTGTAATAATGCCAGTTCATACAGTCACCCAATTCACCTGTCCCTGTGCCACGTTATAATACCAGCAAATACAGTCTCCAAATTCACCCGTCCCTGTGCCCCCTGTAATAATACCAGCGAATACAGTCCCCCAGTTCACCCGCCCCTTTGCTACCTGTAATAATACCAGCGAATACAGTCACCCAGTTCTCCCGTCCTTTTGCTCCCTGTAATAATACCAGCAATCATGCATTTTTAAAGCGCGAATAGCGTTGATTATCAATCTATAGCGCGCCAGCCTGATAATTCAGCTTTAACCCATCTGTATGTAGAAAGGTGACTTGTCCTCTCTCATAGCATTCCCCTCACTGTGTTTGCTTACCATCTATCTCTAAAATCAGAAGGGCGGGGATCTCTAATAGGCGATTGAACTGATTAACTATCCCATTTGATAGTTTGTATTTGGGAAATTTTAATGACCATTACTTAGCTTGTCCACCACATGCAAATAAGGTGGTGAATTTACCAATAGAATAAATAAATCTAAAAATGGAAAAAGATACAGGTGCACTCCAGGGACTTCGTTAATACCGTTATTGGGTGTATAACACAAAAAGTTATTATACACCCAATAAAGGTATTAACAACGTCCCTGGAGTGCACCTGTATCTTTTTCCATTTTTATAGTTTTCAGTGGGTAGCACTGGGCCTTAGACCTATGAACATGAGTGCCCACCTATATGGATTTATATATATGTATAAAGTGAAAAAAGGCTAGAGCACTCCAGCAACTGTTTTAGAAACCTTTATTATTACAGAAGCAACGTTTCAGTCTTCACCTTTATCAAGCTTAAGATATATACATATACACTGATGCTGTTGGCAGCGTGGGTGTCAGCAGCGACATCCAAAGATGTTGGAGAACTGAGAAGGTCCTTTTTAGGACTAGGGGCGATCCTGGTTTTGAGCTGCAGGACCCCCAACAAAGGCACTTAAAAGTGCCTTCCGGTCTCAGGCTGTGTGACCTGTTAAGTCCCAAAAGGCACTTGTCAGCACCACAAGGACACTTATAAGTGCTGCAAGGGAACTGAAAAGAGCTCTCTCATACCAAACAAGGCCCGGAACAAAGTCTCTAGCTATTGTCAATTCAAAGTTATAAGAATGTAAATAATCTCTTCCTACTCTGTACTGTCTGTATGACAGGCATGTGTTAAAAGCTGTGTCACAAGCCCTACCCCCAAATTGATCTTTTCTGAAGCTAGTTACAGGCTTGCAATTAATATATGTGCTTTCCTCTACCTGTAGACACCTTAGGGAAATAAATATTTAAAACTATTTTCTTTTCAGGCTTGTGGCTAGCTTTAAAAACAATAAAGAAGTTTAGTGGTGGTGGTTATCATGCAGATGATGATGCTCTATCCTAGAATTACCATAGAAGAGTCCACTTGGTTTCCACTTGGTGTAAACAGGAAGTACCACCCTTTATACTGTTGTATACTTAGAATAGACTGCAGCTAGAAGCATGATCTTAGAGCCATTCTAAAGGTAGGAGTATACTCTTTTTAATAGAGGTCACTTGCGTGGATAATTAAATATGTGTCTCATTCTAATAAAAGCTTTGGAGTATACAAAAAAGTGTCTTCTTAAAGGTAAGTGTCTAAAGGTTAGTGCTTTTCTTTTACCATCCTTTGTGTTATTGCAGGTGACATCCTTAAAGGGTATCACTACCCAGAAAAAAAAGTTTTGCTGTAGAGTGTGGCACCCTAGACCACCCCCAACTGCCATGTTTGTTTAGTTAAAAAAGCAGCAGAAATGTACTTACATTTTCATCAGTACTTACATCTGATCCAGGCCCTCTGCTTGCCGTAACTGCAAGCAGGGGGCCGGACCGGCAGCCATGTCTGCGATTTCTGTTTTAATAACTAAACAAACATGGCAGTTGGGCTAGGGTGCCCTTCACTACAGAAAACAAGTTTTAAGGGTATCTTTACTCTAAAAAATCAAATTTTCAAAAATAGTACCTTTATATACAGCAATATTCCACTTCCAAAACTTTTCAGATTTTAAATCTGAGCAGTACATTCTGAGAAATCATCATTTTAATCACAGCATTTACATGACAGGGTAAAGCCCAAGATGGGCAACAGATACAACCTGCCCCCCCCCTTATACCCCCTTTTTTCTAAATTCTGCTTTCCCCTAAATACCCTAAATAACTGACACCACACAATTCCGAGGAAAAGGCATTTGGCCACGTTTATTGTGACATAACATTGACAATAATGATCCCACTTTATTACCTTTAACCAACTTAGATAAATGTATTTATCACCATAAAGCACACCTTCCAACTTGGCTTGTGACTGCTTTTCTTAAGTCCATTCTCTCTGGCAATGCTCCCGCTTCCAAGCCATGAATTTCCAAGCCTCCTGCCGCTTCTCCACTCCGGCCGGGAAGCACTCCGACCTTCAAGCCCGTTCCATTCTCTCCAACAGGCCCATCGCCTACTGAGAGGTTATAGGCCAAAACATGTCCTTAATTAGCCAATTAGGTAGCCCTCCTCTAGGACTAACCTCCCCAACATGCCAGAGACCACAAACAATCCTTTCAACTTCCGCAACCCAACCCTTACTAAAACTCCAGGGAGGGAGGGAGGGCCAATCACTGTCTACACCAAATTGGCGCTCAAAGGTATCTTCCCCTATTCTATCTTTCTAGTTTCCTCCTCCCTCTCTTACGCCCCCTTTCTTATACCCACCTGACCAACAATGCTCCTTTGCCCTGAGCTAACCCTGTCATGAGTTCCTATGCTGCAGTTTGCAGCCTGTCACTCCCTTGACAGGGTAAAGCCCAAGATGGGCGACAGATACAACCTGCCCCCCCCCCCCCCCCTTATACCCCCTTTTTCTAAATTCTGCTTCCCCTAAATAACTGACACCCACACGATTCCGAGGAAGGCATTTGGCCAGTTTATTGTGACATAACATTGACATAATGATTCCCAACTTTATTACCTTTAACCAACTTAGATAAATGTATTTATCAACCATAAAGCACACCTTCCAACTTGGCTTGTGACTGCTTTTCCTAAGTCCATTCTCTCTGGCAATGCTCCCGACTTCCAAGCCATGAATTTCCAAGCCTCCTGCCACTTCTCCACTCCGGCCGGGAAGCACTCCGACCTTCAAGCCCGTTCCGTTCTCTCCAACAGGCCCATCGCCTACTGAGAGGTTATTAGGCCAAAACATGTCCTTTATTAGCCAATTAGGTAGCCCTCCTCTAGGGCTAACCTCCCCAACATTGTCAGAGACCGCCACGGCATACAGGCCTGACTCCTTAGTCCTGGATGCCCCTCCAAAAATTAAAAGCCAGTTCCAACCCTCCTCCTAGGCCGGAATTAAACACATCTAGGCCTAAGTCGTTTAAATGCACCCTGTCTGACCTAAAATATCCCGACTGGCTTTCTAGCAGCCTATGCCTAATGAAATACCCCGTTGACCTGAACAAGCGAGCCATAGCCCTATTGGTCTTAATTCTAGCTCTCTGCAAAGCCTTGCAGGAGCAGGCACGGCGCCAAAATAACCTCGGGATTATCTCTGACCACAGTATTATTAGGCTGGGAGGAGGCTCCAGATAGCCAATAGGTCTCTCTTCATTAATTTTAACAAGTCCTTAAGGGGACCACTCCAAGGTCATTGCCCCAGCGTGTATTATCAACACCTGATGGTTTTCAACTATCAATTTGCCTTTCTAACAAGGGCCGTACCCCCATCCACCGCAGATGCAAATCCTGTTCCGGCAACCGAAAGCGATTCCTCCCAATCGAACCTAGCATGCCGCTCCGCCCAGTGGACAAATGAGTGCCCAACCACCCAAACAATGCATTTTCAGCACCTGGAAGGAGGAAAACAGATAAACGATCCTGTATTCAACAATTTTTTTTTTATTGCACTAAGTGAGGTCTAACATATGACCTAAAACGTCGGGATTCCCACCTCCCAATGCGTTTGATTGCATTCTCCGCCATCCCCCATCTTGCTGCCTCCGTAGCAGCCCCTATTCGAAAGGAGTGGGACCCATACTCCCCTACCAGCATCCGAGGGAGGCCAAACATTTTTTAAACACCGCCACAAATTGGACATGAAAGCGCTTTCCCATTGAGTGTTAACAATAGGGAATGACCCCCTGAGGGTCTAACAGCTATTACTCCTGATAACACTTGATTGGGCACGTAACTGAACCCGGACCTCGAATAGGAAAACATGTAGGCCTGCGTTGGTTTTATCTGTCTTGGAATGGAAAATAGAGATGGAGAGGGATCCTTGCCTAAGCAATACGTCTGTAAGCTGAAGAACCCCTTGGGCGCAACTGTTGGGCTTACTACCTCCCCCAGCCATAATGCCGCATAGAACGCTAAGGAGAAAGCCAACCTAAACAGCAACACCTGTATCCTGAGTGCCCTATGGTGACAGTGCGTCAAATAGCTTATTCAGGCCTGCGAGTATTGCCCCAAGGGAACCCCTCCCTAGCCCTTTCACAACCTGCCATACCAGGAAGGATTTGTTACCTCCTGTACCCTCTGTAGCTTGAAGAGAAATGATGGGCAGCCAGGGATTTTTTAACTGCAGCTGTAGAGAGCTGCTTTTTTCTGCCAGCATGGCTATGAAACAAAGTGGAATTCTTCCCTCCCTTGTCATCCAGCGGCTGTGTTAAGTCGATTGTGCCTCTGACCATTGCCTCCAGACCCGGACGTAGGTGTCTCAAGTCGACTTGGCCAATGAGCCACAGACCCAACCTGCTATTCTTCTGTGCAGATCCTCCCAGATGTCCCGGGCATGGAAGCGAGTTGAGGTCCGCTCCTGGTGCCAGCTCCCTGAAACGACTCATCTGCAATCGAGAAGCGCATCGGCTATACTATTGGATACACCTGCTACGTGGACTGCCCTAACCCAAATGTTCTTGCGAAGGCAACACAAAACCAAGTGCCTCAGCAGGGCGAGTACTGGAGGAGATGAAGCCGTACAATTATTTATAGCACTGACCACGCCATGTTATCTGATTAAAATTAACTCTTCGTTAGCCTGTTGGGTACCCCATAACTCGACTGCGACCACTATCGGAAATAATTCGAGGCATGCGACATTGCTCGTCAGACGCTCTCAAACCACTCCTGGGGCCACTGACCAACACACCAGCTTCCTTTGAAATAGGCACCAAACCCAATCGAACCTACTGAATCCGTGAACAAATCTAATTCTTCATTAGTTTTGGTGCCTGCGGCCACAGAGACTTCCCATTGAACTCTTCCAGAAATTTGCCCACACCCTTCACCTGCCTCGTGATTCGTATGAAGTGGTGCGGACGGGAAGCCCCGGACATAGCCAAAGCCAGACCCCCGCTGAAAACCCTGCCATCAGAATTATACGACAGGCAAAGTTCAGCTTGCCCAACAATGACTGAACGTGCTGTAGGCGCAGTTTTCGCGCACTCAGCGACATACACACTAAAGCTGATAAATCGTTAACCTTATCCTGGGGCAGCCGACACACCATTTCCAAGAATCGATTTCAATTCCTAAAAAACAGATTATTCTTTTTGGGCCTTCGACTTGTCCTCGCCAGGGACTCCCAAGTGGCGGAAACAAGGCGCAATGTCTCCAATACCACCCTGCACCTTGGGGACCCGGCCGGGCCCACCCAAAAGAAATCATCTAGATAATGGATGATCGATTTGAGACCTGTCTCCTCACAAATTATCCATTCTAGGAAAGTTGCAAATGCCTCAAAGTAGGCACAGGAGAGGGAGCATCCCATGGGGAAACACCTGTCAACATAAATCTCGCCATCATAGCACAGCCCAATAAGTGTAGGCTATCTGCGTGAACTGGCAGCAAGCGAAAGGCTGCCTCTATGTCCACCTTAGCCATAAGGGCGCCTTTCACACTGCCGTACCAGCTGGAGAGCCTGATCGAATGAGGCATATGAGACTCTTGTCAGCTCTTCGTCAATGCCATCGTTCACCGATGACCCTTCAGGGTATGAAAGGTGGTGAATCAAGCGAAACCTGCCCGCCTCTTTTTTAGGTACCAGCCCCAGTGGAGAGATGCGCAAGTTTGCCACTGGCGAACAGCTGAAAGGGCCAGCCATCCTGCCCAAACCAACCTCTTTTAAGAGTTTCTCCCTGACTCGTTTTGGGTTATCCCTAGCTGATTTTAGATACGGCACCTTGTCCCCCCAATGACTTGCTCCCCCGGTATTCGGAAACCATACCTGAAACCCTCTCCAAAGCAATGGTGTTCCCTTTGGGGTATCTGCCTAGCCATGTGGCCATCACGCTGAGTTCACTGGGCTCGTCCCTTTTTCCAGAGCAGTCGAGGCGACTGGCTCCAGGTCTAAATCGCTTGAAGCATCTAAATGCGGGATGGGAGCCGCCCCGCCATACTGAGCACTCGTGCCGGAATCTGCAGACGCACCCCATCTATATTGGCTGTCGTTGTAGAGCCAGCAGAGACTTTTTTGGCTGCGCCCGATGAACTAGCCCCCAGACTTCCGCCGGGCACCGTTGAAAAGGGTTGCCCCGCTCCCCCTATATTTCAACTAGGGGTCATGTTCTTCATCCATAGCCCAATATCTCTATGGTCCCAGCAGAGTGACGGGCGAACTGACATACGTTGACGGAACTGCTCGTCATAACCGTAGCCATGCCGAGCCCCCATATACTCTATAGGCCTCACTGATGTTCTCCTGGTACAAAACAGGCTTGAACATAACTGGGAAACGCTCACCAAGAACGCTTGCAAGGATTGAGAAGGCTGCAACCAATGTTGTGAACGTTCGCGGTATGAGTCGGAACCTGCGGCGTTCATCCTCCTCTTCCTTCCGATGTTCCTTCGAGCGCTCCCATTTATCGATATTAAAGCGTTCCAATGGGAGCAAGGTGAATAGTCTACATATTCTTTATTCCACAACTTGTCTTTTACCTCCTGTTTGAGGTGCGCTCCTAAAGGACCCTCGAAACAAACATACCGCTGCTAAAAGCTGTATCTGAAAGCGCGGAGTAGATTGGTCATTAGCCCCACCCCTTTCGCTACTAATTTGCTGAGCTATGACATTTAGGGCCGCCAACCCGCTTCCACTCCTATTTTGTGGTGATTCGGCCATCTGTGGACCCTAGTGGATTAAGCCACTGTTGGATAACCTGTAGCTAATCTAATCTCTACTTAAACCGCTTGGCAGGTGGTTACCAGGATTATGGGCTGTTGGGTCATTTGTAACGCTATGGTATGGGCCCCCAAGCCCCTATCACCTGAGTTCCAGGCTTGAGTGGGCCCCCCTGAACTCCCATGTTCTCCCATCTCCCCATGAGCTCTTTTTAGGCTAGCCATGAAGGATGTGAAATGAGCGGAACCCCTTGACTCTCCATCCCTTACACATGAGATGCTAGGCTAAAGGTAAATAAGGCTCACCTTGTGATGGCCCGACCACTGTTGGTCCTTGAGTGGATGGGGCTCCCCAAACATTGGACTCCTGGGGTGGTGGATGAGGGCCCAGTGCCTGGGTGTGCTGTAGGAGCTGCGGTGTTGGTCCTCCCGCCATGCTGAGTAAGATCCACACCGCATTGTGCAGGAGCGGGGTGGCCAGTCCACTGGCCCAATCCCTAGATGGGCGGCCCGCCCTGAAACTGAGGCCTGTTGGGCATTCCGGAGTAGGTGATACAGCTCCTGTAGCTCTGCCCTGGGATGGTGGAATGGCTGGGTGGGTGGTTGTAATACCTGTATACCCCTCCCACCACTAGGAGCAGTAGATTGATGGTGTGATGCACCGGTGCCTAGGGCTGGGTCGAACCGGAAGTCACCCTGACTCCGGGCTGCCTGGCAGGTATCAGGTTCCTAGGCCCTTCCGATCGCGCCTGTTGGACAGAAACTAGTAGAGCAGTGCAGTGGACCTGTCCTGCTGGATTGCCCTCTCTGCGCTGGCGAGGCCCTCCTACTGCTGCAGGACCCCCTGAAGCGGCGCTCCTGCGTTTCCTCCCACGTGGCTGGGGTCCAACTGCTGTCTGAGGGGCATTGCTAGTAGGTTGGGGTTCGGGAGAGGCTGCATGCATGGCCGTGGAGGGTACCCAATGGCTACCCCGGGCGAAACCGTGGGGCTGGAAAATAGGTCTGGGGAAGTACCGGGGCCCGAGGTTTGTAACTGTGCTCACCTCCTGCTGATTCGTCTCCGCGCGTTAGCGATGCCGATCCTGGGGATGCTGACGTTCTTCTGCTTCTGTCCGGCTCGTGGGTTCCGTGGAAGGGCTGTAACGAGACGGAGGCCTGGATACCGGGACCTGGGAGACTGTACTGCTTGTTCGGAGATGCGGATGTCTGGTCTCTCCAATTGCTCGCGATCCAAGCATCACCTCCATCCAGAGCTCGTTCACGGATCCTGGCAAGGAGTTGCTCCAAAATTGAAGACATTTCCACTGGATTACAGGATGTTCTCCAATCACTGTCTACACCAAATTGGCGCCTAAAGGTATCTTTCCCCCCCTATTCTATCTTTCCTAGTTCCTCCCCCCTCTCTTCACGCCTTTCTTATACACTACCTGACCTAACAATGCTCCTTTGCCCTGAGCTAACCCTGTCATGAGTTCCTATGCTGCAGTTTGCAGCCTGTCACTAACTGGGAAAGACCTGTCACTCCCTAAAGCAGAAATTATATATGTAACCCTGCTTGACCTCTTTGCCTGCCTGCCTGCCTGCCTGCCTGCACACTTCTGCAACATTTAAGAGAATCACAAGAGGAAAGACAGCAAGGGGAGGAGGGGGAGATGTGTAAGCAGAGCAGTGTCCATGGTGAGGCTGTGCAGAACACATAAGTGTCACAGACACTTAAAGAAAGCAGTGAGTAAGGGAGGGGTGGGGGGAATTAGGAGTACTCACAAAACATTATAATTTAATGACAAAGCAAGCACAGATAAATATGTGAGTACCATCATTTTACTTGTCTCAAATTGTAGTTTCAGAAAATGTAAAGTGTTTGGTGAGTATAGTGACCCTTTAATGCTAGGGGAAGAAACAGCAAAGATGGATCTGGATGGATGGAGGAAGGGGGGGAGAGGATCCCCTGCAAATGCCTGAGTACCATCTAGGGACAAGGAGGAGGCAGAAACCCTTTCACAGGAAGACAGCTCCTATTCTACAAGCCACTAGATGGCATAATATATATATATATATAATATATATATATTATATATACTGTATAAATACTGTATATATATATGGATTGCTCATAAAGATGAACATTTCAAATTTACTTAAAATACAAATTGTAACAATTGTATAATACCATTTATACTTGTGAAGGTTCTCATTCATCCAGGTCATGGTATATCTGTTGTATTCAATTAGATCAACTGGACTTGAAATGTAGTTCTTGAAGACGTTTCGCTAGTCATCGACTGGCTTTCTCAATTCAGAATGACTGTACAAGAATCTGGCAATTATGTAACCTGGAAAATCCCAATTAGCATATCACCAGCCAGGTGTTAAGGGTGTGATTGGATAGTGGCTAAGAGGTGTTATAGGAACGCCCAGAGTAAGGTGTTAAAACAGCATTGTATATGGCAGACAGTTGGTGTATGCTGGGCCATACGTTGATGCAGTTGCTGTTTGGTCTCCCCCACATACAAATCAGAGCATCTTCACTGCACTGCACTGCATATATGATGTCGCTTTTCTTGTGTTTAGGTATTGGGTCTTTCGGATGTACCAATTGCTGCCTCAGTGTGTTGTTCGGTTTAAAGCAGACGGGATACAATGTTTTTTGAAAATTCTTCTTAATTTCTCGGAGACCCTGCTACATATGGGATGACCATGTTCTTCCTCCGTGTCTTGCTTTCCCCTTCCTGTTGGTATTTGTGTTCTTTTCTTTCTTTCTACTTCTTTTGACAAAGGCCCAGTCTGGATATCCACAAGTTTAAGGGCTCCTCTGAGATGTTTCTTTTCTTTAGGCTTCGCCTCTGTGCTAGTGGGGATGTTCTCGGCTCTGTGTTGCAGGGTTCTGATGACACCCAGCTTGTGATCTAAAGGGTGGTGGGAGTCAAACATCAAATACTGATCTGTGTGTGTTGGTTTTCTGTAACCTCTACTTCCAGTTTACCATTTTCTCATCAACGTATGGCCCAGCACAGAAGAGCCAATTCCTCGGGTCAGGAACTCAGCCGTGTACCTGCATCTTAAGGATAAAGGACATACCTTTGAAGATTGTAATGTTAACATACTGGCGAAGGAACGTGACTGGTTCAAGAGAGGTGTTAAGGAGGCCATTTATGTGAAATAAAGAAACCAAGCCAATGCTAATTGGGATTTTCCAGGGTACATAATTGCCACAGATTCTTGTACAAGTCATTCTGAATTGAGAAAGCCAGTCGGATGACTAGCGAAACGTCTTCAAGAACTACATTTCAAGTCCAGTTGATCTAATTGAATACAACAGAAATACCATTTATAATACCAACCACTTGACTATCAGGGAGAAATTGCAAGAAACAGGCCAAGTAAAATCCTTGTTCTTTTGATGCGGGCTATTGGTCTGCAAATAATCTATCCACCATGATTCTGTTTGCTACGGGACCACCTCTCCATGGGTACTGTGGGTACTCATCTTTAGTCTATGGATTGCTTAACTCTTAATCTGCCATCCAGCATTTTACCTGTGTATAAATAAATGCTTCAGAAATACTGACCTCCTTTTTGCAGGACCCCTAAAGAGTTTGGTTTTGCCTTTGACTCAGTCCCTGGATTGATCCAGTTGCTCAGAGCATCCAACAGCCAATCAGTATAAATTACTATTGGGAAATTGATAACACTCTGGGAAGAAGAAGGACCATTACATTACCTGAAATTGCAGCTCACTACTGACCACAGCAAAGCATAGCAAAGGGGATGAAGTCAACTGATTTTCAATTTTTTTTCTCATACGTACAAAGAGTAAAGTTTTAAGCTGCAATTTGGGATGTGTACTAGCTGTGCCTCTGTGAGCATATAATGACTCCCCAAGGTTTGTTTGCCACTTTGTCCAGAGGCATTGATGTACCTACCCTCCATCAGAGGCCGCCATTCACCTTTGAGTGTCTATTTCAACATCGAAAGATCAGCATGAACTTTAGTCACCTATTTGCAATTTTAACTTATGGTGTTGTTTTTGGGGTTTTTTTGCCCATGCGATATTAGTATTTCAACAGCGTTAAAAAGGTCTGCTTAATGCATGTAACAGAGTTGCTCTAGCATGAGTAGTTCTTTTTTAATGATGTGGCTTCTATGGTTAGAGATGGACTCGAACTGGAACCCGAGGTTTGAGCCAAACTATGAGTTTGAACTGACTCGACTTCTTGAACTATTCGATATTTTCCAGACTTTCGATAATTATCAAATGTTCGAAGCTTCTAGGCTTGCGAAATTGTGAGTAAAATGTCTATAATGCCAATATGCGAGTAAATATTGAATTATCAATCCGCACGTAAGTAAATGTCTATATACCTATACGTGAGTAAATATCGAATTCTTGAATCCGTGAGTTGTTCATGGGATAATTATCGAATGTTCCAATGCGAGAGCACGAAAGTAGTGCGCGTGAGTAAAATCGCGTTTTCGAAAGTCCTGGATATTCGAACATGTTCCCCAGACCATTTCCCAGGTCCTACAGCTATTTACATTAAGTTACCATTGATATTTAATGTATTTCATTCGAACTTTTCAAACTATTTGACTTTCCATATAGTTTGAAAGTTCGAAAACAGACCGAACTTTCGAAAGTTTGGCATCTCTACTCATGTCCACCCCCAAAACTAACATTTAACCCAATACTGACCCACTGTGTAGTGGTAAAATATCTTACCTTACAATCTCTGCTCCAAAAGGTGCTCTGTAGTGCTTATCCAAAATCTCAGAAAGTGAACAGTAGGGCTGTCTTCCTGTGTAAAAGGTTTCTGCCTCCTCCCTGTAATCTGAGAGGACAGTGGCATGTGCAAGGGAGCGCTTTCCCCCTCCCTCCCACCCTCTAGATCCCTCATTGCTACCTTTCACCAAGTGTAAAAATCCTTTTATATACTGTACCTCTCCCTTGTCCACCCCCATTTCAAATTAAACTCACACAATCATACTTACAGCCCTTTGCCGGGTCTGACTTCACAGCCTGCAGCCGCGTCTGTGATTGGCGATCTGGACCCTCTCTGCTGCTTTCCAGCCAGAGAAGACAGCCACAGAGTGAGAGGCTGTTAGTATGTTGGGGAGTTTTAATTAGAAAGCTAAATCGGCAGTGTATGGGTGGGAAAGGGAGAGGTACAGTATATGAAAAGTTGTAATTTAGGGTGGATATGTATTTAAAAGCCCCTAAGGTCTTCAATGTTGCTGTAGTCAAATCAGTTTCCTGGTAGTTAATGTTGGTTTCTGAGCATATTCTGGTTTCTGATTAACATTGCCTTTGTTTCCTCAACTTCTGAATTTTCACTGCCTGTCTTGACCTTTTTTAATGAATTGAGCACTCTAAACCTTTGCAGCCTACCTCAACCTCGTCTGTTATCTGGCAGCAGGCACTCAAGAAGGGGTTTCTGAACCCAAGCCATTACAGATCACCAATGAAAGTGTGGCGTTGTAATTATGAAGAAATTAACGTATAATTATACTGAATAACAGACTTTTAAATGTGAAATTGATTTGTGAGAGAGTATTCCTACTTCCTAGCCTCCAATATACTCCTTAACATGAACAGTGAGCTGTCAATTTGACACTAATCCATGGCTGATAGCTTCACTGACTGCATTTACCCCTTCTGTCAACCCTCCATTTAAAAGAGTAACCTTTTTTGATTATGCTGCAAAGTGGAGTATAGACATGGTGGTGGGAGGAAGGAGACAGTCAGAGCTGGATTTACCATTAGGCACAGTAGTCACGCCCTAGGGGTGCCTGGGTTGGAGGGGTGGCTGTCATTCTCCTACCACCAATCCAACCCCTTTATTGTCTATTTCTTTCCCCCCAAAAAGAGAAAGTGGTGTGGTTTGGGGGGTGTGGTCTGGGTTTAGGGGTGGGGCCAAGGGCGCCAGGCTCTTAAATCCGGTTGTAAATCCGGCCCTGGGGACAGTAAAGCTGTCAGGCAGTATCTTTGATAGCTCACCGCTTGTGATAGGCAGCATATTGGTAGGTAGGATATGGTCTCCTGCCTCCCTGTTAGATAAAGATTTCACATTTAGAAGCTTGTTAAGGGCACGGCCACACTGTGGCGACAAACGGAATCGCATGCAATTTCATGTGCGATTTTGTTGGGTTTGCGCATGCCTTTTTTCGTTAGATATAGAAAAACGCATGCGTTGCGATTAAAAATGGGAACGCAAATCGCACCGCCCGCGCCACGCATTGCACCCGAAAACGTGCGTTTTTGTTTATTAGCACATAGTTCTTGAAATTTACCATGAGAAGTTTACACATTTCTGTTTTATACATTTTTTACAAGAATTGTTTCATTTTCTGTGGACAGACATGTCAGGTACTATTGTACACAGAGTATCAGAGCTTTTAGAACAATAATGAAATTATGACAGTCTAAAAGTACATAACAATACATAATTTTATCTACTCTTGGGGTTTCTGAAAAATTCGCTTTCAATGAAAACTCTGCTTATACTGAAAGGATATACGTATGATTTTTTACCACATCAGTACGGACATGCATATCACACTAGAGGGCAGTAGTGCTCTGTAGTTTCATCCCAAACTGCCTTTATTTATGGTATTTTTTTTTTAAATATACAAATATTGCATTTTTTAACATTTATTGCATTGGAATAATAAAAACACAATAACTGAGAAAATACAAACAAATGAATTACATATACATACTCTTCTAATTTTGTTTTGTTTTTTTATTTCAAGTAAATTTGTTTGTTGCCTAAAATGTTTAATGCCACACTCCAGGTAACAGACATAGATCCATTGTAAAAATAACAAATGTAAGTTTATTGTTAAAGTAGGTAAGAACAATATAATCATTCAGCGCTGGTAACACTTGGTATGTGAGGCAGTGAATAACTAATATTCTATTGGCAATTCACTGTAAAAATACTTATTTGCTTTGTGTGCTATTACATGTTCTTGTTCTTTACAAAAGCTTTTTCTAGTCAGGGGAGTATATATAATTGCAGAGCTATCAAATCTAATCCCGTTCTTTAGAATAGAAGAAACTGTCAAAAAAGTTCATTAGACAAAACCAGGAGTGTTTGTAATGTGTACCTCTTTGGAGGTCCTCCTTTTTCTTGTAGACTGTGCACAATTTTCTCCAGAGCAACATGCATAAAAGGTAGTTGAGGGGTTGGTGCTAAAATGTTTTTGTATTCGTATAGTATGGAAACAACTGCGTTTATTCACTGTGTACTGTAATGTGATGTGAACGTTAGTGTTTATGGGATCCAGAAAGCAGTGCATAGCTTGTAGTTAATCTACCATGCAAATTGAAAATATGATTGGTTAATGTGTGATTATATGATTGCAAGCATTGAAATATTAACCAATACAATTAAAATTTGGTCCTTCAGTAAACATATGTGTTAGCGGCCTCAGCGGAGTTGCTGTCGCCGGCTGAGAAGAAAGGAGACTTCCGGTCAAGACGCCGGCAACACCAGGACGTTGATGCGGTGCCACTGCTGGTGTCGCTAAGGGCCAATGGGGTCCGGTTCGAGCTGCAGGACCCCCAACAAAGGCATTGTCAGTGCCGCAAGGGCACTTCTAAGTGCCGGGGAGGGGGGTCAAAGGGCACTTGTCAGTGCCACAAGGGCCCTTGTAAGTGCCAGAGAGGGGGGTCCCGATTCGAGCTGCGGAACCCCTTAGGCCCCAAAGGGCCTTTGTAAGGGCCACAATGGTCCTTCTAAGGACACGAGAGGGGGGCCTGGGTTGAGCCATGGGACCCCGAACATCCGGCCGCAGGATTGTCGAATCCCCAGGCATTTGGGTTTTTTTGAAATCGGGCATTCCAGGCTTCCCAACGTTCGTAAATCCTCGTATGTTGGAGATTCCCCGAACGTTCGATGATTTTCGAAGTCCACGAGTTCGGAAAACCAAACTACTTCAGATTCATCCAAACTGTTAAAGTTCGGCACAAATCGGGTTCGAAGGTTCGGTTTTTGGTCCATCACTTTCCGTGGCCGCAGCCATTGGGATTCTAATTAGGGTATGTAGCGTGTCCAATCATCAGGCAGACTCTCTCTGTTCAACGACGTAAGCACAGATGGGATTTCGCTTCTGATCCCCCCACATGGTTCCAGTACAGTACCAGGTTGTGACGTCACTGTATACTTATTACTTATTTTTTATTGGGTGTACACATATATGTGCCATACATTTCTTCAAGGGTTGCTTTTTTGTTTTGAGAGTTGTCTGCCTTGTGTGGGTTTTTTGCATCTCATTGGCACATATTGCCTAGGGTGGGGAACCCCAGTGCTCCTGTGAGGAGTCTCCTAGCAATACCCGAGGAAGGGACTTTGGTCTCGAAACGTTGTATGTCTTGTTTTTTGACACAAATAAACAAATCTCTTACCTGTAAGTAGTGTGCTTTCTACTCTATACCTTTCTTGGATTGGTAGCCCTGGAAGTAGGGGGCTGAGAGGATATGCACCTACAAATTTGTCTGGCTAATCAGCCAACAAGAGTGTGCCGAAGTACATCTGGAACTTTGTCTCCTAGCAATACACATACTAACCTTTCTTTCTTCTTTCACTGTTATTCACCAGAAAAAAGGAAAAGAGGAATAATCAGAATGTGGAAGTATAGACGTTCATCATGTGCCATCCTAGGCAACCTAATGTGGCAGTGCATGCAGGAAGAGACAGGTATGAATCCCATATCAGTTTCAGGTTAGAAACTGACAGTTAAAAGATTTATCATTATCTTCTATATCATTTCTGACTTGTAACTTAATTGTTTGAATAAAATACAATGACCATAGTAAGCACTCCCCGTTCAGTTATTTTCTCCCGCCTCTTTAGCTCAGGGAAATTCACAACTCCTCAACCATCCCAGACACAATATCTGGTAAGGCCATTAATGAAGACAATACAAACATACAGATACAGTGCATCTTTATGGATTATATACAGTAAAGATGGTACACACACTACACACTACAGATTTCTGAAAGATGACAGACAGGATCTGCAAGTTTTCCCTCTTTTCCGAACAAGCGTTTGGCCAACCCGATCGTTTGGCGGCCGCGCGCTCGTCTGGAAAAGTAAGGTACTCACAGTACCGATAAAGCCCTGATACTGTCGGATCGACCGTATCGGGATTATCGGTACTGTGTGTACGCAGCTTAGTATTCTGATTAAGCAGTCAATATTTTGATTTACCATATGAAACATAAAATATTTTATATTACTATTTACTTATCCATATATATTCATCCCTACGGTGGTTTAATTGTAGGGTAATGTAATGTTTATCTAGAACCCTGGACATCCCAGTCCCATGGTTGGGAGGTATCATTAACTGTAATGTGGTCATTTAGAATTTTAAAATGAATCAGCTATGGGCTGTAAACTGTGCTCCTTGTTCTATGCCTATAAATGCCTGACATGCAGAAAACAGGCATTCCTTTTATTTCAGTTAGAATATATTTCTGGATGGTGTATATAGAGATCTGCTGCCCATTTGACAGAGCGGCACTGTAGCCCTGTCGTAGTAGAGCTTCACATGGTTTTCTTTCGTCCAAGGGGAATAATAAAAATAAATAAAATCTTTAAATAGATTTGTAGGAGAAGAGCAGCTGAGCGTAAGGCAGTGCAGCAACTGAGACGACGTCATTTTAACGTCCCTAGAAGAAACGCTAAACAGTGCCTAGATGTGGGCAGACAACACTGAATGCAGATGCAGACAGGTTTCAAAGAAAACCAGAATCAGCTGCTGAGCTTGCTTTTCAGAGTAATTTTTTGAAATGTTCAGATGTTTCTATGATCTATCTATCTATCTATCTATCTATCTATCTATCGATCTATCTATCTATATCTATCTATCTATTTCTTATCTATCTATCTATCTATCTATTATCTATCTATCTATCTATCTATCTATCTATCTATTCTATCTATTTCTCTATCTATCTATACTATCTATCTATTTCTTATCTTACTATCTATTTCTATCTATCTATATTCATCCATCCACACTCATCTATCTATAATGTGTGCATGGGGGGGGGTATTTACTTGCAAATGTTATTACAAAGGGTTGCCACCACAGTGGCGAATGATACTGGACTGGGAGTTGTGCCATGACCAGGCTTTGGGGTGCAATAGGGACCTGGTCAACATTTTTTTCAAAAATTGCCCACTTAAGCTGGGTACACACTGTACCAATCTTGAAAGATGCCAACCAGCACCTATACACTTACGCTAGTCGGACAGCCATTCGCTTGTAGGCCCCACAAGCTTAAGGCAGCTGTCTATTACTAAAAAATATGCACAGGCTTATTTAATAAGCAGAAATACCTTTTTAACTGGTCTACTAAAGTTTGAAAGATTTAAATTAGGTGCTGCAGATTAAGCTTGTGTCAATTTTCACCAACTGGGTTGACACTTGCTACATTCTGCAAGTCGCAAGGTGGCCATTATAGATCTGATTTTACCCTCCCGACCGAGCGCTCCCGCGATTAGACCGATCCTGCTGGAACCACCTTTTCCGTTCTTCTATGCAACTGACATACGATTGCAAAGTGAATGGGATTTGTGATCGCATGTCGGTCTCATAGAAGAACGGGAAAGGGAATCGGCCTAATGTCGCGGGAGCACTCGGTCGGCTAAGTAAAATTGGAATATTGTATGGCAACTTTAGTACCAATTAGAGAATTAAATAAATGTGTACACTGAAGTTGATGCTCTGCACCATGCTCCTAATCTAAATACTATTAGCCTTTTAGCATACTGATTTTATAGGTGTTTTGCAGAGAAGACCTTTCAAGAAGCTGTAGAATGAACCCTGCTCCATGGGGGTATCTTAAAAAATGTTAAAAAGTAGGCATCAATCCAAATGAAGCAGGACTTCTTACTGGTTTATCTTACCAAACTTAAAAACAATCGGATGTGTGTGGCTGATCTGTCTGGCGTTATTGTCGGACAAAAAAGTAACACACATCAAGGTCACCATGTTCGATCATCTGCAAATGGGCCTTTTTCTGTGCTGACAAATCTTACTTTTGTACAAGGCTTTAAAATTTTTATTTTTAAGGTGCCTTACGAACTATGCCTGACCCATTCATTTTGCGATGTTGTATGTCAGCTGCAAAGAAGAATGGGAAAGGCGGTTCCGGAAGAATTGATTAGAACATCATGGGATCAGTCAAGAGTTCTAATGTATGGGCACCTTTAGTTACCTTTAGGGAGAGGTCCCATGTGTCGGAGCGTCATTTGTGCTCTGTTCGCACGTCCATTTTGTAATTTGGAATGCAATGCTACCGGCCAATTCCCTGCCGCAGGTCCTGACAGGTCCTGACGGACTTAGTACGCTATGCGCATGTGCAAGTGCGATGGCATAGAATACAGAGTCAGGGCCTGTCAGAGAGGACGTGGTGGAGGAGCGAGAGACGGGGAGACCGGGTTTGTAGTCTGTAACTTCTTTGCTGTCTCCTGAACGTTTTATTGAGAATGGAGGTAAGGCACAGCTCCTTCAATAAAACTTGAGTACCAAAAATTATTCTACCAGAGAGATACCTTTAAAACATGTGTGTGTGTTTTACTGAAAACACAGATACAGTTTAATAAAGTGTGTCAGCTCACAAATAACATTCTTTTTAATTATATAATATGCAATGCTAAAAACAATGCCATTTTTATAAATAACTTTTATAAATAAACCTAATAACTTTTATAAACATAAAACCTCTTTAACAATGTTAGTGACTCTTTGCACCAGTGTGTCTGTCCAGTCTTTGATGAAGTGCATTCATAAGAGGGTAGTGGCTCAGTAGACATTTGTATGTAAAGTATGTGATGGGGGTGGTGCCTGATGATCCTTGCAACCGAATCAACCCTTCTCTAGCAACAGGAGGAAGCAAACACGATACAGAACATTGTTTACCAATCAGTGCTTTTATGAAGAGGAAATACGGGATTTCTAAACTAACTGCCAACTAGATGCAGATCCAGCAGTTCCAACTCGTAGTTTAAAGACTGAAAGGATTAATATTAAGAACGTTTGAGC
Source organism: Hymenochirus boettgeri (assembly GCA_019447015.1). NCBI lineage: Eukaryota > Metazoa > Chordata > Amphibia > Anura > Pipidae > Hymenochirus > Hymenochirus boettgeri. Next base: position 134,714,256 of record CM033473.1, read on the forward strand.
AGCACCTTGTGTTTAGAACAGGGGGCATGCCTGATGATCCAACCCTCCTAGCAACAACAGGAGCGAACACACGATACAGGTATAAACATATTACTATATAGAGATCTTGTATGTAGAACCTCAGCTCAGGGTGATGTGCTGCTACAATTGAACAAAAACTGGGCTAACCCATTTGTGGCTATGTACCAGGGTTTAGGGTCTTGCGGTTAATGTAGCAGGATCAGAAATTCTATGGGGGGAGATGCAGTAAAATCTATTACTGTAAAATTATTCTAAAATCCTCAGTACCGACGCAATATTGGGATTTATTGGGTTAGTGACGTTTATTGCTTATTCCCTGTGAATCTTCTTTATAGAATTGAACAGCAAAGCTATTGACGCAAGGAAATACCTGATCTTAAACGTGCAAAGGATGAGGAATGGAATGTGAGGACTACTGGGGATATAGTGTCTGTTCCTCTCTGTATTATGTACCTACAGCTTATAACACTCAGGTCTGTAAAGAAACAATCAGTGTATTCTGATACACTGTACATGCATTGGGGGGTATATGGGTACAGTTCTGTCGTTTGTAGGAAGCATACAGTGTCTTTCGGGCTCATTCACACTAGGGGCAGAACCACGATATTCTGGGAAAGCATCTATTGTAGTGCAGTACGGCATGTACAAAACGCACTTCTGCACACATTCATATCTGGAAACGCACATTTTCCGTTTATTTAATAGAAATAATGCAACACACAGAAAAATGCCAGTTTTATCTGTGAATTTGCTGCTAGTTAGTTATATTATTGAAAAAGTCTTCCCAGTCTTTATGAGGCAACAATTCCTTCAGTCGGAGAATGCTAAAGCTGGCCATACATATTACAATATATAGTACAAACTTACTACTACTGTGTAAAGCTGAGTACACACAGTACCGATAAAGCCCCGATACCGGCGGATCCGACGGCACTGTGTACATTTCCGAATGAAATGTGCATGGCCGCCGATCGATCGGGTCGGAAAGAGAGAGAAAATTTTCCTCGCCGCAGTAGCCTCCCTACCTAGCTTAATACAGGGGTCTGCTTCAAGCAATTATTTTAGTCAATTTAAACCTCCCCCACCAAATGATCTTTTCTAAAGCTAGTTTTACAGACTTGCAACAATTTTGCCCTTTCCTCTGACTATGAAACCTTTAGATTTGTCTTGTGGGCTTTAAAAATGATAAAGAAGCCTGGGATGGGGCTTATGATGCAACTGCTATGTCCCAGTAGTAGGATTAATGGGGACATGCTCAAAACTGGTGGTTATATCACCAGCAATGGTGCTGATGATATAACAGCTCACAGGGTACAAGAGTGGTGTAGGAATCACTGAGCCCCCAGCAAAACTATGATGGGGCCCCTATCTGTGCTTCATCCACAGGTGTTGTTCAGGAGGCTATATTTTTCTCCTCCCTCCACACTTCACATTTTAGCTATGCTAGAAGCAGCACCTTGGCTATTGGGGGCAATGCACGGAGGAGCGCTAATGGATCCATGGTTAGAATTGACCAGTTATGTTATATAGTGATTGGCACTTTAAACGCCCGCCATTAGTTAGCTGCAATTAGCAACTAACTAATGCTAATGCTAATAAGATTGCTTCCCGTGACTATGCAGCTGCCACAACGAGTTAAAATCACGCTAACTCTCTGATTCTGTCTCACCTGCCACGCTCTCGTATGGTGGCCTTCACTCAGCCACACCAACTAGACCTGATAACAAGTGGTGGGGGGAGTTGTATTCTTCTCTTATGAGCGCTGTACTTTCAAACCCATCACGCCCTTCCCATCTATCCTTGAGTTCCACTCAGTCCGTGTTTACTCTCCCACACCTCTACAGATTGCTGTTATTTATCGACCACCTGGCCCGAACCACCACTTCTTTTACCACTTCTCTGCTTGGTTGTCCCATTTCTATCCACTGACATCCCTTATTATCTTAGGGGATTTAATACCCAATCGATACCACCTCTGCGGCCAATAAAATCTTCTCTCTTTATCCCTCCCTTGGCCTTACCCAATGGTCCTCTGCCCAGACCATTGTAATTGGCACACACTGGATCTGGTCTTTACCCACTCTGCTCCATATCAAACTTTCTACACTCTCCATTTCCTCTGTCTGATCACAATCTCTCAAATTTAATTGTGTCATCTTTCCCGGCCGTAAACCCTAACAACAAAAGACAGATGCAGGGACCTGCGTAATCTCGATCCCCATTCGCTCTTATCCCCTCCAACAAGTATAACCTATGCCTCCTCTCTGACCCTAACCTTGCAGCTGTCCACTACCATAACATTGTTCCTTTATCAGATCAAAGGTGCTTTGTCCTTAGCCAACAAAACTACTTCTCTTCACTTCATATCCTCCCAATCCCATAACCCCAAACAGCTCTTCAAAATATTCAACTCCTGTCTGGTCGCCATCTCCTCCGCCTACCCTGGTTATCAGCTGATGAAATAGCTTCATATTTCACAGAGAAAATTGAAAACATCCAGAGTGTTTTCCTGTGCGCCCTGCTCCCACAGCTTCCAACCACTGCCAACCTCCCTTTGTTGCACTCCCCCTCCATCTCTACCCCTACCACTGCACTGTTTAGCTCCCTTCATGGTTAATCCCTTACTTGCCCCCTAACGAGCTTCACTGCTATAACAAAACAGGGACTTTCATCTCTCATCCAGGAACATCTCACCCACTGCCCCTCAACCCATTCCCTCTCATCTTATTCCCCCCTCTCCTCTTCCTTTATTGCAGCCCTAACCACTCTCTTTAATTGTCAGAGACCGCCACGGCATACAGGCCTGACTCCTTAGTCCTGGATGCCCCTCCAAAAATTAAAAGCCAGTTCCAACCCTCCTCCTAGGCCGGAATTAAACACATCTAGGCCTAAGTCGTTTAAATGCACCCCGTCTGACCTAAAATATCCCGACTGGCTTTCTAGCAGCCTATGCCTAATTGAAATACCCCCGTTGACCTGAACAAAGCGAGCCATAGCCCTATTGGTCTTAATTCTAGCTCTCTGCAAAGCCTTGCAGGAGCAGGCACGGCGCCAAAATAACCTCGGGATTATCTCTGACCACAGTATTATTAGGCTCGGGAGGAGGCTCCAGATAGCCAATAGGTCTCTCTTCATTAATTTTAACAAGTCCCTTAAGGGGACCACTCCAAGGTCATTGCCCCCAGCGTGTATTATCAACACCTGAGGGTTTTCCAACCTATCAATTTGCCTTTCTAACAAGGGCCGTACCCCCATCCACCGCAGATGCAAATCCTGTTCCGGCAACCGAAAGCGATCTCCTCCCAATCGAACCCTAGCATGCCGCTCCGCCCAGTGGACAAATGAGTGCCCAACCACCCAAACAATGCACTTTTCAGCACCTGGAAAGGAGAAAACAGATAAACGATCCTGTATTCAACAATTTTTTTTTTTTTTGCACTAAGTGAGGTCTAACATATGACCTAAAACGTCGGGATTCCCACCTCCCAATGCGTTTGATTGCATTCTCCGCCATCCCCCATCTTGCTGCCTCCGTAGCAGCCCCTATTCGAAAGGAGTGGGACCCATACTCCCCTACCAGCAATCCGAGGGAGGCCAAACATTTTTTAAACACCGCCACAAATTGGTAACATGAAAGCGCTTTCCCATTGAGGTTTAACAATAGGGAATGACCCCCTGAGGGTCTAACAGCTATATACTCCTGATAACACTTGATTGGGCACGTAACTGAACCCCGGACCTCGAATAGGAAAACATGTAGGCCTGCGTTGGTTTTATCTGTCTTGGAATGGAAAATAGAGATGGAGAGGGATCCTTGCCTAAGCAATACGTCTGTAAGCTGAAGACCCCCTTGGGCCGCACCTGTTGGGCTTACTACCTCCCCCAGCCGTAATGCCGCATAGAACGCTAAGGAGAAAGCCAACCTAAACAGCAACACCTCGTATCCTGAGTGCCCTATGGTTGACAGTGCGTCAAATAGCTTATTTAGCAAAGAAAATGTAACAGGCCTGCGAGTATCTGCCCCTGGGGAACCCCTACCTAGCCCTGTCACAACCTGCCGTACCAGGAAGGATTTGGTTACGTCCTGTACCCTCTGTAGCTTGAAGAGAAATGATAGGGCAGCCAGGGATTTTTTAACTGCAGCTGTAGATAGCTGCTTTTTCTGCCAGCATGGCTATGAAACAAAGTAGGAATTCTTCCCTCCCTTTGTCATCCAGCGGCTGTGTTAAGTCTGATTGTGCCTCTGACCATTGCCTCCAGACCCGGACGTAGGTGTCTCAAGTCGACTTGGCCAATGAGCCACAGACCCAACCTGCTATTCTTCTGTGCAGATCCTCCACAGATGTCCCGGGCATGGAAGCGAGTTGAGGTCCGCTCCTGGTGCCAGCTCCCTGAAACGACTCATCTGCAATCGAGAAAGCGCATCGGCTATACTATTGGATACACCTGCTACGTGGACTGCCCTAACCCAAATGTTCTTGCGAAGGCAACACAAAACCAAGTGCCTCAGCAGGGCGAGTACTGGAGGAGATGAAGCCGTACAATTATTTATAGCACTGACCACTGCCATGTTATCTGAATTAAAATTAACTCTCCGATTAGCCAGTTGGGTACCCCATAACTCGACTGCGACCACTATCGGAAATAATTCGAGGCATGCGACATTGCTCGTCAGACCGCTCTCAAACCACTCCTGGGGCCACTGACCAACACACCAGCTTCCTTTGAAATAGGCACCAAACCCAATCGAACCTACTGAATCCGTGAACAAATCTAATTCTTCATTAGTTTTGGTGCCTGCGAGCCACAGAGACTTCCCATTGAACTCTTCCAGAAAATTTGCCCACACCCTTCACCTGCCTCGTGATTCGTATGAAGTGGTGCGGACGGGAAGCCCCGGACATAGCCAAAGCCAGACCCCCGCTGAAAACCCTGCCCATCAGAATTATACGACAGGCAAAGTTCAGCTTGCCCAACAATGACTGAACGTGCTGTAGGCGCAGTTTTCGCGCACTCAGCGACATACACACTAAAGCTGATAAATCGTTAACCTTATCCTGGGGCAGCCGACACACCATTTCCAAAGAATCGATTTCAATTCCTAAAAAACAGATTATTTCTTTTGGGCCTTCCGACTTGTCCTCCGCCAGAGGGACTCCCAAGTGGCGGAACACAAGGCGCAATGTCTCCAATACCACCCTGCACCTTGGGGACCACCCAAAAGAAATCATCTAGATAATGGATGATTGATTTGAGACCTGTCTCCTCACGAATTATCCATTCTAGGAAAGTTGCAAATGCCTCAAAGTAGGCACAGGAGAGGGAGCATCCCATGGGGAAACACCTGTCAACATAAATCTCGCCATCTATAGCACAGCCCAATAAGTGTAGGCTATCTGCGTGAACTGGCAGCAAGCGAAAGGCTGCCTCTATGTCCACCTTAGCCATAAGGGCGCCTCTCCCACACTGCCGTACCAGCCGGAGAGCCTGATCGAATGAGGCATATGAGATTCTTGTCAGCTCTTCGTCAATGCCATCGTTCACCGATGACCCTTCAGGGTATGAAAGGTGGTGAATCAAGCGAAACCTGCCCGCCTCTTTTTTAGGTACCAGCCCCAGTGGAGAGATGCGCAAGTTTGCCACTGGCGAACAGCTGAAAGGGCCAGCCATCCTGCCCAAACCAACCTCTTTTAAGAGTTTCTCCCTGACTCGTTTTGGGTTATCCCTAGCTGATTTTAGATTACGGCACCTTGTCCCCCCAATGACTTGCTCCCCCGGTATCCGGAAACCATACCTGAAACCCTCTTCCAAAAGCAATGCGTGTTCCCTTTTGGGGTATCTGCCTAGCCATGTGGCCATCACGCTGAGTCTCACTGGGCTCGTCCCTTTTTCCAGAGCAGTCTAGGCGACTGGCTCCAGGTCTAAATCGCTTGAAGCATCTAAATGCGGGATGGGAGCCGCCCCCGCATACTGAGCACTCGTGCCGGAATCTGCAAGACGCACCCCATCTATATTGGCTGTCGTTGTAGAGCCAGCAGAGACCTTTTTTGGCTGCGCCCGATGAACTAGCCCCCAGACTTCCGCCGGGCACCGTTGAAAAGGGTTGCCCCGCTCCCCCTATATTTCAACTAGGGGTCATGTTCTTCATCCATAGCCCAATATCTCTATGGTCCCAGCAGAGTGACGGGCGAACTGACATACGTTGACGGAACTGCTCGTCATACCGTAGCCATGCCGAGCCCCCATATACTCTATAGGCCTCACTGATGTTCTCCTGGTACAAAACAGGCTTGAACATAACTCCGGGAAACGCTCACCAAGAACGCTTGCAAGGATTGAGAAGGCTGGCAACCAATTGTTGAACGTTCGCGGTATGAGTCGGAACCTGCGGCGTTCATCCTCCTCTTCCTTCCGATGTTCCTTCGAGCGCTCCCATTTATCGATATTAAAGCGTTCCAATGGGAGCAAGGTGAATATGTCTACATATTCTTTATTCCACAACTTGTCTTTTACCTCCTGTTTGAGGTGCGCTCCTAAATGACCCTCGAAACAAACATACGCGCTGCTAAAAGCTGTATCTGATAAGCGCGGAGTAGATTGGTCATTAGCCCCACCCCTTTCGCTACTAATTTGCTGAGCTATGACATTTAGGGCCGCCAACCCGCTTCCACTCCTATTTTGTGGTGATTCGGCCATCTGTGGACCCTAGTGGATTAAGCCACTGTTGGATAACCTGTACGCTAATCTAATCTCTACTTAAACCGCTTGGCAGGTGGTTACCAGGATTATGGGCTGTTGGGTCATTTGTAACGCTATGTGTATGGGCCCCCAAGCCCCTATCACCTGAGTTCCAGGCTTGAGTGGGCCCCCCTGAACCTCCCATGTTCTCCCATCTCCCCATGAGCTCTTTTAGGCTAGCCATGAAGGATGTGAAATGAGCGGAACCCCTTGACTCTCCATCCCTTACACATGGAGATGCTAGGCTAATAGCTGGTAAATAAGGCTCACCTTGTGATGGCCCGACCACTGTTGGTCCTTGAGTGGATGCGGGCTCCCCAAACATTGGACTCCTGGGGGTGGTGGATGAGGGCCCCAGTGCCTGGGTGTGCGTAGGAGCTGCGGTGTTGGTCCTCCCGCCATGCTGAGTAAGATCCACACCCGCATTGTGCAGGAGCGGGGTGGCCAGTCCACTGGCCCAATCCCCTAGATGGGCGGCCGCCCCTGAAACTGAGGCCTGTTGGGCATTCCGGAGTAGGTGATACAGCTCCTGTAGCTCTGCCCCTGGGACTGGTGGAATGGCTGGGTGGGTGGTTGTAATACCTGTATACCCCTCCCCACCACTAGGAGCAGTAGATTGATGGTGATGCACCGGTGCCTAGGGCTGGGTCGAACCGGAAGTCACACTGACTCCGGGCTGCCTGGCAGGTATCAGGTTCCTAGGCCCTTCCGATCGCGCCTGTTGGACAGAAACTAGTAGAGCAGTGCAGCTGGACCTGCTCCTGCTGGATTGCCCTCTCTGCGCTGGCGAGGCCCTCCTACTGCTGCGGGATCCCCCTGAAGCGGCGCTCCTGCGTTTCCTCCCACGTGGCTGGGGTCCAACTGCTGTCTGAGGGGCATTGCTAGTAGGTTGGGGTTCGGGAGAGGCTGCATGCATGGCCGTGGAGGGTACCCAATGGCTAGCCCCGGGCGAAACCGTGGGGCTGGAAAATAGGTCTGGGGAAGTACCGGGGCCCGAGGTTTGTAACTGGTGCTCACCTCCTGCTGATTCGTCTCCGCGCGTTAGCGATGCCGATCCTGGGGATGCTGACGTTCTTCTGCTTCTGTTCCGGCTCGTGGGTTCCGTGGAAGGGCTGTAACGAGACGGAGGCCTGGATACCCGGGACCTGGGAGACTGTACTGCTTGTTCGGAGATGCGGATGTCCGGTCTCTCCAATTGCTCGCGGATCCAAGCATCACCTCCATCCAGAGCTCGTTCACGGATCCTGGCAAGGAGTTGCTCCAAAATTGAAGACATTTCCACTGGATTACAGGATGTTCTCCAATCACTGTCTACACCAAATTGGCGCCTAAAGGTATCTTTCCCCCCCTATTCTATCTTTCCTAGTTTCCTCCTCCCTCTCTTCACGCCCCCTTTCTTATACACTACCTGACCTAACAATGCTCCTTTGCCCCTGAGCTAACCCTGTCATGAGTTCCTATGCTGCAGTTTGCAGCCTGTCACTAACTGGGAAAGACCTGTCACTCCAGAAGCAGAAATTATAATATGTAACCCATGCTTGACCTCTTTGCCTGCCTGCCTGCCTGCCTGCCTGCACACTTTCTGCAACATTTAAGAGAATCACAAGAGGAAAGACAGCAAGGGGGAGGGAGGGGGAGATGTGTAAGCAGAGCAGTGTCCATGGTGAGGCTGTGCAGAACACATAAGTGTCACAGACACTTAAAGAAAGCAGTGAGTAAGGGAGGGTGGGGGGAATTAGGAGTACTCACAAAACATTAATAATTTAATGACAAAGCAAGCACAGATAAATATGTGAGTACCATCATTTTACTTGTCTCAAATTGTAGTTTCAGAAAATGTAAAGTTGTTTCGGTGAGTATAGTGACCCTTTAATGCTAGGGGAAGAAACAGCAAAGATGGATCTGGATGGATGGAGGAAGGGGGGGAGAGAGATCCCCTGCAAATGCCTGAGTACCATCTAGAGGACAAGGAGGAGGCAGAAACCCTTTCACAGGAAGACAGCTCCTATTCTACAAAGCCACTAGATGGCATATATATATATATATATATATATATATATATATATATACTGTACTATAGATACTGTATATATATATTGGATTGCTCATAAAGATGAACATTTCAATTTACTTAAAAACAAATGTAACAATTGTATAATACCTATTTATACTTGTGAAGGTTTCCATTCATCCAGGTCATGGTATATCTGTTGTATTCAATTAGATCAACTGGACTTGAATGTAGTTCTTGAAGACGTTTCGCTAGTCTCCGACTGGCTTTCTCAATTCAGAATGACTTGTACAAGAATCTGTGGCAATTATGTACCCTGGAAAATCCCAATTAGCATATCACAGCCAGGTGTTAAGGTGTGATTGGATAGTGGCTAAGAGGTGTTATAGGAACGCCCAGTAAGGTTTTAAAACAGCATTGTATATGCAACAGTTGGTGTATGCTGGCCCATACGTTGATGCATTTGCTGTTTGGTCTCCCCCACATACAAATCAGAGCATTCTTCACTGCACTGCACTGCATATATGATGTCGCTTTTCTTGTGTTTAGGTATTGGGTCTTTCGGATGTACCAATTGCTGCCTCAGTGTGTTGTTCGTTTAAAGCCGACGGGATACAATGTTTTTTGAAAATTCTTCTTAATTTCTCGGAGACCCCTGCTACATATGGGATGACCATGTTCTTCCTCCTGTCTTGCTTTTCCCCTTCACTGTTGGTATTTGTGTTCTTTTCTTTCTTTCTACTTCTTTTGACAAAGGCCCAGTCTGGATATCCACAAGTTTTAAGGGCTCCTCTGAGATGTTTCTTTTCTTTAGCCTTCGCCTCTGTGCTAGTGGGGATGTTCTCGGCTCTGTGTTGCAGGGTTCTGATGACACCCAGCTTGTGATCTAAAGGGTGGTGGGAGTCAAACATCAAATACTGATCTGTGTGTGTTGGTTTTCTGTAAACCTCTACTTCCAGTTTACCATTTTCCTTCATCAACGTATGGCCCAGCACAGAAGAGCCAATTCCTCGGGTCAGGACTCAGCCGTGTACCTGCATCTTAAGGATAAAGGACATACCTTTGAAGATTGTAATGTTAACATACTGGCGAAGGAACGTGACTGGTTCAAGAGAGGTGTTAAGGAGGCCATTTATGTGAAAATAAAGAAACCAAGCCAATGCTAATTGGGATTTTCCAGGGTACATAATTGCCACAGATTCTTGTACAAGTCATTCTGAATTGAGAAAGCCAGTCGGATGACTAGCGAAACGTCTTCAAGAACTACATTTCAAGTCCAGTTGATCTAATTGAATACAACAGAAATACCATTTATAATACCAACCACTTTGACTATCAGGGAGAAATTGCAAGAAACAGGCCAAGTAAAATCCTTGTTCTTTTGATGCGGGCTTATGGTCTGCAAATAATCTATCCACCATGATTCTGTTTGCTACGGAACCACCTCTCCATGGTGTACTGTGGGTACTCATCTTTAGTCTATGGATTGCTTAACTCTTAATCTGCCCATCCAGCATTTTACCTGTGTATAAATAAATGCTTCAGAAATACTGACCTCCTTTTTGCAGGACCCCTAAAGGAGTTTGGTTTTGCCTTTGACTCAGTCCCTGGATTGATCCAGTTGCTCAGAGCATCCAACAGCCAATCAGTATAAATTACTATTGGGAAATTGATAACACTCTGGGAAGAAGAAGGACCATTACATTACCTGAAATTGCAGCTCACTACTGACCACAGCAAAGCATAGCAAAGGGGATGAAGTCAACTGATTTTCAATTTTTTTTCTCATACTGTACAAAGAGTAAAGTTTTAAGCTGCAATTTGGGATGTGTACTAGCTGTGCCTCTGTGAGCATATAATGACTCCCCAAAGGTTTGTTTGCCACTTTGTCCAGAGGCATTGATGTACCTACCCTCCATCAGAGGCCGCCATTCACCTTTGAGTGTCTATTTTTCACCATCGAAAGATCAGCATTGAACTTTAGTCACCTATTTGCAATTTTAACTTATGGTTTGTCTGTTTTTTGGTGGTGCCCATGCGATATTAGTATTTCAACAGCGTAAAAAGGTCTGCTTAATGCATGTCAACAGAGTTGCTCTAGCATGAGTAGTTCTTTTAATGATGTGGCTTCTTATGGTTAGAGATGGACTCAAACTGGAACCCGAGTTTGAGCCAAACTATTCGAGTTTGAACTGACTCGGACTTCTTGAACTATTTTCGATATTTTCCAGACTTTCGATAATTATCAAATGTTCGAACGTTCTAGGCTTGCGAATATGTGAGTAAAATGTCTATAATGCCAATATGCGAGTAAATATTGAATTATTCAATCCGCAAGTAAAATGTCTATTATACCTATACGTGAGTAAATATCGAATTCTTGAATCCGTGAGTTGTTCATGGGATAATTATCGAATGTTCCAATGCGAGAGCACGAAAGTAGTGCGCGTGAGAGTAAAATCGCGTTTTCGAAAGTCCTGGATATTCGAACATGTTCCCCAGACCATTTCCCAGGTCCTACAGCTATTTACATTAAGTTACCATTGATATTTTAATTGTATTTCATTCGAACTTTTCAAACTATTTGACTTTCCATATAGTTTGAAAGTTCGAAAACAGACCGAACTTTCGAAAGTTTGGCCATCTCTACTCATGTCCACCCCCAAAACTAACATTTAACCCAATACTGACCCACTGTGTAGTGGTAAAATATCTTTACCTTACATCTCTGCTCCAAAAGGTGCTCCTGTAGTGCTTATCCAAAATCTCAGAAAGTGAACAGTAGGAGCTGTCTTCCTGTGTAAAAGGTTTCTGCCTCCTCCCTGTAATCTGAGAGGACAGTGGCATGTGCAAGGGAGCGCTTCCCCCCTCCCTCCCACCCTCTAGATCCCTCTATTGCTACCTTTCACCAAGTGTAAAAATCCTTTTTATATACTGTACCTCTCCCTTGTCCACCCCCATTTCAAATTAAACCTCACAAATCATACTTACAGCCCTTTGCTCCTGGGTCTGACTTCACAGCCTGCAGCCGCGTCTGTGATTGGCTGATCTGGACCCTCTCTGCTGCTTCCAGCCAGAGAAGACAGCCACAGGAGTGAAGGGCTGTAAGTATGTTTTGGGAGTTTTAATTAGAAAGCTAAATCGGCAGTTATGGGTGGGAAAGGGAGAGGTACAGTATATGAAAAGTTGTAATTTAGGGTGGATATGCTATTTAAACGCCCTAAGAGTCTTCAATGTTGCTGTTTAGTCAAATCAGTTTCCTGGTAGTTAATGTTGAGTTTCTGAGCATTATTCTGGTTTCTGATTAACATTGCCTTTGTTTCCTCAACTTCTGAATTTTCACTGCCTGTCTTGACCTTTTTTAATGAATTGAGCACTCTAAACCTTTGCAGCCTACCTCAACCTCTGTCTGTTTATCTGGCAGCCAGGCACTCAAGAAGGAGGGTTTCTGAACCCAAGCCATTACAGATCACCAATGAAAGTGTGGCGTTGTATTATTATGAAGAAATTAACGTATAATTATACTGAATAACAGACTTTTAAATGTGAAATTGATTTGTGAGAGAGTATTCCTACTTCCTAGCCTCCCAATATACTCCTTAACATGAACAGTGAGCTGTCAATTTGACACTAATCCATGGCTGATAGCTTCACTGACTGCATTTACCCCTTCTGTCAACCCTTCCATTTTAAAAGAGTACCCTTTTTTGATTATGCTGCAAAGTGGAGTATAGACATGGTGGCTGGGAGGAAGGAGACAGTCAGAGCTGGATTTACCATTAGGCACAGTAGTCACGCCCCTAGGGGTGCCTGAGGTTGGAGGGGTGGCTGTCATTCTCCTACCACCAATCCAACCCCTTTATTGTCTATTTTCTTCCCCCCAAAAAGAGAAAGTGGGTGTGGTTTGGGGGTGTGGTCTGTGTTTAGGGGTGGGGCCAAGGGCGCCAGGCTCTTAAATCCGGTGTAAATCCGGCCCTGGGGACAGTAAAGCTGTCAGGCAGTATCTTTGATAGCTCACCGCTTGTGATAGGCAGCATATTGGTAGGTAGGAATATGGTCTCCTGCCTCCCTGTTAGATAAAGATTTCACATTTAGAAGCTTGTTAAGGGCACGGCCACACTGTGCGACAAACGGAATCGCATGCAATTTCATGTGCGATTTTGTTGGGTTTGCGCATGCCTTTTTTCGTTAGATATAGAAAAACGCATGCGATTGCGATTAAAAATGCGGAACGCAAATCGCAACCGCACGCGCAATCGCATTGCACCCGAAAACGTGCGTTTTTGTTTATTAGCACATTAGTTCTTGAAATTTACCATGAGAAGTTTACACATTTCTGTTTTATACATTTTTACAAAGAATTGTTTCATTTTCTGTGGACAGACATGTCAGGTACTATTGTACACAGAGTATCAGAGCTTTTAGGAACAATAATGAAAATTATGACAGTCTAAAAGTACATAACAATACATAATTTTATCTACTTCTTGAGGGTTTCTGAAAATTCTGCTTTCACTGAAAACTCTGCTTATACTGAAAGGATATACGTTATGATTTTTTTACCACATCAGTACAGGACATGCATATCACACTAGAGGGCAGTAGTGCTCTGTAGTTTCATCCCAAACCTGCCTTATATTTATGGTACTTTTTTTTTTAAATATACAAATATTGCATTTTTATACATTTATTGCATTGGAATAATAAAACACAATAACTGAGAAAATACAAACAAATGAATTACATATACATATCTCTTCTAATTTTTGTTTTGTTTTTTTATTTCAAGTAAATTTGTTTTGTTGCCTAAAAATGTTTAATGCCACAACTCCAGGTAACAGACATAGACATCCATTGTAAAAAATACAAATGTAAGTTTTATTGTTAAAGTAGGTAAGAACAATATAAATCATTCAGCTGGTAACACTTTGGTATGTGAGGCAGTGAATAACTAATATATTCTATTGGCAATTCACTGTAAAAATACTTATTTGCTTTGTGCTATTACATGTTCTTGTTCTTTACAAAAAGCTTTTTCTAGTCAGGGGAGTATATATAATTGCAGAGCTATCAAATCTAATCCCGTTCTTTAGAATAGAAGAAAACTGTCAAAAAAGTTCATTAGACAAAACCAGGAGCTGTTTGTAATGTGTACCTCTTTGGAGCAGTCCTTCCTTTTTCTTGTAGACTGTGCACAATTTTCTCCAGAGCAACATGCATAAAAGGTAGTTGAGGGGTTGGTGCTAAAACTTGTTTTTGTATTCGTATAGTATGGAAACAACTGCTTGTTTATTCACTGTGTACTGTAATGTGATGTGAACGTTAGTGTTTATGGGATCCAGAAGCAGTGCATAGCTTGTAGTTAATCTACCATGCAAATTGAAAATATGATTGGTTAATGTGTGATTATATGATTGCAAGCATTGAAATATTAACCAATCACAATTAAATTTGGTCCTTCAGTAAACATATGTGTTAGCGGCATCAGCGGAGTTGCTGTCGCCGGCTGAGAAGAAAGGAGACTTCCGGTCAAGACGCCGGCAACACCAGGGACGTTGATGCGGTGCCACTGCTGGTGTCGCTAAGGGCCAATGGGGTCCCGGTTTCGAGCTGCAGGACCCCCAACAAAGGCACTTGTCAGTGCCGCAAGGGCACTTCTAAGTGCCGGGGAGGGGGGTCAAAGGGCACTTGTCAGTGCCACAAGGGCCCTTGTAAGTGCCAGAGAGGGGGGTCCCGATTCGAGCTGCGGAACCCCTTAGGCCCCAAAGGGCCTTTGTAAGGGCCACAATGGTCCTTCTAAGGACACGAGAGGGGGGCCTGGGTTGAGCCATGGGACCCCCGAACATCCGGCCGCAGGATTGTCGAATCCCCAGGCATTTGGGTTTTTTTGAAATCGGGCATTCCAGGCTTCCCGAACGTTCGTAAATCCTCGTATGTTGGAGATTCCCCGAACGTTCGATGATTTTCGAAGTCCACGAGTTCGGAAAACCAAACTACTTCAGATTCATCCAAACTGTTAAAGTTCGGCACAAACTCGGGTTCGAAGGTTCTGTTTTGGTCCATCACTTTCCGTGGCCGCAGCACTTGGGATTCTAATTAGGGTATTTAGCGTGTCCAATCATTCAGGCAGAACTCTCTCTGTTCAACGACGTAAGCCACAGATGGGATTTCGCTTCTGATCCCCCCACATGGTTCCAGTACAATTACCAGGTTGTGACGTCACTGTATACTATATTACTTATTTTTTATTGGGTGTACACATATATTGTGCCATACATATTCTTTCAAGGGTTGCTTTTTTGTTTTGAGGGTTGTCTGCCTTGTGTGGGCTTTTTGCATCTCATTGGCACATATTGCCTAGGGTGGGGAACCCCAGTGCTCCTGTGAGGAGTCTCCTAGCAATACCCGAGGAAGGGACTTTGAGTCTCGAAACGTTGTATGTCTTGTTTTTTGCACAAATAAACAAATTCATTACCTGTAAGTAGTGTGCTTCTCTACTCTATACCTTTCTTGGATTGTGTAGCCCTGGAAGTAGGGGGCTGAGAGGATCTGCACCTACAAATTTGTCTGGCTAATCAGCCAACAAGAGTGTGCCGAAGTACATCTGGAACTTTGTCTCCTAGCAATACACATACTAACCTTTCTTCTTCTTTTCACTGTTATTCACCCAGAAAAAAAGGAAAAGAGGAATAATCAGAATGTGGAAGTATAGACGTTCATCATGTGCCATCCTATGGCAACCTAATGTGGCAGTGCATGCAGGAAGAGACAGGTATGAATCCCATATCAGTTTCAGGTTAGAAACTGACAGTTAAAATGATTTATCATTATCTTTCTATATCATTTCTAACTTGTAACTTAATTGTTTGAATAAAATACAATGACCATAGTAAGCACTCCCCTTTCAGTTATTTTCTCCCCGCCTTCCTTTAGCTCAGGGAAATTCACATACTCCTCAACCATTCCAGACACAATATCTGGTTAAGGCCATTAATGAAGACAATACAAACATACAGATACAGTGCATCTTTATGGATTATATACAGTAAAGCATGGTACACACACTACACACTACAGATTTCTGAAAGATGACAGACAGGATCTGCAAGTTTTCCCTCTTTTCCGAACAAGCGTTTGGCCAACCCGATCGTTTGGCGGCCGCGCGCTCGTCTGGAAAAGTA
This sequence comes from Hymenochirus boettgeri, assembly GCA_019447015.1. Classification (NCBI taxonomy): domain Eukaryota; kingdom Metazoa; phylum Chordata; class Amphibia; order Anura; family Pipidae; genus Hymenochirus; species Hymenochirus boettgeri. The sequence goes on from CM033473.1 coordinate 134,730,207, forward strand.
AGGTACTCACAGTACCGATAAAGCCCTGATACTGTCGGATCCGACGGTATCGGGGATTTATCGGTACTGTGTGTACGCAGCTTTAGTATTCTGATTAAGCAGTCAATATTTTGATTTACCATATGAAACATAAAATATTTTATATTACTATTTACTTTATCCATATATATTCATCCCTACTGGTGGTTTAATTGTAGGGTAATGTAATGTTTATCTAGAACCCTGGACATCCCAGTCCCATGGTTGGGAGGTATCATTAACTGTAATGTGGTCCATTTAGAATTTCTAAAATGAATCAGCTATGGGCTGTAAACTGTGTGCTCCTTGTTCTATGCCTATAAATGCCCTGACATGCAGAAAAACAGGCATTCCTTTTATTTCAGTTAGAATATATTTCTGGATGGTGTATATAGAGATCTGCTGCCCATTTTGACAGATGCGGCAGTCCTGTAGCCCTGTCAGTAGTAAGCTTCACATGGTTTTCTTTTCGTCCACGGGGAATAATAAAAAATAAAATCTTTAAATAGATTTGTAGGAGAAGAGCAGCTGAGCGTAAGGCAGTGCAGCACTGAGACGACTGTCATTTTAACGTCCCTAGAAGAAACGCTAAACAGTGCCTAGATGTAGGGCAGACAACACTGAATGCAGATGCAGCAGGTTTCAAAGAAAACCAGAATCAGCTGCTGAGCTTGCTTTTCAGAGTAATTTTTGAAATGTTCAGATGTTTCTATGATCTATCTATCTATCTATCTATCTATCTATCTATCTATCTATCTTACTATCTATCTATCTATCTATCTATCTATCTATCTATCTATCTATCTATCTATCTATTTCTTATCTATCTATCTATCTATCTATCTATCTATTTCTTATCTTACTATCTATTTTCCATCTATCTATATTCATCCATCCACACATCCATCTATCTATAATGTGTGCATGGGGGGGTATTTACTTGCAATATGTTATTACAAAGGGTTGCCACCACAGTGGCGAATGATACTGGACTGGGAGTTGTGCCATGAACCAGGCTTTGGGGTGCAATAGGAGCCTGGTCAATCATTTTTTCAAAAATTTGCCCACTTAAGCTGGGTACACACTGTACCAATCTTTGAAAGATGCCCAACAGAGCACCTATACACTTACCGATAGTCGGACAGCCATTCGCTTGTAGGCCCCACAAGCTTAAGGCAGCTGTCTATTACTAAAAAATATGCACAGGCTTATTTAATAAGCAGATAATACCTTTTTACTGGTCTACTAAAGTTTGAAAGATTTAAATAGTTGCTGCAGATTAAGCTTGTGTCAATTTTCACCAACTAGGGTTGACACTTGCTACATTCTGCAAGTCGCAAGGTGGCCATATATAGATCTGATTTTACCCTCCCGACCGAGCGCTCCCGCGACATTAGACCGATCCTGCTGGAACCACCTTTTCCGTTCTTCTATGCAACTGACATACGATTGCAAAGTGAATGGGATTTGTGATCGCATGTCGGTCTCATAGAAGAACGGGAAAGGGAATCGGCCTAATGTCGCGGGAGCACTCGGTCGGCTAAGTAAAATTGGAAATATGTATGGCAACCTTTAGTACCAATTAGAGAATTAAATAAATGTGTACACTGAAGTTGATGCTCTCTGCACCATGCTCCTAATCTAAATACTAATTAGCCTTTTAGCATACTGATTTTATAGGTGTTTTGCAGAGAAGACCTTTCAAGAAGCTGTAGCATGAACCCTGCTCCATGGAGGGTATCTTAAAAAATGTTTAAAAAGTAGGCATCAATCCAAATGAGCAGGACTTCTTACTGGTTTATCTTTACCAAACTTAAATAAACAATCGGATGTGTGTGGCTGATCTGTCTGGCGTTATTGTCGGACAAAAAAAGTAACACACATCAAGGTCACACTTGTTCGATCATCTGCAAAATGGGCCTTTTTCTGTGGCTGACAAATCTTACTTTTGTACAAGGCTTTAAAATTTTTATTTTTAAGGTGCCTCTACCGAACTATGCCTGACCCATTCATTTTGCGATGTTGTATGTCAGCTGCAAAGAAGAATGGGAAAGGCGGTTCCGGAAGAATTGATAGAACATCATGGGATCAGTCAAGAGTTCTAATGTATGGGCACCTTTAGTTACCTTTAGGGAGAGGTCCCATGTGTCGGAGCGTCATTTGTGCTCTGTTCGCACGTCCATTTTGTAATTTGGAATGCAATGCTACCGGCCAATTCCCTGCCGCAGGTCCTGACAGGTCCTGACGGACTTAGTACGCTATGCGCATGTGCAAGTGCGATGTGCATAGAATAAAGAGTCAGGGCCTGTCAGAGAGGACGTGGAGGAGGAGCGAGAGACCGGGGAGACCGGGTTCTGTAGTCTGTAACTTCTTTGCTGTCTCCTGAACGTTTTATTGAAGAATGGGAGGTAAGGCACAGCTCCTTCAATAAAACTTGAGTACCAAAAAATTATTCTACCAGTAGAGATACCCTTTAAAACATGTGTGTGTGTTTTACTGGAAAACACAGATACAGTTTAATAAAGTGTGTCAGCTCACAAATAACATTTCTTTTTAATTATATAATATGCAATGCTAAAAACAATGCCATTTTTATAAATAACTTTTATAAATAAACCTAATAACTTTTTATAAACATAAACCTCTTTAACAATGTTAGTGACTCTTTGCACCATGTGTCTGTCCAGTCTTTGATGAAGTGCATTCATAAGAGGGTAGTGGCTCAGTAGACATTTGTATGTAAAGTATGTGATGGGGGTGGTGCCTGATGATCCTTGGCAACCGAATCAACCCTTCTCTAGCAACAGGAGGAAGCAAACACAGATACAGAACATTGTTTAACCAATCAGTGCTTTTATGAAGAGAAAATAAGGGATTTCTAAACTAACTGCCAACTAGATGCAGATCCAGCAGCTTCCAACTCGTAGTTTAAAGACTGAAAGGATTAAATATTAAGAACGTTTAGCAGCACCTTGTGTTTAGAACAGGGGGCATGCCTGATGATCCAACCCTTCCTAGCAACAACAGGAAGCGAACACACTGATACAGGTATATACATATTACTATATATAGAGATCTTGTATGTAGAACCTCAGCTCAGGGTGATGTGCTGCTACAATTGCAACAAAAACTGGGCTAACCCATTTGTGGCTATGTACCAGGGTTTAGGGTCTTGCGGTTAATGTAGCAGGATCAGAAATTCTATGGGGGAGATGCAGTAAAATCTATTACTGCTAAAATTATTCTAAAATCCTCAGTACCGACGCAATATTGGGATTTATTGGGGTTAGTGACGTTTATTGCTTATTCCCTGTGAATCTTCTTTATAGAATTGAACAGCAAAGCTATTGACGCAAGGAAATACCTGATCTTAAACGTGCAAAGGATGAGGAATGGAATGTGAGGCACTACTGGGGAATATAGTGTCTGTTCCTCTCTGATATTTATGTACCTACAGCTATAAACACATCAGGTCTGTAAAGAAACAATCAGTGTATTCTGATACACTGTACATGCATTGGGGGGTATATGGGTACAGTTCTGTCGTTTGTAGGAAGCATATACAGGTGTCTTTCGGGCTCATTCACACTAGGGGCAGAACCACGATATTCTGGGAAAGCATCTATTTGTAGTGCAGTACGGCATGTTACAAAACGCACTTCTGCACACATTCATATCTGGAAAACGCACACTTTTCCGTTTATTTAATAGAAATAATGCAAACACACAGAAAAATGCCAAGCTTTTATCTGTGAATTTGCCTGCTAGTATAGTTTATATTATGAATACGTCTTCCCAGTCTTTATGGAGCAACAATTCCTTCAGTCGGAGAATGCTAAAGCTGGCCATACATCTTACAATCATATAGTACAAACTTACTACTACTGTGTAAAGCTGAGTACACACAGTACCGATAAAGCCCCGATACCGGCGGATCCGACGGCACTGTGTACATTTCCGAATGAAAGTGTGCATGGCCGCCGATCGATCGGGTCGGAAGAGAGAGAAAATTTTCCTCGCCCGCAGTAGCCTCCCTACCTAGCTTAATACAGGGGTCTGCTCAAGCAATTTATTTTAGTCAATTTAAACCTCCCCCACCAAACTGATCTTTTCTAAAGCTAGTTTTACAGACTTGCAACAATTTTCTGCCCTTTCCTCTGACTATGAACACTTTAGATTTGTCTTGTGGCTGGCTTTAAAAATGATAAAGAAGCCCTGGGATGGGGCTTATGATGCAACTGCTATGTCCCAGTAGTAGGATATAATGGGGACATGCTCAAACCTGGTGGTTATATCACCAGCAATGGTGCTGATGATATAACAGCTCACAGTGGTACCAGCAGTGGTGTAGGAATCACTGAGCCCCCAGCAAAACTATGATGGGGCCCCTATCTGTGCTTCATCCACAGTGTTGTTCAGGAGGCTATATTTTTCTCCTCCCTCCACACTTCACATTTTAGCTATGCTAGAAGCAGCACCTTGGCTATTTGGGGGCAATGCACGGAGAGCGCTAATGGATCCATGGTAGAATTGCACCAGTTATGTTATATAGTGATTGGCACTTTAAACGCCAGCCATTAGTTAGCTGCAATTAGCAACTAACTAATGCTAATGCTAATAAGATTGCTTCCCGTGAGCTATGCAGCTGCCACAACGAGTTAAAATCACGCTAACTCTCTGATTCTGTCTCACCTGCCACGCTCTCGTATGGTGGCCTTCACTTCAGCCACACCACTAGACCTGATAACAAATGTGGTGGGGGAGTTGGTATTCTTCTCTATGAGCGCTGTACTTTCAAACCCATCACGCCCTCTCCCATCTATCCTTTGAGTTCCACTCAGTCCGTGTTTACTCTCCCACACCTCTACAGATTGCTGTTATTTATCGACCACCTGGCCCGACCACCACTTTCTTTTACCACTTCTCTGCTTGGTTGTCCCACTTTCTATCCACTGACATCCCCTCTATTATCTTAGGGGATTTCAATATCCCCATCGATACCACCTCTGCTGCCAATAAACTTCTCTCTCTTATCCCTCCCTTGGCCTTACCCAATGGTCCTCTGCCCAGACCCATTGTAATTGGCACACACTGGATCTGGTCTTTACCCACTTCTGCTCCATATCAAACTTCTCCAACTCTCCATTTCCTCTGTCTGATCACAATCTTCTCAAATTTAATCTTGTGTCATCTTTCCCGGCCGTAAACCCTAACAAACAAAAGTACAGATGCAGGGACCTGCGTAATCTCGATCCCCATTCGCTCTTTATCCCTCTCCAACAAGTTAACTCTATGCCCTCCTTCTCTGACCCTAACCTTGCAGCTGTCCACTACCATAACATTGTTTCCTTTATCAGATCAAAGGTGCTTTGTCCTTAGCCAAACAAAACTACTTCTCTTCACTTATATCCTCCCAATCCCATAACCCCAAACAGCTCTTCAAAATATTCAACTCCCTGCTCTGTTCGCCATCTCCTCCGCCTACCCCCTGTTTATCAGCTGATGAAATAGCTTCATATTTCACAGAGAAAATTGAAAACATCCAGAGTAGTTTTCCTGTGCGCCCTAGCTCCCACAGCTTCCAACCACTGCCCAACCTCCCTTTGTTGCACTCCCCCTCCATCTCTACCCCTACCACTGCACTAATTAGCCTCCCTTCATTGGTTAATCCCTTTACTTGCCCCCTAACGAGCTTCACTGCTATAACAAAACAGGGACTTTCATCTCTCCTATCCAGGACACATCTCACCACCTGCCCCCTCAACCCCATTCCCTCTCATCTTATTCCCCCTCTCTCCTCTTCCTTCATTGCAGCCCTAACCACTCTCTTTAACTTGTCCCTATCCACTGGTATTTTTCCCTCTTAATTTAAACATTTATACCTAAAAAACCCTGCCTTGACCCGTCTGCTCTTTCCAGCTACCGGCCTGTCTCCCTTCACCCTTTTGCTTCCATACTACTGGAAAATAATGTCTATGTTGACCTGGTTAGTCACCTGTCTGCTAACTCTCTTTGACCACCTCCAGTCAGGCTTCCACCCTAACCACTCCATGGAAACTGCCCTCACTAAAGTGACCAGTGATCTACTTAGTGCTAAATCTAAAGGTCACTACTCTTTGCTCATTCTTCTTGATCTGTCCTCTGCTTTTGATACTGTTGATCACCCTTTACTTCTTCAGATCCTGGCCTCCTTAGGCATCCAGGACACTGCACTTTCTTGGCTATCCTCCTATGTCTCTGGTAGCAACAATAAAGATACAAAAACTCTATCCACCCTTAACAATGTAAATACATATAATGAAATCGGTAGGTGTTTCAAACTAATGAAAATTAACTACTTCATATATAAATAGGGCTGGGTGGAAATCCCCCAACCCTCGCCGCTTAAGGAGGAAAATAGTCCATAAAACAGCAGATCCACAGAGGTAAAACATCAAATCCGATCATCTTAACTGCCTCCATAAGTAGCCCAGGTGCATCCAGCCCCAGGCCCTTCGCTCGACCTCATAAACAGCGAACAGAAACGTGATCCCCAGGATCACATAGAGCCATGCAACCCAGGACGACACAAGGCAATTCCCATAAAAAAGAACTTTATTAGGTATTGTGCATATAAAAAGCGTCCATACCTGACGTTTCGTGAGAGTAACTCACTTCAGTGGCTGAACATACAATGTGTCTCTTCCTTATAATAAGATAAAGTGACCACCCCTTAATTAACTCAAGGGTGTGGAGACCAATTAATATTACAAACACACGTTATGCAAATAAATACCTATGTACATAAGTCATATGACCGCAACCAGTATAGACTGATACGGAAACAAATGTATATTATATACAGATTGACATCACAAATCAACAAAGCATGATATATCCCACATGTAATTAAGAGCAGAAGGGGTCCGTGTCCCAAGATGAAAAATCCACTCTGCCTCACATCTCAGTAAGTGAGTGGTTCTATTACCTCCTCTTGGGGGCATTTGAATTTTCTGTATACCCTGGAACATAGCTGTGGTAGAATCCGCATTGCTACAAAGCATGAAGTGCCTAGCTACTGGACTGCTAGTATTCCTATGATTAATAGACCTAATGTGTTCGTGCACACGTTATCTAAAGGGACAGCTAGTGCTCCCTACATATTGAGACCGATTTGGCCACTGTTTCACTTAGCTGACCACATCTGAGGTCCCCCTTAGAATTATTGTACAGAAGGGATTCCCTCTCTACTCCTAACACCCTCTTAAATTCTTTCATAAGAGGCTTTCTAGGGTAGCCTCTCTCTGAGAGATGCTCCACTAGTTCTAAGGCTTTAACCTTATATTCTTCACGAGTGGAACAGTTACGGCGAATTCTAAGTAACTGGCCATATGGTATACCTTTGAATACCTGTGGGAGGTGGCACGAGGTGGCATGTAAAATTGTGTTACCTGTACAAGGTTTTCTAAAGAGCATACTTGCCACTCCCGACTCATCCTGTGTAAGTCGGAGGTCCAGGAAATCCACAGAAGAGCCCCCAAAAGTATAAGTGAATTTCAAATTACATTTATTATTACTGAGGGATAGGGTAAGGGCCTCAAACTTTTCTTTGGTCCCTGACCAGATGATGATAACATCATCTATAAAGTGCTGGTAAAGCTTAAAGTGTGGAAATTCTATAATGAGGGCCAGGTTACCAAAGAGGTGGGTCTCCTCCCACCATCCAAAGTACAGGTTGGCATACCATCGCAGCCCCCTGTACTTGGAGGAAATACTCCTGTTCAAACATAAAATAGTCATGAGTTAATAAAAACTTGGTCACCTTAAGAATAAAGTTTTTTAGGGTCTCAGAATAATCTGAATAAAATTCAAGGTGGTAAGCCAAAGCTTGTATACCCAATGAGTGGGGAATACAAGAATATAATGACGTGATGTCCATCGTAATCAAAGATAGCCCAGATTGCCAGCTGAACGAATCTAAAACCTGCAAAATATGCTTGGTGTCTTTAATGTGAGATGACAAACGGGAAACCAAAGGCTGTAAAAGAAAATCTACAAAGTCTGCTAAATTCTCACCTAGGGAATTAATACATGAAAAAATGGGACAACAATAGAATGGGTAAACAATAGATAATTGGTGCCACTGGGGTACCAGGTATTTGAGGGTCCTCTTTGCTATTGTATCACGGTATTTCTGTAAGAAACTCCACATTCTCTTTACATATATTATGTATTACCTGTGTATGTAATAAGTATGACTTTGTATAACATGTATTATCCTGTATGTAATGTAGGACTATGTAATGGTTAAAGCGCCACGGAAGATGTTGGCGCTATATAAATCAATAATAATAATAATAATAATAATAATAACCAAGCTGTTTTTTTTTTTTTTTGCGGGTTGAGGTGCCCCTTCTAAAATCTTGCTATGGGGCCCTGTGATTTCTAGCTACGCCACTGGTTCAGTGTTTTTTTCTATACTAACTCAGTTCCAGGGGACAGAATGTCACAGTTCATTATAAGCCAAGAGAAATTAGTAAATAAAGATCCTTTAGATCTATAAAGTATGAATCGCTGTGAATTGCATAACTGCTTATATACAGTAGTTTAGTTCACTGTCTGACTGAAATAACAAGCCTAACATGAATATTTATGACCTTTCCATAACTAAAGCATAAAGATAAAATGTAAAGGGGCGGAGTTATTCCATTAAACCTTAATGTGTGTGTGCATTAGACAAATCGCATTACCTCCTAGTTATTTGCAGAGTGCCAGGATTGATGTAAGTACATAGTGTAAAAACATCCATACATCTCTGATTGTGTTATCACCTCACTCCCCCTCCCATCCTTCCATGCATTCTGAGTTTTCATTGGATAATCTCTCTAGCTGTACTCTATGCACACATAGGATGGGAGGGGGAGTGAGCAGAGCTTGCTGTCTCTGAACATTCACTGCCCTGAGGCAGCAGATCAGCTCGTTGCTTTCCCCTGAATTCATTTTCCTATGTGGATTTATTGTCTGTGGACTGCTGCTGGTTTCTCACCTTCCACTCCTTTTTTATATTTTTTTTGGAAGGGTGAAAGGGATTTAAGGCTGTGAAGATGGCGACTGGAATGAGTTGGCAGCATCAACAGCATTATTACAGTGGAGGGGCTTCAGCTGGGGCTGCCAAGTTCGTGCCCTCTTCTACTGGTATGATGGCACATCAACCTGGCCAGAGCATAGAGTATACTGCCGATCTGCATCTCAAGATGAGTAAAAAGATAGCACAGCTGACCAAGGTATGCATAAAAAAGCATGGTGGTGAATAGATGGTAGTATGAGAATCCTGTCATTCATACTTATGTTTATCTACAAAACAAAAGACAGTGGGCATCAGGTATAGTTAATATATTGAAGCTTGCGATCAGTGCATGATAGCTGCCCCTCGTGTAAGATATACTGTAAGAAGGTAGAGGGAAGATAATCAACAATAATTCATTCAGAACGTAATTCCATCATTCATTCATTGCTAAACAATTGAAATCTTGGATTAGCATTAAAAAAATTAAACTGTGTGATACTAGTCGCACATGGTCATTTTACCAGCATTTATTTACTGTTTGGAAAATAATTGTTTCTTTCTCACTTAACTTGTGCTCCCGTCTTATCCTGTATTGTACAGCAGTGCTATAATTGGGACAATTTGTTGATTGGTATTGTCAATTTGCGGTTACAAATATTTTGAATGTATTTCCTCTATACGATGGGTGTTAATAGTACTATAAATGATGTGTGCAGGTTATGCATCCTAAGAGACTGAACTGACATTATTTGCTTGGTTATGTTTTCTTTGGTCAGCTGGAAATCGTATTATTCATATACTGGAAAGTTGAATTCCTCTGAGACCCTGAACATGTTGTGCTTGCATTAGTGATCTCTGGCTTCGCCATCTAGGTTCCAATAGGCTGAAATTCTTAGCTCACTTGGCTGCCTTTTTTTTTTTGAATACAGAGTACAAACTGAACCAGTCATAGCTTGTTGATCAGTTAAAAAAAAAAGAGACTGTGTGCTTGGTGACATAGATCAGTAACCAATGTACTCTGTTTCTGTATATTATGTTTGCTTGCCTACAGTATATGGGATCATTTGAGCAAAGACAATAGTATATAATTATACATAAAATGTATTGTAATTGTTTGAAGATAGGTAGTTTGATTTCAGTCAGCATGCCATCAAATATAGTTAGGTGTATGTGGACTGCTTGCTGTTCTGACCTGGCATTTCTAGGTTTTATGTTCTAATGGAGAACTAAAGCTTAAATTTAAACTAATGTGAATACATTTATAAACTACATTTGCACACAGTACCTTATCTATTAGCAACATTGTGGGGGGAAAACAATTTACAGGTTTCTAGTTTTTCAAATGTGTCACAGACAATCTTTATAAAGTTGCACATGCTCACTGAGCTTCCTCCTGTCAAGCAAATGCTGGGTGACTTGACTTTGCCCTGTGCATATAAAAAGACTGAGCAGACTTTAAATTATTATTCACTATACAGCGGGGCTGGAGAACTTGGGAAAACCAGAAGCTTGCAGAACTACCGATAAACTCACAAAGCTGCTGATTTCAGTCTGAGAATTACTGCTAAATGTTACTGAAGAATTTCAAAAACTAAAATTACAATGTAGCAATGCATTAAATTGCGTTTTTGTGGTTTTACTTGTTTACATAAGTGATGCTTGTGTGTCTGCTAACAAACCAACGTAAATTATACTTAACACTGAATTATAGCTAACAACGAATCAGAATACATAGCAACATGACTTAAAGATGTTTAATCATCTGTATGTTACATATCATCATTGGGGTTTTAGTTACATGTGAATGATGCTAAAATTAAAAAGCTTTTCAAACACCTGACTTCCCCCCCAACTACCAACATGCATGTTCGTATCCCACACTCTTTCCTCCCCAAATGACTGACTCAGACAACAAGTTCTGATGAAAGGTTAATGGCCACTTTAATTGTGTTATAAAGATAAAAAATAGCGATTTGTGACTTTACTATATATAACAACAATTCAAAATATCTTGCACACCTCTATCCAGGTGTATCACAAGGGTCTATGCCTTTCAACTGCTCCGTCCAAGCAGTTCATGGTTGCTTAACATATACTAAAAGGAGGAAGGGGGCACCAAACTGCAAACAGTGCGCTTTTTACGGCATGTTTCGGACCACATCAAGTCCTTTTGTAAGATTACTTGAAAAATGACTCAATGTAGTTTGAAAAATGTTGCAATAAACACACTGTTTGCATAATATATATTAAATATAACAACCACATAGTAAAATATATATGCAATAATATAACTCACTTATCTTAACTTGGTCTGTTTTTACCTTCAAAGTCCATACTTCTGGCAATGCTACCAATTCCATACCATTAGTTTCCAGAGCCTCCTGACGCTTTTCCACTCTGGACAATGAGGCACACAGAGTTCCATGCCTTTTCTAAACATGTTATCATAGTAAACCAAATAGGTAGCACTCCTTTTGGGCAACCCTTCCCTCCAGCATTGCCAGAGGCCAACATAGCATATTAGCCTGACCCCCATAGGGCTGGGTACTCTTCCAAAACCTAAACTGCAAGTCCACACCCTCCCCGATCACTGAGTTGAACACATTTAACTACACAGCTTAATAGGTAGAAGGCTTTGCTACCACTCGGTGTGAACATAAAAGTCAACACCCAGGTAAATAAAAACATAGCTTTTATTGTGCTCATAAAAAAGATAGCCAGAACAGGCATATCACACACAGAGTCCTGAAGTGTTTCATGTCATTACATCAGATAAAGTATCGGTAATGACATTTAACGTGTCGGGTCTCTGTGTGTCTTTGTGTGAGATATGCCTGTTCTGCCTGTTTTTTATACAAGCACAATAAAAGCTATGTTTTAATTTACCTGGACGTTGATGTGCGCACTGAATGGTAGCAGAGCCTTATACCTTTTAAGCTGTGTGACTGATTGGAGAAAGTTTCCGGGAACTGATGGGTTGTTCATCAGCCCACAGTCAAGCCACTCTTGCAGCCACCAACCCATGCACCAACAACCCCCCAAAGTGGCCCTTGATTGTCTTGCTTGCTGATCTATCAAAATATCCCCTTTTCCATATCCTGTCTTTTACCTCCTGTTTCAGATGTGCTACTAGTGGACCCAAGAAGCACACATATGTTCCACTAAATGCTGAATCAGGTCATTGGGAAGCTGGCCGATCACCTGACCCTTCCACCCCACCAACTGCCTGAGAAGATTTGACCGTAAATGAAGACCCCACTACATTACTACCTGATAATAGGCCGCCCCAAACCAACCCCCCAGAGACAACCCCAGACTGGAAAGACAAGTAGGCAACCCCCCTTGTACCCCACAAGGAGGCATAAAAAGGCTCAAGAAACACCTGTGACTGTAGACCCTAGGCAATGTCTCTTGTCCCCCTTGTGATGCTAATGCCTGGGTGGGTCCCCCCAGTACCAAAACCACACTCTCACCTCATCATAAATTCCCATATTGAAGTCAAAAAGAAGAAAAGACTAACCACATACCCCTCCCCTCCCAAGGGCCCCTGAACTTCTGTGGGCAGAATGCCTGGTAAGGGAGCTGTCTGAGGGACAGTCACCAGAAGCCATGTGACTGCAGGGTTACTGCAGGGTCAGACATCCTGCCAGGCTGTAGAACTTCCTCACCCAAATCAGGTAAGAGTAGCCTGACTGTGATTGCACTGTAGCCATAGGCTCAGAACTTGTGGCAACAACATTTGGTACCAGGCCGTCAGACCAAACCACAGACAAAATGCTTCTTAATGCCCAGTAGGGCTGCACAACTAGACTGGCCCTGCCAGAAAACACCTCCTGCTAATATGGGGATGTGGGTCTAGCTGATTAGGACTCCATTTTCCCTAAACTGCATTTGTTCCATGTAAGTAAATGCTGACTAAAATGGTAGCTTACACTCCATTTATGCTGTTGTGGGTGATGATTTCAGGTTATGGGAATATACAATATGGGTTTAGTTATCCTTAAAAGACTGCATTTTATAGTTCCTGCATTACCTTAACTCCAAGAAGCACTTTCCTGTAGAGTGACTCTTTCATGGATGTGTCCTCTAATCAGAGACTATGATTATTTGCATTACTCAGGAATCATTGATAATTTACATTGAAAAGAATGTGGGATGATTAGTTAACCACAGAAAGACGCAAAAGATTGTGGTCTCCAATAAAGTGAGACAAAAGCCGATAAGGTTACCATACAGATTGCTTTAGAGGTAAGTTCTCCCTTTTTTTTTTTTTCTACTGTTTTGGTGCCCGAGGGTCTATTTTTGAAGATGACATTTTGGCTAAAATGTTATATTACAGTAAAAAAGGTACAAGGAGGTAGCATTGCATTTAAATGGTTTAATTTACAAGTGTTAAATACTGTTGCTATGAAGACAGACACACAAAGGGTACGTTTTCATTTATGTCACTTGCTTTTCCTCTAATAAATCTAAAGCACCTGCAATTGAACTGTTTCTTTTAATTTAAGCCCCTGAGGAAGTGGCGTGTATGGCCACGAAATATGTAGGGCGAGTTCAACGCTCTCCTTGTATTCTGTGTGTTTGGTCGCTCACGTGTTTTTAAATGTTTGAATAAAGATTCTAAGTTTTATGGAACAATATTCAGTAGCGTACCTGGACTTGCATTTTTCGTATGTGTTTCTTTTAATTCATTTAATACATTTTTCTATTGTTGTCTACTATTATTATATTTTGAAATAGGCATCAGTGTTATTATCCACCCGGCGGATCGACGAACGACCCCCAACCCAATGCATACACATGGACGATTCTTAGCTGAAACGGCCGGTCATCACGGGTAGCGATCGGTGTCGGGGGTCGTGGCTCGGGTGCACATCGTTCGTGTGTACGAACCTTAAGGTATAGGTCCACTCCTCCCAACCCCAATTGCATGGTCTGTTTCTAAAAAAAAGATAGAAGAACATTACTTACCAGCCTGTGATCCCATGGCCTCAGCCTCCAATGCAACTTCAGGGAACGGAGATGCATTGGGGGCTTAGCCACAGCCGCTTCTGTGATTAGTTGAGAGGCAGCCAATCACAGATGCGGCGGCCGTCTATTGAGGGACAGTTGAGAGTTCCCTGGCTGGTAAGTTTCTTCTATCTTTTTTTACAAACTAACTATGTGGTTCGGGTTGGGAGGGGGAGAACTACATTACAGAACAAGTATTTTAGACAACACTAAACCTACAGCATGATGAATCTGGATGGTGGGAGGGAGGGGGGAATCGGCTCCACAATACCTTCTGGAGGCAAGATGTTAGCTTTCAAATGTTAAATAAGATCTGATTGGTTAGGACAAAATTAGCACCATTTTAAACGATAAGAGCTTTTATTGAATCTCCCTGTAAATATTTTAAGTATAGCTACCCAAAGCGAAAAATACTAATATTGTGCAGAATTTCCCTGCAATTTTGGTAATTTTAAAAGTGAGATACCTCTATCTTTTAGGGGATACAGAACCCATGTAATCAAGGTGGATTTCAGACAATCTCAAGTAGGGAATGCCCTAGGGTGCCAGGGTTTAAAGAAGGTGTCATGTCTGAAGTCCTCAGTTTTTGCTTAAACATAAATTGCTTATGGATAGGCCCCACTAGAGCGTTTCAGTTGGGATTCACGATCCGATTGTGCTAGTGGGAGCCAATGGGAGTGGCCCCACTACACGTGGTCACCATTTTTGGTCCGTATTGCATGCGCTCCGTAAGGGTTCAATTGTAGAAGCGTAGCGCCTGTGCATGGACCGCACATCATTTTGATTGTGCGTTCTCTTGTCTGCTCAATTGGGGCCTAGCCCTCACTGCATTGATAGTAGAAAGTAAATGTATCTCTCAATAAACCTGGGCAAGCCATGCAGAGGGGTAAAATGTAACAACTTGTAAAGACTGAACCTGCCAAGGGAATCGATAAAGAAACAAAAGTAACCAATCTTCCAACTGGTTACACTGCCACCCTCAATCCTGAATCTCTTGCGTTTTATAAATTGATTCAGAGATCCTGTTTCTGTACCGGGAAAACATGGCTTATCCATTCTCTTTCTTTCGGACCTGAAAGCTCTATCTTTCCTTGGGTTAGGGCAAGCAATAAGACCTCGTTGAAGCTCTTGTGTATTGGAGCCCTGGGAGGTCTGTGCTGATAAGAAAACCTTAAAAGTGGAATGAATAGGCCAGGTTTTATGATCCTTAGGACCCATCAGTCTGAACAAATTTCCTCCCATGCTTTGTTATGGTGAGGTGCGTGCACTTGACAGGTAGAAGGGGTACCTACCTGAGAAAGGGTTTCAACCTCAGGCTGGTGGAAAGTGGTGTTTTGCTCTGAACCCTGTTCTCCAGAGAATTTTTAAGGATATGAGTGGACAGACTGTTCCGCAGCTATATTCCCTTCCTGTTCTGCCTTAGATAACATAAACTGGGTGTTTCCCGCAGTGTCAGATCCATTGAACCATGAGATTTGGTGGATTCAATGCCAATGGAGAGCAGTGCAGGATCCAGGTCAGGGACTATGAGGGCCTGCATGTCAGGGATCCCTAAATAATTTGTTAACACTTGGTCATCCTCTTTTACTGAACGTCAGCTTTACAAAGCTAAAAACTTTTGACTTTTAGAAATAGCCTGGCGCTGGGAATAAAGTTTTGAGGGGGTCTCTTTTCCAGAGTCATCTGCAGCTCCACCTGAGTCATTTGCAGCTCATGTAATCTGCCTCTCTCTGGCACATTTTCGGAGTCCCAATCCACCATGAAAAAGGATGTTGGTGCGTCAAATGCATTATTAGGTGAGACAAAGGGTGTTTTTACCTCTTGATTTGAGCTATGGTCTGGCTCAGAGGCACAAGTATCAGAAGGTAATTTTGCTGAATTTCTCCCTTATTATTATTATTAATAATAATAATAATAATAATAATATATTTTAATTAATTTTCTAGGTTAAATTCTCCTTTAAAGCCTTGGGGGAAGGTTGGTTTGATTGTTTTAGAATTTGAAATGGATGTGCATATATGCAAAATATAGTATATGTTTTCTAAATGTATTATTGTCTGGAATTTGTTCTTGTGTAAAATAGATCCATCTTTCTGTATCTCCTATATGTACACTGTCAGAATCTATTCTTGACTAAGGCTGGATACGTTTTGTTTAGAATTGATTTCTACCGGGTTAACTGTATGTTAACTCATTTACTTTTATTGTTTTGGTTTTCAAAAAGTGAAGGTTATAGTGATGGAGGATGTGGCCCATAGCTGCTGAACAAGTTCTGCAAGTGTGTGGACATAGATTGTTTATCTGATAATAAAACATTAACTGATACATGAATGCACACAGGAAAGGTGATTTAAAAAAGTGTTTTTGATAATCACTAAATAATTACTGTAAAGCCTTCTTAAAATAGATTACTTGAAATGAATGTACTATAGATTTACACTGCACAACAAATAAAACAAATAAGAATTGAAAGAACATTACCTGAAACAAGAAGCTTGCACACTTGCACTATTATTATTATAATTTTTCCCCCCCTTCATTTTACTGGAGAGCTCTAAGTTCAATTCACCCATGCAAAATTTGTGTTTTGCTAACATGGCAACACATAATATTCAGCATGGCAAATTTGCTTCCCCCCCGCAATTTTTCAGTAATAGTATGCATATTATATGTGAACAAGGAATCTACAGGAAGTTACATTACCAGCTCTATGGCAAAGCTCCCTGTCTTTCCAAAAGAAAAAAACAGAATGGTGCCCTCCACACACTCAGAATCCTAGTATTTGGCCAAAGCCGCCTATGCCTTGAAACAGCTCTGGTAATAGATTCTCAATTCAACTCTGTATTATATCAGTTAAAGTGTCAGAAACATTTAAAATAATTAATTTTACCATTGAGTGCATGTAAAAAAATGACATTTAGTCTCTTTGTATCTGAGTTTTCCTCTTTAGTGGGATATGTCTTTCTGGGTAGGTGATATCAATATATCAATAATTATTTATTAAAGGATTTTAAGAAAAGAAGAGATAGGTGGGCACTTCCTGTTTCTAATCTTCCAACCAATGGGGAGATTTTTAGTTATCCTTTAAGATAATACTTTTTATAATTCAGTGTACATCTTCTAAATCTGTAAATTCCCTTAAAGCACAGAGGAAGGTTTTTTATGGCCAATTCCCTGCTGAGTTTAGTCTGCAATGTTAAGAGTTCATTAGGAGTTGCAACTCCATTATTCTTGGACCCATGGGGGTTTCTCCTGTGAGATTTCTTTAATTTTTATAAAATTTGGAAGAATTAATTTGGGAAATTAATTTACAGTATGACTTTTCATGTTAAACTGCATTTTATAGAAGAACAAAAAGGTTAAAAGTTAATTTTGTCCACAGCAAAGGCTTGTCTCTGGAATGTAGTGCAAAGCTGTCAATTACTATCTCCCAATAAAAAATGAATTTGAAAATCTACGTTCATTCTTTATGTTTAATTACTTTGACTTGACTTTGACTTTTTGCAAAAGTGTAAGCGGCTAGTGAGTAAAAAACTGGTTACTAAAAGGGCAACTGTAGTGCCAAATGAGAAATGTTAAAAAGCCCTTTTTTGTGTGTAAAGTATATTACTAGAGTGAGCTCTCTATCTCCCAAAGAAATTATTTCTTGTTTACAGAACCCAATTTTTGTCCATTATGGTCTCAGTAATTGGGGAGATTCAGAAGTGATCTTAATATGTTTGGCCAATCCAGGTAGAAATTACATTTCAAGGAATTGCGCATACTGGGAAGAAGCAAGATTGTTGCAGAAACTAAATGTTTGAATGGCTCACTACTGAAAACTATTGTACTGCACTGTATTGCACTGAAACTATTGTAGAACCACAACTCTTAAGATGGCCATAGACAGATCAATATTATCGTCCCGATAGCAGCCATTAATATCAATAATATTGATCGGCAGCAAATTTCACCCATACCAATAATGAAATTGGGCACCATACATGGGACCCCATATCACTGCATCTATGTCCACCATAAGGCTGTGTGCACACATTCTGATATTTTGGTTCAACTGTTACAACTGAAATTTCGGTGGATCAGGGCAAACTATTGAAAACAGTTTTCATCTTGATTGGCCAATATGGGTCAAATGTTTGTCCAAATTGAACAAACATTCATTTGGACTTGCTGGCAGGGGTGTAACTACCAGGGGAGCAACCACCTTGGCTGTGAGCCAAGGGTGCCCCATTTTCTTATTTTCCCTGACAGATATAGCCTCCTACCAGAAAACCACTGTGAAGAACAGATAGGGGCATAGTTTTGCTGTGGGGGGGGGCAGTGATTCCTAGTTATGCTACTGCATGTTGGTAAATTTCAGCAGATCGTGCGGTCTTCAATGGTCTTCACGATCAGTTGTGCTGGAATTTTGGCCACGGCCCATTCATGGATGACCAATGTTATTTTGGAGCAGTAGCTTTAACTCTGGGCACAGTGTCACTTACAGGAATTTGCTTCCTCCCCTTATTACAATCAAACAACTAAAAAGCAAGACAAAGATAAAGATCAGCAATATTGGAAAGCTACCAAACTTTATTCACATTGAGTCTGACATGAGTCATGCATACCTTGTACAAAGCAAAGGATCAGCCTAAAAGGACACACTACAATACTGTGGGTGTTCTTGCTTTTTTGAGTATTGCCATTGTTCATTTTTCCATGACTGGTAAATGGATCATGCAGCATTATTGTGACCCAAAATGTGACTTTCCCATGTGCATGCTAAATATGTTACAGACAGGATTAAAAAATTGTTCACTGGCCACCCCCGTGCCTGGTGTAAATTACTGAGTGTGTCTGCCTCGGTGGCTCAGTGGTTAGCCCTGATTCCTTGCAGCACTGAATTCCTGAGTTCAATTCCACCCTTGGACACATCCGCATGTTTGTATGTGACATAGCTGAGTGATTATTATAAGAACTTTTTTCACTGCAGCTCCCATTATAATTTGAGCCTCTTATGTATTACAAGATCAGCATAAATGATAAATAAAAGAATAAACATTAACAGTTTTTTTCTAGCATGAATGGTTTTAATGAGGAAATTCCCTTCCCTGACTTTAATGCTAGGGGAAATTAATGTTAACTAAACTTTGTTAAAACTCTTTAATCAAAAAAAAAGTTTTCAAATAAATATCTGGGTTACAGCATGGATAGGAGAACACTTAATAGCCTAATTATAATAGCAATCTATGGCAAGCTTTAACCAACAGTTAAATCCCACTACAAACGGTCATACATAGGATCTCTGTACATTAAAATGCAATAGGAAAAAAACAGAAATATTTATAAAAAAGTTTATTTTCTCATCATCCTGTTTTACAGGCAATTTTAGATGAGTTGAAAAATATTGCTTCATTTTTGTAAAAATAGTTATGTTGAATGTTATCATGGTCATTTTGATCTACAGTCCTACTATTACAGCTTTATTATGTCATATTTACAGGAGCAATTCTAAAGCATTTAAATAATGGTATTATTGACTGTAAACCTTTTCAATACAGTATTGCCGACTTTTCCACTGTTCAGAAAATTCTAAAGGATGAATAGTAGGAGAGGAAATAGGGGGACAAAAAAAGGTACTGGCAAGGGATACACTATATAGTTGGATTACAATTTGAGTACTTTATTTTTTGTTTGTATGTTCTCCCCGTGCTTGCGTGGGTTTCCTCTGGGCACTCCCATTTCCCCCACAATCATAAAGACATACTGATAGGTTGTATGTGTCAAATAAATGTGCTTAGATTGTAAGCTCTTCGGGACAGGGCCTCATGTAAGTGTATACATGTAATTGTAAAGCGCTACTGGAGATGTTAGTGCTATATAAAACCACAATAATAATAATACCTCTTTACTGGAGCTAATTATATCTTATAGCTTCCGTTAGCACCAGGGTGGACTTGGCTTTATGAACCTGACGATTTAGCTGATGTCTGAATTCCTGTCCGGATTAATTTTATTAATTTATCTATGTAAAATTTACCTAAAATGTACTAAAACTAATGTGTTGAAATTGACAGTAGGAAAATAAATGTTTAATGCAGATTCTCAAAGAAATACTGCATAGCAGATAATTCATATATCTCAAATATATAAATGTTGAAATATAGCTTAAAGTAGAAAATGGATGAATTTTTCTATTAGCAGCTCACTCAGGAAATGTATTAGAACTGACTCACACCTGTGAGGATTACTTTAATAGCTGACAACGAGCACAGGGACTGGCTGACACGTAAATTAACAGTCGAGTACTCACCCTTCATGACACCTAGAACTGAAATTAGCTGCCATTAGTGTTTGTTGCAAATTAGTACAATGAGAAGGCTGGGAGCTAAAAGCTATCTTTTAGCTAAGGAATCTTTGAATGCGCTTCCAATTTATGGGCAAATTTACAGAGTTTTTGGCAAATAGACTTTAATGGGACCTGTCTCTTGATTGCATCAGCTGTGAGCAGACCTAGTGACCACGCCCCCAGATATTGCTGTCACGGCTACACCCCCAAACATCATGGCCATGCTCATAACCCAACCATCAAGGCCATGCCCCAAAGATAACTGCCATGCCCCCAAACATCGCAACCATGACACAAAATGTGAGCATGCCACCAGATATTGTGGTCACCCCCCCAAAAAAGCCATTACAGTCCACCCCCATTCATCATGGCCATACCCCCAAACTTCACAGCTACATCCCAGAATAACGCCCAACATTATGTCCATGCCTCCAAACATCACAGGCACACCCCCAAACACCACACCCATGCCCCAAAACATCATACCCATGCCCCTTAATGGCATGGCCAAGCCCCCAAATATCGCAACCACCAAATGTCATGTCCAAGCCTCCTGGACACCACACCATCACAGACACGCCACCAGACCATCCACACCCTAGAATGCAGTGACGCCGCCAACCACAACATCACATACATTACCCATCCACCTACTCACATACCGAGACAGTTGGGTGGCGGTATGGACTACATGGGAGATACGTGCATTACCTGGACTACAAGCCCTAACACCACACTGCCCACATTTCACACACTTCACAGATAGGTCACTAAAGAACAAAGACATTGTGGCACTTCAATTCGACCAGCAAACTAACCTTTATTGATTGGGAAATCTAATAGTCAATGTAAGTGGTCCTTGGGCAAGAACAGTGTTTTAAAGTGCAAACAACATTGACAAACTGCGTAACTAATGTGCAAAAAAAGAGCACCGCTAATAAAAACATCAGCTTCATACGCTTAGACGACTTTAAACACACAGACAAAGACAAAAAAACCCGTCACTCACTGTTATTTCAAGGTTGCAATCAACATGGTTGTTTCCTTTGTCCCCACAGCAATTCTAATGTAGCATTTTCAACCACACATTTGTATATTTTTGCTACAAGTGAAAAACTGATAACGTTGTATATAATGTTTTGCTATAAACATATGGTTCTATGCCTCCCTCAACTACATACTATTAAAAACATGACTACTTACCCATGGGCACTTCTGTTTTCCGCCCCGTCTCTTCTTCCATATATGTCAAAACACACACCTGCACATGGTAAATGGCTATACCCACATGTGTCAAACGGGCAATGCCGGGTACAACTGCCAGTGTTAAAACAATTTACGAGAGAAAATATCATACAATGGAAAAAAAAAAAAAAAAATACTATATACTTTTGGTGGAAAGCTTTCACTTAGGATTTGAAAGTAAAGCTTTATTCCCCTTTTAAACAGTATACAGAGTCTACGTTTAAAACATCCCATTTATCTAATAGTTCTTATGAAGTAAGAAGAATGTTTTATACACTCTTACTAATCTCCTTCCCAAGTGTCAGATAATTAGAATGCGTAAAAACCCATATTTTGAAGGGGATCATAGTGCCACCAAACCCCTAAAATTTAAGTGTGTGCAGTGGTTTTGTTTGTGTTTCCACTGACCTTTTACTATCACCCTACTTTTTATATCTCCTTTAGCTTGACCAAATTTTATAATATTTTTTAAATAGGTGCTTCATCAACCAGGGTTGCAAGATTCCCTCTCCCCCCCCCCCTTGAAGGGGAGGGTGCCATTAAAAGTCACAGTTGCGATTAATAGGTGGGTGGGTGGGGGGATGACGGTGGCATAATGGGAAGGCGGAGCTAAGTTGGGGCCATAACTTGATGTGGGGTTAGGGGGCAGTAAAAGGGCAGGGAGTGGGGGGTTCCGGGCGGGGTTGCCAGGGCTGGTGTTTGGACAGGATTTCGTCTCTGACTGCAGGACATTGGATTTGGTCCCTGTAGTCCCGTCCAAATAAGGACACCTTCAAACCCTGGCTTCGCAAACCAAAAACCTTACTAAAAACTCAAAGGACAAATTACCTTTTTGTTGCTCATATACATTTTTAAACAAGGGCACAATCATTTCTATTATTTTATTTGCCATGCATTGCTATATTTCTTGGCAAGAATAAACGATCTAAATTGCAGTAATGATGGGTGGTTATTTATTTTAGAGTTACCATATTTTTAAAAAATGTTAACCTTGTGAAATTATCTTCATAGCTAAGTATTAAGAATGAGCTTTTACCTCAAGGCAGTGCCCCGAAAAGTACCAATTATACCAACAGTGTGCTTCATGCAAGGCAAGAATGGTTGTAGATAATGAGCACAGCTTAGCATTTGCGACAGACGGAATGAATCCAATTAATTTGTTCAATAGCACCTAATCAGTCACTACAAACCCTTAAGTGTATCTGTTACTTGCAGCTGTTTCTTTCTGCAGAGATTTGAAAAAATGTCCTCAATGAAGCAGATCTTTATTTGGATGAAAATTATTTGTTGGCTTTCTTATGAGGCAAAAAGTATGGAGCACAGAGATTTTTTCATCTTTTTTACAACTCTACAATGAGAGCACATTTTTTTATTTTTTTCATAAATAAAAAAACTAATATAACCTAAGAAGAAATTAGTACAAAAACCAGACAAGATGCAATTCAATTAATCCCCTTTATTACTTACTCTATACACATAATCACGTTGGTTCCTATAAAGTGCAATAATAGGCAATGTAAAGTAGCGATACTGGTCCATATGCATAAAGCTTACTTCTGATGTGATGAAGCATAGTCCCCATTTTATGCCTTTGTGCAACAAATATTCTCTTAAAAAGGGCCACATCTTCTTTCCTGTAAGTGCAAAATTTCCTCTAAAATGCTAAAAAGTACAGTAATTAGTGTTTAAAAATGGTGCCCATTTTCCCCAGCCAGCAGATGTTAGCTTTCAAATGTTAAATAATATCGGATTGGGTGGGGCGCCAAATAGAACAATTTTTTAACAATAAGAAACTTTTAATTGATCCTCCCTGATTATACCAAAATATATCCCACATTATATACAAAAGTATCATTGATCCACTCTTACTATGATTTGTTTTATTTCTACTTCTATAGCTAAGATAGTAGTGGCAAACCTTAGTATTTCATGTCTTCCAACTGTAATACACAGTATTCCATTTCAGTGCACAAGTTCTTCTGCAATAATTACGGCACAACTGAAATTCTGAAAAATGAATGAAATGTTCTGAATTGTTTGTCCTGGATGGAAGGTCTTTCCTCCATCCAGACTGTTTTGCTTTGTTTCTGTTCTAAGAATGAGAACTACTGCTCTTGGGTCCAGTTTCATCTCCTTGCACAAACAATAAGTACTGGCATTTTTTTTCTAACCACAGGTTGTCAGTACCACCCATCAGTTAACCCATCAACATATACAAAAACCCCTAACTATGCAAATTTCGTTGTCCTCCTAGAAGTACAATGGTTAAGTTTAGCTACTCTTTATAACCGCTTCATATACTCCAATGTTAATTCTACGTCCAGAATTCACCACGCATAACAGTTGCAAATTTCAGTAATTCCATTAACTCTAAGCAGTTTAAAGGGCATGTTCCCCCCCCCTAACCCATACAACATTCCCTTTAAATCTAGTGTTACCCTCCCACCCCCGCAACCGCTAAGTTAAAAACTTAAAATCTACACCCTAACCCTACTTACAGCTCCTGGTTCCAGTGTCCTCCCTCTGGGCCGGCTCCCCTGCCTGCCGGATCTTTTGGCAGGTGGCCGTACTGTCAGCTGGCGTCTGTGATTGGTGGCTGAGAGAGCAGCCAATCACAGCCGCGGCTGCCAGCAATGCAGAAGACGCTGGCAGCCGGGAGCTGTAACTTGTGTCCGTAATAGATTTTAAGACTTTTTTTTTTAACTTAACGGTGGGGTGGAGGGTTTGCCCTACACTAGGGCTGGAAGGATTTATACTACGTTCATTCTTTGCAGAGAGGGATCTGGAGTGAGGGAGGGGGGGTGAAGGGCTACCTGGCTGTTGGGCGCATGTCACCATCCCTCCCGGAGGATAGACACAGGGCAGCACATTAGACCACAGGAAGACAGCAAATAACCCTGCACTTTAACTGAACTTTGCAACCATGGATTGTAGAAGAACCCTAAGGAGCAGGATGTAAGGTAAGATTGTTTAAAACTGTAATTGGGCCTTATGGGGTAAATTTTAGTGTTTTGGGGGTGGACATGCCCTTTAATACACAGCCGACCATTCTATCCAGATATCTTGTTTTACGTTAAAGCTAGACGTCGCTAAACTTATCTCTCCATGTAGTAGGACTTTTTACCAACTGCTCCTGGAGTCTACTGCGACTACCAAGTGCATTAACTTCTCCTCTTATTCACAGCCCATTCATTAAACTATTGTGATATTTTATAAAGGGGGCTGAAAAATAGCGGCCAAAAATTACCGCCGCAATTGCGGATGCGAAATACGCTATCGCTATATGTATCGGGCCGTAAGCTGTCCGGCATTAAATTTGGTAAGTCCCTTTCTTTCTCGGGCGATACCTGGGCAGCTTAGTGGCAAGCTGATAATACAATATCGGCCGTGAAGGACTTAAGCCACACCCCGCCCTCGACCCCCCGCGTCATCCCCGTCTCCCCTCCCCAGCAGGCCCCTCCAAGCCCCTGCCGCCCTGCCCCGCCGCTGGCAGAGAGGATGGGAAGGGCCCGCTGGCAGCATCACTCCAACCCTGCGGGGGCGCCACGACCTCAACAAGGCCATGTTGCCGGCGTCTTGAGTCGTCGCAACGTCTTTGGAATTCAGTGTAACCTTTTCGCCGCACATTTATAAACCAGGGAACAATGCAATTTTTTCAAAAATGTCGTAATAACGGCCTTTAAAAGCTAACACCCCTTATAAAATGCCCCCTATGTCCTCACAAATCCTACAATATTTCTTATTTCTGAGAAATTATGTAAGTATCATCTCACATATGCCATTTTGACGGACTACTTTACGGTATTTATAATCCAATACTTAAAAAATAGTCAAAGACCGCTACCATTAGTATTATTAGGATTCTTACCAGTCCCCTGATATAAGATTGATGAGACAAGTGTGAATAGTTTCCCATCCCTCACTGGTTGTTGATATTGCTTTAATTGCTTTGATGAATGTAATGTTTTTTAAGACACTCTTTAATTTATAGTCAGCTTAATAGGAGAGTAAGAATTGGGGAACCAAAGTTTTTCTTTAATTAATCAGTTTTTGTAGACAGCTGTAAGTATCTGTGCACATAACAAAAGGAAATTGTATATTCTATACACCAACAGGTGTATGAAGGATATACGCAGAATGTTGTGTGTTTTGCTGCTTGTGGATGTTCTCAATTCATCCAGTTCATGGTATTATTCTTTTGTAATTCCGTTAGATCAACTTGCCTTAAAGTTGTAGTTTTTTGAAGAACGTTTCGCTAGTCATTCCCGACTTGGCTTTCTCAATTGAGACTGACTATTCCAAACAGAATCCTGTTGGAATAATGTACCCTGAAAGTCCAATTAGCAATCCAGATAGGTGGTTTATAATGACCATTATTAGCATTGTGGAAACCCCCGGGTTAAGGCTTCAAAACAGCATTTTACTGGCATACAGTTGGTGTCGAACCCCCCCCCCCCACCTCTATTCAGGCTTGCTTTCCTTATTTCACCTACATTGCCTCCTTGACAGACCTCCTTGAACCGCATCCTTTTTCCTTAAGATCATGTACGGCTGAGTCCTGCCTAGTGATTTGGCTCTTCGTTCTGTGCTTTGGGGTGGGGGGGTCCATACGTTGGTGGCAGGTTGCTGTTTGGTCTCCCCCACATACAATCAGAGCATCCTTCACGGCACTGCCTACGTATAGAGTTGCTATTTCTTGTGTTGTCTTGTTTCTTCTGTCTTCTTGTATGGGGTCTTTCGCTGTAACCAATTTGTACCAACTACATTTGTGGTAGTTTGGTTTAAAGCAGACGGGATTACATGTTTTTGAACCTCCCCCCTGCTACATATGGGATGACCATGTTCTTCTTCCTCCTGTCTTGCTTTTCTCCCGCCTCCTTCTCCTGTGTTGCTGTGTTTTCTTTTTCTTTCTTTGGCTTTAAAACCCTGATCATCTGTAATGTTCCACAGTTCACCTTTGAATTGAATCATAATTAATATTTACCGATATTGCAGTGGACAAGGCTTAGTGTCTAATTTTTTAAACGTAAAAAATTCCACTTAGTGCACTTAGGAGGGAGGGAAAGCTTTTTTTTGTGCAGTGTTTTTGTATATATTAATAAATTGTGAATTTTCGTGTTTTTAACAGGACCTTATTATGAAAAATCTATATATTTTTTCCTTTAGATATCATGAAAAAATGTGTTTTTATTTATTTAAATGATTTCTTTGAGATTTTAGCCAACATCATATGAATTAGTCTCCTATTAATTTGGTTATCTCTAAATATTCACCTTAAAACATAAACTGAAAAAATTAATCACTATTGTCCTGAATTCTCGAAGTGTAACTGGCCTCTCTCCATGCAGCCATAAAGGCGTGAATGCTGACATCACAACCAATGATGATTGACTGCCGTTTTACTTGCTGCTTTCCTCTATCAACCATGCTGAGCATATTAAAGCTCTTAAAAAGCCGAGGTATGAGGCATATACTTTTGCCAGGAAGGAAACGTAAAAATCACCAAATTTCTGGTTTTTACCGAATGCAAATGTAATAAACTGGGAAAAATTATTGGGGTTGCAGGCAATATAACGACAAGTCCCTGTTTTTTTTTGTTTTAACAGGGTGACAATGCCGCTTTAAAAAGAGACACTGAAGTGAAAAAATAAATTTGTCTTTGGTCTTTTCTTTCGAAACTACTTTAAGAGAGCCATAAACTTGATGCCTTTTGCTCCCATTGCTCCTTTTCACCCTATCCGCTCATGTCTTTCAGGTTAACTAAAATGCAATCCCCCTCCAAGAATTGTGGCATGTGCATATGAGACGAGCATCAGGCATGTCTGAGAACCCCTAGCATTTCTATAATGCTATAGTGAACGGACACTGCTTCCTTCCATACCTCTGGCAACCTGTTGCTCTCTTGAATTAAATTAACATTTTTCCGTTTCAGCTGTTAGGACTTTTTAATAAAAAAATCAATAATCAACTGTGACAAGGAATCGGCTTATAGGCTTAGAACGGCTACTGTTTTTTCAAAACAACTTGGTACCAGTGGGAGGCCTCTTGCGATATGCATATTGTGCAGGGTTTACTGTTCTTACTGTCCTGGCTGTTTCCCTGCTTTTTATTAAAAAATTGATGACTTCACGAGCAGAAAAGGAAGGAAAAGGAAGTAAAAGAAGCAGATTTTTAGGTTTTGGGACAATTAATTCTTATTATGTGTACGATTATTTGTGAAAATATTTAGGCAATAATTTAAAATCAATTTAAGCTTGCGAGGGCGCTCTAGGAATCCAGTCACATCAAGGCAATTCTAATATGTTATGACCCCAGATTGACAAAAGGCAAAATCTGGTTTTGGTTGGGCTTATATAAATTGGCAATCTTGTAAACAAATGGCTTTATTTGTTTCATTGTATCCAAAAGACGGACCGGTATAATGCAGGAATACAATTTAAAATCTAGAATTTAAGCCAATGGAATGGGATGTGCACTAACATTTTCCAGTATATGCATATAGTTAAAACAATGTGTCCTTTCAAAAAAGATTCTGTGTAACTTCTGACAGTTTTGTATTTTTCCCGTCAACCAAATGTTCCTTGAGCATTAACTATATATTACTGTATGTGTAGACCCATTAATCATCCTACAATGCATAAAACTCACTATAACTAAAGGGCAAACTAAAGCCACAGAACAACACTTAACCCGAATGCGAACACCTTGATTAAAAACCAACCCCATTAATCTTGTCTTACCTCTCATTTTGATACGGGGCACTCCTGGGAAATTTACCTAAATCAACATATGTTTGTGCTTTTTACGTTCCAGCATTCTAATACCACAGTTTGGTCAACGACCATTATGTTCTGCTCATGCTCATCCTTAGCTATGGCACAAACTTGTTACAGTTGGTCACAAATCCCTTAATATCTCTAGCAATCCTTTTACGGACAGATAACGCAAGGAATCATGTGACTGAGTAAGGGGGGTGTTACACTGCACTACAACACAGTTACTTCATCCGTCTTACAGGCTTTGATTTACTTTAACCGAAGTTTACTAAAGTGGCATTTTATAGTTATTTGTTTTTTTATGTGGTTGTTTTGCGATTTTGGGTATACAAAATTTTGGTTTAGTTCTCCTTAATGTTTTCTAAATAGTAAAAGTATTCATAGTAAAGTGGATGACTGCTCTCCACCATCCCTGGAGGCTTGTTTCTGTTTTAGAATGATCAACTAACTGCTTCCTGGTCAACTTCATCTCCTGTCACAACAATAAAGTAATGCATTTGCCACATTTTTTTTCTAGCCACAGGTTTCAGTACAGTTAACCTCAAAATTACAAATAAACCCCTATCTATGAGATTCTGTTGTCTCCCTAGCAAGTAAAATGTTATATTTAAGCTACACTTTATAACAGCTGCATATCCTCCAATTTTAATTCTACATCCAGAATTCACACCACATAAAGTTGCACTTACTTTCCATAAACACTCAAGTTGTTTAAACAAAGCCCACCTATTTTTGTCTACAGTATCTTTTTATTAACAGTAAAGCTAGAAGTCCCTGTAACTCCCTTAATAGAAACTTTTTACCAATGCTCTCACAGATGCATTTCTTCTGATGGTACTATGGTCATATATCCCAATACATAAAAAACCATTTCAGACCACTACCATTAGTATTATAAGGATTCTTTACGCTCCTGTATAATATTTAATAAGAAAAGGTGGCTGGTCCTCTTCTCATATTTTTTTTGTATTGCTTTTAATTGCTTGATGAATTTACGTTTTGTTAGAACAAACCTGTAATTTATATTAGACACTAGTGGTTTTGTCTCTAGGCCTAGCAAACAGCAAGAGACCAAATTGTAATTCCCTATCCCACCTTAGTGTAATATCTTTATATTTGTGCTATACTACTGCATATCCTCAAATTTTTGCATATTATTTGTCCCTTGTCTACAGTGAAACGTCTGGCCTCTAATTGTGCAGAATCATTGTCAAGAAAGAAACGTGACGTGAAAAGAATGGGCAAATGGAGTAGTAGAGAACATTGGAGGAAACGCCCACAGAAAAGTCCACAGAGTGAACATTTATTAAAGGTCTCTCTAGTCCTAATCATTCAGCTTTTGTTTAAAATTTTCTGACATATACTAGCGGCCCCAGATCACACATCACCCTAAAGCACAAACATATTTTATAAACATTCTGAATTAGTTTTATGTGCCTGATCTGTTTAATTCTCTGCTAAACAAACTGGGGCAGTATTTATGCAATTAAATGTTATTTATTTCTCAGTCATATCTGCTTTTACACACACAAGAATATGAACATGATCTGGATCACAAGCCATCAAAGAAACGCATGAATACTAAATTCAGACAATCCTTGCAGAAACAACACACGGTGAGAAAATGATGGTGTAACAAAATAAAGTCTCAGAGGAAACTGACTCAGAGGAAGATTTCAGGCTTTATGAAGAGTCATTAGAAGAACCCAAAAAACAAAGCTCAAGCAATTAACAGAGTTTGAAGTGTACCAACATCGAGTGGAGGATATGCAATTGTGTACACAGCACATCATGGTGCAACGAGTTCTAACATTCAGAGAAGTGAAGAACTAAGAAAAAGGTTTGAAGAAAGGATACGTAATTTTCATGCAGCTGCAAGTACAGTTTGAAAAGGAAAACGCACTACCCTTGAAGACCTCAGGTTGAGTCACAGTCTTGAAATCCAAGAGCTCCCTAAAAGCACAGCATAACCCAAATGCCACTGTAACAAGGGTCCAAGAGACATTAGAGTATGCACACCGTTTGCAAGTAGCTGAACTCAACAAAAATTTGAATACAATGCGTCTAGATAGGAAAAAAATGGTTGAGACTATGAACCAAAACTTTCTAAGCCAAGCATTTTATATCATGAATTGGAGGCCTTTAAAAAGATCTCAGATGTTTACAGCTTGATAGCCTGCATGCTTGCAAACAGAAGAATCCAGCTAAAGAAGAGAAATTCCAGAATCAAGATCTATTTTTACAAAAAACTTGGCCATCCTTACAACTGATTGCAGGATACAGAGAACTGTGAGGTCTAAAGAAATGTGCCAAAAGCTTCAAGTGTCTCTAATTTGCTGCAAAACAAATGTTCATGTAAGGAAAAAAAAATATAGATATCCTTGCAGTTACAAACTATCAGAAGATTCAATAAAATTTCTTATGGTCTAAAATGGTGCTAATTTGGGTCCACCAATCAGATATTATAAACCTTTGAAGCTAACACTGATGGTTGGGCAGAAGAATTTGGGCCTATTTTTACGATAACTTTTTAAATTAACAGTACCAAAATACTGTTCTTTATGCCTATATACTACATTCATAAGATGTTCCTTGCAAAACTAACTGCGATAAATGGACATACAATGTTTGTGATTTCTAGACAGAAATATATGCTTATAATACTTTTAATTACTAAAGTTTACATACCTACTCTGGAACTTAAACACACATAGGCTTATTTAGCCTGTATGTGGGAATTTGCAGCAGTTTTTTTAGATACCTTTTTAGTTTTCTACAGTTATCAAACATTAGTTGAACTGGTGAAATGGTCAAGCGAGACTAGTAAATTGATTGGGGTCAAACTAAGAGTGGGGGGGTTTAATTGGTTGCCATGGTGGATACTCCCAATTTTCTGGAAACCTAAGAATGTTTAATTGTCTCGAAGGCTGAGATGGTGAATATGCTTAAGCGAACTGGGGAATGCTGGGGTAAACTGAGACTGTGGGGAATTTGTTAAATGAGACTGGTAAATTGTCTTTAACAAGCTTAGACCCTAATGAATGGCTTTGAAAACCAAACGGTTAATTGGTGACAAACTGAAACATGTAAGGTCTGGAAAACTGATAACTTTTAAATGGTTGGAAATCTAAGACCAATAAATAAAATTGGCTGAAACAGGAGACATATAAAGTACTGAAAAATTTTAACTGATGAATTAGCTTAAGCTGAAGTAAAATTGGATGAAAAATGAACCAGTGAATTATTTGCAAACTGAGATGATAATTTTACCGCAAACTAGACGGAGTTGAATTGGCTTTCAAGCACGATTGATAAATGGCTGGAAACGACTCAGGTGAATTGTTGGCAAACAAAGATAGGCTATTTTAATTAGTTATCACTGAATGCTGCATCAGTTCTTGGCTTCCTTTCGTGTAGAACTATGATCTTGAATATAGCTTTAGCCCTATTGATTAATATTAACAGCGAGAATGTTTGGTATTCTGGACTAGCATCATAAATTGTACAAAGGGGGACAGAAGGAAAGGCAGCACCGTGGTGCAATTTCTCTTTTGTAAATGGATTGTTTTTTCCTCTTGCATCCCTTTGCCAAAACCCTGACTACACCCCACAAACCTTTTTGGTATAAGCATTAGAATTGACTCATAAGGTTAGTGATTTACCCTTTAGGAACTTTTGTGTATTGTGTATTAGATTCATAACATTGATGACTGTAAAAAAACCGCAAAAAAAAAAAAAAACACCCATTTTTAGTGAAGTCAAAAGCTTCTGCATGTTTAATATTCAGATTGTCAATAAGCTGCTATCAGCACTTAAGTCAAATATATTTTGGTTCATATAACCAATTTGCATTAAAACAGTGCCTCACCATGTTTAATAACTATGGTTTTATTCTGGAATGCTTTAATATTTATGATAGATTAATTTCTGTTTTTCTAGTTTGTGTATTACATGATATGTTAAACATTTTCCTTCTCACTTGGTTTGATTATCGATTGTGTGTTTCAAAATGTTCTGTTCCCTTAGGTTCTTCAACACACTGGAATGTAAAGCAGGAAGAGTTCCATCTTTAATCTAGATCAAACACAATACATTGAAAGTGGAGCTTTGAAGCTGCACGGGAAAGAAGACAACAGCAGGCCACAGGCTGTGTCTCTTAAAGCAATATTAACCTTAGATACAAATTGATTAGAAATCATTCTACAAGTTTAGTGATTGAACACAATAATGGATAGCAGCTTTAAAAGCCAACCCCATCTGAACCTAGCAAGCATTACGCTTTTCCAAACGCAACAAAATAAACTGTACATTTTAAGGATTCTTTTAAAGTCTTGTTTTACCTTTAATGTGAATCTCACAGACTGCTCATTGTGCATGATGGTCCATTTAAAGACCTAATTGCTTTTTCAATAATGTCAATGCCTGTGGCCATCCAAATTAATATCATTAGAGTTGCAGGTTTGTTTACAAACAGTGATATTTAAAGGATAACGAAGTCCCAGGACACATTGTCCCAATAGAGAAGCACATGTCACAACTACAACAGCTGTGTCCTTCATGTCTCCCTTTGCTGTGGATGCTGGGTGAATTTAATGAAAATAACCTGTGTGTACTAAGGGTCACTCCAATACATTCACTTATCTGGGAACACCCATCTAGTGTCCCGCTCGACAACTTCACAAGGAAACTGCAAGTCTTGTCTTCCTGGAATCTGACAAGCCAATCATGTACAGCTCAGAGTTCCCTCCCTCTGACACAGACACAGATCCAGTGCAGTTTTTGTTAAACCATTAGACAATGCTCTGTCCCTAACAATGAATAAATTCTAGCTTTACATACAAAAAAGAAAAAGTAATCTTTGCAGCGTATTTCTTGCTAGCCATGGATGAAAGAAACAGAACATTTACCATTTCAGCCAAAATAAAAGTAAGTATGGGGAATCGAACTAGCACCTTCTATTCTGTGTCTTTCTAAAGACGAAAGCTTTCTACCACTAGCCACAAGGGGGCTAAATAAGTAATGGACTAGTACATGTAGATTCTTTATCTATCTTTTTGCTAGACCTAATCAACAAAAAAAGGGAACAGGGTGATCGAACCTGTGTTCAGTTAGTCTGACTTCCTTCCTAACCCAGCCTTTAAGGGCAGAGAACACCGCCACAGTAACGCTCAATTGATAGAAGTAAATGTCATTAAAACGTACACTGTTTTGTAATGGCTACTGGAAGACTGTCACATGCATTCACACTGGTTTGTACTAATAACAGAGCTGCTGCTTAATATTAAAGATTGGTACATATGTAGAAACTTCCTATTTTTCTAGAAACTGGAAACACAACAAACAAAAAAAGCACTAAACTCAGGCAGTAGAAATGTTCTATTGTTTCATAGTAACTAGGGATTTGAACTTTGGTCTGATTGTTTTCTAAACAACAGAGATTTACAATGGTCGCCACCACACTCAACTGTATCCCGGTACTTTAGAGGCTTTATCTTTCACTATAAAAAAAAGAAGGATGCTAGACCTCTGCACATATAGACAGTGATGCTGGGGTCGGGGGCTGGGATCTTTGAAGTCCACATGGCTATGATTGTACTGGCACCAAGATGGAAGAACCCTTTGTTACGAATCTATTACTCATATCTCCTAAATGCAATAACAGAGAAGACGCTTTCACCGTGTAGGTGTTCTGGGGGGAAAAACTTTCACATTAGTATCTGTGAAAAACTGAAGTTTAGTTCTCCTTTAAGTGCCTTGTGTCAAATCTGGCATTCCTGCATTACCAACTATAGTCCATTCTCCTGTATACCCAATAGAGAGTGACCGCAGAAAGATTAATCAAATAAATACCGAATAAAGATAAATATGCATAAAGTTGTTGAAATAATAAGTTAGAAAATAATTTATTTGAATACTATTGGATATCAGTCTTTATATCGAGTGTTGGGCTGGTTTTTTACAGGTGGTACAAATCAGGGCACATCAATTAATTGGTTTTATACTTTTATGTGTCATATTGGATGCTGCAAGCACTCAAATGACACAAGAAGCTAACCATACAACTTGAGCAGAAAAGTCCAGGATAAAGGAAAATTAGCCAGACTAGATGAAGAAAAAAACCATTCTGCAAAAGCAAAAACCAAACCTTGATGAGAGGCCAAAGGCAACAGATTCTTGCACTGGAAAAGGTCATTGTTATAGTTTTTTAATGTTCTTTCTAATTAGCTTGTTGTCACATTCAGTTTAATGCTATTTTTTATGTAGATAGAATTTATTGTTTCTGAGAGCTTCATTTAAATGGTTACTCACAACGTCGGAGGGGAGAAAATGAATCAACTAAATATGATTGGTTACAGTAAACAGTGGATAGCTAGACACCTTAAAAGGCCTGTGTAACAAACGTAGAATTTTTCTGGGCCGGATGCCGAAGGGGGGTGAACCACTGACGTGAATCGCAACCCCCGCCCCCATCCTGGTGTTTCACAGGGGCACACTGTCGCACACTCTCCAATTATGAACATGAAATACCACACTCGGAACATGCTGAATTGTTGGCTTAATATCACTCTTTATGACACCTTTCATAAACTCGTGTTCCTTTTTTAAGTCCGCTGTATATGACCAACCCATAATATCGCATATGGTCGGAATTGAATTCCCATTTTCTGTCCACTGCCTGCCCTGTTACAAGGAAAAAAATATACACTGGTTGAAAATATATGGAACATATAATGAATTAATAAAAACAAAAACCAAGATCAAATCTTTTAGGGTATTAAAACCCTTTTGGGGACAACGTTTAGTACTCAGTACCCACCATGTTTTCCTTGTGAATCTTGGGCAGTATAGAGAATATCGGAACAATTGGTGTTCCACCAATAAATTCTTCTTAAAATCGGGAAGACATTGAGCGCCTTTTTGATGCCGAGGTGACCAAAAAGATTGCATTATTTGAGATGCTGGTAGGCCTCGATGGTGGGGTTATACACTCAGTATTCCCTCCAAACCTACAGATTGGAACAATTATAAAAGTACAAGTATCAATCCTCCCATTAAATTTTCTCCATGCTCATATTTAAGAAATCGATTCCCTTTCGCCAGGTTAAAAGCTTTGATCGAATGTATTAGGATTAAGAGGATAGAGAACAATGCATAACAATAGCAATTTAATGGCACTAAATGACTTTATTATTTATGGGATTGGCTTGAGACTATTAAGAAATTGTATTAAACATTGTACATAGTATGGAATCAATATTGCAGATATGCATCCGGAAAGGAAAACATTGGGTCCCATTCTTTTTTCAGCACCAAAGCCTGAAATTCATCTTTTCTGAGGCCTAGAGAAACAGTGAGTACTCCATGTTTAGGATCAATGAAATTCCAATGTGTGAATGGGTTTGGTTACACGTGCAACACCTCATTGGTGTATACGTGTTATGGGCCCCTTGTAAATTTTATATGTGGGAGAAACTTTCACAAGCTGTCTCTCAACACAGGTCAAGTATAACAAAAGAAAGATATGAGACCTCATCGTTGAGACACTTTTGTAAGATGCATCCCCCCATGAATCCCAGCGAGGTACATGGTACTCTGAGTCTGTGGCCAGACCCTTGTTGGTACATGGAGTTTCAAACAGTTGTCCCTGAAGGGTCTTAAATAAAGACTTTGATCTGTTTTTTGTTTTTGTGATTATTTCTATTTGTTCCATTTTTCAACTCATTGTATGTTTTGTTCCTGATACTGGGCAGTAACATGCCACAGCGATATATTGTGGCATTTTTCATATAGTTCATGAGTTTTGACAATATTGATATTAAACAAGCATTCAGCGTGTTCCGGAGTGTGTGTTTTACATTATATTTTATATACGATTCAATTAAAAGTTCTTTTCGATAAAAAATAGTGGCTGATTTTTTTTTGCCCACAATCAGATGTTAGCTTTCCAAAAGTTAAATAATATCTGATTAGCACTGTTTTTATAACAATAAGACCTTTTATTGAATCTCCCTGATAATCCTATTAATCTATCTATATATAACTCACAGAAATAGGAGGCACTCAAGGAACTTTTTTCAAGTGATTTTTTTAAGCATACAAAAAGCAATGTTTTGGGCCCCTGTATCTGGGGACTTTTTACAAGCCTTGATAAGTTTCCGTTTTTTCGCTATTTCAACAATAAATTTGAATGGGGAGGGTTCTTCCTTTTAAAATGCATATGCCCTTACAAGAGGTTTTATCTCTAAAGAAAGGGGGTTCTATGTTGCTAATCCCATACAAAGTACAAAAGCCCTCTTCTGGTATTGGTATATTGTCGCTATTTTGCTATTTCTCCCCTGTTTTCCACAGACAAGCCAAAATGATCCAGATTCTAAATACGCCTAAAATAACGTGATTGTACATAGCAAAGAAGGGGCATTACGAAATGCAGAAAATAATCGATCCTTTATAAATATGCCCTTAGGTGTTTAGATAAAGCACATAAATGTTAGACAAAGGCTTATGTAGAGCATTTTGCGGCATTGAGTGCCATGTGAAGTGGTGCACAGGTTTTTTGCCATTTAACCGTATATACTCGAGTACCTAATCTCAAGGTACGTACTGATACCCAAATTTACTTGTCCACCCCTGCACTAACCCCTGAAGCTCAATCCCAATCTCTAATGTCTGCGCTCTATCTCTTCCTGGATTGCGCAAACTGCGCCTTAACTCATTAATCCAAAACGGAATTAATAATTTCCCCCCCCCTAAACTGGGAACCTAGTCCACCCGTCCCATCTCTATTGACATATGGTCCATTAAGACCCCATTTGAATCTGCTGCTGCCTTGAGTTTATCTTTGACTCCCTCTCTTTCCTTCCACCTTCCATCATCACCTTACAATTTCCGTAGTACCTGTTTGTTTGTCTGCTTCGCAATATTTCTCTCTCTCTCCACTACTAAAATGCGAATCCGTCTGACTACTGTAAACATTCTCCTACTTGGACTTCCGGCCTCTTTATCTCTCTCCGCTCCAGTCCTATCTTAACGCGGCAGCTCGGACCTCTGCGCCCTCCTCAAAAGAGAACACACAACCCTATACTTCAGTCCATAGGTGGCTTCCCATCAAACAAGAAGCATTTCAATATACCCTACTTTAACCTTTAATTCCTTTCGCTCTACTGCAGCAACCTCCCTACTTATCTTCTCCAAGGGAAATCTTCTTCAAGACCCCCCACTAACCTGTGTGTCCTAGGCCTCCCGCCTTCTTCGGGCATGGATCTCATTCTAATGTGTCCCGACATTTATCATTTATACATATTTATATATAATTCGTTTCTTAACCGATTATGAAATTGTATTGAATTAATTTTTATCTATCTGTATAATTAATTGCACTTAATCAGCCCTTGTTTGTATACTAGGTAAAATTAATGACCACTACTCCTCTGATTCTGTATTTTTTTTGCTCTGTTGCCTTGTAAATGACCCTATTATAATATCAGGCAGAATTTCCATACAGTAGTAAAGTTCAAATAAACTTCAAGTCCAGTTGATCTAATTGAATACAACAGATATACCCATGACCTGGGATGAATGAAACCTTCACAAGCAGTGAGTAAGAAGATCTTATTGGTGCTAATATAATAAGCCAAATCCACTAACCCCCAATTCCTTGGCATTTCCAAGTGTTGGAAACTACATCTCCCTGCATAGCGTTCGTTGCTGGTAGATGTAGGTTCTAAACAAGGGGTTCAACAAGTTGCAAGGTTTCAACAAACTTTTTTAGTGGCAAGTTTCAACAATTCCCACCTCTAAACCCCCCATATAAAGTGAGGCACTTTTGTCACGCTTAAGACACCTGCTTTCTTGTCCCCCCTGTCAGCTTTGGCCTGGAGTGTGGAGAATCACGGTCTTTGAGAAACATGTTTCAGTTCCAGATACAATCCAGAACTTAGTAGCCAGGGGTCTCTTAACTTAACTTCTACATGGCAGTTAAGGAGTTTAATGGTAATCCAAGGTGTAGGACCTAGCATTTAGACATACTACCACTTTAGAAAAACTAACACTCAAGAGTGTAAAACCCCATTCAATAACACTTTTAGATAACGATCATATGTAGGGCCGCTACACAAGCCGATATTTCAGCTAGAATTAAACCGTACGTGCAATTTTCAATTTAAATTTTGGCTGCAATCAACGACATCAAACCTAAATAAAACAGGACAATTGTAAACTTGTCCTATGGGCTGGTTGTGATTGGTCATGCCAAGTATTTTTTTTTCCATCCAACATACTACAGTACATATAGTGCTGATAAGATAAAATATTTATGGACGCAGCAAATTGGGTTTTTCTTTCTCAATTTCCTCTAAGAGATCTTTAAAACGTTTTGTGGCAATCTAAAACATGTAACAAACGATGTCTTGATGACAGGATCAATTTAATAGAGTATAGATTTTTGTTTGATGAAACAAGCAGCCTTTTAGACAAGAGGGATTTTTGTGAGCTTTAATTGCAATACTAAATACCCCATTAATAGCCACATTTGTCCCTTGTATATAAATGTTTAGACATTTTGCGTTGTCAGTTTTGTGACAAAATATGCCATGGCGTTTGGTACAACTGTCAAGAAGTTCATTGATACCGGCCGAACAAACACGGAAAAGGCCCCGCAGAATTGGGAAAAAAAAAATCTATATTTTTGCTGACAAAAAAAAAGATGACATTTTTTGCTGAGTGCTTTTTTTTTCCTATGGACTTTAGGTTTATAGAACACAGATTTTACAGACGGGCAGGTTATTTCTCAGGTTTGTATAGTAACCCCAGGAAAAAAATGTAATAAATAACAAACAAGATACTACACAAAAAAAAAAAGCTAAAATCAGTATACATGCCTAGCTATCACATTGCTGTTATTTTTTACCTATGGAATCGCGAATTTAGGAATTTTTTTTGATTATTCAGCAGGTTGTAGGCCTTTTCATGACTGGATCTCACTGCGATAAATTGCAGCAGTGCTCAGTGAATAATGAGCTGGTTCTTCCTTCTTCCTTTTTTCATTTTGTAACTCGGATGCCAGCTCATTGGCTCCACTTGGCATGAATGAAAAAATTCAATTTAAAGAAGGTTATCCTGGCTCACTGGTAAAACCAAAATTTTTGTATTCAGTTTTATTAAATAACGGGAGTGTCAAAAGGAGCGGTGTCTCAACTCTGGTTCTTCTTCATAAAACCTGCAGGTGCCAGGAAACAAATGTAAGTACTTACCGATCGCCTCACGCCTCTGCCGCGTATCTGACACATCGCATAGAAGTGGAATACGCATGACAAGACAAAGTCCGTCAGGGACCTGTAGACTAACGCGTCGGATGAGCGAGCGATCGGGTAGTACCTCAGGGCGGCTTTTGAAAAGGGGCGACCTGTGGCGCCCGCACAGGTTTGTGTTACCATGGGCGCCAGCCAGAGTCTTAGGTCAACCGACCTGTAGTCAAAGTTGTGTATCATTACCACATACCCCCCATTCCCTGCAATCAAATATTGTCTCAGCACGACCCTCCCCATACAAAGCCCCAAACACATGTAAGCCTACTTAAGAAATCTTAAGGCTGTGCTGTTCTGTCCTCTGCATTAGTGGCGTGACTTTACATAATGATGGATGCGAAACGATTAAACAATCCACGCACTGAAGATACTGAAATGACAGGTAATGAGGTGGGGGACTTGATTTGAAGCAGCCCAAGGTTAGCAATCATTCAACAGAACAGCGTATTTTGTGTGCGCCGTGGGGGTGTTTTGGAGTGGGTGCTAGGTACCATTAACAAATGTTGCACGCGTGGTATTTATCCTAAGGCCTTACCTTCTCTCCCGCACCTGCCTGTTTTATGAAGAACGGTTCAATACAGTCCTTTTTTTCCCTCCTGCTCTCAATAAAACTGAAATACTAAAATTTTGGTTTTACCAGTGTAGACATGTAGACACCTTTTAATGCTACTTTGAAGTGTCCTTCCATATAATTCCGACATTGGCTCACTAATAATAACCTATACAAGTGACCCACATGTAGCTTAATATTTGGTCAACCGATTTGGATTCAACTACTACCTTTGTATATGACCTTTGTTTATTCAATTGTGACCTTTTTTATGTCCTGTTAAAAGCATATCGAGTCACCTGGAGCAATCTTCCTTGGTTCTAATAACCAACAATTATATGTTTTGGTTAGGGAGCTAACTATGGTCGAGGAAATTTATGCGACTTTCCTTTTTCCCAGACGTTCATCGGCCCGCGTGCTCGTTTGGCAAAAGCGCCACACACAACCTGCCGGATAAAGCCCCGATACCGTCATAAACCAACGGTAATGGGGCTTTATATCGGGTACTAGTTGCACCGGT
Source organism: Hymenochirus boettgeri (assembly GCA_019447015.1). NCBI lineage: Eukaryota > Metazoa > Chordata > Amphibia > Anura > Pipidae > Hymenochirus > Hymenochirus boettgeri. The sequence goes on from CM033473.1 coordinate 134,771,003, forward strand.
ACGTTAAGTGTTTTGAAAGCTTGCAATTGCCAATTATTTTTAGCCCATAAACAGGTATTAAATTTTATATCCAAGAGATTCCTTTTCATCAATGGCTAACACAGCACAATTCCTCTACTACTATTTTTCACAATCAAAACTCAGATGACTTACTGAGCTCCCTTAGGTTTGCACCTCTTTGTATATGATTGCTGAAGGACCAAATCCAATTTGATTGCTTATATTTCATCCTAGCGCAATCTATTGTCAATATTGACCAATCAAAATCAAAAATAAATTGCATTAAGTCCAATTTTGACATAATCTGTGTCGATAAAATCGGCAGCTTTCCCTAGTCTTTTTTTGCTATGCAACTATACACTCATAACACACACCCCCAAAGTATACAACCAAATAATTAATTTATTGATTAATGATACTCCATTTTGGCTCATTTTTCTCCATTTAGTTTAGCTTTGTTCTATTAACTGTATTTCATTTTTATAAGAGGTTGTGAAGGTTTCAGGTTCTCAATTCATTCATCCAGGTCATGGTATATTGTTGTATTTCGTTTAGATCAACTGGACTTTGGCTAATTGGACTTCAGGGTAATTATAATTGCCAACAGATTTTGGTTTTATTCTCTTATGGTAGATCTTACCCGGAGCGATGCAGCTCTGGAAAATCTCCTATATATGTTTTCTTACCTTACAACGTCAATGTTCCCTATTGAAACAATACTTTATTGATTAATGCTACACACTCTTTAGGAGTTTTATTAAAAGTGAGGGGCCTGATGAAAAAATTTGCCATCTAATACTCTTCAAAACAAATCATCGTTACTTATTGCATCCCCCTGTATGAAATGTCAGTATGCTTAGTAGCATTAATATACAACTTTAAATCCAATTGTTGATGGATTAGTTTGAGTGATAAAGGGGCATAGTGTAATAGAGTATAATGTTTTTATGTAAAATAACGTTATACTTTAACTTTTACATAATGGGAGGTATACAAATGTGCAGCATACAGATGCACAGACTCCAAGCTGTTAATCAAGATATCTTTATTTTAACAAAACATTTGTGCTACAGGGTTTCGGACCAACGGCCGTTCCGTGCTTGAGAAGGGACGTTGGTCCGAACATGTAGGCACACATGTTTTTGTTAAAATAAAGATATCTTTTTTTTTGCTTTCACAGCTTTGAATCTTGCCATCTGTACTGCTGCCATATACCTCCACTTTATTTGAATTGCTGAACCTGGAACCAGAGATACCAGGAGGTGTAGCCTACAGTTTTCACATTTGTCCTAAGGTGTAGTGGATCCCTCATCTACTCATTATTTGAACTATTTTACTTTAACTTTTTAGTTATGATCTAACCATAATGTTTTTTATAAATCTCATTGTAATCAAAAAATTAAGGAAAATCCCAAAAGTGAATGTTATTGCATCTCCATATATTCCTTATCCTCGATGTTGATACTTTTTAAATTTGATTGTTTTGTGGATTGTCATCAATCCAGATATTCGAAACCAAGATGTCCAACCTTCGACCCTCCAGATGTTTGAGGACTCCCCGGCATTTCTTGTTTGCCTTGTCCAGGTGTGGACACCTCTTATTTAAACTGCATGGATTGGCTTGACCAGAATTAATCACAGAACCAAAACACTTATAAAAAAAAATAATTTTTACCAAAGATGCCTTTCCAAACTGAAAAATGACTTTTGGCTTGGTTTGACACAAATGAAAAGCAGTCATTAAAATCCTTTTATATCTGTCTAATTCCGCATAAGTCAATGAATAAAGCAGAGCCAACGAGAAGGCTATGAGAAGGATCTGATTAACCTCGCAAAAAAAATCAACTTTGGAGGAAGAGATAGTGCAGCTAAAGAGATTCATGGAAAAAACATACGGAGATTCCCTGAAACATCAAACGTTACTTGAGTCCATCTCAAACCACTGCAACTAAGGAGAAGATAAAGCTACAGATGGTGGAGTCCCTAAATCCATATGCCTGCATATTGCGAAACTAAAAATCCAATGCCCCTTATGGATGACCTTGAATCTATACTTTTGTATAATCTTTGCACTGAAATCAGAGGGGTTTTTATTTAGAAATTGTAAAAAATTTACAATACACCACACAGCCTTTTATTTGAAAAATAAGCATTCGTATTGAATACGACAAATATGAATACATTCCTATACTAGGTTTAATTTAAGAAGAGGGCAAAAAAATTGCCTGCAAACTGTTAATTTGCCGCAACTAATCACATAACCCTTTACTAAGTTGGAAAATATTTAAAATCAGATTGTTTCTGCGGATTAACAGCACAGGCACAATTTGCACCTCTTTTTAATAATTCCCAAAGATACAAGCTTGGTTGTCTTCCTCCTCCCCTTTTCACTAGTTAAGGGAGCCCCTTAACCTTATGCTTCACCTGGTGCAGCCTCTACAAGTGTAAAAGGTTACATAGACTTCCTCTTTCCTAAAGTACTTGCTTATAGTTAAGGTTCTGCTAAATGATCTTAATAATAACCTATGGCTGTAATTGGCACAAGCATTTCTCTTGATCGCTTTCATAATTGGAAGGGATGAGGAGGTGGCGTGCCAGGGTGTTGCACGCACGAGTGGCATGTGCTGCTGGGTTTGCTAGTTTCAAATATTTGCACTCTTTCAGTTTTATCTTGCTTATGGGGACCATAGAAATTGAGCAATTCATAAAAGGACAAAACTAGGCAACTGCAGATACAGTGCCGTTGTACTTTAATGTGCTAAACATAACATGGAACGAGAAGTTTAGAACTTTTCAAACTAGATATTGGTAAATGATCTAAGCTGATACACAGTCATAACCTCAACTTTGCCCCTCTTGTGCCTAACAAAAAAACGACATAAGGGGAATTTTATGAGGATCAGCTTTCAAGATTCCTGTCTAAAGTCCACCAACTCATTACATAGAACACTGTTAATCTCTTATGGGAGACCGAATGGATGTGGCTGTATATCATGTTTTTTTATATGAAGGACAAGGTGTTTGCCACTAGAGTTTTTTAGGTAGAGACTGGTTAAAAAATGTAGTTGGAAGTATTGGGTCACTCTAGTCCCTGTGTACACACTATACCATATTTTCAGCAACAATCGTGGTAAAGGTCGTCTGGAAATATAGCATGGTGGGGGGGGCGGCCTGGACGAGTTCTGAATCCTAATACTTACCTAGCCTCATTTAACATAGCTATCTGTTTTGTAGGTGATTAGATGTTGCAATATACTGTTCTTTTTTGCTGGAGACATAAGGAAAACATTTAGAAACTTTTGAGATGATGTTTTTGATTCCCAAATAATAACGGCTCTTTAAATCATCATGTACACTGATGACATAACTTAACACTTTCATTATATTTTGGGTATGTACTTCTACTGTAGTATCATTTCTACATGCAATACAACTCCGTTGAGATTAAAGAAGAATTCGAGTATTTAAGATGTTTATTATTTGAATCCTTTAATATATTTGATGGGTACCTTTTGCCTTAGTTTCAACATATCATATAACAATTTGGTTCTATGTTACAATTATCTGACACAGACTAGGTTACTTTAAATGCATTACCAATTCCAGACTACTGAAAAGCTATTGATCCAAATGTACAGTAGATATTGATTTTGACTTAAATCTTTAAAATCATTATGGGCAAACCATCAGACACTTATTTTTCCATAGCTGCCAAACAACACCTTTCTATTTTCCAAGATAGTTACTTTAAGATTGAATTTGAAGCTTGCACTTTTGTGCATTCGGTGCACTTCTGAATATTAGTGTTGTGTTGTAATATTTGCTGGCATTACCGTGAACGCCTAACACAGCTGTGGCAATATTTGGATGATAGTCGGGTGAGACAATTTCATGCATTTTGCCATACTGTGACTAATTTTCTTCTGAAGAAGTTAATCAGAGAAAGCATAAGACGCTGACACTATTTATCGCAGGTTTTTTTTTGTCTCCATGTAATATAATTGTTTTGTATAGTATTTGTTTTCTTTTAGCACTCATTATTTCATATTCTTTAGTAATCCTTTCTGCTTAAAATACGTTTATTTTAGTGTGTTAGCTTTCTATAGGAATTAATGCTTCCGCAACAACCCAGTGTTTAAACACATTATAATGAAATACTTACTGTCATCCTTAAATGACAACTAGAGTTTGGTTCCTCCACCGCCCTTCTGGTCCAGGGGCCTAAACATATGGAATGCAATCTCCTCAAGAACTGACAACTACACCATCTGTATCATTACCTATTGGTCTCAACAGAAAATTTGTTTGGAAGTTTCGGCTTCCCCTTTTAATACACATTGGAGCTGGATAACATCAAGGGTGTGTTTGTGCAATTCATTTCGTATAAAGTATATCAAGATGGTTGTTCCTGTGTTTTTGCACATAGAAAATTTACAACATTCTTCAGATGGAATCTGTGTGAATTTTGTGTACGTCACATGTTTTTTGCACTGTTTTGACTATGGGCAACTATTTTTCTTGTTTGTAATGTGACCCCTCTGTTTAAAGCTAGAATTAGATTTATGATTTTATGTAAATGCTAATTTCAGAGGTGAGAAGATTATAGGTTGGCAAATACATTTATATTATCTTTAATTTAAAAAAAAAAAGGTTTTTTCCATTTGCATTTTGAAAGGCGCTACACAACAATTGAAAAGGATAATGTGACCTGGTAGAAAGGAAGACCAGCTGAAACAACAGAAGGAGAACCTCAAGGAGAACTTACAAATAAGGTTGGCAATAGCAATCAGGGTAAATATTGACAGGTTTAACAGAGTCAACTTTAAATTTACAGGACAATTGGGCCCCCACACCCCCAACCCCCTCTCCCAGTTATAGTACCGAAGGTGAGGACCTAAACTGCTAGGTCCCCTCTCTAATCTGCCACATTATCATAGAAAATGTTTCAATCTGCCTCATCTCCTACAATTTTATTTAAAATCTGCCACAGTCTCTACGAATGCATGCTAGAAGCATGCTGGGGTGTTGTAGTTCCAAACATCTGTATGGACTCTCTTTCCAGTTAAAGGCAACTAATCTCAAACAATCCCGAATCAGAAGGACTAAGTTATCTATTGCAGTAAATTGTCTTCTGAATCTGTATTGGTTTTGAGGCTTAAGTTGCCCTTTAAATGAAAGCAGAATTCCCATACGATGTTGGAAACTAACAACTCCCAGCTGTTTTAGTTTCTGGGAGTGTAGTTTTCAAACATCTGTATGGGCATTCTGCTGTCCATTTAAAGGGCAACTTAAACCTCAAACAATACTGACTCAAAGGCAGTATGTCATATGTCCTAACCCTCGCTATACTCGAGGTCAATCAAATTTTCCCCTACTTTTTAGGTAAAAGTTACCTCGGCTTATACTCGTGCGTCGGCTTATACTCGAGGAATATAAGTATCCAACTCTCAATGACAAACCATTATACAACTATTGTTCCATGCAATGATTCTGAGTATTCACATTTGAAAGTTGTATTAGTCATGTGGGAATGCCAGGAGATCAAATTACCATCACTAGTAACAGTAAACTCTAAAATGTGATTTTTGGGCAACCTCAATTTAGTCTGTGTGAAACCATATTTCCACAGCTTATATACTTTAAATGGATGCTGTTTAAATTGCATGTCACCCCCAAAACTACAGTTTACCCACTGCGTCCTCACTGTGAGTGTTCGAAAAATCCTTAACTTTCTCCTCCAGGCCTGCTCCAAAGGTTCCCCCCTGTAAGTGTCCTGTCAAAGTTAAAGGCAAACATGGCGTAACTAACGACCCGCAACCGCAAGTGGGGGTTGTGACGGTAGCTGGCCCCGCCACAGCCCACAACTTCTGCTGCAGCGGTTGTGGACAGACACAGGCTGGACCCGAATTTCAGGAACCTAAAACCGTAAGTTCAGGTCCCCATTCTTTACAGCTGATCGCGCTTATGTTTTCCATCATAGCTGTTGATCAGCTGTTTTAAAACAGGGGGAGGGGGTCAGGGGCCCCAGTTCCAATCTCCAGTTACGCCCTGCAGGCAAAGTGAAGAGTTAGGGGCTTGTCTTCTTGAAAAGTTCTCTGCCCTTCCTCTTTCCTCCTTACTCAGTACTGTGGAGCCGATTCCTCCCTCCCCCCCATTTCGATCCTTTGCACTCACTTTTATTTTAAACTTAACCTTTTCGTATTGTAGTCTCTCCCCTTCCACCCCACTGTCTATTTGTAAAAAAGTTAGAAGAAACATCTTACCAGACGGGATCCCGAGGCTAAAAAAAATCAATAGCCACAGCCACGCACAGTTAGTTTCTTCTAGTTTTTTTTACAAACATGACATGTGTTAGGGTTGGGAGGGGGCTTGCTAGACACATACACTATATTTTTGGATGGACTATCCTTTAAGAACTACAGTAAGACCTGAGCTTGGGAAAATAAATGTATTATAAAGGGCAACCAAAATCTTTTTCCTTCCATTTAATGTTGCGGTCTTCAGGCTATTGTTACAACAAGTGAACAAGGTCTTGGATCAGCTGAGTTCCTATTAACAGCCTCACCGATGCCAGGACATACTTCATAGTGAGCTGGATTGTAACAAGAGATCGACTTATAGAGGCCAAGACTCCCTTATTCTGTGCAGGTATTGCAGCAAATTTTGAGAGAATGATAGCAACCCATCCTATAAAGATTAGTGATAGTTTTAGTTTTCACCTCTGTTATAAAAATAAGTTATACGATAAAAAGTAATATATAAATAATCACCCATTGTGTATTTTCTCCTAACTATTAAAAATGACCCCTTAATATAATGCACTAAAAAGAATTTATTAATTCCCAAAGATTGATGCCCTGCGGGTTTCTATTGTTGTGTCACCTTTTAACTGCCCCATTTTTTTTCATCACACAAGCGTGCCAAGGGAAAAAAGTTGCATGGTTTGTAGAGTGAGCATGGCTTTGGAGGTGGGTGTGGTGGGCTGTCCTAATGTGGGCTTGTAGAACCAGCGGGCTTACTTAAACTGACTGGGTGAACTGGCAGGGTTTACCTAACACTGACTGGTGAACTGGAAGAATTACTTACACTGGCTTCAAACTGGAGGGTGACTTACACTTGCTGCGACACTAGATGATGAACTGGTCCACAGAACACGACGGTAAATTAATTGCCCACAATATGACTATTAAATTTAATATGCTATCATTCGGCACCACACACTTGTAAATATATGATGCCATCATTGCTAGCCTACACAGACTTGTACAAATAAGATGGCCTCATTCCCAGTCCAGACTGGTAAAGACAAAAGATTGCCTCATGCCTCAGCACACACAGACTGGTAATATAAGATGGCTCGTGCCCAGCCAGACTGGTAACTATAAGATGCCCTCATTTAGTTCTAAATGTCTGCCTTATAATGCCTTGGGTGCTGGAATGAATAAATCCCTATATAAGAAAAAACAGCACCTGGCAATATAACCCGGACCGCTGGATCCATCTGCGCTGCCGTGAATCATCATAACGCTGCCACAACCACCGGGAGGGGGGAATCGAGGTGGCGCGCACTGGGGGGAGGGTTTGCATTCATGGGAGGGGGGGTTGTATGCGCGTGGGGGGGTTCATTTACGGGGTTCGCTAGTTGTCCCTCCCGTCCCCCTCTCGGCGCCCTGTCCCCTCCGTCCCTGTGGGTGCCCTGCCCTTTTTCTGTGTAGAATTGGAGTTTTCTTTGTCTAGACTTGCACTTGGATCGTACCATCCCCTCGGTTGTGTTGCTTGGGCCCATTGGTCATTGTATTCTGTATGTGTAGAGTTACAGATAAGGATCATGGGAAGGCTAAGTCCACCTGCATTGGTCATGTTTGAATGAGGAATGTCGCATTATTGTTTTCGAATCCCTTTCATCTTCTTGAATGGCATCAGCAGCTGTTGATGGCAGCTGGGAGACAAGTTAAACAATATACTAGAAAGCTAGAAATCTGAGGTAATTACCACACAGCATAAAACTAGCAATATGTCCACTGTTACCTTAGATTGCAGACACATAAATTTTCTTGTATGGACGTAATTGGTGTTTTCTGTCAGCAGTCCACTTGCTACTATATCTCAGTGATGCAGGTAAAAAATCCTAGCTGTTCCTAATCTAAATAGGGAGAAACCCCTACATTCAGGATCAGCTTTTGCAACGCCTGGAAATTTCTTTTCAGGTCCCACACCAGGGCAGATTACGTTCCGACAACGACTCGCCCTATAAGGATACACGGATTTTTATTTTTTTAACCTAAATGCATACACGGGATTACTGAAAGTTCTTGAAAACTGCTTGGTTAATGTAACGCATTGCAAACCAAGCATTAAAAAATTGACCAATCAGAAATTAATTAGGGAGGGTTCTGCAAACCTATATATAGGAAGCTTTCCGCCTCCGCCTCGGAACTCATATGCCATCGCCAGTAAGATGGCTGATAAAAGAATCGCTGGCAAACACATCGGCGCCGCGAGGCCGGCGGTGCCAGCGGCACCTGCTGGGCCCTTCCCGGCAGCCCTCCTAGCCTCCCCGTTCCGAGATTGCGCGAGCGGGGATGGGTTGGGAGGGTCTGCTGGTAAGCGGCGCGGTGTCTCCGCCACCGCGGGGGGTTGTGGGCGGGGTGGGCGTATGCCCCGCCCCCCTTAGGAGGGCGTCCGGGAAGGGATTTTAAGTCCCTTCGCTGCGATACTATCAGTTCGCCGGCAAGGGGCTTAAAATTACCACCGCAACACATCGCGCCGCGATACTTATCGCGGGAATGGCGCTCTGCTTGTTAGAAATACGGCGTAGTCGCTATTTCGTGGCCGCTATGTGCAGCTGTAATTTTTGGCGCTCTTTCGTTCCTTTATAATTGCCCCGTGGTAATTAACTCAAATAAGATACAACAAGGAAGGGGCAAGTTTTTTTTTCTCAAGCTATTTATTTCCTCATAACTAAAAAAAAATGCTAGATGTTTATTATTTTTAATTATCATCAAACAATCAAACATTTAGAGGATGATGTTTTTTAAGGATAAGTACGCTGTTCATAATTATTTAGGGCCACTTGGAAGCCTGCAGCTTTAAAATACTTTGGCATATTTCTTGTTTCCCTAAGCCAATATTTCATATTTTTTACATTGTTAGTTTTGGTGTAATGCATCTTATTAGTCAACATATTCTCTACCATTTTTGAAAAATCACTTGCTTTCATACCTTTCTGATCCCTCGGGTGACATTAGTTCGCTGATATTCAGGTTCTAACGGTCCTTTCTTCTTCATCCCATGATCACTACAATCCTTGGAAGTTCCTAACAGTAATTTTCTACTGCTTTGCTTGTTGGATGGGTCAAAGATGTCATATCTCCCTACTGAGAAACTGTGTCAGCCCAGGCGCTGGGTCAAGGGCAAAACTAGAATAGTCTCCCTATTATGGGGTCCTTCAAAGAGTAAGTCATTATTTCGTTGCATCTATTTTACAGGCAAAATTCTGAATGGGAGTTTAAGGAAGACGGTCCATTGGGATGAAAAAAATACTTGCTCTTTTTTCCTGAAAAGCTATGTTATTTGCGCGAACTTCCCCTTTAAGGCAATAATGGTTACCTGTTTGTCTCCTATTTTGTGACTGCTTAAAATGCAGGTACAAACATTTCATCATTCCATTTTAATGTATTTTTTAAGCATGTCCTCACCATCACATGAGCTGGATACAGTGATATAAAAATTTGGGCCTTTATAAACTTGGTTGAGTGAGGATAAGGTACCCCTGGAAAAAGGGGCAGTAAGCTCCCTGAAAGTTGTGGGATGTGTTGACACAAAAAAAAGACACATGAAAAATATATTTTCATTATACTGTACAGTTGTGCCCTGAATTATGTTTGATAATATACCCCACTCCCTATATAAAATGGCAGGATTTGTTTAAGTAATAAAAATAGAAACCAAGTAAATCCTGTCTAAATCTCTTCCATCTTTACTGCAATATTGACATTATGCAAATTCAGAAAGTTTAGTAAAAAAAAAAAGTAAATCCTATTAATCTGTGACATTAGTATCAAATCCCTTAAATATGCTCCCTTCTTGGGAGCATATTTTTAACGTCTGTTAACATTGCCACTTGTTATTTCATTGCACATCGATGCAAAATGATTGTTACTACAACTGTAATTAAAAAGCACTGATAGTTGCTGGGAGGGGGGTCCCAGTTTTCGAGCTGTGGCCCCCTAAACCACAAAATGCCATTCCGTGCCCCCCATTCACTGTCATGTTGAGTATGGGGTCCTCGTTTTCCAAGCTGGCAGACACCCTAATCCCAATGCCTTTTAGGGCCCTTAGTGGGATGCGAGGTCCCTGTCTGTGGAGCATTCTACTAGCAGGACACCAACCCCCGCCCTTCCCCAACAGACCCGCGCCCCCATGTGTGCAATCCCTACCTCACTACCACCACCGCCGGCCCTGTGCCAGTGGGGAAACACCCGCTGTTCGTGGATGGGGGTGGCCTATCAGATCAATTAACTAATACAGGGTTTTGTAATGATTCTATCACTGGAGGAGGCACCGGATTTTCACGAGCTTGTGGCTTCCTTTTTTGGAAATTTATTTTTTTATTTAGATTTTATTTTATTTATTTATGAAATTGGCTTACATTAAGGTTGCCTGCACTGCTAATGAACCCTGTTGGGGGCAGTGTGGGGCACTTGTCTTTACAGTTTGAAATTTACAACCACTAACATTTTTAATGTTCAGGGGGGGGGGGGGGGGGGGGGGGTTAAGTCACCATCTGTCAGCAAGGGGATGTATGTATGTACGCATCACTGGGACACACTCACCAATTTTCCGCACTTAAACCGCGTAAACCCCTTTGAATGTATAATAATTTTTATATTATATATATACAATAAAATTCACCTGAGGAAAAGGTTGCACTCAAGGGGGTTTAGACTTTTTTAAATTAAAAGGTGGTTTGAGGTACGACATGCATTGTGCAAGGTACAAGCGACGTGTGTGTCGGCGCCGGGATTGGGGTGTTCAAGGTGGCTTAAAAGGCCAAGACCCGGACCTTGCAAATGTCATAGGGGGTGGAAGCTTTGAAAAAGTACCCGGGGTCCGTGCGCCTTTCGTCGTGTATTGGATATCTTCATTGAGGTCAGTGGCCTGGGCTATTTAATAAGTGGATAAATGAGTGCCCTCTTTTGCTTGCTTGCTGCAATCTTCTGTTTCCCTCTCTGGTGCCCATAGATTGGCCTACATAAGTGGCTTGGAGTTTGCTAGACTGTTAACCTAGATGTAAACATTTATCCATATTATACTTTATTGAGCTGTGAGTGAGAAGTAGTATTTGTTTGTTTCAAAATATTTTTAATCCAGTCCTGTTCCAGTGGTTGACAGCAGCATAGAGTCTGTATCACATTAACCCTGTGTCTGCCTGAAAATATTGCTTGAGACTGGTTTATATAAAACGCCTAGTGGTAGAGCCGAACCTGAATCTCAGCACAGCTCTGTGCAATGGGGGTGGGGGTTTCTCGTGGGGCGGACGGGAGTGTAGCTATTAACTGATGGATTTTGTAGGGTATGTCTTCCTGTAACCCTCCACATGATGGAGCTTAGCAGGGCTGCCTCTCACGGGGGGGGGGTGGTGAGGCAGGGTATCGCTCAGGCAGTTACAGAGCAGCACCGTTGTAGGAAGGCACGCTTTTGATGCAGAACCCCCCCCCCCTGGCGGTTGGCTGTGCCTGGGCACATTGAATTTTTCCATGTGCCTGGGTCCAGTATGCCAGGGTCCCCCCCCCCAAAAAGGCCGTTTGTAAAAACCACCTTTCACTACATTGCACAACAGAATGAATGCACCTATGACTCCTCCACCTTCCCTTCTGACTGGCACTTTCATTTTATCAAAATCATTTTTGTCAGTCCCTGCAGATCAAAAAATCACTTTTGTGCATCATTTACCAGTTACGTGGGCAATCTTATCCAGTCACTGTGGGCATCATTTACCATCATTGGTGGGCATTATTTACATTCATGTTAGAGCCCCTCCCCTCTTGTGACAATTCTACTTCCAACAAAGGCAACAACCCAACTTTCAATATAAAACGACAACCATTTCTGCGCGCAGCGAGGGGGCAGCATTTGGAATATTTTTTTTCAGAAGCCAAAAAGTCTAGGGACGGCTTTTGTATCTTAAGGGAAAGAAGAAGTACATTGAGAAAATCCGGGTGATATAGTATGTGTGTAGGAAGTATTGATTAAGTAATGTAAGCTAACCATCCAGCAAATACACGGAGTGTTCATTACGTATATTCTTATATTCCTTTATAACAACATCCTTTGTGTCGACCATAACTTGTCCGATCAGCCCTCTCTACTGTGTTAAGAGCCGTATCCCTACAGAGTCTCATATTCTGCAGAGTGCGGGAGTCCACCCCAGGAACCCCGAGAACTCCCAGACCTACCGGGAAAGGTGGTATCCCTGTGTACTCCATTCAAGGTATAGTCATGCGCTTATTTGAAAAAGCGCTTAAAGCAGAGTCTGTCTCCAAGAGACCAGGCACAAAGCAGAGGCTTTCTGCTCCTCATAAAAAGCAATACAAAAGTTAAGACCAAGCTGCCCAAAACAACCATGATGTGGTAACATACTTAAATATAATCCAACTTTTTTAAACAACAATTTCCCTGTCACGGATATACAAAGACCCATTTTTATGTATATGTTATCATGTAGTTCAGCACACATTATAACTGATGACATTTCTAAGCACTAATTATAAATATAAAAACTATTTTTTGCTATTAGTACGCTAGTAGTAGACACACTAGGAGCTAGTCAAGACGTTCACATAGTCAGTTACATAATAAATTGCATATGTTTAAGCAGAAAGAGCCCATTAATTTAACCTACTACCCGTCCAACATTACATGAAAGTAATATTAAAACATGTACAATGGCTGAATGTCATCCTTTCCTACGGGGAGAATTAGAAGAGGAGAGACACAGCATGAACACCCTTACTTGAATCCGCGAAATGAGGGTGGAAGATGGACAAGGTTGCTCGTTGATTTAGAATGTACAATGGACAGAGACTCTAGGGGGCCATTTACACACGAGGCACCAATAAGACACATGATCAGCTGACTTTGTAATAAACCTTTTTAAAAAAAAACCAAGTTTTTAAAAAACATTAATTGTTCTCTCCATTTAGGCAAGAGTGGTAGCAAATTAGGGAAGAGCCTAAGAGAAACACATGAGGAGTGAAAAGAAATCAGTCCATTGCCATCTGTTGCTAACCAAGATCGAGAGTAACACTGCACAGATGGATGGAAAAGAAGGGAAAGATCTTCTAGACCAGGTAAGGATCCTGGATTTATTACTGTCAAAAGCAATTTATGGAACACACATGATTAATTACTAAAGGTTCTTTTGATGTGAAATGCTTACTGTAGCTTGCATACTGAACATTTAGCAGAAGGAGGCAATGCTATGTTATGTATTCTACATTTTAATATGGATGGGTCATTTTGTTTGTTTTGACTTGCCTGCAATTAGAAATTTAAATAATGAGACAACGGGAATTTACGCGGTAGTCATTCATTTCTAGCAGCTTCTGACATAGATTTAATGGATGTGGGCAAACCTAGCTTATAACCTGCTATATTCCGTTGTTTCCGCCGTAACTACAAATATTAGCATATGGTTTCTGCTTCATTGAACTATTATGTCATTCATTCAGAGAAGAAAACTTTGTTTTAACTATTTATAGTATGTTAGTGGAAAAGCAAAAGCTTTGTTAAAAAAAAATAATCAAAAAATACATTCTAAAAACATTACTAATCTGAATAATTATTTACTCCTTAGTCTGTGTTTTAAAATGTGTCCATACTGCCATTGTTATTGCATCATTGTACACTTTAAATCCGCTGAATTCATTTGGTCTCCATGTGTACTTTCCTGTACACTTTTAACGTCCATCACCATTTTTTATGGTAGATTCTTTACATTTTGGGTATTTATCACCCTGTCTGTCAAGTGCCTTCAACCCCACCCCTTAAAAACAAAATTTACAAGTTTAAAAACCTTTACGACTATTAAAAATAAACTAATCCACCTCTTTGACTTGTGATCAATAATTGGTGGACTTTATGGCTATGCACAGATAGCAGGTATCACGGCTCTCCGTGCTAGTGATGGGTTTTACCCATTTCTGAAATCTTTAAAGCCATCTATCTGCCTGGCATTAAAGGTCCGTTATCGCTTATATAAATCTCGACTACGTTTTTTGGTACCACCACAACCTCCGTTAGTTATGTTAGTTAAATGTGACATTATTCTGGTACATGGGGTAACGTGACTTTTAAAAAGGGGAACTGTGTCCCTTCCATTTTTGTTGTTATTAATGGAAGCACCATTGATTCCTTCATACGAAAGTGGCAGACCAGGTCCTTATGTATGCAGTCTATGTAGATGTTTCACTCGTCAGAATGTTCTGCATACCTACACCCAGTGGCAAGTTTTTTTTCTGCCTTAGCTCATGTATAGTTTAGTATCAGTTAACAACAAGCAGAAATTGGAGGTACATTAACCCTTTATGGGCAGCATAGGCGGTGGTTCAGTGGTTTATCACTGATGCCTTGCCTCGCGCGAAGTCCTGAGTTCGATTCCACCCTTGGACCATCTGGCAGAGTTTGTATGTTCGCCCCATGCTGGCGCGGGTTTTCCTCGGCACTCCGGTTCCCCCTCAATCTCAAAGACCATAACTGATAGGCTTTGTATGTGTCAAATAAATGTGCTTAGATTTGTAAGCTCTTCGGGCAGGGCCCTGATTTGAATGTATACATGTAAGTTGTAAAGCGCTACTGAAGAGTTGGCGCTATATAAAGCCACAATTTCATAAATAATAATAATCTTCTGCAGCCTATCTGGTTCCAATTTCTTATGTGGAGCCGGGTGTGTGTAAGTAGCAATATTTATCTATATAAATACACATCGGTCTGTTTTTTTTAAAACAGTGATTTTGCATGTGCTAGTGATATTCCAATCCTTTTTTTATCCTATATATCAGAATATATTTTTACTGCAATGGTGGTTGTATGGGACAGTGTAATCTAGATCGCGGCAACAACATTAAATATGCGGTAATATCACAAAATAATGGATACTGCAACTTTTAGAAATTATGTCCCACAGTATAAAGGAGGGCTGCACTTAATCGCAAAAGGGTTGCCTTTTTCTGTGCTGTGTTTCTATAATTGGAAATATATTCCATGATATTTTTCCTAGCTACTAATGATCATTGTTAGCCGGAGGACAAATAATGATACATTCAGTGGGGGAGGGGGGGAAATTGTATATTTTCTTTGCTTACAGGTAACCAATACTGACTTTGCGCATTGAATTAGAAGCCACAGAACGAAGGTTTTATATTCAATCACTCAGCAACAGCAAACTCCTTCTCAGCACAAGCCTGAGCTCAACAAAACATTCTAGACAAATTCTAACTGAAACTGCACTCACCTAACATTCACTATGTTGTAAGTGTATCCTAACGGCTGACTGCTCTTGTGTGGGTTTGTTCCTAAATCTGATCCTAACCCAAGATCCAATAAGATTTAATTTAATTAGACATCAGATTTTGTATGTGTGGTTTTGGAGACTCTATACATTAATGCAAGAGACCTGATTTGCAGCTCAGTTTTAACTGAGCACTACCTGATGTCTTGTTTCCTTGTATTTATTATAAGATGTAAACAGTTTGCTGTTATTCTAGTATACATTTGCTGGGTAGGCTCGATGAGCTGCCTTCAGTCCACTGGTGATCCTCATATTTTGTTATGTAGATTTGGTGATAAGTAATTAACACAGCACTGCTGGGGCTCTGAAGGAAAAGAGGATAAGGGATTTACCCTTTTCTCCATTCCCTTAGAGTGGAAGCTGGGTTAGTTCTTTTTTTACAGGCACTATCAGAAAAACTATCAGTGAGATTCAATAAAATTTCTTAATCGTTTAAACTGGTGCTAATTTTAAGGCCACAACCAATCGATCTTTATTTACATGTGAAAGCTAAAATCTGTTGGTGGGGCAATATTAGCACCATTTTAAATGATAAGAACTTTCAATTGAAATAACCCTGTTTGTTTCTTACATTTTAATCACTGAGCAAAATCTGATTCTGGTCAAACACCCCTTGCAATAATTTTTAACGTAAAAAAAGACGTGGCAAATAATAGCAGTCGCTAACATTTTACACAGACCATCAAATATTGAACCATGAATTATAGTTAATTTTGGTAGGCATGTGTTAACAGAGAGCCTTCTGTGCATTCTGGGCTTTGAAAAATAAGATTTACACAGGAGTCAGTGAGTTTAGGGAGAGTTTCCCCACACTCTTTCTCATTATGCAAATACAGGAAGAGACTTACCGTATTACTTCGAGTGAAGCCTAGGTTTTCAAGGTCTAAAAATTGCCTGAAATCAGACACCATCGGCTTTATACTCGGGTCAAAGCTGGGACTACCTAGAAAATCCAACGCAGCACCCCCCCCCCCCCCCGCGAGTCAGGTTAGAAATCCGGCAGTTCCGTAGTACTTTGCGTCCCGCCGGCGCAATGACATCATCACTCACCCCGCAGCACTACTGATAACTGCCGGCTTTCCCTCCTGACTTCCGCTGCGTCGTTAGGGGGCGTCCTGTTTGTTATATTATATTTCAGGTATTTTTACACAGCACAAGATCCTAAACCCCAAACAGGCCTATTTATATTGTGGCAATCTTACACAATTTTTAGTTTAGCTTTTACACTGTGTCACCGCAAAAATACCCATATCTAATATTCTTTTGTCATGTCATTTTTAATAACCTTAGTGAATGGAAGATCACTGGTTTAATATTCAGGGTGGGGGCACTCGTGAGCAGCCAGCGTGGTGGAACGCTTAGCCTCGGCTGCGAGTATGTGGCTTGCGCTGTGCGGTAGGCTTCCGGAGGCACACCAACTGTCCATTCCCAGGCACCATTAACTCCGCTGCTACAGTAATTCGTCTCTGGCTAACCAATAATTCCCCATGGCTACCAGTAACTCCATGTACCAGTAATTCCTATGGCTAACGTAACTCCCATGCTACCAGTAATCCTATGGCTACCAATAATTTCCATGGCTACCAGTAACTCCCATGCTACCAAGTACATTCCTCTGGCTAACAATAATTCCCATGGCTACCAGTAATCCCATGGCTACCAGTATGTAATGAAATGCACATGGATACAGAAGGCAAAGTGGTCAATTTCACCTCGTCTTATACTCGAGTCATAATGTATTCCCTATTTTTTGGAGGTAAAAATATGTACCAACCTCTCGGCTATACTCGGTCGCTTATATTCGAGTATATACGGTATAGGTAATTCTATGTAAATTTTGCTTTTGTGGTATGTTCATTTGAATTTCTCAAGTGTAAAAGACAGCAGTAAGCATTCTCCAACCCTAAACCCAGGGGGTGGTGCAGATTGATCTGGGGGTCAATGGCGCCTCCTAAACGATACAAAATGGAGGCCACATTTCCCACTTTAAGACAAAAAGACAATGCGGCTCTCGTTCATAGCCCTATTGATTTCTCACAATATATGTAGATGTTTTTCATACTATTGGATCACCTTTGCTTGTTAGATCAAGATTTAGGATAGAAGCAATATACGTAGAGTTTTCTATACTAGTATAATGGAAACCTCTCCCTTGTTTAAAACAAGATCTAATGGATAGATCCAGTTTTTTCCAATGTGTGTAGTATTTTTAACTTATAATTGATTTTGCCTCGATTTCCAGCATAAATTTTTCACATTAAATTGCCATTGGTCATGATGTACATTATTCCTGTAATTTCTCAATGTGAGTGGGATTGTTTGCACGCTAAACACTGGATTACCAAACTGCAGTATTCTCAGATTATCCTTTGTTGTAGAAGTGCCTCTGCAGTTTAAATAGATTTCTTTTGGTACCAGGAGTTTTTATTTCTAGTCGAAAAATAGTGGGGGTACTAAGAGAATGGCTTAAACCCCAGCCAAGTTTGGTAAAATGGCTAGACAGGAGAGTCAATGGTGAATTGTATTGTAATTACTACTTTTTCCTATTTAGGTCTCATTTTTTCATTTCAATACCAGAAAAAAAATATCCTATTTTCACTCTCTAGTTTCCCTACAATAGTACAATAAACAGTATACAGACAAGAGAAAATAGATAATATACATAGAGAAATAAAAATTATATAGCAGTTGAAACTTTTTAAAGGAGATTTAAACCCAAAATACAAAGGAGCTCCACAGACTCTATAACTGTCACTTAGTAAAGCCATTTGTTTCTCACCTCTGATTAACCTCTTAGTGTAGAATCATTTTATAGAACATTCTGAGTAATGGCATCTATATTTCACGGCTGCTCTAGTGTTGCCAGTCTTCCTGTGATTGAGGTACCAAAACTCCTCTGCTCAACATGCTAACTAGCTCCTGTCTTTATATGTGTAAATCCTTACCGGTACTTTACCCACATTTGTCCAACTGATATTTAATCGCAAAGAGGACATTTACCCACCGCGTATTCTCCCTGGTTATAAGCCTTTGTGTCTTTGTATTTGTTTATTTCTGCACTCTAACACTACCATTATATTAGTGCGTGTAATTGCTGCCATGTACTTTAGGGCACAGCCACACTGCAACGCACCTGAATCGCACAAACAATCGCACGCCTTTACATACTTTTCGCGCTTGCATTTGTCCTTTTCTTCTGAAAATGCATGCGATTGCAAGATCGCAAGTTTTTGATCTGTTGCTGTGATTTTCAATACAATTGGAACACATGGCAAATTGCCTGAAAAACGCAAAACGCACTTGTGTGGCCGAGCCCTAAGTGGTAATGCAAGCTGTATTGATTTCAGTGTTAGCCATCCCAGCATGTATTTGAATGCAATGGAACTTAGCTTTGCAGCAGGTCAATTTCCTGAGGGCTGGTGGCCGTCCACTTAGGTGCAAGGTGGGCTCACGTTCGCAATAATGCGCAATCCGTTCTCACATTCCATACATGGGTTGTTGCCTTCCACAATTGAGACTACTAGCAAGAGCGCATGCAATACATAAACCAAAACTGGTGATCATGCACCAATAGAACGGAACGCATTGCATTGTGGGACCGGTCCCCATAGCTATTACTGCCTGCACTCCCCCCTACTAAGCACATGGATTCACAAACCCACAATCCATAAAATGCAGTTTATTGTTTATATCTCAGGATTTGTGGAGTGCAACCATTAGTGAGACATACATTATTTCATATCTGGACACACTAGAACCCAGACCTATAAACAAACTACAACACTGCTTCTAGGAAAGTGTTTAATCATCTGCACCACCCATTTGAATATTGATTATTTAATATTTCCTACCATCATAGGGGTTAAGAGTTGGGAATGGAAAATCACACAGGTGCTGAACAATGTAATGAGGGCAGCAACTTTGGCTCAGTGGTTAGCACTGATGCATTGCAGCGCTGAGTCCTGAGTTCCGAATCCACCCTTGGACACATCTGCAGAGTTTGTATGTTTCTCCTCCCCCGTGTTTGCGTGGGTTTCCTCCGGGCACTCCCCCACTATCATAAATATATAACTGATAGGTTGTATGTGTCAATAAATGTGCTTGATTAAGCTCTCGGGGCAGAATGTGAATGTATACATTAATTGTACAGCTTCTACGGAGATGTTAGCCTATTAAAGTTTACAATAATATATAATAATGAGGCAAAAGTACTAGAGGCAGGGAAAATGTCAGCTCTATATTTGGGGAACAAACAGAACCTAAAACGAGCTCATCGAGGTAATAAAGGCCCCTGAGTGAAATCTTCCAGCTGAGAAGGATGTTGAGGCAGTACGTTCTATAACTGACAGTTAGTTCTCCTTTAATGTTTCTCCATACTTAAAATCATTGTTTAGCTTGAAATTGAACATTCTACATTTTAACTTGTGTGAATGGCTTCCGTCAGTATAATTCTAGTGATCTGTCCCAAACGGATCCGTAAACAACATGGGGGAGCTGTGGTGGGTCTTGTGGCTGCCCCCCACCTCTTTAAAGAGCATTAGAACATGCAGCTTTCAGCTTCTGTTGTCAAGTTTCCTGTTTATACCTAACAGATTTTAAAAAAGGGCATGTCCCCACCCCTTTAAATATTTTTTGGTATATAGCAGGGTTTCCTCCCCCCCACCCAACCGTTATAATAGATTTTTCCAGAACATCTCTCCCCGATCATTACTTACCTACTTCTTTCCTCCGATGCACTGCTTGTCCGCCCTCTACTTGCATAAAACGCAGGCAGGGGCTGGACCAGCATCCCGCATCGTGATTGGCTGAGAGGCAGCCAATCACGGACGTGGCTGCCGGCAGTAGCAGAATGGCCGGGGATGAGGTAGGTAGTGAGTCGGGGGAGTTTCTTGCAAAATCTATTATAGCGGTAGGGGCTGGGGGAGGAGCCTACACTATACCAAATGGGATTTGTAGCTATGGGGGAGGGGAGAGCAAACGGGTGGGAGAGGGGAGTAAAGGGTGGGGGCGCATGTGCATGAACAAATCCTCCGAGGAGAGACAGGAGGCCTATATGGACCCCTTTATGACTCTGCCAGGCTCCTGTGCCAGTTTGACTTTTTGAGGGGCATAGCCGGGCAGCCATTTGGGCTGGGATGTAGGTAAGGATTTTTATTCACTAAGAGTTGGGGGAGCAGTAGTGGGTTAAATTATGTTTGGGGTGGAGACATACCTTTAAATACTGATTTTGACTTTTGACACAACCTTATTGTGTACACAGTTTCAATGTCTGAGAAGGCAACTTCTTTATCATCTAGTGTTTGGGTAACAAAAAGACAAACACGATGTGAAAAAAGAGTGTGGTAAAATTGCTTAAGTGACACTAAACTCTTATACTAGGCACTCTCTGTGAGAGTTTGGAGTTTAAACCTTTGATGTATGTTCCTGCAAGAGATAAATATATAACGCTGGTATTACACAACTGCTATGCTTAAGTAAGAAATAAAATGTCGAGCTGGGCACATTGCTGTGAAATGAACAGGATGAAGATGTTTTTTATAACTGCGAGGAAGGTAGGCAAGGATGGTGGAGTTTATCCAGATGTATTGTGTGCACTTAATATGTTTCCTGGAAGTACTTGCAAAATCAGAGAATCAGTGGTGGGGCAAAATGAATTGCATAATGAAAATGGTTTAATAAGGGGGTTGTGGATTAGATCATTACTATAGATTAGCCTGTACAACTCCAAAGTTTTAAGCATTCAACAAATCTTTGAAACCCTTCTGTAGCCTGAAACCATCTTTTAGGATAGGCCCATCAAAATGTTTTAAAATCCGCAGTTCCGAGACATGATTGCAATCTGATCATATGGGTTAAAAAGCGGCTGTGGGCAATCGATCCCTTAATTGGATTGCTGCACATCAGATGTAATACTCGGTTGTCAATTGCAGACGTGGAGAATGTAAATAAGCACCCCTGGAAATGCAATGCATGCTTCCGGAGGACTCTGATGTGCTATATTGTGGCCTTGGCCTTAATATGTCAGATCTATGAACACCCTAATCGAGCGTCCACCACTTTGGCCGAAACGGGCCATTTGCTGCATGCTCTGCAGGTCGACTTGTTTACACACTCGTATCTGTGTACGAGCGTAAAGGTAGGCCATACCCATGACAATTTCCAGCAAATACCATCGGACCTGTTTGGCAAATCAAAACCAGTCTTAACGAACATTTTCATTGGATCATTATCGAAAGTAATGGCGCCAATAACTTGTGCTATGTAATGTGCGGGCAATGATACATTTTTTTCGTATAAAATACATATGAACCATCATCCTTAGTATGCCCACAATTCCACTCACGATCAGATTCCATTTGACAAAGATCACATGTGTCTCCCCCTCCACTCTTAACCGAACTTCCTTTATAGTGGGTCCAGTCAGTTGTCTCTCTCATATTGAGGTCAGTAGAACTCTTATCTTATGTCCTGTTGTGAACCATGAGTAAACCAGACTTGATTGCAGTGATCTAACATTGTGACCCACAGGCTACCTAATCCTGGTTTACTTGTATGTCCGCTGCGGTTCTGTGTGGCCGCCACTGGATTGATTTACAGTCACTATCGTACATGAGTGGATTCATACAAGTCTTATCGTTTAAAATGGTGCCAATTTGCCCTACCCAATCAACTTTATGTAACTTTTGAAAGCTAACATCTGAATGGTTGGGGCAAATTAGCACCATTTTAAACGATAAGAACTGTTTATTGAATACCCCCATTGTTTGGTACGTTTGAATGGGACACCCAACCCTGTTACTATCCCTGTTACCTTAGTGTACCCATTTGGAGTGGTTCATTCTTATTATCATTGGCACAGTGCACACACATAATGTACACCCGATAGTTTCTCTTTGTCCATATCAAACTTTTTAATTTGTTAGGGGCCCATATCTGGGAGCATTTTTTATTGGTTTAACCTATTGTTTTACTGTTTGCCAATAATAAGATGTTTATTTAATATGTTTTGGTATTTCGATTAAGATGTTGGGGTCCCTATCAAATAGTACGCACCTGCAGTGTGGGAGCGTCCTCACCGCACTAGAGATCCAGTGCTGCAACACCGTCCCTATAAATCCTATCTCCCCCAGGAGAGGCATAAACTTGCACAAACAAGGGGAGCTCCCCAACTCGGAGGAGGCGACCGGACTGCTGATAACTAGTAGTAGTCCAATTTTATTCGAACATAACTTCACACACTGCTAGGTCCATAAGATCCTAGCCAAGGCATCACACACCCAAACTCCGCCTTATCGTTTCGTGGACAGCTTCCACTTTCTCAGTGGGCCCAAGGTGCATCCTCCAGGTACTATATATAACAATCAAACCTTAACCCCTTATTAGGCTATCCAATCACAAACCACACCAAACCACACCGCCACCATTAATAAACACTAATGTCACACCAATAGAATTATATTATATACATAAAATATCAGAACACTTAGTGGGGACATAGAAAAAATTGGGGTTGTCCCTAGCAATTACCACGGGCAATGCCGGGTACAACTGCTAGTGTGTATATACAATTTACTAGAGAAATATCATACAATGTATACTATATACTTTTTGGGATGAAAAGCTTTCACATTAGGGATTTGAAAGTAAAGCTTTATTCTCTTTTAAACATTGATACAAACAACCCATTTATCTCAATAGTTCTTAAGAAGTAAGAAGAAGGTGTTTATTAAACTCTTACTAATCTCCCCAAGGGTCAGATAATATAGAATGCTTAAAAACACATTTTGTAAGGGGATCATAGTGCCACCAACCACTAATAATTTAAGTGTGCAGTGGATTTTGTTTGTGTTTTACAGTGACCTTTTACTATCACACTACTTTATATCTCCTTTAGCTTGACCTGTTATAATATTTTTAAAAGTTTTTAAACAGAGGGCACAATCATTTCTATTATTTTATTTGCCATGCATTGCTATATTTCTTGCAGAAATAAACATCTAAATTGCAGTATCAATGATGGGTGTATTTATTTTAGATTAACAATATTTTAAAAAAATGTTAACTTTTGAAATCATCTTCATAGCTAAGTATTAAGAATGATGTCTTTTACTCAAGGCAGTGCCCCAAAAGTACCAATTATACCAACAGTGTGCTTCATGCAAGGCAAGAATGGTGGGAGATATGAGCACAGCTTAGCATTGCTGAAAGACTGAATGAATCCAAATTAATTTGTTCAATAGCACCTAATCATTCACACAACCCTGAAGTGTAATCTGTTACTTGCAGCTGTTTCTTTCTGCAGAGATTTGAAAAACATTTCCTCAATGAAGCAAGATTTTTATTTGGATTAAAATAATTTGTTGGCTTCTTATGAGGCAAAAAGTATGGAGCAAAGAGATTTTTCATCTTTTTTTACACTCTACAATGAAGAGCACATTTTTATTTTATTTCATAAATAAAGAGAAGGTACCGGGGGGGTGGGGAAAGCACGGGATGGCAGCTGCAGGACTTAAAAAATGGCGAACCCACCTGGTCCTGGCGATCCGCGCGCGCGCATCTTTATACCCGCCACGCGTAGCACTGCTTGGTGGGGTCATACGCACGCGCCCGTTTCATGACCGCAACAGTCGAATCACTGGGAACGGCGCGCAAAGCCCGAACCGCCGCGACGGGGTACACCAGCCGCAGCAGGGGTAGCGTCCTGCCTATTCGGCACGCTACCCAAAGAATGCTTGCATATGATGATACCTTCGACGTTGGCTGAATCCAGAGAGACAGAATCCAAGAGCTGGGTGTATAAACGGCCACAGCATTTATTGATTCATTTACATAATATGCATATCTTTGCAATCCTTAATCCCCTGGGTTCCTTGCAACTTGTATTAACCGTGGTTGCTATGGCACACCATAAACCAGCTGACACACAATCAATGCATTCCTTGTGTATGCAACCTCAGTAAGGGAGGGCATGTAAACCACACCCCATGGCTGTCTGCAATAACACACAAACTTATTCTAAACATCTCCATTTTACCGCCACGAGGGGTCGAGTGTAATACTACACTCGGCCACGGCCGCCAACCCAACAATTGAACGCCCTTTCAATCCCCTCATGTAAGCCAATAGAAAAATATTCCCAAGCCAATATCGTTAAGATGACACCGGGTCTCTAAGCAGCCAATGTGGTTATCCCTCGAGCTGACGGGTGTCGAATGGCTTAACCTCCCATTGCTCGCACAAAACGAGATATTTCTTGTGTTTAGCACCTGCCTGCTGCGTTCTATTGCTAATGGGATTTCTGGCGCCCAACCAGGATACTAGTGGTATGATTTCTGACCATACGATCACTGCTGACGAAGAACATCTCGACCATACGTGCTAGATCTGCCTTAATCATGGTGATCAATTTACTAAACCAACTATACAAAGATCATTACCCCCCGCATGTAGTACTAGGACCACTGGACCCCTTCTCCCGACTTACAGCAAAGATTCGGATAGTAAACGGAGCGCTATCAATCCCGATTTCCTCTCACTGAATCTCGATGTCTTGGAATCCCTAGATGAGAACCACCCAGGTCGAAGAATTTCGGCCCGCCTTTGCCCAATGGATAAACGAGTGACCCATTTATCCAACAATAGGCCTCTCTGCTCCTGTAAAGAAAAATTCAATTAGGAACTAGATTGGGCGTAGAGAACTGCGCACACAATCTGACCTCCATCTACCTATTTTTTTAACTTGCGCTTAGAAACCCCAAACTATAGCTCTGTCACTTGCCCCCTATTCTAACGAATGGGGTACGAAGTCTTTTGCGGTTCAGACCAACGCGCTTGTAGTGCCGGACTTGAGAACGCCTCAAATTGAAATTTCGTTAGCGGAGGATTACCGTCCGAAGGGATGACAAAAATGGGAAACCCTCGCTTCTAGCTGCGAAAATTTTTTAAGATTCGCTACTGGGCCGCACCAACTGAGACTGCAGGGGGAAAAAGGAGAATGAAACATCACCTGAACCAATACATCTGTTTTAGATCTCTGAATATGGACCTGATACCAGTGCGTCGCTAACTGTTATATCTTCCATTTTAGACACTGGTTTTTTACGGCTCACGGAATTAGCCGCTAATACGGTGTGTCCGAGGAATGCTAAGACGAAGCTGGATCTAAACAAGGCACATTCTTGTTGTTTTTACATACCTGTTCTACGTTAGCAATGATATAAACGGTGATAAACAGAGCAAAGAGGATCGGTCTCCTGGAATCCCTGACCTTGTGTTCCTTTTTCCAACCTCTGAGGATGGCTGAATAGCGAATTCTTTGTAGATCTTTCCATCCCAAAGTTTAGAAAAGGAAACACCTGGCCATCTCTACGCTGAGCCAACGATGCTGAACATCCCTACTACGGAGCAGAGAAAGGTAGGTAGGGTGCATTCTAGGGGGTTTTTGGTCATCCCGCCCATTGCTTTCCTTTTGGACGCTTCAATCCATCCCCAAGCCTTACATGGTAGCCATGTCGATTGGGCCACGGAGTTTTTTTCAGGCTAGGTAGATATCCTCGAGATTCTCCAATAGGTCTTAGGGAACCGGCTACAGTCTCCTCTGCCTGCGGGTAACTGCCGGAATACCTGCCAATTAAATCGTGATAAGGCGTCGCTATTTTTGTTTTTGCTGACTGGGATATGCTTTGACTTTGAACCAGATGTAAACTCGAGGCATCTAATACTAGATGGCGAAAAAAGTAGAGTAGTGCCAGGAACATTGGGAAAAGAGGTGGAGGGAAGTTATGATGGCCTGAACTACGGCTCATGTTGTCAGACCAAAAGCTTATCCTCCTGTTTTTAGCATCTCTTCGCCCCCATAATCTCCACCGGCTACTCATGGGAACACAGTTCTCGCAAGGTTTAAGTTTTTACACCATTACTCTGATCGTCCAACTATTGGCACATGACCTACACTCCACCTCTTCCGGGAAAATTGCTCCAAAGCGCTGCACCAGCTGCGTCAGTATACAGTCTAAATTCCCCTATTGGTCACCTCTTCCAATCAACAGGTTGTGGCCATGTATTATTTAGAAAGTCTTCCAAATGTAATCCATTTGTGTGATCTGTTGCAATATAATATGGTGTGAAGGGCTCCGATAGGCCCCCTTGTCGCCCAAAGCTAGCCTGAGACTTAAAGACTCCCCATGCATTACTCTGCATTGCAAAAACCAAAGACCACTAATAAGAATTGAACCTGTTTTAGCGTCACCTTCTTAGCTTTTATGAATATAGCGATGCAGCTTCCGTATTTCCTCCACTTTCGTGGAGGATGGAGTCGGAATACCTTATTCTCTGAGTTCTCTTCAATACCTAAGAAGGACAGCGCTTTTTTGTTTTCTTGGACTTGACAAGGGGACACCTATTTTTTTCTGAGGAGCTAAAGGTGGCGATTAAGTACTCACAATGGGATGACCGCCTGGGCCGACGAGAGAAAATCATCTAAGTAGTGATGATCGCCCTGAACCAGTTCAATCGAACCATCATTCCAGAAGGAAGGAATAGCTCGAAGTAGCACAAGATATGGAACAAAACCATTGTAGGAAACATATATAGTAATACTGTCCATCACTGACAGCCAGAGATTGGAAGCAGCTATGTGCCTGTACCGGTAGTAGCCATAGGAAAGCTGATTCAATGTCGGATTTTGCTAGAAATGCGACCTGCCTGCCTCCCGGATAGGTCTACGCCTCTGTCAAAAGGAGAATAAGAGACTGATGTTAAATCTTTGATATCCATCATTAACACTTGCCACTTGGGTAAGACAGGTGATTATTAACCTGAATTTTCCGGGCTCTTTCTTGTGGGGGACACACCTAGTGGAGAGATCCTCAAATTTGGGATTGAGCTCTGAAAATGGTTCCGGCCATACGCCCCAGGACTCACCTCCGTATCAATCTTCATCGTTGCAATCAACGGTAATCTGAAACGGACTTAAATTTTTGAAAACCTGCGGGGGGAACTGGGGAAATTAACAAAGGGTATTATTAAAAACTATGGAGAAAACCGGACCCTAAGAGGTTTGCTTCCTCCTTCCTGGGGTAACGTACTAGCCAAACGCACATCTCGGGCCAGTTCACCGGGGTTCTCTTGGACACCCGCGGTGGGTTGCCTAAATTGGGGCCGGTTGGCATCGAAAACAACCGGCTAGCCGCATGCCCCGTACCCCGCACGTGGCGCATTCGGGCCTAAATCTACAGGCATGCCAAGAGTGACAGTGGCTTCACTGAAAAAGCCAGAATGGGCCTGGTTTCCTTCACATAGCCGTGCTCATTCCGGGGACGGATTAGAATCTGAGGCACCTGTGGCCGTGATTAGGCGACTTTGGTGCCAGAATGAGCCTTCGCACACATATGTGGCTTTGGAGTCCCATCCCACCAGGGGTGCGGGCACTTCGCCGGAATTCCTCATCATATCTCAACCCAGGCTGTAATCCGGGTATCTGAATATGCCCCAACATATTGATCAAGATACGCGAAATAGATGGCACACCTTTTTCCGGGTGTTTTTACCTATCATGCTGAGCTAAAACGCAGAACGCCTGTAACCAATGCCGAAAGTTTTGCCACCTTTTGGTTCTTTCTCTTTGCCTTTCTCAAATCTCTCTCTTTATCTACTGATAGGCTATCGACTGATATAGTGACCATATGGTCTATTATCCCTGTGTTTATTTGTTTATTTTTGTTCTTCTGGGAGCCTAATGGTGACTAATCCTGCAGTACGAAAGCTCCTTGTGTGCCTCCACATCGTTACCATTTGCACAGGCGGGGGGGAGTGCCCCCCCTGGAGTTAATAGGTGTGTCCGCCTAGTGCGGGTACCCGGCTTTTGGCCATCAGGCCTTAATATGCCAGCTATCCCCTTCCTTCTGAAGGCACCCAGGGGTCCCCACCAGCCCCGGCACAAGGCTAACTCACGGTTTGCCGGGCATTCGATGGCCCCCACGATGTTGACGGGCCAGAAGATGTTGCCTCCCGTCGGGGGGGTGGTTGCTCCATTCACCACCTCCCTGCCTGCCGACGTGTGAACCATGCCTTGAGGGGACTCTCTGGTGAGGAGCATATTCGGTGGTGGAGACCCAGAGTTCCGAGCTGGTCTATCGCCTCCGCACAGCGGCGCCCCTTAGTGACGCCACCGGAGTGATGGCAGGAGCATCTCCTTCCTCCATTCCACGCTCAGCTACCTGCTATCCCGGCTACCCTTGCCTACCTCGCCTTCTGCCATGACTCTCGGTTCCTCTGATGACTCAGAGGAAGGGCTTTCCATTCTCCGTAAACCTTCTCCCCCGTTCCTCCCTCCTTGCTCCTCTTTGTTCTTCCTGACTATCCCTGATCACATATTATTTTTCCCTTATCACTGACGGGGTTGCGCCTTGCGGTAGGACCGGAGCGTCTACGAAGTCCAGGCCCCTCATTTTGCGCGCTACAAATCATCCAGTTGAAGGTCCCGGCTCCGCTTATTCTGTCCACCTTGGCTAATGACGCAGGTGCCTCGTAAACCAGGTGCCTTACGTGCTACCTTCCCTGTTGACTGGGCCCGCGGCTGTCTGGCTTCCCTTGCCTGGTTCCCGTGGGACTGTCTCCATGATCTGGCTGTTATGGTGCTGTGTCTGGGCCTACGCCTGCCTTTTTGTTTTGGGGCGCTGTGCCTTAGGGGCAGCGCCCTTCTGCGCTTAGGAGTGGGGCGAAGTACAGGGTAAATCTTGATGGGGGTTGGGATCTCCTCGGAGGTACTGATCTGTCTATGTAGTGGCGCCTGCCTGTCCGTTCCCCGTATGATGCGGGACCCTTGTGCTACTGCTGCTTGCTCCCCAGCAGCTGTCCTTATGCCATTCTGCTCCCTCCCTCCCCATCCTCTCCAAGACCTGTTTTTGGAGTGATCTAGTCTGCAGTATTCCTTTCTGCCACCTTTGCCCGTTCTGGCTGGTTGATCGCGCTTCTTTAAAAGCACGTTTATGGCAGCCGCATGAACTTAATAATGGCGCCGGCGATGCGCCCGCGCGCCTCTTTATACTTCCGCCCAAGCGGCCACATGATTGTGGCGTCTCAACACACGCGCCCGTTTCTCTGGCCGCAGTGCATCAGGGAACGGTGCGCGCGAAGCCGGAACCGCCGAGCTGGGGTAGGTAAACAGCCCGCAGTCAGGGGTAGCGTGCCTATTCGGCACGCTACCCCACAGAACACAAAGCGAGTCGAAAAACCAAGAGGACAATAGGACAGCCACACCAGCAGCAGAATAAGTAAAATATCAGGGAGATTCAAAAAAGTTCTTATCGTTTTAAATGGTGCTAATTTTCCCATTTTTATTCTTTTGCACCAACCAATCAGATCTTACTTTAACTTTGAAAGATAACATCTGATTAGTTGGGACAAAGGATTAGCACCATTTTATTCAATAAGAACTGTTATTGAATTAACCCTGTAAATTAGTGTAACAGGCAACCAGGCACTGCAGCTAGGAGATCTTTAAAGGCAATGACAGCCAATCAAAAAGTGATAAAAAGCCAGGGGGAGTTGTGATTGAAGTGGGCAGGACAGAATATTACAAGATATTCCCTATAATATTTATTAGTTAATCTCATTTGGCTGTGTTCTAACTGACAGCACAGACTGGGAAAAGAAGCACAGCAAGGAGCTGCATGTGCACTTGTGGGGATGGGCCCTTAGAGTGTGTGTAAGAGACCTGGCAGGTTTGTAACAAAGCTTTATAAAAAAAAACAAAAAGTCCCACACTGTTAATGGGTAAACAAAATCATTGACGTCCCAGAAACAATATCACATACATTTTCTTAAATATGACAATCACCACTCATACTGACAGCTTTGTCTTTTGTCGCAACATGATTTTTCTTTACTTTTCATTTTATTTTTTCGCATGCGTCCATCAAGAAAACAAAGTGTCAGCTTTGTCGGTATGAAACAAAAGGAATGAAATATTTATAAATCAGTTTAAGCTAGACAAATTTCATATTATTTATTATTAGTATTACTGTAAGTTTAACCTATGGGAAATACTGTGTGTTTTTGGTGATATAATTGTTATTTTGTGATGCGTCTCTCTGACACAGAACATGTATTTCAGTGTAGTTTTTTGTAAACATATTTTAACACTCTTGTCCCTGACAATTACACATTTTTATACAAAAAATAATCTTTAACTATTTAGTATTCAGACATCCCACCCTGCCAAATGTGGCTTCCGAGCAGGGTTAGGAGAGGGGGTGGGAAGGGGGCATGGTGGGAATGACATGTAATACATCATCAAAGAGGCAGGGTTAGGGCGTGGCAGCCAAAAACAGGGCATTCCAGAGGCAGAAGAGACTCCAGGTAAGTAGGGTTGCGGGGGCAAATTAGGGTGGTATCACGGATCGGGACACCACCCCAAAATTGGGAGACTCCCGGAGGGCTGGCATACCTGAGTATTGTTCCTTGTTGACTGTTCTTTGTGCCAATTGCTGGCTGGAAAATACAGTAAACTGCAGGGACTTCCATGTTGGTTTGCAAAACATTCTGTCTAAGGGACATTATGTGAATAGAGAAATGAGTACTGGTGTCGAGGACATGGCCAATAGGGGCAATGTTCACAGGGCTCTTTGAAAACTTCCAAAACTTCTATCTACTATAAGTAGAAATCTTATTACTGTATGTATGTATGGACTCTACCTCACAGGGCCACAACCCCTGCATGCCCCTAAAAGGGGGCCGAGCCCATGAGAAGTCCAGTTTGAAACCAATAAAAATCCTGCACGTCACTTACAGAGTGTGATTCTCATTCAGTAACTCAGATGAAGAGGCCTGGGCTCTGTGTGCTGCCCAACTTCAACCAACACAGACAGAGTCCACTTCAGTTGATACACACACAACAGCAATAATGTATGGTACATCAACTCATGGAGGCACACCAACGAACAACAGATAAACTGACTGCCTATTTTGGTCATATTCGTCTATCGCAAGGACAGCACATGCAACAGAAATTTCAGCCTTATTTTCCTGTATTTTAACTTCTTAAAATCTGCTCGTTTTAGAAGCTTGCCTGCAGTTTGCTTGAAAATAAACAATGCTAATAAAATTTGTCCTATTAATAAAATAGAGATAAATAGAGAATAACATTGAGTTTATGAGTTTATACTATCATATTCCTTTAATAAAAATAGAGAAATGTTGCCTTTTGAGTTTTACAGCTATTTATTGTATCTTTGGCTGTAAAAAACACCACCATGTGTTAGCTATTTTGAAGAAACAAGGTAGGTGTCAGGTGTATTTAACCAATTTAATAACTACTTTTGCAAACAACCATCAGAGACTATTACCTATTACCGTATATACTGAGTTAAAAACACCAGAGATTTCAGCTAAAAAAATAGCCGTGAAAATCGAGTCTCAGTTTAATCTCGAGTCAAGCACTTACCTGCTCTGGCGGCCGCACGTCTCCGCATCCTCTGCTTGCTGCGTCACTACTCGGGCGCCGGGACTGTGGTGGCCGGCGCCGAGTAAGACCTTCAGCCAGCAGAGTAAAGTGAAGCATGCGGCTTTCCGGCAGAGAGAGGATCATAGAAGAACGCAAGGGAACTGAAGACAGGTAGGAGAAGCACCTGAGGAAGGAAGGGAGGGGAAGGCACAGTAATTCTCTGCAGTGTGGCAATTCTTTGCCATGCAGATGTTTGGAAACTATAACTGCCAGCATATAAAGCATGCTGGAGTTGTAGTTTCCAAACATCTGCAGTGGGCAAGGAATAGACTTTAGGGCCTTTTTTAAATGGACATAATAAGTGAATTCCCATACATATACTAGCCAAATCAGTATAGCTATTACTGTATGGGACTTCGGTGTTCATTGTAAAAGGGCAACTAAATCCTAAAAACACTACGAATCAAAGAGACTAATGTTTCGTATTGCTGCCTTACTATTCTGTTATGTGTTTGAGCTTTAGTTGCCCTTATGGTCAGCAGATTCCCATACAGCAATGAGTCCATGTATGGGTGTTACTATGCTACTGTGGAATTTTTGCCGGTCATCTGTAAAGGGCAACTAAAGCCTCAAAAACAATTACAGTAATCAGAAGGGTTGTGGCCCTATTTCTACCCTTGGTTATACTCGAGTCACTTTATACTCCTTTTTAACAGGTAAAGTGGGTGGCATCGGTTTATCCTCGGGTCGGTATACTGGAGTATATACGGTCAAACCATTCATAATGTCTGAGACTTTTTCAGCATTCTTAGTGCTACTTTTTGCTACTTTACATCAGTTTTGCTTTATAAAAATTCGACCTTTTTAATACTAACTTGTGAAAAGGTGTGAAAGTTTAAAAATTGTGGTATAGGTGGTGGGGAAAAAGCAAAAACAATAATGGCCCCCCTTATAATATGTCCCTTAGACCCTCCATTTGACTTTTGGTAAATTAAAGAAAATTGGAACCTAAAAAAAAAAAAAAAAAAAATGATAAAAAGTGAAAAATAACACCTTAAAAAGCAGAGTAAATGGTGGAACATGAAAGTCTAACACAAACCCCTGGTACTTATTAGTTATTGAGAAACACTCCAACATGTGTACTGACACTTACCTCCATGGACCCATTGGCAGGCAAATACAGTGGCAGTAAGTTGCCTCAGACTTGCAAATTTGATGGCTCTGAAATTAACGCAAAAAATAACACTTTTCACCATTTTTAAATAAATGTCGAAAAGACGAAAAGAAGCGGTAAGGTGGAAAACCTTTCCGACAATGGTTTATAACTGCTTTATAATTAGCGAAAAGTTCCAAATTTGGTTTAACGCAGCATTAAAGAATGCGAAAAGTTTAGCAACCTTTATAAATATGCCCCCTAGTTGTTGCTATTGGTGAATTAACCACATTTGCGGTTATATTAATGCTAAGTAAATTAACCATGGAAGTGTTACCACGCCCCCCGTATTGCTGCACGGCTTACCCCCCAACATATGGCCATGCTCATACCAAACCATCAAGGCCTCCCCAAAGATTAACGGCCATGCCCCCAAACATCGCACCTGAGCCACAAAATGTGAGCATGCCACCACAGATATATGTTCACACCCCAAAAAAGCCCATTCACACGTCCACCACCATCATCATGGCCATGACCCCCAAACTTCACGCTACATCCCAGACTAGACGGGCACAAACATTATTTCCATGCCTCCAAACATTCACAGCGCACACACCCCCAAATACACCACACCCATGGCCCCAAAACATCATTACCCAGCCCTTAATGGCATGGACCAACACCCAAAATATCGCAACCACCAATTCATGTCCAAGCTTCCTTGGACTACCGACACATCCAGACACGCCAACCAACCATCCACACCTAGATGCATGGACCGCCGCCAACCACAACCTCACATACATTACCCACCACCTACTCACATACCGGACAGTTGGGTGGCGGGTATGACTACATTGGGAATTACGTTCATTAAATACCTGGACTACAAGCAATAGACACCACACTGCCACATTCACACAACTTCACAGAGAGGTCACTAAAGAACAAAGACATGTGTGCACTTCCCAATTCGACCAGAAACTAACTTTCATTGTTTGGGAAATCTAATAGTCAATGTAAAGTGGCCTTGTGCAAGATACAGTGTTAAAGTGCAAACAACAGTTGACAAACTGCGAACTAATGTGCAAAAAAAAAAGAGCACCGCTTAATAAAAACATCAGCTTCAGTACGCTTAGACGACTTCAAAACACACAGACAAAGGACAAACCCGTCACTCACGTTATTTCAAGGTTGCAATCAACATGTTGTTTCCTTGTCCCACAGAATTCTAATGTAGAATTTCACCATCAACATTTGTATATTTTTGCTACAAGTGGGAACGAAAAACTGATAACGTTGTATATAATGTTTTGCTTATAAACATCTATGGTTCTATCCTCCCTCAACTCATACTATTAAAAACATGACTACTTACACCATGGGCACTTCTTTTTCGCCCCGTCCTTCTTCCATATATGTAACAACACACACCTGAACATGTAAAAATGAGCTATACCCACATGTGTACACGGGCAATGCCGGGTAAACTGCAGTGTTAATAAAATTTAGATGAGAAAATATCATACATGTGAAAAAAAATACTATATACTTTTTGGGATGGAAAGCTTTCAACGTTAGGATTTGAAAGTAAAGCTTTATTATGCCCTTTTAAACATATTAAGAGTCTACGTTAAACATCCCAGTTATCTACATGAGGTTCTTAGATAGTAAGAAGAAGTTTATTAACACTCTTACTATCTCCTCCCAAGGTCAGATAATTAGAATGCGTAAAAACACATTTGTTAAGGGGATCATAGGGCACCAAACCCAAAATTTAAGTGTGACAGTGGTTTTGTTGTGTTTACACTGACCTTTTACTATCACACTAACTTTATATCTCCTGTAGCTTGACCAATGTTTATAATATTTTTATAAATAGTGCTTATAACCAGGGTTGCAAGATTCCCCTCCCCCCCCCCCCTTGAAGGGGAGGGTGCCATAAAAGTCACAGTGCGATTCATAGGTGGGTGGGTGGGGGGATGACGGTGGCAATAATGGGAGGCGGAGCTAAGTTGGGGCCATACAACTGAGTGTGGGGTTAGGGGCATGTAAAATGGGAAGGGAGTGGGGGGTTCCGGGCGGGGTTGCCAGGCTGGTGTTTGGACAGGATTCGTCTCTGCACTGCAGGGCTCGGATTGCGTCCCTGCAGTCCCGTCAAATAAGGACACCTGGTAACCCTGGCTTTCGAAACCAAAACCTTAATAAAAACACATCAAAGGACAAACTTACTTTTGTGTTGCTCATATACAATTTTTAAACAGAGGGCACAAATCATTTCTATTATTTTATTTGCCTGCATTGCCTATATTTCTTGCAGAGACATAAACATCCTAAATTGCGAGTAATGATGGGTGGTATTTATTTTAGATTAACAGTATTTTAAAAAAGTGTTAACTTTTGAAATATCTTCATAGCTAAGTATTAAGAATGATGCTTTTACTCAGGCAGGCCCCGAAACGGGACCAATTATACCAACAGTGTGCTTCATGCAAGGCAAGAATGGTGGGGAGATATGAGCACAGCTTTAGCATTTGCTGAAGACGGAATGAATCACAATTATTTGTTCAATAGCACACTATCATCACACAAACATTAAGTGTATCTGTACTTGCAGTGTTTCTTTCTGCCAGAGATGTTGAAAACATGCCTCAATGAAGCAAGATTTTTATTTGGATAAAATATATTTGTTGGCTTCTTATGAGGCAAAAAGTTATGGAGCACAGAGATTTTTCATCTTTTTTACACTCTACAATGAGAGCCTTTTTTTATTTTTTTCATAAATAAAAAAAATATATAAACCTAGGAAAGAAATTAGTATCAAAAACCACAAGTGCAATTCAATTACATCCCCTTTATTACTTAGACCACACTCATCAAATGTATAATACTGTAGTTATATGGGGCGATACAATTATGCAAGGCCACATATTTAAATGCCATGAAATCCCACAATGCAACAATACATTTGCAAGATGAAATGCATTCGCAATCAGGTACTAAAACTAAAATAGTTTAGATTCACGCTACATAGTAGTGCAAACACAACCATTAAGACATTCTGGGGGGAACTCACGCTGATCAACCTGCAATCAAACTTTATTTCTCAAAAACAGTGACCATGTTGCGAGGCAACACACTCTTTGTTCAGAAGGATCCAAACTCAATCACAGTGAAATGTAATGCTACATATAAGTTCCAACACCCACATGGTGCACACACATAATACATTTGGTTCCTAATAAAGTGCAATAATAGGCAAGATGTAAAGTACAGATAGGTCCATATTATAAGCTTAATTCTGATGTGATGAATCATAGCCATTTTATGCTTTGGGCAACAAATATCTCCCTAAAAGCCACATATGTCCTGTAAAGTGCAAATTGCCTCTAAAGTGCTTAAAAAGTTACAGTATAAACAAGTAATTATTGTTAAAAATGGTGCCAATTTTCCCCAGCCAATCAGATGTTAGCTCAAATGTTAAATAATATTGATTGGGTGGGCAAAAAAAGAACAATTTTTAACAATAAGGAACTTTTATTGAATCTCCTGATTATACCAATATATACCAAATATATACAAAAGTATCAGTGTATCCACTCTTACTATGATTGTTGTATTCTCACTCTACTATGACTAAGTAGTAGTGCAAACCGTAGTATTTCTATTTTCTTCCATGTATGACACAAAGTATTGCCTTCAGTGCAAAAGTCTGCAATAATTTTCGGCAACTGAAATTCTGAAAAATGAATGAAATGTTCTGAATGTTTGTATGGATGGAAGGTCTTTCCTCATCACCTACTGTTGCTTTGTTTCGTTTAAGAATGATAAATGCTCTTGGTCAAGTTCATCTCCGCAAAAACAATAATAAGTAATGCATTTTTTTCTAACCACAGGTTTCAGTAACCCATCAGTTAACCCATCAACATATACAATAAACCCCTAATATTCAGATTCTGTGTCGCCTAGAAGTACAATGTCTATTAGCTACATCTTTATAACAGCTGCATATCTCCAATGTTAATTCTACATCCAGAATTCACACACATAAAGTTGCAATTTACAGTAATTCCATTAACTCTAACAGTTTAAACACAGCCACCATTCTATCAGTATCTTGTTTTACAGTAAAGCTAGAAGTCCTATAACTCATCTCCATGTAATAGGACTTTTTACCAACTGCTCCTGGAGTCTACTGCAGACTTCAAGTGCAAATACTTCTCCTCTTATTCAGCCCACTGCATTAAAACATGGGGCATATTTATAAAGGGCGCGAAATAGCGCCCAAAAAATTACCGCCGCACATTGCGGATGCGAAAATAGCGCTGTCGCCTTATTATAAGAGGTCCGGCAGTAATTTTAAGTCCCTTCCGGCGATACTGCACGTAGCTAAGTCAATATCGCCGTGAAGGGACTTAAGCCCACCCCGCCCTCGACCCCCGCGTCTCACCTCCCAGCAGCCCTCAGGCCCCCTGCCCGCCGTGGCAGAGAGGAAGGGAAGGGCCCGCTGGCCAGCAGCACCTCCAACCCGCGGGGGCGCCAGCGACCTCAACAAGGCCAATGTTGCCGGCGTCTTGATCCGTCGCAACGTCTTCGGGCTGGCGACACCAACCCCAATTAGGTTGCCGATGCCAGGCGGCGGGTGGCAACCCTTCGCAGCGGCGACCACCCGTGGCGAGTTGGGCATTTCTCCCGGGCCGGGTGCGACCATCCGTCGTAATCCAGGGGGAATCTCGCCGTTTTCGCCACCTTCAGGTGGTGTGAAGAAAATACGGCCGAGATTAGCGTGCATAACACTTACCGCCGCTTTATAAATAGAAGCGTCGGTAACTGTTCAGAATAGGCACGAAAAGTTAAATGTCAGGAATAACGGCCGTGAAAAGTTAACAAACCTTTATAAATATGCCCCTATGTCTCAAATCCTAACAGATGTTTCTTATTTTGAGAATTAGGTAAGTATCATCTCACAGATGCCATTTTTGACGGTACTACGGTCATTATATCCAAATACATTAAAAAATAGTCAGACCGCTACCATTAGGTATTATTAGGATTCTTTACCAGTCCCCTGGTATAAGATTGATGAGAAAAGTGTGATAGTTCCTCCTCTCACATGGTTGTTGATATTGCTTTAATTGCTTTGATGAATGTATTGTTTTTTTAAGAACAAATCTGTAATGTTATCAGCTTAATAGGAGAGTAGAGAGATTGGGAACAAGTTTTCCTTTAATTTAATCAGTTTTGTAGACAGATGTATTATCTATGCACATACAAAAGGAAATTGTATATTCTATACACCACAGGTGTATAGAAAGGATAATACTCAGAAACGTGTGTGTTGCTGCTTGTGGAGGTTCTCATTCATCCAGGTCATGGTATATTCATTGTATCAGTTAGAAAACATGGACACGCTGGTACAAACAGTAACGTAAAGCCCCAATACCGTATCGGTATCGGGGCTTATCGTTATGTGTGCGCTCGTTTTCACGAACGAGCGCGGCTGCCGAACGATCAGTCGGCCGTACGCTGTTCGGGAAGGGCTGAAAAATTCCATCGGCCCGCGCTAG
This sequence comes from Hymenochirus boettgeri, assembly GCA_019447015.1. NCBI lineage: Eukaryota > Metazoa > Chordata > Amphibia > Anura > Pipidae > Hymenochirus > Hymenochirus boettgeri. The sequence continues at coordinate 134,809,741 of CM033473.1, forward strand.
ACTCATATAAGAGGTCTAGCGGGCCGATGGAAAACACACGTTCCCGACGTTCTCCTTATGAAGTTATAGGGAGAACGCTCGGGACTGTGTGTAGGCAGATTTTGAAAGATGGCAGACAGGATCTTGCAATCCTGTCTGTCATCTTTCAGAAATCTGTGCTGTGTGTACTAGCTGAAAAGTTTGTTCTTGAAGACGTTTCGCTAGTCATCCGACTGGCTTTCTCAATTGAAAATGACTTGTACAAGAATCTGTTGGAAATTATGTACCCTGAAAACTCCCAATTAGCATATCACAGATAGGTGTTAATGACATTATGAATGTAAGGCGTGATTGCATTGTGGAACCCCCAGGGAAAGGCGTCAAAACAGCATTGTACATGGCAGACAGTTGGTGTCGAACCCCCCCCACCTCTATTCAGGCTTGCTTTCTTTATTTTCACATAAATGGCCTCCTTGACACCTCTCTTGAACCAGTCCTTTTTCCTTAAGATGCATGTACATGGCTGAGTCCTGACCTGAGGATTTGGCTGTTCTGTGCTGGGCCATACGTTGGTGCAGTTGCTGTTTGGTCTCCCCCACATACAAATCAGAGCATTCTTCACTGCACTGCACTACGTATATGATGTCGCTTTTCTTGTATTGGGTCTTTCGGCTGTACCAATTGTACCAACTACATTGTGTAGTTTGGTTTAAAGCAGACAGGGATACAGTGTTTTTTGAAAATTCTTCTTAATTTCTCGGAGACCCTGCTACATATGGGATGACCATGTTCTTCCTCCTGTCTTGCTTTTCCCCTTCTCCTGTCACCTGTGTTGCTGTGTTTTCTTTGCTTTAAAACAATGATCTTCTGTAATGTTCCAGCAGTTCACTTTGATTGAATCATAATTAATATTTAATATATATACACTATATATTGCAGTGACAGGCTTAGTGTCTTAATGTTTTAAAAGTAAAAATTCCACTTAGTGCACTTAGGAGGGAGGGAAAGCTTTTTGCAGTGTTTGTATATTATTAATATAATGTGAATTTTCCGTGTTTTAACAGGAACTCATTATGAAAAATATATATATTTTTCCTTTAGATATCTTTGAAAAAAATGTGTTTTTATTTTTTTATATAGTGCTAAACATGGGATTTATTTAAAATTATTTCTTTGAGATTAAGCCAAGCATCATAGGAATTAGTACTCCTATTATTTGGATTATCTACTTAAATGTTCACCCTTAAAACAAAACTGAAAAAAGGATCACTATTGTCCTGATTCTCGAAGTGTAAACTGGCCCTCTCTCCATGCAGCCAATAAAGGCTGTGAATGCTGACATCACAACCAATGATTGACTGCAGTTTTACCTGCTGCTTCCTCTAACCATGCTGAAGCATATTAAAAGCTCTTAAAGCAGAGTGAGGAGGCATATACTTTTGCCAGGAAACTTATCATCAAATTTCTGGTTATAAATGCATGTAATAAACTGGGAAAAATAGTAGTTGGGGTTGCAGGCATATAACTGACAAGTCCCTGTTTTTTTGTTTTAAGGGTGGACATGCCCTTTAAAGAGACACTGAAGTGAATAAAATAATTTGTCTTTGGGCTTTTCTGAAACTTTAGAGAGGCCATAAACTTGATGCCTTTTTGCTCCCAGTGCTCCTTTCACCATATCCGCTCATGTCCTATTCAGTTAACTTAAAATGCAATCCCCCTCCAAGAATTGTGCATGTGCATAGGAGACGAGCATCAGCAATGTCTGAGAACCAATAGCATTTGCTATATGCTATAGTGAAAGGACACTGCTTCCCTTCCAATACCTCTGGCAACTGTTTGCTCTGCTTGAATTAAATACATTTTTCTTTCAGCTGTAGGACTTTTTAAAAAATCAATTAATCAAACAGTGACAGAGGAATAGGCTTTATAGACATAGAAAGGCTACTGTTTTTTCAAACACTTGGGACCAGTGGGAGGCGCTGAGATATGCATAGTGTGCAGGGGTTTACTGTTCTTTACTGTCTGGCTGTTCCCTGCTTTTTTTTAAAAATTGATACTTCAAGAGCAGAAAAGAAGGAAAAGGAAGGTAAAAGAAGCAGATTTAAGGTTTGGGGCAATTAATTCTTTATGCTGTATGATTGTTTGGAAAATAATTTAGCATAATTTAAAATCAATTTAAAGCTTGAGAGGCAGCCTCTAGGATTCAAGGCACATACAAGGCAAGTACTAGTATGTTAGGACCCAGATTGACAAAGGCAAAATTGGTTTGGTTGGGCTTATATAAATTGGCAATCTTGTAAACAAATGGCTTTTATTTGTTTGCATGTATCCATAAAGAAGGGCAGGATATAATGCAGGAATACAATTTAAATCTAGAATGTAAGCCAATTGAATGGGATGTGCACTAAAATTTCTAGTCAGTATGCATATGTAAAACAATGTGTCCTTTCAAAAAAATTTCTGTGCTGACTGTACTCTCTGTGACAGTTTGTATTTACCTCAACAAAATGTCCTTGAGCATTATACATATACTGCATGTGTAGACCCATTAATCATCCTTACAATGGCATAAACTCAACTATACTAATGTTTCTAAATAGTAAAGTAGTCATAGTAAGTGGATGGACGGTCTCTCCTCCATCCCATGGAGGCTTGTTTCTGTTTAAGAATGATCAACTGCTCGGTCAACTTCATCTCCTGCAAAAACAATAAAGTAAGCATTTGCACACATTCTTTCTAGCCACAGGTTTCAGTACAGTAACCCACAAAATATACAAATAAACCCCTATCTATTCAGATCTGTTGTCTCCTAGCAAGCAAAATGTTATATTTAGCTACATCTTTATAACAGCTGCATATCTCCAATGTAATTCTACATCCAGAATTCACACACATAAAGATGCAACTTACTTCCATAAACACTCAAGTTGTTTAAACACAGCCACCATTTTTCTACAAGTATCTTGAATTACATAGTTAAGCTAGAAGTCCTGTAACTTCCGTAATAGAACTATTTACCAACTGCTCTCCACAGATGCCATTTCTGATGGTACTATGGTCATTATATCCAAATACATTAAAAACCAGTCAGACCACTACCATTAGGTATTATAAGGATTCTTTACCAGCTCCCTGGTATAAGATTAATAAGAAAAGTGTGATCGTTCCTCTTCTCATATTGTTGTTGGTATTGCTTTAATTGATTTGATGAATGTACTGTTTTTTAGAACAAACCTGTAATTTATATTAGACACTGTGGTTATGTCCTCTAGCCTTACAAACATCAAGAGACCAAATTGTAATTCCCTATCCCACCTTAATGTAATATATTATATTGTGCTATAATACTGCATATCAAATGTTTACATATTATTTTGTCTTGGGCTACAGTGAAACGTTCTGGCCTCTAAGGTTGCAGGAAAATTGGTCAAGAAAGGAACGTGAGATGAAAGAAATGGGCAATGATAGTAGAGAACATGGAGGAAACAGCCCACAGAAAAGTTAACACAGGAGTGAACATTTTATTAAAGGTCTCCTCAGTCTAATAATTCTAGGCTTTGTTGTAAAATTTTCTGAAAGATACTAGCGCCCGATCATCACCAGCTAAATCACAAAATCATATTATAACATTCTGAATGTAGTGTTATGTGCCTGAGCATGTTAATTCTCTGCTATACAAATCTTGAGTATTTATGCAATTAAATGTTATTTATTCTCAGGTCATATATGCCTTAAACACAAGAAATGATGAACATGAATCTGGAATCAAGCCATCAAAGAAACGCATGAAGAAGAAATTCAGAAAATCCTTGCAGAAAACACGTGAGAAAATGATGTGTACAAAAATAAAGTCTCAGAGGAAACTGACCTCAGAAGGAAGATTCAGGCTTAGAAGAGTCATTAGAAGAACACAAAAAAACAAAGCATCAAGCATTAACAGAGAGTTTGAAGTGTACAAACATCGAGTGGAGGATATGCAATTGTGTACAGAAGCACAGCAGTGCAAAGAGTTCTAACAATGTCCAGAGAAGTTGAAGAAATAAGAAAAAGGTTTGAAGAAAGGATACGATGTTTCATGCAGCTGCAAGTACAGTTTGAAAAGGACAAACGCACTACCCTTGAAGAACTCAGGGTGAGTCACGGCTTGAAATCCAAGAGCTCCTAAAAGCACAGCATAACCAAAATGCAACTGTAAACAAGGGTCAAGAGACATTAGAGGAAATGCACGTTTGCAGTAGATGAACTCAACAAAAAATTGGAGAAATGCGTCGAGAGGAAAAAAATGGTTGAAGACTATGAAACAAAACTTTCTAAAGCTCAAGCATTTTATGATCATGAATTGGGGCCTAAAAAGATCTCAGATGTTTACAGCTGATAGCTGCATGCTTGCAAACAGAAAGAAGCCGAGCTAAAAAGAGAATTCCAGAATCAAGAAGCTTATACAAAAAAAACTTGGGCATCCTTAAAACTGAATTTCAGGTAGTACAGGAAGAAGCTGTGAGTCTAAGGAAATGTGCCAAAAGCTTCAAGTGTCTCTAAGTGCTGCAGAAACAAATGTTCAGGTAAGGAAAAAAAATAGAATATATTGCAGTTACAAACTATCAGGAAGATTCAATAAAATTTCTTATTGTCTAAAATGGTGCTAATTTTGGTCCAACCAATCAGATATTATAAAACATTTGAAAGCTAACATCTGATTGGTTTGGGCGGAGAATTTGGGGCACTATTTTTACGATAACTTTTTAAATTAACAGTACAAATAGCTGTTAATGTATGCATATACTACATTCATAAATGTTCTTGCAAAACTGCGATAATGGACATACAATGTTGTGATTTCTAGACAGAAATATATGCTATAATATATTTAATTAATAAAGTTTACATACCTACTCTTGAGAGCATTAAACACACATAGGCTTATTTAAGCCTGTATGTGTGGAATTTGCAGCAGTTTTTTTAGATACCTTTTTAGTTTTCTACAGTTATAAAACATTAGTTGAACTTGGTGAAAAGGTCAAAGCGAGACTAGTAAATTGATTGGCAAACTAAGAGTGGTGTATTGGTTGCCATGGTGAGACTCGCAAATTGGCTGGAAAACTAAGAATGTTAAATGTCTCGAAGGCTGAGATGGTGAATATGCTACAAGCTGAGACTGGTGAAATGGCTGGTAAACTGAGACTGTGGGATTTGTTAAATGAGACTGGTAAATTGTCTTACAAGCTTAGACTAATGAAATGGCTTGAAAACCAAGACTGGTTAATTGGTTGACAACTGAAACTGAAGTAAATTGTCTGGAAAACTGAATGAATTAAAGGGTTGGAAATCTAAGACCAATAATTGGCTGAAAAAGGAGACAGATAAAGTGACTGAAAAGATTAAACTGATGAATTAGCTTAAAGCTGAAGTAAAATGGATGAAAAATGAGACCAGTGAATTATTTGGCAAACTGAGAGATGATAATTTTAACGGCAAACTAAGACTGGTGAATTGGCTTTCAAGCAGAGATTGATAAATGGTGGAAACTGACTCAGGTGAATTGGTTGGCAAACAAAGAATAGGCTAGTTAATTAGTTATCACTGATGTGCATCAGTTCTGCTTTCTTCTGTGTAGAAACTATGATCTTGAATAGATCTGTAGCATATTGATTAATATTTAAACAGAGAGAATGTTTGGTATTCTGGACTGCATCATATTTATACAAAGGGGGAGCAGAAGGAAAGGCAGCACAGTGGTGACATTTCTCTTTATTAATGGATGGTTCTTGCATCCCTTTGCAAAAACCCATGACTAAACCCACAAAACCTTTTTGGTATAAGCATGATTGACTCATAAGGTGTAGTGATTTACCCTTTAGACTTGTGTATTGTGTATAGATTCATAACATTGATGACTGTAAAAAAACCAAAAAAAAAAAAACCAACTATTTTAGTGAAGTCAAAAGCTTCCTGTCATGTTAATATTCAGATTGTCAATAAGCTGCTATCAGCATCATTAAGTGAAAATATATTTTGTTCAGATAACCAATTTGCATTAAAAGCAGTGCTCTCACCAATGTTTTAAAACTATGTTTATTTGGATCTTTGAATGCTTTTAATTTAGATAGATTAAGTTATGGTTTTTCTAGTTGTGCATTACAGGATTGTAAACATTTTCTCACTTGGTTGGATTCGATTGTTGTGTTTATAAATGTTACATGTTCCCTTAGGTTCTTCAACAGCAACTGGAAAATGTAAAGCAGGAAGAGTCATCTTTACAAGGCAAACACAAAGACATTGAAAGTGAGCTTGAAGCTGCACGGGAAAGAATACAACAGCAGGCCACAGAGCTTGTTCTTAAAGCAAGTATGTAAACTGGAGAAAAATGATTAGAAATCATTACTCAGTTTAGTGAGTGAGAACACATAATGGATAGCACTTTAAAAAGCCACCCCATGCTGACCTTAGCAAGCATTAGCTTTTCCAGAAAGCACAAAATAACTGACATTTATAAGGTATTCTTTATAGAAGTCTTGTTTTACTTTAGATGTGATCTCACAGATGCTCTTGTGCTGTGGTCCATTTAAAGACCTAATGCTTTTCAATTATGGCATGCTTGGCATCAAATTATATCAGTAGAGTTGCAGGTTTGTTACAGTGTATTTAAAGGAGAACTAAAGTCCCAAGACCACATTGTCCCAATAGAGAGAGCACATTCACAAAACGAACACACAAGCTGTGTCTATGTCTCCCTTTGCTGTGGATGCTGGGTGATTTATGAAAATAACTGTGTGTAAGGGTCAGCTCCCATAATTCACCTTATCTGGGAACACCGATCTAGTGTCCGCCGGACACTTCACAGGAACTGCAGTCTTGCTTCCTGGAAGCTGACAGCCAATCATGTTACAGCTCAGAGTTCCCTCCCTCTGACACAGAACACAGATTCCAGGCAGTGTTTTGTGTAAACACACATTAGAAATGCTCTGTCCCTAACAATGATAAATTCCTATGCTTTACATACAAAAAAGAAAAGTAATCTTTGCAGTGTATGTCTTTGCTAGCATGGATGAAAGAAACAGAACATTTACATTTCAGCCAAAATAAAAGTAAGTATGGGGAAATCGAACTAGCAACTTCTATTCTGTGTCTTTCTAAGAAGAAAGCTTTCTACCACTAGGCCACAAGGGCTAATAAGTAATGGACTAGTACATGTAGAGTCTTTATCTTTTGCTAGACACATAATAAAAACACAAAAAAGGGAACAGGGGAATAGAACCTGTGTTCCAGTAGTCTGACTTCCTTCCTAACCCAGCACTTTAGCAGAACACGCCACAGGTGAACTCTCATTGATGAAGTAAATGACAGTAAAATCAGTACACTGTTTTGTATTGCTACTGGAAGACTGTCAGCAATTACACTGGTTGGTACATAAATAACGAGCTGCTATATATAAAGATTGTACATATGTAGAAACTTCCTATTTTCTAGAAACATGGAAACAAACAAACAAAAAAAGCACTAAACTCAGGCAGTAGACTATGTTATATTGTTTCATAGTAAGCTAGGGGATTTGAACTTGGTCTGATGTTTCTAAACACACAGCATTTACATGTGTCGCCACCAGCAACTCAACTGTGATCCCAGGTACATTTGAGGGCTTATCTTTCACTAGAAAGAGATGCTAGAAATCTTGCAAATAGAGACAGTGAATGCTGGTGGTCAGGGGAGTCGTGGATCTTTTTGATAGCTAATTATGGGTTTCTTTTGTTTTTGTTAGTATTTTTTGTGGTTGTATCTTTTTTTTGGTGCAACCTATTAAGTTGTTGTAAACAAATGGCTTTTATTTGTTTGCATGTATCCATAAAGAAGGGCAGGATATAATGCAGGAATACAATTTAAATCTAGAATGTAAGCCAATTGAATGGGATGTGCACTAAAATTTTCAGTATATGCATATAGTTAAAACAATGTGTCCTTTCAAAAAGATTTCTGTGTACTTCTTGACAGTTTGTATTTACCTCAACAAAATGTCCCTTGAGCATTATACTATATACTGCATGTGTAGACCCATTAATCATCCTTACAATGGCATAAACTCAACTATACTTAATGTTTCTAAATAGTAAATGTAGTCATAGTAAGTGGATGGACGGTCTCTCCTCCATCCCATGGAGGCTTTGTTTCTGTTTAAGAATGATCAACTGCTCCTGGTCAACTTCATCTCCTGTCAAAACAATAAAGTAATGCATTTGCACACATTTCTTCTAGCCACAGGTTTCAGTACAGTTAACCCATCAAAATATACAAATAAACCCCTATCTATGCAGATTCTGTTGTCTCCTAGCAAGCAAAATGTTATATTTAGCTACATCTTTATAACAGCTGCATATCTCCAATGTTAATTCTACATCCAGAATTCACACACATAAAGTTGCAACTTACTTCCATAAACACTCAAGTTGTTTTAAACACAGCCACCATTTTTTCTACAAGTATCTGAATTACAGTTAAGCTAGAAGTCCTGTAACTTCCTGTAATAGAACTATTTACCAACTGCTCTCACAGATGCCATTTCCGATGGTACTATGGTCATTGTATCCAAATACATTAAAAACCAGTCAGACCACTACCATTAGGTATTATAAGGATTCTTTACCAGCTCCCTGGTATAAGATTAATAAGAAAAGTGTGATCGTTCCTCTTCTCATATTGTTGTTGGTATTGCTTATATTTGATGAATGTACTGTTTTGTTAGAACAAACCTGTAATTTATATTAGACACTAATGTGGTTTTGTTCTCTAGCCTTACAAACAGCAAGAGACCAAATTGTAATTCCCTATCCCACCTTAGTGTAATATATTATATTTGTGCTATAATACTGCATATCCTCAAATGTTTACATATTATTTTGTCCTTGGGCTACAGTGAAACGTCTGGCCTCTAATGGTGCAGGAATAATTGTCAAGAAAGAAACGTGAGATGGAAAAGAAATGGGCAATGAGTAGTAGAGAACATTGGAGGAAACAGCCCACAGAAAAGTTAACACAGGAGTGAACATTTTATTAAAGGTCTCTCTAGTCTAATAATTCTAGGCTTTTGTTGTAAAATTTTCTGAAAGATACTAGCGCCCCAGATCATCACCAGCTAAATCACAAAATCATATTTATAACATTCTGAATGTAGTGTTATGTGCCTGAGCATGTTAATTCTCTGCTAAACAAATCTTGCAGTATTTATGCAATTAAATGTTATTTATTCTCAGGTCATATATGCTTTAAACACAAGAAATGATGAACATGAATCTGGAATCCAAGCCATCAAAGAAACGCATGAAGAAGAAATTCAGAAAATCCTTGCAGAAACACGTGAGAAAATGATGGTGTACAAAAATAAAGTCTCAGAGGAAACTGACCTCAGAAGGAAGATTCAGGCTTTAGAAGAGTCATTAGAAGAACACAAAAAAACAAAGCATCAAGCATTAACAGAGTTTGAAGTGTACAAACATCGAGTGGAGGATATGCAATTGTGTACAGAAGCACAGCATGTGCAAAGAGTTCTAACAATGTCCAGAGAAGTTGAAGAAATAAGAAAAAGGTTTGAAGAAAGGATACGTAATTTCATGCAGCTGCAAGTACAGTTTGAAAAGGACAAACGCACTACCCTTGAAGAACTCAGGGTGAGTCACAGGCTTGAAATCCAAGAGCTCCTAAAAGCACAGCATAACCAAAATGCAACTGTAAACAAGGGTCAAGAGACATTAGAGGAAATGCACCGTTTGCAAGTAGATGAACTCAACAAAAAATTGGAAGACATGCGTCTAGAGAGGAAAAAAATGGTTGAAGACTATGAAACAAAACTTTCTAAAGCTCAAGCATTTTATGATCATGAATTGGAGGCCTTAAAAAGATCTCAGATGTTTACAGCTGATAGCCTGCATGCTTGCAAACAGAAAGAAGCAGAGCTAAAAAGAGAATTCCAGAATCAAGAAGCTATTTTACAAAAAAACTTGGGCATCCTTAAAACTGAATTTCAGGTAGTACAGGAAGAAGCTGTGAGTCTAAGAGAAATGTGCCAAAAGCTTCAAGTGTCTCTAAGTGCTGCAGAAACAAATGTTCAGGTAAGGAAAAAAAATATAGAATATACTTGCAGTTACAAACTATCAGGAAGATTCAATAAAATTTCTTATTGTCTAAAATGGTGCTAATTTTGGTCCAACCAATCAGATATTATAAAACATTTGAAAGCTAACATCTGATTGGTTGGGGCAGAATTTGGGGCACTATTTTTAACGATAACTTTTTAAATTAACAGTACAAAATAGCTGTTAATGTATGCATATACTACATTCATAATATGTTCTTGCAAAACTGCGATAATGGACATACAATGTTTGTGATTTCTAGACAGAAATATATGCTATAATATATTTAATTAATAAAGTTTACATACCTACTCTTGAGAAGCATTAAACACACATAGGCTTATTTAAGCCTGTATGTGTGAATTTGCAGCAGTTTTTTTAGATACCTTTTTAGTTTTCTACAGTTATAAAACATTAGTTGAACTGGTGAAAAGGTCAAAGCGAGACTAGTAAATTGATTGGCAAACTAAGAGTGGTGTATTGGTTGCCATGGTGAGACTCGCAAATTGGCTGGAAAACTAAGAATGTTAAATTGTCTCGAAGGCTGAGATTGGTGAATATGCTTACAAGCTGAGACTGGTGAAATGGCTGGTAAACTGAGACTGTGGGATTTGTTAAATGAGACTGGTAAATTGTCTTACAAGCTTAGACTAATGAAATGGCTTGAAAACCAAGACTGGTTAATTGGTTGACAAACTGAAACATGTAAATTGTCTGGAAAACTGAAACTGTTAAAATGGTTGGAAATCTAAGACCAATAAATTGGCTGAAAAAGGAGACAGATAAAGTGACTGAAAAGATTAAACTGATGAATTAGCTTAAAGCTGAAGTAAAATGGATGAAAAATGAGACCAGTGAATTATTTGGCAAACTGAGACTGATAATTTAACCGGCAAACTAAGACTGGTGAATTGGCTTTCAAGCAGAGATTGATAAATGGCTGGAAACTGACTCAGGTGAATTGGTTGGCAAACAAAGAATAGGCTAGTTAATTAGTTATCACTGATGCTGCATCAGTTCTTGCTTTCTTTCTGTGTAGAACTATGATCTTGAATAGATCTGTAGCATATTGATTAATTATTTAAACAGAGAGAATGTTTGGTATTCTGGACTGCATCATATTTATACAAAGGGGGAGCAGAAGGAAAGGCAGCACCAGTGGTGACAATTTCTCTTTTATTAATGGATGGTTCCTTGCATCCCTTTGCAAAAACCCATGACTAAACCCCACAAACCTTTTTGGTATAAGCATGATTGACTCATAAGGTGTAGTGATTTACCCTTTAGACTTGTGTATTGTGTATAGATTCATAACATTGATGACTGTAAAAAAACCAAAAAAAAAAAACCAACTATTTTAGTGAAGTCAAAAGCTTCCTGCATGTTTAATATTCAGATTGTCAATAAGCTGCTATCAGCATCATTAAGTGAAAATATATTTTGTTCAGATAACCAATTTGCATTAAAAGCAGTGCTCTCACCAATGTTTAAAACTATGTTTATTTCTGGAATGCTTTTATATTTATGATAGATTAAGTTATGGTTTTTCTAGTTGTGTCATTACAGGATTGTTAAACATTTTCTCACTTGGTTGGATTCGATTGTGTGTTTCATAAATGTTACATGTTCCCTTAGGTTCTTCAACAGCAACTGGAAAATGTAAAGCAGGAAGAGTCATCTTTACAAGGCAAACACAAAGACATTGAAAGTGAGCTTGAAGCTGCACGGGAAAGAATACAACAGCAGGCCACAGAGCTTGTTCTTAAAGCAAGTATGTAAACATTGGAGAAAAATGTATTAGAAATCATTACTCAAGTTTAGTGAGTGAGAACACATAAATGGATAGCACTTTAAAAAGCCACCCCATGCTGACCTTAGCAAGCATTAGCTTTTCCAGAAAGCACAAAATAAACTGACATTTATAAGGTATTCTTTATAGAAGTCTTGTTTTTACTTTAGATGTGATCTCACAGACTGCTCTTGTGCTGTGGTCCATTTAAAGACCTAATGGCTTTTCAATTAATGGCATGCTGTGGCATCAAATTATATCAGTTAGAGTTGCAGGTTTGTTACAGTGATATTTAAAGGAGAACTAAAGTCCCAAGACAACATTGTCCCAATAGAGAGAGCACATTCACAAACGAACAACAAGCTGTGTCTCATGTCTCCCTTTGCTGTGGATGCTGGGTGATTTATGAAAATAACCTGTGTGTACTAAGGGTCAGCTCCCATAATTCACCTTATCTGGGAACACCGATCTAAGTGTCCGCCGGACACTTCACAGGAAACTGCAGTCTTGCTTCCTGGAAGCTGACAGCCAATCATGTTACAGCTCAGAGTTCCCTCCCTCTGACACAGAACACAGATTCCAGTGCAGTTTTTGTGTAAACACATTAGAAATGCTCCTGTCCCTAACAATGATAAATTCCTATGCTTTACATACAAAAAAGAAAAGTAATCTTTGCAGTGTATGTCTTTGCTAGCATGGATGACGAAACAGAACATTTAACATTTCAGCCAAAAATAAAAGTAAGTATGGGGAATCGAACTAGCAACCTCTATTCTGTGTCTTCTAAGAAGAAAGCTTTCTACCACTAGGCCACAAGGGCTAATAAGTAATGGACTAGTACATGTAGAGTCTTTTTCTTTTGCTAGACACATAATAAACAAAAAAAGGGAACATGGGGAATCGAACCTGTGTTCCAGTAGTCTGACTTCCTTCCTAACCCAGCACTTTAGCAGAACACGCCACAGGTGAACTCTCAATTGATGGAAGTAAATGACAGTAAAATCAGTACACTGTTTTGTATTGCTACTGGAAGACTGTCAGCAATTCACACTGGTTGGTACATAAATAACAGAGCTGCTATATATAAAGATTGTACATATGTAGAAACTTCATATTTTTCTAGAAACATGGAAACAAACAAACAAAAAAAGCACTAAACTCAGGCAGTAGACTATGTTATATTGTTTCATAAGTAAGCTAGGGGATTTGAACTTTGGTCTGATTGTTTCTAAACACACAGCATTTACATGGTGCGCCACCAGCAACTCAACTGTGATCCCAGGTACATTTAGAGGCTTTATCTTTCACTAGAAAGAGATGCTAGAAACTCTGCACATAGAGACAGTGAATGCTGGGGTCAGGGGGCGTGGATCTTTGAAGCCAACATGGGCTATGAGTTGTACTGGCAACAAGATGGAAGACTCCTTTGTTACAGAATCTATTACTCATATCTACTAAATGCAAATAACTAGAGAAGAATCTTTCAACGTGTAGGTGTTCTGGGGAGAAAAACTTTCACATTAGGATCTGAAAAACTGAAGTTTAGTTCTCCTTTAAGTGCCATTGTGTCAACTGCAATTCCTGCAATTACAAACTATATTCCATTCTCCCTGGATACCCAATAGAGAGTGACCAAGAAAGATTAATCAAATAAATAAAGAAAATAGAAGATAAATATGCATAAAGTTGTTGAAATAATAAGTTAGAAAATATTTAATTTGAATACTATTGATATCAGTCATTAATATCGAGTGTTGGGCTGTTTTTTACAGTGTGTACAAATCAGGGCACATCAAATTAATTTGGTTTATACTTTTATGTAGGTCATATTGGAATGCTGCAAGCAACTCAAATGACACAAGAAGCTACCATACAAGACCTTGAGTCAGAAAAAGCCAGGATAAAGGAAAAATTAGCCAGACTAGATGAAGAAAAAACCATGCTGCAAAGCAAAAACCAAAACCTTGATGAGAGGCAAAGGCAACAGATTCTTGCACTGGAAAAGGTCATTGTTATAGTTTTTAATGTTCTTTCTAATTAGCTTGTGTCACATTCAGTTAATGCTATTTTTATGTAGAATAGATGTTATTGTTTCTGAGAGCTGTCATTTAAATGGGTTAGCTCACAAAGTCGGAGGAGGAGAATGATAAACTAAATATGATTGGTTACATGTAAACAGTGGATAGCTGACAACCTTAAGGCCTGTACAAACGTAGAATTTTTCTGGGCCGGAATGCCGAAGGGGGGGACCACTGACCGTGAATCGCAACACCGCCCAGTCTGGTGTTTCACAGGGCACACTGTATCCCTCCCAAGTATGTAAAATGTAAATACGCACACTCTGGAACATGCTGAATTGTTGCTTAATTATCACTCTTTATGACAACATTTCATAAACTCGTGTTTCCTTTTTTAAGTCCAGCTGTATATGACCACACCATATATAGCATATGTCAGGAAGTGTAATTCCAATTTTCTGTCCACTGCCCTGTTACAGGAAAAAAATATACAATGGTTGAAAATATATGGAACATATATGAATTAATCACAAAAACAAAAACAGATCAAAGTCTTTTAGGGTATTAAAACCCTTTGGGGACAACGTTTGTAGCTCATGTACCCACCAGGTTTCCTTGTGAATCTTGGGCAGGGTATAGAATATCGGAACAATTGGGTGTTCCACCAATAAATTCTTCTTAAAATCGGAAGAAATGAGCGCCTTTGTGGATGCCGAGGTGACCAAAAAGATTGCATTTTTAGATGCTGGTAGGCTCGGATGGTGAGGGAGTATACACTCAGTTATTCTCCAAACCTACAGATTGGAACCAATTATTAAAGTATCAAGTATCAATTCCCAGTAAATTTTCTCCATGCTCATATTTAGAAATCGATTCCCTTTAGCCAGGTTAAAAGATTTGATCGAATTGTATTAGGAGTAGAGGATAGAGAACATTCATACAATATCAATTTATGGCAAATAAATGAACTTTATTTATTTATGGGATTGGCAGTGAGACTATTAGAACTATTGTATTTAAACATTGGTACATAGTATGGAATGCATATTGCAGATATGCATACAGGAAAGGGAAAACATTGGGTTCCCATTCTTTTTTTCAGTCACCAAAGCCTGAAATTCATACTTTTCTGAGGCCTAAGAAAACAGTGATGTACTCATGTTTAGGATGCATGAAATGCCAATGTGTGAATGGTTTGTTACACGTGCAACACCCAATTGGTGGTATACGTGTTATGGTGCCCTTGTAAATTATTATATGTGGGAGAAACTTCACAAGCTGTCTCTCAACACAGGTCAAGTATAACAAAGAAAGATATGAGACCTCCAGCGTTGAGACACTTTGTAGATGCATCCCACCAGGAATCCCAGCTAAGGTACATGGTACTTGAGTCTGTGGCCAGACCCTTGGTTGGTACATGAGTTACAAACGTTGTCCCTGAAGGGTCTTAATAAAGACTTTGATCTGTTTTTGTTTTTGTGATTATTTCATATTTGTTCCATATTTTCAACCATTGTATGTTTTGTTCCTATTACTGGGCAGTAACATGCCACATGCGATATATGGTGCATTTTCATAGTCATGAGTTGACAATAGTGATAATTAAACAGCAATTCAGCGTGTTCCGGAGTGTGTGTATTTACATTATATTTATATACGATTCAATAAAAGTTCTTTTCATAAAAAATAGTGCTGATTTTGCCCCAACCAATCAGATGTTAGCTTTCAAATGTTAAATAATATCTGATTAGCACTGTTTTTAACAATAAGAACTTTTATTGAATCTCCCTGATAATCTATATGATCTATATATATATAAACTCACAGAAATATGGAGCACTCAAGGAACTTTTTCAAGTGATTTTTTTTAAGCATAACAAAAAGCAATGTTTTGCCCCTGTATCTGGGGACTTTTACAAGCCTTGATAAAGTTTCCGGTTTTCGCTATTTCACAATAAATTTGAATGGGGAGGGGTCTTCTTTTTAAATACATATGCCTTACAAGAGTGTTTTATCTGCTAAAGAAAGGGGGTTCTAATGTTGCCTAATTCCCAGTACAGCCCTCTTCTGGTATTGGTAGATGTCGCTATTTTTGCTATTTCTCTGTTTCACAGCCAAAACGATCCAGATTCTAAATACGGCTAAAATAACGTGATTGTACATAGCAAAGAAGGGCATTAGCGAAATGCAGAAAATAGCGATCCTTTATAAATATGCCCCTTAGTGTTTAGATAAAGCACATAAATGTTAGACAAAGGCTTATTTAGCATTTTGCGCATTGAGTGCCATGTGAAGTGTGCACATTTTTTTTGCCATTTACCGTATATACTCGAGTACCTATATCTCAAGGTACTTACATGATACCCAAATTTACTTGTCCACCCCTGCACTAACCCCTGAAGCTAAATCCCAAATCTCTAAATGTCTGCGCTCTATCTCTTCCTGGATGGCGCACTGCTGCCTTAAACTCAATCTATCCAAAACGGAATTAATAATTTCCCCCCCCTAAACTGGGACCTAGTCCACCCTTCTCCATCTCTATTGACAATATGGTCATTGACCCAGTTGAATCTGCACGCTGCCTTGGAGTTATCTTTGACTCCTCTCTTTCCTTCCATCATCACATTAACAATGTCCTTAGGACCTGTTGTTTTCTGCTTCGCAATATTTCTCTCTCTCTCCACTACTAAAATGCGAATCCGTCTTGACTACTGTAACATTCTACTACTTGGACTTCCGGCCTCTTATCTCTCTCCTCTCCAGTCTATCTTAAACTCGGCAGCTCGGATCATCTCGCCCTCCTCCAAAAGAGAACACACAACCCGATACTTCAGTCCATAGGGTGGCTTCCCATCAAACAAAGAATCATATTCAATACCCTACTTTTAACCTTTAAATTCCTTCGCTCTACTGCACCTCCCTACTTATCTTCTCCAAGGAAATCTTCTTCAAAGACCCCCAACTAACACTGCTGCCTCCCGCCTTCTTCGGGGCAGGGATCTCATTCCTAATGTGTCAAGACATTTATCAATTTATACATAATTTATATATATGCTTTCTTAACCGATGTATGAAATTGTATTTAATTGAATTTTTATCTATCTGTATAATGAATTGCACTTATCCCCTTGTTTGTATACCTGAGGGTAGAAATTATGACCACTACTGCCTTCTGATTCTGTATTTTTTTAGGCTCTAGTTGCCCTTTAAATTGACCCTATTATAATATGCAGCAGAATTTCCATACAGTAGTAGAAGGTTCAAGAACTAAACTTCAAGTCCAGTTGATCTAATTGAATACAACAGATATACCATGACCTGGATGAATAAGAACCTTCACAAGCAGTAGTAGAAGATCTTATTGGTGCTAATATAATAAGCCAAATCCACTAACCCCCAATTCCTTGGCATTTCAAAAGTTTGGAAACTACATCTCCCTGCATGCTTTCGTTGCTGGTAGATGTAGTTTCTAAACAAGGTTCAACAAGTTGCAAGGTTCAACAAACTTTTTAGTGGCAAAGTTCAACAAATTGCCCACCTCTAAACCCCCCATATAAAAGTAGAGGCACTTTTGTCACACGTTAAGACACCTGGCTTTCTTAGTCCCACCTGTCAGCTTTGGCCTGGAGTGTGGAAAATCACGGTCATTTAGAAACATGTTTCAAGTTCCAGATACAAATCCAGAACTGAGGAAGCCAGGGGTCTCTTAACTTCTACATGGCAGTTAAGGAGTTTAATGGTAATCCAAGGGGTAAGGACCTAGCATTTTAGACATACTAACACTTTAGAAAAACTAACACTAAAGAGTGTAAACCCCAATGCAATACACTTTTAGATAAAGATAATATTAGGCGCACACAAGCCAATATTTCAGCTAGATTAACCGGACGGTGCAATATTTCAATTTAAATTTTGGCTGCAATCAACGGACAATCAAACTAAAATTAAACAGGACATATTGGTAAACTTTGTCCTATGGGCTGTGTGATTGGTCATGCCAAGTATTTTTTTTTCCAGCCAACATACTACAGTACATATAGGCTGATAAGATAAAAATATTTATGGAGCAGCAAATTGTGGTTTTCTCATCTCTAAGAGATCTTTAAAACGTTTTGTGGCAATCTAAAACATGTAACATGTCTTGAGGACAGGAATCAATTTAATAGCAGTATAGATTTTGTTTTGCATGAGAAACAAGCAGCCTTTTAGACAAAGAGGGATTTTTGTGAGCTGTAATTGCAATACTAAATCCCCCAGTAAATAGCCACATTTGTCCCTTGTATATAAATGTTTTAGACATTTTGCTGTTGTCCGTTTTGTGAACAAAATATGCCATGCTTTATGGTACAACTGTCAAGAATGTTCATTGTATACCTGAAAAAACACGGAAAAGGCCCCGCAGAATGGGAAAAAAAATCTATATTTTGCTGACAAAAGATGACATTTTTGCTGAGGCTTTTTTTTTCTATGGACTTTAGGTTTATTAGAACACAGATTTACAGACGGGCAGGTTAATTTCTCAGGTTGTATAAGTAACCCCAGGAAAAAAATGTAATAAATAAAAAACAAGATATACAAAAAAAAAAAAAGCTAAAATACAGTATAAATGCCTAGCTAGCACATTGCTGTATTTTTTACCTATGGAATCAGCAGAATTGTAAAGGAATTTTTTTGATTATTCAGCAGGTTTGTAGCTTTTCATGACTGGATCTCAACTGCAGATAATTGCACGTGCTCAGTGAATAATTAGCCTGGTTCTTCCTTTTTTCATATTTGTAAGCTCGTATGCCAGCTCATTGGCTCCACTTGGCATGAATGAAAAAATTCAATTTAAAGGGTATCTCCACTGGTAAAACCAAAATTTTTGTATTCAGTTTTATTAAAGAACGGGAGGTAAAGGAGCGGTGTCTCAACTCTGGTTCTTCAATAAAACCTGCAGGTGCCAGGAACAAATGTAAGGTACTTACCCGATCGCTCACTCCTCTGCCGCGTAGTCTGACACATCGCATAGAAGTGGAATACGCATACAATACAAAGTCCGTCAGGACCTGTTAGACTACGCGTCGGATGAGCGAGCGATCGGGTAAGTACCTTCAGGGCCGGCTTTTGAAAAGGGGCGACCTGTGCGACCCGCACAGGTTGTGTTACCAGGGGGCGCCAGCCAGGAGTCTTAGGTCACAGACCTGTAGGTCAAAGTTGTGTATCATTACCACAACCCCCCAGTCCTGCAGATCAAATATATGTATCAGCACGACCTCCCATACAAAGCCCCAAACACATGTAAGCCTTACTTAAGATATCTGTAGGCTGTGCTGTTCTGTCTCTGCATTTAGTGCGTGACATGTTACATAATGATGGATGCACGATATAAACAAGCACGCACTGAAGATACTGAAAGACAGTAAGTGCAGGTGGGGGACTTGATTTGAAGCAGGCCAAGGTTAAGCAGCATTCAACAGCGTATTTTGTGTGCCCGGGGGGTGTTTTGGAGTGGGTGCTAGGTACCAGTAACAAATGTTGCACAGCGTGCTATTTATCCTAAGGCCTTACCTTCTCTCCCGGCACCTGCAGGTTTTATTGAAGAACGGTTCAATACAGTTCCTTTACCTCCTGCTCTTCAATAAAACTGAATACTAAAATTTTGGTTTTACCAGTGTAGACACCTTTTAATGCATACCTGTGAATTGTCTTCCATATAATTCCATGACATTGGCTCACATAATAATACCTATACAAGTGACCCACATGTAGCTTAATATTTGGTCAACCGATTTGATGCAACTACTTACCTGTGTATATGACATTTTGTTTATCAATTGTGACACTTTTTTATGTCCATGTTAAAAGCATCGAATCACCTGGAGCAATACTTACCTGGGTTCTAATAACCAAACAATATATGTTTGGTTAGGGAGTCTACTATGGTCGAGGGAAATTTATGGACTTTCCCAGACGTTCATCGGCCGCGTGCTCGTTTGGCAAAAGCGGCCACACACACACTGCGGATAAAGCCCCGATACCGTCAGAACCAACGGTATTGGGGCTTTATCGGTACTGTGTGCACCTAGCTTAAGTGTTTTGAAAGCTTGCATTGCCAATTATTTTAGCCAATAAAAGGTATTATTTTATATCCAAGATGTCTCTATTTTCATCAATGGCTAACACAGCACAATTCTCTACTACTATTTTTCAATCAAAACTCAGATGACTTCTGAGCTCCGCTTAGGTTTGCACCTCTTTGTATATGATTGCTGAAGGACCAAATCCAATTTTGATTGCTTAATATTTCAATCCTAGCAATCATATGGTCACATATTGACCAATCAAATATAAAAAATAAATTGCATTAAGTCCAATTTTGACATAAACTGTGTCGATAATGGCAGCTGTTCCCTAGTCTTTTGCTATGCAACTAATACATCTGCATAACACCCAAAGTATAAACCAAATAATTAATTTATTGATAGAATGATACTCAGGTTTGGCTCATTTATCTCCATTTATTTAGTGTTTAGTAATTGTATATTTATTTTTATAATGAGGTTTGTGAAGGTTCTCATTCATCCAGGTCATGGTATATTTGTTGTATTCAGTTAGATCAACGGACTTTGGCTATTGGGACTTTCAGGGTAATATATTGCCAACAGATTTTGGTTATTCTCTTATGGTAGATCTACCCGAGCTGATGCAGCTCTGGGAAAATCTCCCTATATATGTTTTCTTACCTTACAAAGTCAATGTTCCCTATTGAAACAATACTTTATTGATTAATGCTACACTCTTTAGGAGTTTATTAAAAGCTGAGGGGCTGATGAAAAAGTTGCCATTCTATAATCTGCAGAAACAAATCAGTCGTTACTTATGCATCCCCCCTGTATGAAATGTCAGTATGCTTAGCAGTTAATACAATTTAAATCAAATGTAGTTGAATGGATTAGTTGGAGTGATAAAGGGGCATAGTGTAATAGAGTAATGTTTATTGTAAATAACGTTATATTTAACTTTTTAAATAAATGGAGGTTTATGTGCAGCATACAGATGGCACAGATCCCAGCTGTGAAGCAAGATATCTTTATTTTAACAAAAACATGTGGGCTACAGTGTCGGACCAACGTCCTTTCTCGTGCTTGAGAAGGGACGTTGGTCCGAAACATGAGCACACATGTTTTGTTAAAATAAAGATATCTTGCTTCACAGCTTGGAATCTGTGCCATCTGTAAGCTGCACATATACCTCCATTTATTTGAATTGCTGAACCTGGACCAGAGATACCAGGAGGTGTAGCCTACAGTTTCTACATTTGATCCTAGGTGTAGTGGATCCTCATCTACTCATTATTTGACTATTACTTTAACTTTTTAGTTATGATGCATAACCATAATGTTTTTTATAAATCCAATTGTACAATAAAATTAAAGGAAAATCCCAAAATGAAATGTATTGCATCTCATATATTCATTATCCTCGATGTTGATACATTTTTAAATTTGATTGTTTTGAGATTGTCATCAATTCAAGATATTCGAAACCAAAGATGTCCAACCTGCGACCCTCCAGATGTTTGAGGACTCCCAGCATTTCTTGTTTGCCTTGTCCAGGTTGGACACCTCTTATTTAAACTGCATGGATTGGCTTGACCAGAATGAATCACAGACCAAAAACCTGATCAAAAAAAAAATAATTTTACCAAAGGTTGCCTTTCAAAACTGAAAGATGACTTTTGGGCTTGGTTTGACACATGAAAAAAGCATTCATTAAAATACTTTTATCTGTCTAATTCGGCAGAAGATCAATGAAGCAAAGCAGAGCCAACGAGAGAGCTATGAGAAGGAGCTGATTAACCTACGCATCAAATTTGAGGAAGAGATACTGCAGCTTAAAGAGATTCATGGAAAAACAGTACAGGAGATGTCACTGAAACATCAAACGTTACTTGAGGCAGCTCAAACCACTGCAAATAAGGAGAAGATAAAGCTACAGATGGTGAGTCCCTAAATCCATATGCTGCATATTGCTAAACTAAAAATAAAATGCCCCTTTATGGAATGACCTTGAAATATATAATTTTGTATAATCTGTGCACTGAAATCAGAGGGTTTTTATTTAGAAATTGTAAAAAATTTACACTACACACACAGCAAGCTTTTATTTAGAAAAATAAGCATTCGTATTGATGACGACAAATATGAATACATTCACTATACTAGGTTTATTTAAGAAGAGGGGCAAAAAAATTGCCTGCAC
This sequence comes from Hymenochirus boettgeri, assembly GCA_019447015.1. NCBI lineage: Eukaryota > Metazoa > Chordata > Amphibia > Anura > Pipidae > Hymenochirus > Hymenochirus boettgeri. Next base: position 134,831,892 of record CM033473.1, read on the forward strand.
TGTTAATTTGCAGCAACTAATCACATACCCTTTTACTAAAGTTGGAAAATATTTATAAAATCAGATTGTTTACTGCGGATTAACAGCACAGGCACAATTTTGCACCTCTTATTTAATAATTCCCAAAGATACAGCCTTTTTTGTCTTCCTCCCCTTTTCACTAGTTAAAGGGAGCCCTTACCTTATGCTTACACCTGGTTTCAGCCTCTACAAAGTGGTAAAAGGTACATAGACTCCTCTTTCCTAAAGTACATTGCTTATAGTTAAAGGTCTGCTAAATGATCTTATATAATAACCTAGGGCTGTAAATATGCACAGAAGCATTTACTTGAGCGCCTTGTCATAATGTGGAAGGGATGGAGGAGGTGCGTGCAGGGGGGTTGCACGCACGAGTTGCATGTGCTGCTGGGTTTGCTAGTTTCAAATATTTGCACTCCTTTCAGTTTATCTTGCTTATGGACCATAGAAATTGAGCAATTCATAAAGGACAAAACATAAGGCAACTGCAGATACAGTGCATTGTACATTTAATAGTGCTAAACAGTACAATGGACTGAGAAAGTTTATACTTTTCAAACTAGATATTGGTAAATGATATAAGCTGATACACAGTAGATAACCTCAACTTTTGCCCCTCTTGTGCACTAAAAAAAAATGACATAAGGGGAATTTTATGAGGGATGCAGCTTTAAGATTCCTGTCTTAAAGTCACACAAACTCATTTACAAAGAGACACTGGTTAATCTCTTATGGGAGACCCAGAATGGATGTGGCTGTATATATGTTTTTATATGAGAAAGGACAAGGTGTTTGCCACTAGTAGGTTTTTAGGTAGACTGGTTAAAAAAGGTTTAGTTGGAAGTATTGGTCACTCTTAGTCTGGGTACACACTATACAATATTTTCAGCCAAACAATCGTGTAAAGGTCGGCTGGAAATATAGCATGGTGGGGGGCGGCCTGGACCGAGTTCTGAATCCTAAATACTTAACTATCCTCATGTAACAATGCTATCTGTTTGTAGGTGATTAGATGTTGCAATATACTGTTCTTTTTCGCTGGAGACATAAGGAAAAACATTTAGAAACATTTTGAGATGATGTTTTGATTCCCAAATAATAGAAGGCCTTTAAAATCAGCATGTGACACTGATGACATAACTTAACACTGTTCATTATATTTATGGTATGTACCTTCTACTGTATAATCATTTCTACATGCATACACATCCTTTGAGATTAAAAGAAGAATTCGAGTATTTAAGATGTTTATTTGAATCCTTTAAGATATTTGATGGGTACCGTGTGCCTTAGTTTCAACAATCATATAACAATTTTGTCTCTATGTTACAATTATCTAGACACAGGCTAGGTTAACTTTAAAATGAATTACCAATGTCCAGACTACTGAAAAAGCTATTGATCCAAATGTACAGTAGATATTGATTTTGACTTAAATTCTTTAAAGCATGAATGGGCAAACCATCAGACACTTATTTTCCATAGCTGCAAAACAAACACCTTTCTATTTTCCAAGATAGTTACTTTAATATTGAATTTGAGCTTGCACTTTTGTGCATTCGGGCACTTCTGAATAATTAGTGTTGTGGTTGTAATATTTGCTGCATTACCGTGAAGCACTAACACAGCTGTGCAAATATTTGGATGATAGTCGGTGGCAGACAATTTCATGCATTTGGCCATACTGTGACTAATTTCTTCTGAAAGAAGTTACATCAGAGAAAAGGCATAAAGACGCTGACACTATTTATCAGGTTTGTTTGTCTCCATGGAATATAATTTGTTTTGTATAGTATTTGTTTCTTTAGCACTCATTATTTCATATACTTTAGTATCCTTTCTGCTTAAAATAAGTTTTATTATAGTGTGTTTATGCTTTCTATAGGGAATTAATGCTTCAGCACAACCCAGTGTTTAACCAATATATATGAAATAACTTACTGTGCATCCTTAAAGGACAACTATAGTGTTGGTTCTCCACCCCCTTCTGGTCCAGGGCCTAAACAATGGAAAGGCAAGCTCCTCAAGAAGCTGACAAACTACCACCATCTGTATCATGACCTATTGGTCTCAACAGAAAATTTGTTTTGGAATGTTATCGGCTTCCTTTTATACAGCATTGGGAGCTGATAACATCAAGGGTGTGTTTGTGCACAGTCATTTCGTATAAAGTATATACAGAATGGTTGTTCCTGTGTTTGCACATAGGAAAATTTACAATCAGATTCAGATGGAATCTGATGTGAATTTGTGTACGGTCACATGTGTATTGGCACTGTTTTGACTATGGGCAACTATGTTTCTTGTATGTGACCCACTCTGTTAAAGCTAGAATTAGATAGATGATTTTTTATGTAACACTGCTAATTTCAGAGGTGAGAGATTACTAATGTTGGCAAATACATTTATATTATATCTTTAATTTAAAAAAAAAGGTTTTTTTTCCATTTGCATTTAGGAGCTACAGCAACAATTTGAAAAGGAGAAATGTGACCTGGTAGAAAGTAAGAACCAGCTGAAACAACAGATGGAGAACCTCAAGGAAGAACTTACAAATAAGTTGGCAATAGCCAATCAAGAGGTAAATATTTACAGGTTTAACAGAGGTCAACTTTAAATTTAAAGGACAATTGTGGCCCCCACACCTCCCCCAAACCCCTCTCCCAGTGATAGTACCAAGGGTGAGGACCTAAACTGCTAGGTCCCCATCTCTAATCTGCCACAGTATCATAGAAAATGTTTTCAATCTGCCTAAATCTCCTACAATTTTTTTAAAATCTGCCACAGTCTCTTACAGAAGCATGCTAAAGCATGCTGGGTGTGTGTTTCCAAACACTGTATGGGAATTCTGCTGTCCAGTTAAAGGGCAACTTAAGCCTCAAAACAATAAAGAATCAGAAGGAAGAAGGTATCTATTGCAGTAGATTGCCTTCTGAATCTGTATTGTTTTGAGGCTTAAGTTGCCCTTTAAATGGAAAGCAGAATTCCCATACAGATGTTTGGAAACTACAACTCCCAGCATGCTTTAGTTGCTGGAGTTGTAGTTTTCAAACATCTGTATGGGAATTCTGCTGTCCATTTAAGGGCAACTTAACCTCAAACAATACTGAATCAGAAGGCAGTAGTGGTCATATTTCCTAACCTCGCCTTATACTCGAGTCAATCAATTTTTCCTACTTTTTTAGGTAAAAAGTTACCTCGGCTTATACTCGTGTCGGCTTATACTCGAGTATATACAGTAACCAACTCTCAATGAAAAACACATTAATAACAACTATTAGTCATGCATGATGCTGAGTATTCACATTTGAAAGTGTATTAGTCATGTGGGAATGCTCAGGATGATCAATTACCATCACTAGTAACAGGGAACTCTAGAAATGTGATTTTGCACCTAAAATATCTGTGTGAAACCATATTTCCACAGCTTATATACTTTAAAGGGATGCTGTTTTAAATTGCATGTCCACCCCCAAAACTACAGTTTTACCCACTGCTGTCCTCACTGTGTTCGAAAATCCTTAACTTTCTCCTCTGCTCCAAATGGTTCCCCTGTAGTGTCTGTCCAAAGTTAAGGAAAACAGTGGCGTAACTACCGACCCCGCAACCGCAAGTGGGGGTTGGTGGACGGTAGCAGGGCCCCGCCACAAGCCCACAACTTCTGCTGCAGCGGTTGTGGACAGACACAGGCTGGACCCGAATTTCAGGAACCTAACCGGAAGTTCAGGTCCAGTCTTTTAAACAGCTGATCGCGCTTATGTTTCCATCATAGCTGTGATCAGCTGTTTAAAAACAGGGGGAGGGGGTCAGGGGCCCAGTCTCCAATCTCACAGTTACGCCCCTGCAGGAAAGTGAAGAGTAGGGGCTGTCTTCCTGTGAAAAAGTTTCTGCCTCTTCTCTGTCCTCCAGTACTCAGTACTGTGGAGCCGATTCCTCCCCTCCCCCCATTTCGATCCTTTGCACTACACTTTTATTTTAACATTAAAGCCTTTTGCTGTATTGTAGCTCCCCTTCCAACCCCATTGTCTATTTGTAAAAAAAGTTAGAAGAAACATACTTACCAGACTGGGATCCCGAGGCTAAATCAATAGCCAGCAGCCACGCAAGTAAGTTTCTTCTAGTTTTTTTTACAAACAATGACAATGTGGTTAGGGTTGGGAGGGGGCTTGCTAGACTACAGTAAACTATAGTTTTTAGGATGGACATATCCTTTAAGAACTACAGTATGACTGAGCTTGGGAAAATAAATGTATTATAATGGCACCAAATCTTTTCCTTCCATTTAGATTTTGCGTCTTCAGGATATTGTTACAAAAAGTGAACAAGGTCTTGGATCAGCTGAGTGTCATATTAACAGCCTCAAAGATGCTCAGGACAGACTTCAGAGTGAGCTGGATGTAACAAGAGAGCGACTGAGAGAGGCCACAGACTCCCTTTATTCTGTGCAGGTAATTGCAAAATTGAGAGATGATAGCACCCATCCTATAAAGATTAGTGAGAGTTTTAGTTCAATCTGTTTATAAAAAATTAAAGATGTATAAGATAAAAAAGTAATTATATAAAATAATACACCCATTGTGTATTTCTCCTAACTAGTTAAAAACGACACATTAATATAATGCAACTAAAAAGAATTTATTAATTCCAAAGATTGATGCCCTGCGGGGTTTCTATTTGTTGTGTCACCTTTTAAAGCTGCCCCAATGTATTTTTTCATCACATGGTTTGTAGAGGTGAGCATGGCTTGTGGAGGTGGGTGTGGTGGGCTGCCTAATGTTGGCTGGTAGACCAGAGGGCTGACTTAAAACTGACTGGTGAACTGCAGGGTTTACCTAACACTGACTGGTGAACTGGAAGAATTACTTTACACTGGCTGCTAAACAGGAGGGGTGACTTTACACTTGCTGCGACACTAGAGTGATGACTGTGCCCACAACAAAGACGGGTAAATTTAATTGCCCACAATATAGACTATTAAATTTAATATGCTATCATGTCTGGCACACACACACTTGTAAATATATGATGCCATCATGGCTAGCCTACACAGACTTGTACAAATAAGATGGCCTCATGCCCAGTCCAGACTGGTAAAGACAAAATGGCCTCATGCCCAGCACACACAGACTGGTAAATATAAGATGGCCTCGTGCCCAGCCCAGACTGGTAAATATAAGATGCCCTCAGTTAGTTCTAAATGTCTGCATTATAAATGCTTTTGGTGCTGGAATGAATAATCCATATATAGAAAACACACCTGTCAATACACACGGACCCTGGATCCATTTGCGCGTGCCGTGAATCATCATAACGCCGCCCACAACCACCGGGAGGGGGGATCGAGGTGCGCGCAAGGGGGGGAGGGTTTGCATGCAAGGAGGGAGGGGTTGTGCGCGCGGGGGGTGCATGTACGGGGTTCGCTAGTTGTAAATAAAGTAAAATCTAGGATAACTGTAAATAAGTAAATGTGGGTGCAAATGCAATTTTTATGTGTAGAATTGGAGTTTTCTTTGTCTAGACTTGCAACTTGGATCTTAAAATACCTCTGGGTTGTGTTGCTGCCATTGGTCATTGTATTCTGTACTGGTGTAGAGTTACAGAATAAGGAATCATGGGAAGGCTAGAGTCACCTGCATTGTCATGTTTGAAATGAGGAATGTCGAAATTATTGTTTCAATACCTTTCATCATTCCTTGATGGCAATCAGCTGTTGATGGCATGCTGGGAGACAAGTTAAACAATATATCTAGAAAGCTAGAAATCCCTGAGGTAAATTACCATCACAGCATAAAATAGCAATAATGTACATTGTTACATTAGGATATGCCAAGACACATAATTTTCTTGATATGGACAAGTAATTGTGTTTTCTGTCAGCAGTCACTTGCTACTATAGCTAAAGTGATGCAGGTAAAAAAAATCTCTAGCTGTTCACAATCTAAATAGGGAGAAAACCCTACATTCAGGATAGCTTTTTCAAGCCTGGAAAGTTCTTTTCAGGTCCCACACCAGGTCAGATTCGGTTCAAGACTCTCACTAGGATACCACGGATTTTATTTTTTTAACCTAAATGCATTAACACTGGATTACTGGAAAGTTCTGAAAACTGATTGGTTAATGTAAAGCATGCAAACCAAGCATTAAAAAATTGACCAATCAGAAATTAATTAGGGGATTCTGCAAACCTATATAAAGAGGAGCTTTCCGCCGCGGAACTCAGATGCCATCGCAGTAGATGGCTGAAGAAAGAAGCGGCTGGCAACATCGGCTCCGCTGAGGCCGGCGGTGCCAGTGGGCACCTGCTGCGGCCCCTTCCCAGCAGCCCCTCCTAGCCTCCCGTTCCGAGATTGTCGCGAGCGGGGAACGGGCTGGGAAGCGGCGGTGGGTGGTCTCCGCCGCCGCGGGGGGTTGTGGGCGGGGTGGGCATATGCCCCGCCCCCTTAGGAGAGGCGTCGGGAAGGGATTTTAAGTCCCTTCGCGACGATACTATACAGTATCGCCGCGAAGGGGCTTAAAATTACCGCAACACATCGCGGCCGCGATACATATCGCGGGAATGGCGCTCGCTGTTATAAATATGGCGATAGCGCTATTTTCGCGGCCGCAATGTGCGGCGGTAATTTTTTGGCGCTATTTTCATTCCTTTATAAATATGCCCCCTGGTATTAAAGCTGCAAATAAGATAAAACAAGGAAGGGGCAAGTTTTTTCTCAAAGCATTTATTTTCACTCATACTAAAAACAAAATGCTAGATGTTTATTATTTTTAATTATCATCAAACTATTTTTAGAGGATGATGTTTTTTAAAGGATAAGTACGCTGTAATATTAATTTAGGGCCACTTGGAAGCTGCAGCTTTAAAAATACTTTTGGCATATTTCTTGTTTCCCTAAGCCAATATTCAATATTTGTTAAATTGTTAGTTTGTGTAATGCATACTTAGTTATTCAACATATTTTCTACCATTTTGAAAAATCACTTGATTTCATACCCTTTGCTGATCCCTGCTGGTGACATTAGTTAGCTGATATTCAGGTTCTAACGGTCCTTCTTCTTCCCAGGATGCACTACATCCTTGGAATGTTCCTAACAGTAATTTCTACTGATTGGCTGTTGGATGGGTCAAAGATGCTCAGATCTCTACTGAGAAACTGTGTCAACCCAGGCGCTGGGTCAAGGGCAAAACTATAATAGTCTCTATTAGGGGTCCTGCAAAGAGTAAGTCAGTATTTCAGTTGCATCTATTTATTAACAGGCAAAATGCTGAATTGGCAGTTTAAGGTCATTGGGATGAAAAAATACTGCTCTTTTTTTCTGAAAAGCATATGTATTTGCGCTGAACTTCCCCTTTAAGGATATGGTTTACCTGTTTGTCATCCTAGTTGTGACTGCTTAAAATGCAGGTACAAACATTTCAGCCATTTTAATAGTATTTTTTAAGCATGTCCTCAAATCATCACATGAGCTGGATACAGTGGATATAAAAAATTGGGCCTTTATAAACTTGGTTGAGTGAGGATAAGGTTACCCCTGGAAAAAGGGGCAGTAAACTCCCTGAAAAGTTGTGGGATGTGGTTGACACAAAAAAAAGACACATGAAAAATATATTTTCATTATACTGTACAGTGTGCACCTCTGAATTATGTTTGATAAATATACACGCCCTACAAAATGGCAGGATTTTGTTTAGTAATAAAAATAGAAACCAAGGCAAATCCTGTCTAAATCTCTTCCATCTTTACTGCAATATTGACATTATGCAAAATTCAGAAAGTTTAGTAAAAAAAAAAAGTAAATCCTATTAAATCCTGATGACATTAGTATCAAATCCCTTAAATATGCTCCCTTCTTGGGAGCATATTTATAAAGGTCTGTTAACATTTGCAATTTTATTTCATTGCACATCGATGCAAAATGATTGTTCCTACAACTGTATTTATAAAGCACTGATAGGTGCTGGGGAGGGGGGTCCCAGTTTCGAGCTGTGGGACCCCTTAAACCACAAAAGGCACATGTCAGTGCCACAAAGGCACTGATCAGTGTTGAGTAGGGGGGTCCTCGTTTCAAGCTGCAGGACACCCTAATCCCCAAAAGGCTCTTTTAAGGGCCCTTAGTGGGAGAACACCCATGGCGGATTCCTATCAGATCAATTAGACTAATACAGGGTTCTGTATATGATTCTATTCACTGAAGCACCAGTTCAAGCTTTCCTTTTTTGGAAATTTATTTTTGATTTAATTTATTTATTTTTTATCTACATTTATTATGAAAGCACTTGCAAATTGCTTACATTAAGGTTGCCTGCACTGCTAAATGGAACCCTGGAGCTAGTTAAACTTGTCTTTACAGTATTAAATTATACAACCACTAACATTTTTAATGTTCTTAATGTACCATCTGGTACAGCACAATGTATGTAATTACACATCACTACACCACTCACGCAATTTTCGCACTTAAACCGCGTAAACCCCTTTGAATGTATAAATAATTTTATATTATATATATAAATAAAATCACATGAGGAAAAGGTGCACTCAAGTGACTTTTTTAAAGGTTTTAATACGACATGCATGTGCAAGGTAACAGCGAAGTTTCGGCCCATTTTTCAAGCTTGAAAAAGGTCCAAGACACGGACCTTGCAAATGTCATATTAAAGCCTTTGAAAAAGTCCCTTCAGTGCACCTTTCTTCGTGTGATTTGGATATCTTCATTGAGGTAGTGCCTGGGCTATTTAATAAGTGGATAAATGAGTGCCCTCTTTTTGCTTGCTTGCTGCAATCTGCTAGTGTAGAGCCGAACCTGATCTCAGCACAGCTCTGTGCAATGGGTTTCTCAATAGTGTAGCTATTAAATGATGGATTTTGTAGGGTAGGTACTTACTGTATCCCTCAACAGTGATGGAGCTTAGCAGGGCTGCCTCTCTAATGAGGCAGGGTGAAACACATTACAGAGCAGCACCTTGTAGGAAGGCAGCAGTTTTGATGCCAGAACCCCCCCCCCCCTGGCATCATGTGCCTGGGGCACATGATTTTTCCATGTGCCTGGGGTCCAGATGCCAGGGTCCCCCAAAAATGCAGTTTGTAGAAACCACCTTTCACTTACATTTCACAACAGAATGCAGCTATGACTCCTCCACCTCCCTTCTGACTGGCAATTAATTTTGATCAAAATCAATGTTTGTCAGCCCTGCAGATCAAAAATCAATTTTGTGCATCATTTACCAGTTACTGTGGGCATCTTATACCAGTCACTGTGGGCATCATTTACCAGTCATTGTGGGCATTATTTACCAGTCATGTGTATAAAGCCCCTCCCACTTCTGGACAAATTCTACTTCCGAACAAAGCAACACCCAACTTTCAATTATAAAACGACACCATTTCTGGCGGCGCAGCGAGGCGGGCAGCATTTGGAATATTTTTTCAGAAGCCAAAAAGTCTAGGGACGGCTTTGTAGCTTAGGGAGAAAGAAGAAGGACATTGAGAAATCCGGGTGATATAGTATGTGTGTAGGAATGTATGGATTAGTAAATGTAAAGCTAACCAATCATTGCAAATACACAGGAGTGTTCATTACGTATATTCTTTATATTCTTTATACAAACATCCTTTGTTGCGACCATACTTGGTCCGATCAGCCCTCTCTACTGTAGTTAAGAGACCTATCCATACAGATTTACTATATTCTGCAGAGTGCGGGAGTCCACCCCAGAACCCGAGAGACTCCCAGACCTACCGGGAAAGGTGGTATCCCTGTGTACTCCATTCAAGGTATAGTCAGGCGCTTATTTTAAAATAGCGCTTAAAGCTAGAGTCTGTCTCCAAGAGACAAGGCACAAGCAGAGGCTTTCTGCTCATAAAAAGCAAGTACAAAAAGTTAAGACCAAGCTGACAAAAGCAACCATGATGTGGTAACTAGACTTAAAATAAATAAGCCAACTTTTTAAACCAATTTCCTGTCAAGCGGATATACAAAGACCCATTTTTATGTATATGTATCATGTAGTTAAGCACACATTATAACTGATGACATTTCTAAGCACTAATTATAAATATATAAAAACTATTTTTGCTATTAGTAAGCTAGTAGTAGACAACACTAGGAGCTAGTCAAGACTTTCACATAGTCAGTTACATAAATAAATTGCATATATTTTAGCAAGAAAGAGAATTAACCTACCAGTCAACATTACATGAAAAGTAATATTAAAACATGTACAATGGCTGATGTCACCTTTCCTACAGGGAGAATTAGAAGAGGAGAGACAGCAGCATGAAGCAACCCTTACTGGAATCCGAGAAGATGAGAGGTTGAAGATGGACAAGGTTGCTCGTGATTTAGAATTAAAATGGACAGAGACTCTCAGGTGGGCATTTACACCACAGATGCAACAAATAAGACACATGATCAGCTGACTTTGGTAATACCGTTTTAACCAATTTTTTAAAAAAACATTATTGTGCTCTCATTTAGGCAAGAGTGTAGCAAACTTAGGGAAGAGCTAAGAGAGCAACATGAGGAGGAAAAGAAATCAGCCATTGCCCAGCTGTTGCAACTCAAGGATCGAGAGATAAACACTGCAAAGGATGGATGGCAAAAGAAGGTAGAAGATCTTCTAGACCAGGTAAGGATCCTGGATTTATACTGTCAAAAGCAACTTTATGGAAACACACATGATTAATTACTAAAGGTTTTTGAGTGAAATGCTTACGTAGCTTGCAATTCAGAGACTGTAAAGCATTTAGCAGAAGGCAATGCTATGTTATGTTCAAGTCTACATTTAATATGGAATGGGTCATTTGTTTGTTTGACTTGCCTGCAAATTAGAAAATTTAAATAATGAGGACAACAGAATTACCGTAGTCATTCATTTCTAGCAGCTGACATAGATTTATGGATGTGGCAAACCTACTTATACTGCTATATTCCTTTTTTCCAGCCGTAAACTACAAATATTAGCATATGGTTTCTGCTTCATTGAACTATTATGCTTCATTCAGAGAAAAACTTGTTTTACTATTTATAGTGTGTAGTGGAAAAGCAAAAGATCTTTGTAAAATAAAATAATCAAAAAATACATTATAAAAACATTACTAATCTGAATAATTATTTACATCCTTAAGCTAGGTACACACCTAGCGATTTTTCCTCCTGACCGACCGTTCGAACTTTCGAAAAGGTCGGCCAGGAGGAAGGACTGTCGGTCGCGGCAAAAGCAGCCGCGTCCGATAGTCCCCGTGACCGATCGCACGGTCCATAGAGGACCGCACGATCGGACGAGGTTTTCCACCCTGTCCGATCGTCCTTTCGTCCGATTTGGACGAACGGTCGATCGGACATGGGCAACTTCGAATGCGATAATTTCGGTCCGATCGACCGATACACTGAACTATCGGTCGATCGGACCGAAATATCTAATCGTGTGTACCCAGCTTTAGTCTGTGTTTTAAAATGTGCCATACTGCATTGTTATTGCATCATTGTACACTTTAATCCAGCTGAATTCAATTTGTCTCCATGTGTACTTTCCTGTAACACTTTAAAGTTATCACCATTTTTATGGGAGATGCTTAGCATTTGGGTATTTATCACCTGTCTTCAAGTGCCTTCACCTACCTATACAGTAAACCTGTATACAGACTATTTAAAAATAAACTAGACCACCTCTTTGACTTGTGATACAATAATGGTGGACCATTGTGCTGGGATTGGGCTATGCACAGAGAGCAGGTATCGCGGCTCTCAGTGCATAGTGATGGGGTTTACCCATTCTGAATCTTTAAAGCCAGCTATCTGCTGGCATTAAAGAGTCGTTATCGGCTTAGATAAATCGCGACACAGTTTTTGGGTACCACCACAACCGTCGTTAGTTATGTTAGTTAAAGTGACATTATTCCTTGGTACATGGGTTAACGTGACTTTAAAGGGGAACTGTGGTCCTCCATTTTGTATGTGTATTATGGAAGCAGCCATTGATTCCTCTCCTACTAAAGTGGGCAGATCCAGGTCCTTATGTATGCAGTCTATGTAGATGTTCACCAGTCAGAATGTTTCTGCATACCTACCCATGTGGCAAGTTTTTCTGACTTTAGCTACATGTATAGTTTAGTATCAGTTAACAAGCAGAAATTTGATGTTACATTAACCCTTTAATAGGGCAGCATAGGCTGGTGGTTCAGTGGTTAGCACTGATGCCTTGCTGCGCTGAAGTCCTGAGTTCGATTCCACCCTTGGACACATCTGCAAGGAGTTTGTATGTTCTCCCCATGCTTGCGCGGGTTTCCTCCAGGCACTCCGGTTTCCCCCTCAATCTCAAAGACATACTGATAGGTTGTATGTGTCAAATAAATGTGCTTAGATTGTAAGCTCTTCGGGGCAGGGCCTGATGTGAATGTATACATGTTACTAAAGTGGGCAGATCCAGGTCCTTATGTATGCAGTCTATGTAGATGTTCACCAGTCAGAATGTTTCTGCATACCTACCCATGTGGCAAGTTTTTCTGACTTTAGCTACATGTATAGTTTAGTATCAGTTAACAAGCAGAAATTTGATGTTACATTAACCCTTTCATAGGGCAGCATAGGCAGGTGGTTCAGTGGTTAGCACTGATGCCTTGCTGCGCTGAAGTCCTGAGTTCGATTCCACCCTTGGACACATCTGCAAGGAGTTTGTATGTTCTCCCCATGCTTGCGTGGGTTTCCTCCAGGCACTCCGGTTTCCCCCTCAATCATAAAGACATACTGATAGGTTGTATGTGTCAAATAAATGTGCTTAGATTGTAAGCTCTTCGGGGCAGGGCCTGATGTGAATGTATACATGTAATTGTAAAGCGCTACTGAAGATGTTGGCGCTATATAAATCCACAATATTAATAAATAATAATAATCTTCTGCAGCCATATCTGGTTCCAATTTATTATGTGAGCCGGGTGTGTGTAAGTAGCATATTTATCTATATAAATACACATCGGTCTGTTTTTTTAACACAGTGATTTTGCATTTTCTAGGGGATATTCCCATCCTTTTTTATCCTATATATCAGAATATATTTGTACTGCAATGGTATTGTATGGGACAGTGTAAATCTTAGATCGCGGCAACAAGCATTAAAGATGCTGTATCACAAAATATGGATACTGCAACTTTAGAAATATGTCCCACAGTATTAAAAGGAGGGCTGCACTTATCGCAAAAGGGTTGCTTTTTCTGTGCATGTGTTTCTATAATTGGAAATAGATTCCAATTATATTTTTCATAGCGTACTAATGATCAATTGTTTAGCCGGAGGAAAATAATGATACATTTCAGGGAAGGGGGGAAATGTGTAGTATTTTCTTTTATTACAGGTAACCAAATACTGCGCATTGAATTAGAAGCCACCAGAACTGAAGGTTTTATATTCAATCAACTCAGCCAACAGCAAACTTCCTTCTCAGCACAAGCCTGAGCTCAAACAAAACATTCTAGACCAAATTCTAAGTGAAACTAGCACTCACCTAACATTCACTATTTGTAGTGTATCCTAACGCTACCCCTAAATCTGATCCTAAACCCAAGATCCAATAAGATTTAAGATTTAAATTAGACCAATCAGATTTTGTATGTGTGTTTGGGAGACTCTATAAAATGCAAGAGACCTGATTTGCAGCTCAGTGTTAACTTAGCAGCTACACTGATAAGTTGTAGTCTTGTATTTAGGTATAAGATGTAAAACAGTTTGCTGTTAGTCTAGTATACATTTGGCTGGGTAGGATCGATGAGCTGCCTTCAGTCCTGGTGATCCTCATTATTTGTTAGGTAGTATTTGGTGATAAGTAATAAAAAAGCACTGCTGGGGCTCTGAAGGAAAGAATGGATAAAGGGATTTCACCCTTTATCCATTCCCTTAGAGTGGAATGCTGGGTAGTTCTTTTTGTAACAGGCCCTATCAGAAAAAACGATCAGGGAGATTCAATAAAATTTCTTATCGTTTAAAATGGTGCTAATTTAGCCACAACCAATCAGATCTTATTTAACACGTGAAAGCTAAAATCTGGTTGGTTGGGGCAATATTAGCACCATTTTAGAACTTTTATTGAATAACCCTGTTTGTTTCTTACCTTTTTAATCATTTTTAATCACTGAGCAAAAAATCTGATTTTGTTTTTTTCTGGTCAAACACCTTGCAACAATTTTTAACAGTAAAGAAAAGACATGGCATAATAGCAGTCCTAACATTTTACAAAGACCATCAAAAATATTGAAAACCATTGAATATATTTAATTTTGGTATGCATGTGTTAACAGACAGCTTCTGTGCATTCTGGGCTTTGAAAAATAAGATTTACAAGGAGTCTGTAATTGTGGTATAGATTCATAACATTGATGACTGTAAAAAAGCCAAAAAAAAAAAAACCCAACCTATTTGTTAGTGAGTCAAAAGCTTCCGCATGTTTTAATATCAGAGTGCACTAAGCTCTATCAGATCCGATAAGTTGAAATATATTTTTGTTCGATAACCAATTTGCATTAAAAAGCAGTGCCTCACCAATGTTTAAACTATGTTTATTTCTGGAATGCTTTTTATTTATGATAGATTAGTTATGGTGTTTTCTAGTTGTGTCTTACAGGTTGTTAAACATTTTCTCACTTGGTTGGATTCGATTTGTGGTTTCATAAATGTTACATGTTCCCTTAGGTTCTTCAACAGCACTGGAAATGTAAAGCGAAGAGTCCATCTTTAACTAGGCAAACACAAAGCATTGAAAGTGAGCTTGAAGCTGCACGGGAAAGATACAACAGCAGGCCACAGCTTGTTCTTAAAGCAAGTATGTAAACCTTGGAGAAAATGTATTAGAAATCATTACTCAAGTTTAGTGATGAGAACACTAAATGGATAGCACTTTAAAAAGCCACCCATGCTGACCTTAGCAAGCATTAGCTTTTCCAGAAAGCACAAAATAAACTGACATTTATAAGGTATTCTTATAGAAGTCTTGTTTTACTTTAGATGTGATCTCACAGACATCTCTTGTGCTGTGGTCCATTTAAGACCTAATGGCTTTTTCATTAATGGCTTGCTGTGGCATCAAATTATATCAGTTAGAGTTGCAGGTTTGTTACAGTGAATTTAAAGGATAACTAAAGTCCCAAGACAACATTGTCCAATAGAGAGAGCACATTCCAACGAACAACAAGCTGTGTCTCATGCTGTCCCCTTTGCGGTGTGATGCTGGGTGATTTAATGAAAAATAACCTGTGTGTACTAAGGGTCAGCTCCATAATTCACCTTATCTGGGAACAACCCATCTAAGTGTCCGCCGGACCTTCACAGGGAAACTGCATTCTTGCTTCCTGGAAGCTGACAGCCAATCATGTACAGCTCAGAGTTCCCTCCCTCTGACACAGAACACAGATCCAGTGCAGTTTTTGTGTAAACACATTAGAAATGCTCCTGTCCCTAACAATATAAATTCTGCTGCTTTACATACAAAAAAGAAAAGTAATCTTTGCAGGTAGGTCTTTGCTAGCATGGATAAAGAAACAGAACATTTACATTTCAGCCAAAAATAAAAGTAAGTATGGGGAATCGAACTAGCAACCTTCTATTCTGTGTCTTTCTAAAGAAAGCTTTCTACCACAGGCACACAAGGGCTAATAAGTAATGGACTAGTACATGTAGAGTTCTTTATCTTTTTGCTAGACACATAATACAAAACAAAAAAGGGAACAGGTATCGAACCTGTGTCCCAGTATTCTGACTTCCTTCCTAACCCAGCACTTTAGCAGAAACACGCCACAGGTGACTCTCAATTGATGGAAGTAATGCAGTAAAATCGTACACTTTTTTGTATTGCTACTGGAAACTGTCGACAATTCACCCTGGTTTTGGTACATAAATAACAGAGCTGCTATATATAAAGATTGTACATATGTAGAAACTTCATATTTTTCTAGAAACATGGAAACACAAACCAAAAAAGCATCTAAACTCAGGCAGTACTATGTATATTGTTTCATAGTAGCTAGGAGGATGTTGAACTTGGTCTGATTGTTTCTAACACACAGCATTTACAGGGTGCGCCACCAGCAACTCAACTGGTGATCCCAGGTACATTAGAGCTTTATCTTTCACTAGAAGAGAGTGCTAGAACTCTGCACATAGGACAGTGAATGCTGGGGTCAGGGGGCGTGGATCTTTGAAGCCAACATGGGCTATGATTGTACTGGCAACAAGATGGAAACCTCCTTTGTTACAGAATCTATTACTCATATCTACTAAATGCAATAACGAGAGAAGAATCTTTCAACGTTTAGGTGTTCTGGGGAGAAAAACTTTCACATTAGGATCGAAAACTGAAGTTTAGTTCTCCTTTAAGTGCCATTGTGTCAACTGCAATTCCTGCAATTACAACTATATTCCATCTCCCTGGAATACCCAATAGAGAGTGACCAAGAAAGATTAATCAAATAATAAAGAAAATAAAGATAAAGATATCATAAGTTGTTGAAATATAAGTTAGAAAATTTAATTTGAATACTATTGATATCAGTCATAATCCGAGTGTTGGGCTGTTTTTTACCGTGGGGTACAAATCAGGGCACATCAAATTAATTTGGTTTTATACTTTTATGTAGGTCATATTGGAATGCTGCAAGCAACTCAAATGACACAAGAAGCTACCATACAAGACTTGAGTCAAAAAGCCAGGATAAAGGAAAATAGCCAGACTAGATGAAAGAAAAAACCATGCTGCAAAGCAAAAACCAAACCTGATGAGAGGCAAAGGCAACAGATTCTTGCACTGGAAAAGGTCATTGTTATAGTTTTTAATGTTCTTTCTATTAGCTTGTTTCACATTCAGTTATGCTATTTTATGTAGAATAGATGTTATTGTTTCTGAGAGCTGTCATTAAATGGGTTAGCTCACAAAGTCGGAGAGGAGAATGATAAACTAAATAGATTGGTTACATGTAAACAGTGGGTAGCTGACACCTTAAGGCCTGTACAAAACGTAGAATTTTTTCTGGGCCGGAATGCCGAAGGGGGGACCACTGACCGTGAATCGCAACCCGCCCATCTGGTGTTTACAGGGCACACTGTATCCCTCCCAAGTATGTAAAATGTAAATACGCACACTCTGGAACATGCTGAATTGTTGCTTAATTATCACTCTTTATGACAACATTTCATAAACTCGTGTTTCCTTTTTTAAGTCCAGCTGTATATGACCACACCATATATCCATATGTCAGGAAGTGTAATTCCAATTTTCTGTCCACTGCCCTGTTACAACAGGAAAAAAATATACAATGGTTGAAAATATATGGAACATATATGATTAATCACAAAACAAAAACAGATCAAAGTCTTTAGGGTATTAAAACCCTTTGGGGACAACGTTTGTAGTCTCAGTTACCCACCAGCGTTTCCTTGTGAATCTTGGGCAGGGTATAGATATCAGAACAATTGGGTGTTCCACAATAAATTCTTCTTAAGATCGGAAGAATGAGCGCCTTTGTGGATGCCGAGGTGACCAAAAGATTGCATTTTTAGATGCTGGTAGGCTCGGATGTGAGGGAGTATACACTCAGTTATTCTCCAAACCTACAGATTGGAACCATTATTAAAGTATCAAGTATCAATTCCTCAGTATTTTTCTCCATGCTCTATTTAGAAATCGATTCCCTTTAGCCAGGTTAAAAGATTTGATCGAATTGTATTAGGAGTAGAGGATAGAGAACATTCATACAATCAATTTATGGCAAATAAATGAACTTTATTTATTTATGGGATTGGCAGTGAGACTATTAGAACTATTGTATTTAAACATGGTACATAGTATGGAAGCATATTGCAGATATGCATACGGAAAGGGAAAACTTGGTTCCCATTCTTTTTTTTCAGTCACCAAGCCTGAAATTCATACTTTTCTGAGGCCTAAGAAAAACAGTGATGTACTCATGTTTAGGATGCATGAAATGCCAATGTGTGAAGTTTTGGTTACACGTGCAACACCCATTGGTGGTATACGTGTTATGGTGCCCTTGTAAATTATTATAGTGGGAGAAACTTCACAAGCGTCTCTCTCACACCGGTCAAGTATAACAAAGAAGATATGAGACCTCCAGCGTTGAGACACTTTGTAGATGCATCCCACCAGAATCCCAGCTAAGGTACATGGTACTTGAGTCTGTGGCCAGACCCTTGGTTGGTACATGAGTTACAAACGTTGTCCCTGAAGGGTCTAAATAAAGACTTTGATCTGTTTTTTGTTTTGTGATTATTTCATATTTGTTCCATATTTTCAACCATTGTATGTTTTGTTCCTATTACTGGGCAGTAACATGCCACTGCGATATATGGTTGCATTTTCATAGTCATGAGTTGACAATAGTGATAATTAAACAGCATTCAGCGTGTTCCGGAGTGTGTGTATTTACATTATATTTATATACTACGATTCATAAAGTTCTTTTCATAAAAAATAGTGCTGATTTTTGCCCCAACCAATCAGATGTTAGCTTTCAAATGTTATAATATCTGATTAGCACTGTTTTTTAACAATAGAACTTTATTGAATCTCCTGATAATCTATATGATCTATATATATATAAACTCCAGAATATGGAGCACTCAAGGAACTTTTTCAAGTGATTTTTTTTAAGCATAACAAAAAGCAATGTTTTGCCCCTGTATCTGGGGACTTTTACAAGCCTTGATAAAGTTTCCGGTTTTCGCTATTTCACAATAAATTTGAATGGGAGGGGTCTTCTTTTTTAAAACATATGCCTTACAAGATGTTTTATCTGCTAAAGAAGGGGGTTCTAATGTTGCCTAATTCCCAGTACAGCCCTCTTCTGGATTGGTAGATGTCGCTATTTTGCTATTTCTCCTGTTTCACAGCCAAAACGATCCAGATTCTAAATACGGCTAAAATAACGTGATTGTACATAGCAAAGAAGGGCATTAGCGAAATGCAGAAAATACGATCCTTTTATAATATGCCCCTTAGTGTTTAGATAAAGCACATAAATGTTAGACAAAGGCTTATTTACATTTTGCGCATTGAGTGCCCATGTGAAGTGTGCACATTTTTTTTGCCATTTACCGTATATACTCGAGTACCTATATCTCAAGGTACTTACAGATACCCAAATTTACTTGTCCACCCCTGCACTAACCCCTGAAGCTAAATCCCAAATCTCTAAATGTCTGCGCTCTATCTCTTCCTGGATGGCGCACTTGCCTTAAACTCATCTATCCAAAACGAATTAATAATTTCCCCCCCCTAAACTGGGACCTAGTCCCCCCTTCTCCATCTCTATTGACAATATGGTCATTGACCCAGTTGAATCTGCACGCTGCCTTGGAGTTATCTTTGACTCCTCTCTTTTCCTTCCATCATCACATTAACATGTCCTTAGACCTGTTGTTTTCTGCTTCGCAATATTTCTCTCTCTCTCCACTACTAAAATGCGAACCATCCCTCATAATCTCTGTCTTGACTACTGTAAAACATTCTACTACTTGGACTTCCGGCCTCTTATCTCTCTCCTCTCCAGTCTATCTTAAACCCGGCAGCTCGGATCATCTCGCCCTCCTCCAAAAGAGAACCACACAACCCCGATACTTCAGTCCATAGGGTGGCTTCCCATCAACAAAGAATCATATTCAATACCCTACTTTTAACCTTTAAATTCCTTCGCTCTCACTGCACCTCCCTACTTATCTTCTCCAAGGAAATCTTCTTCAAAGACCCCCACTAACACTGCTGGCCTCCGCCTTCTTCGGCGGGATCTCATTCCTAATGTATCAAGACATTTATCAATTATACATAATTTTATATATCTTTCTTACCGATGTATGAAATTGTATTTAATTGAATTTTTATCTATCTGTATAATGAATTGCACTTATCCCCTTGTTTTGTATACTGAGGTAGAAATTATGAACCACTACCTCTACAGTAGTATAAGGGTTCACGAACTAACTTCAAGTCCAGTTGATCTAATTGAATACAACAGAATACCATGACCTGGATGAATAAACCTTCACAAGCAGTAGTAAGAGATCTTATTGGTGCTAAATAATAAGCCAAATCCACTAACCCCAATTCCTTGCCATTTCAAAAGTTTGGAAACTACATCTCCTGCATGCTTTCGTTGCTGGTAGATGTAGTTTCTAAAACAGGTTCAACAAGTTGCAGCAAGGTTCAACAAACTTTTTAGTGGCAAGTTCAAAATTGCCCCACCTCTAAACCCCCCATATAAAAGAAGAGGCATTTTTTCACAGCTTAAGACACCTGGCTTTCTTAGTCCCCACCTGTCAGCTTTGGCCTGGAGTTGGAAAATCACGGTCATTTAGAAACATGTTTCAGTTCCAGATACAAATCCAGAACTGAGGACCAGGGGTCTCTTAACTTCTACATGCAGTTAAGGAGTTTAATGGTAATCCAAGGGTAAGGACCTCATTTTAGACATACTAACACTTTAGAAAAACTAACACTAAAGAGTGTAAACCCAATGCAATACCCTTTTAGATAAAGATAATATTAGGGCGCACACAAGCCAATATTTCAGCTAGATTAACCGACGGTTGCAATATTTCAATTTAAAATTTTGGCTGCAATCAACGGACAATCAAACTAAAATTAAACAGGACATATTGGTAAACTTTGTCCTATGGGCTGTGTGTGATTGGTCATGCCAAGTATTTTTTTTTCCAGCCAACATACTACTTACATATAGGCTGATAAGATAAAATATTTATGGAGCAGCAAATTGTGGTTTTCTCATCTCAAGCTGGGCACACGATTAGATATTCGGTCCGATCGACCGTAGTTCAGTATCGGTCGATCGACCGAAATTATGAATCCGAATGTGCCCATGTCCGTCGACCGTTCGTCCGATCGGACGAAAGGACGATGGACAGGGTGGAAACCTCGTCCGATCGGCGGTCCTCTATGGACCGACGATCGGTCGCGGTGACTATCGGACGCGGCTGCTTTTGCCGCGACCGACGTCCTCTCCTGCCGACCGTTCGAAATATCGAACGTTCGTTCAGAGAAATCGCTAGGTGTGTACCTAGCTTAAGAGATCTTTAAACGTTTTGTGGCAATTTAAAAACATGAACATGTCTTGAGGACAGGAATCAATTTAATAAGTAAGATTTTATTTTCATGAGAAACAAGCAGCCTTTTAGACAAAGGGGATTTTTGTGAGCTTAATTGCAATACTAAATCCCCCGTAAATAGCCACATTTGTCCCTTGTATTAATGTTTTAGACATTTTGCTGTTGTCCGTTTTGTGAACAAAATATGCCATGCTTTATGGTACAACTGTCAAGAATGTTCTTGTATACCTGAAAAACACGGAAAAGGCCCGGCAGAATGGGAAAAAAAATCTATATTTTGCTGACAAAAGATGACATTTTTGCTGAGGCTTTTTTTTTCTATGGACTTTAGGTTTATTAGAACACAGATTTACAGACGGCAGGTTAATTTCCCAGGTTGTATAAGTAACCCCAGGAAAAAATGTAATAAATAAAAAACAGATATACAAAAAAAAAAAAGCTAAAATACAGTATAAATGCCTAGCTAGCACATTGCTGTATTTTTTACCTATGAATCAGCAGAATTGTAAAGGAATTTTTTTGATTATTCAGCAGGTTTGTGCTTTTCATGACTGGATCTCAACTGCAGATAATTGCACGTGCTCGTGAATAATTACCTGGTTCTTCCTTTTTTCATATTTGTAAGCTCGTATGCCAGCTCATTGGCTCCCTTGGCATGAATGAAAAAATTCAATTTAAAGGGTATCTCCACTGGTAAAACCAAAATTTTTGTATTCAGTTTTATTAAAGAACGGGAGGTAAGAAAGAGCGGTGTCTCAACTCTGGTTCTTCATAAAACCTGCAGGTGCCAGGAAACAATGTAAGGTACTTACCCGATCGCTCCATCCTCTGCCGCGTAGTCTGACACATCGCATAGAAGTGGAATACGCATACAATACAAAGTCCGTCAGGACCTTTTAGACTAGCGTTCGGATGAGAGAGCGATCGGGTAAGTACCTTCAGGGCCGGCTTTTGAAAAGGGGCGACCTTTGCGACCCGCACAGGTTGTGTTACCAGGGGGCGCCAGTCAGGAGTCTTAGGTCACAGACCTGTAGGTCAAAGTTGTGTATCATTACCACAACCACCCCCATTCCTGCAGATCAAATATATGTATCAGCACCACCTCCCATACAAAGCCCCAAACACATGTAACCTTACTTAAGATTTGTAGGCTGTGCTGTTCTGTCTCTGCATTTAGTGCGTGACATGTTACATAATGATGGATGCACGATATAAACAAGCGCGCACTGAAGATACTGAAAGACAGTAAGTGCAGGTGGGGGACTTGATTTGAAGCAGGCCAAGGTTAAGCAGCATTCAACAGCGTATTTTGTGTGCCCGGGGGGTGTTTTGGAGTGGGTGCTAGGTACCAGTAACAAATGTTGCACAGCGTGCTATTTATCCTAAGGCCTTACCTTCTCTCCCGGCACCTGCAGGTTTTATTGAAGAACGGTTCAATACAGTTCCTTTACCTCCTGCTCTTCAATAAAACTGAATACTAAAATTTTGGTTTTACCAGTGGAGACACCTTTTAATGCATCCTGTGAATTGTCTTCCATATAATTCCATGACATTGGCTCACATAATAATACCTATACAAGTGACCCACATGTAGCTTAATATTTGGTCAACCGATTTGATGCAACTACTACCTGTGTATATGACATTTTGTTTATCAATTGTGACACTTTTTTATGTCCAGTGTTAAAAGCATCGAATCACCTGGAGCATACTTACCTGGGTTCTAATAACCAAACAATATATGTTGGTTAGGGAGTCTACTATGGTCGAGGGAAATTTTGGACTTTCCCAGACGTTCATCGGCCGCATGCTCGTTGGCAAAAGCGGCCACACACACACTGCGGATAAACCCCGATACCGTCAGAACCAACGGTATTGGGGCTTTATCGGTACTGTGTGCACCTAGCTTAATGTTTTGAAAGCTTGCATTGCCAATTATTTTAGCCAATAAAAGGTATTATTTTATCCAAGATGTTCCTATTTTCATCAATGGCTAACACAGCACAATTCTCTACTACTATTTTTCAATCAAAACTCAGATGACTTCTGAGCTCCGCTTTTTTGCACCTCTTTGTATATGATTGCTGAAGGACCAATCCAATTTTGATTGCTTAATATTTCAATCCTACAATCTATGGTCACATATTGACCATCAAATATAAAAATAAATTGCATTAAGTCCAATTTTGACATAAATCTGTGTCGATAATGGCAGCTGTCCCTAGTCTTTTGCTATGCAACTAATACATCTGCATAACACCCAAAGTATAAACCAAATAATTAATTTATTGATAGAATGATACTACAGGTTTGGCTCATTTATTCTCCATTTATTTAGCTTTGTTCTAGTAATTGTATATTTATTTTTATAATGAGGTTTGTGAAGGTTCTCATTCATCCAGGTCATGGTATATTTGTTGTATTCAGTTAGATCAACTGGACTTTGGCTAATTGGGACTTTCCAGGGTAATTATATTGCCAACAGATTTTGGTTATTCTCTTATGGTAGATCTACCCAGAGCTGATGCAGCTCTGGGAAAATCTCCCTATATATGTTTTCTTACCTTACAAAGTCAATGTTCCCTATTGAAACAATACTTTATTGATTAATGCACACTCTTTAGGAGTTTATTAAAAGCTGAGGGGCTATGAAAAAGTTGCCATTCTATAATCTGCAGAAACAAATCAGTCGTTACTTATTGCATCCCCCCTGTATGAAATGTCAGTATGCTTAGCAGTTAATACAATTTAAATCAAATGTAGTTGAATGGATTAGTTGGAGTGATAAAGGGGCATAGTGTAATAGAGTATATGTTTATTGTAAAATAACGTTATACTTTAACTTTTTAAATAAATGGAGGTATATGTGCAGCATACAGATGGCACAGAATCCAAGCTGTGAAGCAAGATATCTTTATTTTAAACAAAACATGTGGCTACATGTTTCGGACCAACGTCCTTTCTGCGCTTGAGAAGGGACGTTGGTCCGAAACATGTAGCACACATGTTTTGTTAAAATAAAGATATCTTGCTTCACAGCTTGGAATCTGTGCCATCTGTAAGCTGCACATATACCTCCATTTATTTGAATTGCTGAACCTGGACCAGAGATCCAGGATGTTTAGCCTACAGTTTCTACATTTATCCAGGTGTAGTGGATCCTCATCTACTCATTATTTGACTATTACTTTACTTTTTAGTTATGATGCATAACCATAATGTTTTTATAAATCCAATTGTACAATAAAATAAAGGAAAATCCCAAAATGAAATGTATTGCATCTCATAATTCATTACCTCGATGTTGATACATTTTTAAATTTGATTGTTTTGAGATTGTCATCAATTCAAGATATTCGAAACCAAGATGTCCACCTGCGACCTCCCGATGTTTGAGGACTCCCAGCATTTCTTGTTTGCCTTGCCAGGTTGGACACCTCTATTTAAACTGCATGGATTGGCTTGACCAGAATGAATCACAGACCAAAAACCGATCAAAAAAAATAATTTACAACAAGTTGCCTTTCAAAACTGAAAGATGACTTTTGGGCTTGGTTTGACACATGAAAAAAGCATTCATTAAATACTTTATCTGTCTAATTCGGCAGAAGATCAATGAAGCAAAGCAGAGCCAACGAGAGAGCTATGAGAAGGAGCTGATTAACCTACGCATCAATTTGAGGAGAGATACTGCAGCTTAAGAGATTCATGGAAAAAACGTACAGGAGATGTCACTGAAACATCAAACGTTACTTGAGGCAGCTCAAACCACTGCAAATAGGAGAATAAAGCTACAGATGGTGAGTCCCTAAATCCATATGCTGCATATTGCTAAACTAAAATAAAATGCCCCTTTATGGAATGACCTGAAATATATAATTTTGTATAATCTGTGCACTGAAATCAGAGGGTTTTTATTTAGAAATTGTAAAAAATTCACTACACACACAGCAAGCTTTTATTTAGAAAAATAAGCATTCGTATTGATGACGACAAAATGAATACATTCACTATACTAGGTTTATTTAAGAAGAGGGGCAAAAAAATTGCCTGCACTGTAATTTGCAGCAACTAATCACATACCCTTTTACTAATGGAAAATATTTATAAAATCAGATTGTTTACTGCGGATTAACAGCACGGCACAATTTTGCACCTCTTATTTAATAATTCCCAAAGATACAGCCTTTTTTGTCTTCCTCCCCTTTTCACTATTAAGGGAGCCCTTACCTTATGCTTACACCTGGTTCTCAGCCTCTACAAAGTGGTAAAGGTACATAGACTCTCCTCTTTCCTAAAGTACATTGCTTATAGTTAAGGTCTGCAAATGATCTTATATAATAACCTAGGGCTGTAAATATGCACAGAAGCATTTACTTGAGCGCCTTGTCATTGTGGAAGGGATGGAGAGTGCGTGCAGGGGGTTTGCACGCACGAGTTGCATGTGCTGCTGGTTTGCTAGTTTCAAATATTTGCACTCCTTTCAGTTTATCTTGCTTATGGACCATAGAAATTGAGCAATTCATAAAGGACACAAACATAAGGCAACTGCAGATACAGTGCATTGTACATTTAATAGTGCTAAACAGTACAATGGACTGAGAAAGTTTAACTTTTCAAACTAGATATTGGTAAATGATATAACTGATACACATAGATAACCTCAACTTTTGCCCCTCTTGTGCACTAAAAAAAAATGACATAAGGGGAATTTTATGAGGGATGCAGCTTTAAGATTCCTGTCTTAAAGTCACACAAACTCATTTACAAAGAGACACTGGTTAATCTCTTATGGGAGACCCAGAATGGATGTGGCTGTATATATGTTTTTATATGAGAAAGGACAAGGTGTTTGCCACTAGTAGGTTTTTAGGTAGACTGGTTAAAAAGGGTTTAGTTGGAAGTATTGGTCACTCTTATTCTGGTACACACTATACAATATTTTCGCCAAACATCGTGTAAAGGTCGGCTGGAAATATAGCATGGTGGGGGGCGGCCTGGACCGAGTTCTGAATCCTAAATACTTAACTATCCTCATGTAACAATGCTATCTGTTTGTAGGTGATTAGATGTTGCAATATACTGTTCTTTTTCGCTGGAGACATAAGGAAAAACATTTAGAAACATTTTGAGATGATGTTTTGATTCCCAAATAATAGAAGGCCTTTAAAATCAGCATGTGACACTGATGACATAACTTAACACTGTTCATTATATTTATGGTATGTACCTTCTACTGTAATCATTTCTACATGCATACACATCCTTTGAGATTAAAAGAAGAATTAGAGTATTTAAGATGTTTATTTGAATCTTTAAGATATTTGATGGGTACCGTGTGCCTTAGTTTCAACAATCATATAACAATTTTGTCTCTATGTTACAATTATCTAGACACAGGCTAGGTTACTTTAAATGAATTACCAATGTCCAGACTACTGAAAAAGCTATTGATCCAAATGTACAGTAGATATTGATTTTGACTTAAATTCTTTAAAGCATGAATGGGCAAACCATCAGACACTTATTTTCCATAGCTGCAAAACAACACCTTTCTATTTTCCAAGATAGTTACTTTAATATTGAATTTGAGCTTGCACTTTTGTGCATTCGGGCACTTCTGAATAATTAGTGTTGTGGTTGTATATTTGCTGCTTACCGTGAAGCACTAACACAGCTGTGCAAATATTTGGAATGATAGTCGGTGGCAGACAATTTCATGCATTTGGCCATACTGTGACTAATTTCTTCTGAAAGAAGTTACATCAGAGAAAAGGCATAAGACACTGACACTATTTATCAGGTTTGTTTGTCTCCATGGAATATAATTTGTTTGTATAGATTTTGTTCTTTTAGCACTCATTATTTCATATACTTTAGTATCCTTTCTGCTTAAAATAAGTTTTATTATAGTGTGGTTTATGCTTTCTATAGGGAATTAATGCTTCAGCACAACCCAGTGTTTAACCAATATATATGAAATAACTTACTGTGCATCCTTAAGGACAACTATAGTTTGGTTCTCCACCCCCTTCTGGTCCAGGGCCTAAACAATGGAAGGCAAGCTCCTCAAGAAGCTGACAAACTACCACCATCTGTATCATGACCTATTGGTCTCAACAGAAAATTTGTTTTGGAATGTTATCGGCTTCCTTTTATACAGCATTGGGAGCTGATAACATCAAGGGTATAAAGTATATACAGAATGGTTGTTCCTGTGTTTGCACATAGGAAAATTTACAATCAGATTCAGATGGAATCTGATGTGAATATTGTACGGTCACATGTGTATTGGCACTGTTTTGACTATGGGCACTATGTTCTTGTATGTGACCCACTCTGTTAAAGCTAGAATTAGATAGATGATTTTTTTATGTAACACTGCTAATTTCAGAGTGAGAGATTACTAATGTTGGCAAATACATTTATATTATATCTTTAATTTAAAAAAAGAAGTTTTTTTTTCCATTTGCATTTAGGAGCTACAGCACCAATTGAAAGGAGAAATGTGACCTGGTAGAAAGTAAAGACCAGCTGAAACAACAGATGGAGAACTCAAGGAAGAACTTACAATAAGTTGGCAATAGCCAATCAAGAGGTAAATATTTACAGGTTTAACAGAGGTCAACTTTAAATTTAAAGGACAATTGTGGCCCCCACACCTCCCCCAAACCCCTCTCCTAGTGATAGTACCAAGGGTGAGGACCTAAACTGCTAGGTCCCCACTCTAATCTGCCACGTATCATAGAAAATGTTTTCAATCTGCCTAAATCTCCTACAATTTTTTTTAAAATCTGCCACAGTCTCTTACAGAATGCATGCTAAAGCATGCTGGGTGTGTGTTTCCAAACACTGTATGGGAATTCTGCTGTCCAGTTAAAGGGCAACTTAAGCCTCAAAACAATAAAGAATCAGAAGGAAGAAGGTATCTATTGCAGTAGATTGCCTTCTGAATCTGTATTGTTTTGAGGCTTAAGTTGCCCTTTAAATGGAAAGCAGAATTCCCATACAGATGTTTGGAAACTACAACTCCCAGCATGCTTTAGTTGCTGGAGTTGTAGTTTTCAAACATCTGTATGGGAATTCTGCTGTCCATTTAAGGGCAACTTAAGCCTCAAACAATACTGAATCAGAGGCATAGTGGTCATATTTCCTAACCTCGCCTTATACTCGAGTCAATCAATTTTTCCTACTTTTTAGGTAAAAGTTACCTCGGCTTATATCGGGTCGGCTTATACTCGAGTATATACAGTAACCAACTCTCAATGAAAAACACATTAATAACAACTATAGTCATCATGATGCTGAGATTCACATTTAAAGTGTATTAGTCATGTGGGAATGCTCAGGATGATCAATTACCATCACTAGTAACAGGGAACTCTAGAAATGTGATTTTGCACCTAAATATCTGTGTAAACCATATTTCCACAGCTTATATACTTTAAAGGGATGCTGTTTTAAATGCATGTCCCCCCCAAAACTACAGTTTTACCCACTGCTGTCCTCACTGTGTTCGAAAATCCTTAACTTTCTCCTCTGCTCCAAATGTTGTCCCCTGTAGTGTCTGTCCAAAGTTAGGAAAACAGTGGCGTAACTACCGACCCCGCAACCGCAAGTGGGGGTTGGTGGACGGTAGCAGGGCCCCGCCACAAGCCCACAACTTCTGCTGCAGCGGTTGTGACAGACACAGGCTGGACCCGAATTTCAGGAACCTAACCGGAAGTTCAGGTCCAGTCTTTTAAACAGCTGATCGCGCTTATGTTTCCATCATAGCTGTGATCAGGGTGAGGGGGTCAGGGGCCCAGTCTCCAATCTCACAGTTACGCCCCTGCAGGAAAGTGAAGAGTAGGGCTGTCTTCCTGTGAAAAAGTTTTCTGCCTCTTCTCTGTCCTCCAGTACTCAGTACTGTGAGCCGATTCCTCCCCTCCCCCCATTTCGATCCTTTGCCCTACACTTTTTTTTACATTAAGCCTTTTGCTGTATTGTAGCTCCCCCTTCCAACCCCATTGTCTATTGTAAAAAAGTTAGAAGAAACATACTTACCAGACTGGGATCCCGAGGCTAAATCAATAGCCGACAGCCACGCAGTAAGTTTCTTCTAGTTTTTTTTACAAACATGACAATGTGGTTAGGGTTGGGAGGGGGCTTGCTAGACTACAGTAAACTATAGTTTTTAGGTGGACATATCCTTTAAAACTACAGTATGACTGAGCTTGGGAAAATAAATGTATTATAATGGCACCAAATCTTTTCCTTCCTTTAGATTTTGCGTCTTCAGGATATTGTTACAAAAAGTGAACAAGGTCTTGGATCAGCTGAGTGTCATATTAACAGCCTCAAAGATGCTCAGGACAGACTTCAGAGTGAGCTGGATGTAAAGAGAGCGACTGAGAGAGGCCACAGACTCCCTTTATTCTGTGCAGGTAATTGCAAAATTGAGAGATGATAGCACCCATCCATAAAGATTAGTGAGAGTTTTAGTTCAATCGTTTTTATAAAAATTAAAGATGTATAAGATAAAAAAGTAATTATATAAAATATACACCATTGTGTATTTCTCCTAACTAGTTAAAAACGACACATTATATAATGCAACTAAAAAGAATTTATTAATTCCAAAGATTGATGCCCTGCGGGTTTCTATTTGTTGTGTCACCTTTTAAAGCTGCCCCAATGTATTTTTTCATCACATGGTTTGTAGAGGTGGCATGGCTTGTGGAGGTGGGTGTGGTGGGCTGCCTAATGTTGGCTGGTAGACCAGAGGGCTGACTTAAAACTGACTGGTGAACTGCAGGGTTTACCTAACACTGACTGGTGAACTGGAAGAATTACTTTACACTGGCTGCTAAACAGGAGGTGACTTTACACTTGCTGCGACACTAGAGTGATGACTGTGCCCACAACAAAACGGGTAATTTAATTGCCCACAATATAGACTATTAAATTTAATATGCTATCATGTCTGCACACACACACTTGTAAATATATGATGCCATCATGGCCTACACAGACTTGTACAATAAGATGGCCTCATGCCCAGTCCAGACTGGTAAAGACAAAATGGCCTCATGCCCAGCACACACAACTGGTATATAAAGATGCCTCGTGCCAGCCCAGACTGGTAAATATAAGATGCCCTCAGTTGTTCTAAATGTCTGCATTATAAATGCTTTTGGTGCTGGAATGAATAATCCATATATAGAAAACAACACTGTCATACACACGGACCCTGGATCCATTGCGCGTGCCGTGAATCATCATAACGCCGCCCACACCACCGGAGGGGGGATCGAGGTGCGCGCACGGGGAGGGTTTGCATGCATGAGGGAGGGGTTGTGCTCGGGGGGGGTGCATTACGGGGTTCGCTAGTTGTAAATAAAGTAAAATCTAGGATAACTGTAAATAAGTAATGTGGGTGCAAATGCATTTTTATGTGTAGATTGGAGTTTCTTTGTCTAGACTTGCAACTTGGATCTTAAAATACCTCTGGGTTGTGTTGCTGCCATTGGTCATTGTATTCTGTACTGGTGTAGAGTTACAGAATAAGGATCATGGGAAGGCTAGAGTCACCTACATTGTCATGTTTGAAATGAGGAATGTCGAAATTATTGTTTCAATACCTTTCATCATTCTTGATGGCAATCAGCTGTTGATGGCATGCTGGAGACAAGTTAACAATATTCTAGAAAGCTAGAAATCCCTGAGGTAAATTACCATCACAGCATAAAATAGCATATGTTACATTGTTACATTAGGATATGCCAAGACACATAATTTTCTTGATATGGACAAGTAATTGTGTTTTCTGTCAGCAGTCACTTGCTACTATAGCTAAAGTGATGCAGGTAAAAAAATCTCTAGCTGTTCACAATCTAAATAGGGAGAAACCCTACATTCAGATAGCTTTTTCAAGCCTGAAAATTTCTTTTCAGGTCCCACACCAGGTCAGATTCGGTTCAAGACTCTCACTAGTACCACGGATTTTATTTTTTTAACCTAAATGCATTAACACTGGATTACTGGAAAGTTCTGAAATCTGATTGGTTAATGTAAGCATGCAAACCAAGCATTAAAAAATTGACCAATCAAAATTAATAAGGGGTTCTGCAAACCTATATAAAAGAGCTTTCCGCCGCGGAACTCAGATGCCATCGCAGTAGATGGCTGAAGAAAGAAGCGGCTGGCAACATCGGCTCCGCTGAGGCCGGCGGTGCCAGTGGGCACCTGCTGCGGCCCCTTCCCAGCAGCCCCTCCTAGCCTCCCGTTCCGAATTGTCGCGAGCGGGGAACGGGCTGGAAGCGGCGGTGGGTGGTCTCCGCGCCCGCGGGGGTTGTTGTGGGCGGGGTGGGCATATGCCCCGCCCCTTAGGAGAGGCGTCGGGAAGGGATTTTAAGTCCCTTCGCGACGATACATACAGTATCGCCGCGAAGGGGCTTAAAATTACCGCAACACATCGCGGCCGCGATACATATCGCGGGAATGGCGCTCGCTGTTATAAATATGGCGATAGCGCTATTTCTGCGGCCGCAATGTGCGGCGGTAATTTTTTGGCGCTATTTTCATTCCTTTATAAATATGCCCCCTGGTATTAAAGCTGCAAATAAGATAAAACAAGGAAGGGCAAGTTTTTTCTCAAAGCATTTATTTTCACTCATACTAAAAACAAAATGCTAGATGTTTATTATTTTTAATTATCATCAAACTATTTTTAGAGGATGATGTTTTTTTAAAGGATAAGTACGCTGTAATATTAATTTAGGGCCACTTGGAAGCTGCAGCTTTAAAAATACTTTGGCATATTTCTGTTTCCCTAAGCCAATATTCAATATTTGTTAAATTGTTAGTTTGTGTAATGCATACTTAGTTATTCAACATATTTTCTACCATTTTGAAAAATCACTTGATTTCATACCCTTTGCTGATCCTGCTGGTGACATTAGTTAGCTGATATTCAGTTCTAACGGTCCTTCTTCTTCCCAGATGCCCTACATCCTGGGATGTTCCTAACAGTAATTTCTACTGATTGGCTGTTGGATGGGTCAAAGATCTCATCTCTACTAGAAACCTGTGTCAACCCAGGCCTGGGTCAAGGGCAAAACTATAATAGTCTCTATTAGGGGTCCTCCAGAGTAAGTCAGTATTTCAGTTGCATCTATTTATTAACAGGCAAAATGCTGAATTGGCAGTTTAAGTCTTGGATGAAAAATACTGCTCTTTTTTCTGAAAAGCATATGTATTTGCGCTGAACTTCCCCTTAAATATGGTTTACCTGTTTGTCATCCTAGTTGTGACTGCTTAAAATGCAGGTACAAACATTTCAGCCATTTTAATTATTTTTTAAGCATGTCCTCAAATCATCACATGAGCTGGATACAGTGGATTAAAAAATTGGGCCTTTATAACTTGGTTGAGTGAGGATAAGGTTACCCCTGGAAAAGGGCTAAACTCCCTGAAAAGTTGTGGGATGTGGTTGACACAAAAAAAAACACATGAAAAATATATTTTCATTATACTGTACAGTGTGCACCTCTGAATTATGTTTGATAAATAACACGCCCTACAAAATGGCAGGATTTTGTTTAGTATAAAAATAGAAACCAAGGCAAATCCTGTCTAAATCTCTCCATCTTTACTGCAATATTGACATTATGCAAAATTCAGAAAGTTTAGTAAAAAAAAAAGTAAATCCTATTAAATCCTGGTGACATTAGTATCAAATCCCTTAAATATGCTCCCTTCTTGGGAGCATATTTATAGGTCTGTTAACATTGCAATTTTATTTCATTGCACATCGATGCAAAATGATTGTTCCTCAACTGTATTTATAAAGCACTGATAGGTGCTGGGGAGGGGGGTCCCAGTTTCGAGCTGTGGGACCCCTTAAACCACAAAAGGCACTGTCAGTGCCACAAAGGCACTGATCAGTGTTGATTAGGGGGTCCTCGTTTCAAGCTGCAGGACACCCTAATCCCAAAAGGCTCTTTTAAGGGCCCTTAGTGGGGAACACCCATGGCGGATTCCTATCAGATCAATTAGACTAATACAGGGTTCTGTATATGATTCTATTCACTGAAGCACCAGTTCAAGCTTTCCTTTTTTGGAAATTTATTTTTGATTTAATTTATTATTTTTATCTACATTTATTATGAAAGCACTTGCAAATTGCTTACATTAAGGTTGCCTGCACTGTAAATGGAACCCTGGCTAGTTAAACTTGTCTTTACAGTATTAAATTATACAACCACTAACATTTTTAATGTTCTTAATGTACCATCTGGTACAGCACAATGTATGTAATTACACATCACTACACCACTCACGCAATTTTCGCACTTAAACCGCGTAAACCCCTTTGAATGTAAAATAATTTATATTATATAATAATTAAATCACATGAGGAAAAGGTGCACTCAAGTGACTTTTTAAAGGTTTTAATCGACATGCATGTGCAGGTAACAGCGAAGTTTCGGCCCATTTTTCAAGCTTGAAAAAGGTCCAAGACACGGACCTTGCAAATGTCATATTAAAGCCTTTGAAAAGTCCCTCAGTGCACCTTTCTTCGTGTGATTTGGATATCTTCATTGAGGTATTGCCTGGCTATTTAATAAGTGGATAATGAGTGCCCTCTTTTGTGCTTGCTTGCTGCAATCTGCTAGTGTAGAGCCGAACCTGATTCTCCACAGCTCTGTGCAATGGGTTTCTCAGTGTAGCTATTAAATGATGGATTTTGTAGGGTGGTACTTACTGTATCCCTCAACGTGATGGAGCTTAGCAGGGCTGCCTCTCTAATGAGGCAGGGTGAAACACATTACAGAGCAGCACCTTGTAGGAAGGCAGCAGTTTTGATGCCAGAACCCCCCCCCCCCTGGCATCATGTGCCTGGGGCACATGATTTTTCCATGTGCCTGGGGTCCAGATGCCAGGGTCCCCAAAAAATGCAGTTTGTAGAAACCACCTTTCACTTACATTTCACAACAGAATGCAGCTATGACTCCTCCACCTCCCTTCTGACTGGCAATTAATTTTGATCAAAATCAATGTTTGTCAGCCCTGCAGATCAAAAATCAATTTTGTGCATCATTTACCATTTACTGTGGGCATCTTATACCAGTCACTGTGGGCACATTTACCAGTCATTGTGGGCATTATTTACCAGTCATGTGTATAAGCCCCTCCCACTCTTGACAAATTCTACTTCCGAACAAAGCAACACCCAACTTTCAATTATAAAACCCACCATTTCTGGCGCGCAGCGAGGGGCGGGCAGCATTTGGAATATTTTTTCAGAAGCCAAAAAGTCTAGGAATGCCTTGTAGCTTAGGGAGAAGAGAAGGACATTGAGAAATCCGGTGATATAGTATGTGTGTAGGAATGTATGGATATAAATGTAAAGCTAACCAATCATTGCAAATACACAGGAGTGTTCATACGTATATTCTTTATATCTTTATACAAACATCCTTTGTTGCGACCATACTTGGTCCGATCAGCCCTCTCTACTGTAGTTAAGAGACCTATCCATACAGATTACTATATTCTGCAGAGTGCGGAGTCCACCCCAGAACCCGAGAGACTCCCAGACCTACCGGGAAAGGTGTATCCTTGTGTACTCCATTCAAGGTATAGTCAGGCGCTTATTTTAAAATAGCGCTTAAAGCTAGAGTCTGTCTCCAAACAGGCACAAGCAGAGGCTTTCTGCTCATAAAAAGCAAGTACAAAAAGTTAAGACCAAGCTGACAAAGCACCCATGATGTGGTACTAGACTTAAAATAAATAAGCCACTTTTTAAACCAATTTCCTGTCAAGCGGATATACAAAGACCCATTTTTCTGTATATGTATCATGTAGTTAAGCACACATTATAACGATGACATTTCTAAGCACTAATTAATATATAAAAACTATTTTTGCTATAGTAAGCTAGTTATAGACAACACTAGGAGCTAGTCAAGACTTTCACATAGTCATTACATAAATAAATTGCATATATTTAGCAAGAAAGAGAATTAACCTACCAGTCAACATTACATGAAAAGTAATATTAAAACATGTACAATGGCTGATGTCACCTTTCCTACAGGGAGAATTAGAAGAGGAGAGACAGCAGCATGAAGCAACCCTTACTGGAATCCGAGAAGATGAGAGGTTGAAGATGGACAAGTGCTCGTGATTTAGAATTAAAATGGACAGAGACTCTCAGGTGGGCATTTACACCACAGATGCAACAAATAAGACACTGATCACTGACTTTGGTAATACCGTTTAAAACCAATTTTTTAAAAAACATTATTGTGTCTTCATTTAGCAAGATTGTACAACTTAGGGAAGAGCTACGAGAGCAACATGAGGAGGAAAAGAAATCAGCCATTGCCCAGCTGTTGCAACTCAAGATCGAGAGATAAACACTGCAAAGGATGGATGGCAAAAGAAGTAGAAGATCTTCTAGACCAGGTAAGGATCCTGGATTTATACTGTCAAAAGCAACTTTATGAAACACACATGATTAATTACTAAAGGTTCTTTGATGTGAAATGCTTACTGTAGCTTGCAATTCAGAGACTGTAAAGCATTTAGCAGAAGGCAATGCTATGTTATGTTCAAGTCTACATTTAATATGGAATGGGTCATTTGTTTGTTTGACTTGCCTGAAATTAAAATTTAAATAATGAGACAACAGAATTACCGGTCATTCATTTCTAGCAGCTGACATGATTTATGGATGTGGCAAACCTACTTATACTGCTATATTCCTTTTTTCCAGCCGTAACTACAAATATTAGCATTATGGTTTCTGCTTCATTGAACTATTATGCATTCATTCAGAGAAAACTTGTTTTACTATTTATAGTGTGTAGTGGAAAGCAAAAGATCTTTGTTAAAATAAAATAATCAAAAAATACATTATAAAACATTCTAATCTGAATATTATTTACTCCTTAAGCTAGGTACACACCTAGCGATTTTCTCCTCGACCGACCGTTCATACTTCGAACGGTCGGCCAGGAGAAGACTGTCGGTCGCGCAAAGCAGCGCGTCCGATAGTCCGTGACCGATCGCACGGTCCATAAGGACCGACGATCGGACGAGTTTTCACTGTCGATCGTCCTTTCGTCCGATTGGACGAACGGTCGATCGGACATGGCAACTCTATGCGATAATTCGGTCGATCGACCGATACACTGACTATCGGTCGATCGACCGAAATATCTAACGTGTACCCAGCTTTAGTCTGTGTTTTAAAATGTGCCATACTGCATTGTTATTGCATATTGTACACTTTAATCCAGCTGAATTCAATTTGTCTCCATGTGTACTTTCCTGTAACACTTTAAAGTCATCACCATTTTTATGGGAGATGCTTTAGCATTTTGGGTATTTATCACCCTGTCTTCAAGTGCCTTCACCCCTACCTATACAGTAAACATGTATACAGACTATTTAAAATAAACTAGATCCACCTCTTTGACTTGTGATACAATAATTGGTGGACATTTGTTGGGCTATGCCAGAGAGCAGGTATCGCGGCTCTCAGTGCTAGTGATGGGGTTTACCCATTCTGAATCTTTAAAGCCAGCTATCGTGCTGGCATTAAAGAGTCGTTATCGGCTTAGAAAATCGCGACACGTTTTGGGTACCACCACACCCGTCGTTATTATGTTGTTAAAGTGACATTATTCCTTGGTACATGGGTTAACGTGACTTAAAAGGGGAACTGTGGTCCTCCATTTTGATGTGTATTATGGAAGCAGCCATTGATCCTCTCCTACTAAAGTGGGCAGATCCAGGTCCTTATGTATGCAGTCTATGTAGATGTTCACCAGTCAGAATGTTCTGCATACCTACCATTGTGGCAGTTTTTCTGACTTTAGCTACATGTATAGTTTAGTATCAGTTAACAAGCAGAATTTGAGTTAACTTAACCTTTCATAGGGCAGCATAGCAGGTGGTTCAGTGGTTAGCACTGATGCCTTGCTGCGCTGAAGTCCTGAGTTCGATTCCACCCTTGGACACATCTGCAAGGAGTTTGTATGTTCTCCCCATGCTTGCGTGGGTTTCCTCCAGGCACTCCGGTTTCCCCCTCATCATAAAGACATACTGATAGGTTGTATGTGTCAAATAAATGGCTTAGATTGTAAGCTCTCGGGGCAGGGCCTGATGTGAATGTATACATGTAATTGTAAAGCGCACTGAAGATGTGTCGCTATATAAATCCCACATATTAATAATAATAATAATCTTCTGCAGCCATATCTGGTTCCAATTTATTATGTGAGCCGGGTGTGTGTAAGTAGCATATTTATCTATATAAATACACATCGGTCTGTTTTTTTTAACACAGTGATTTTGCATTTCTAGGGGATATTCCCATCCTTTTTTATCCTATATATCAGATATAATTTGTACTGCAATGGTATTGTTGGGACAGTGTAAATCTTAGATCGCGGCAACAAGCATTAAAGATGCTGTATCACAAATATGGATACTGCAACTTTAGAAATATGTCCCACAGTATTAAAAGGAGGGCTGCACTTATCGCAAAAGGGTTGCTTTTTCTGTGCATGTGTTTTATAAATTGGAATGATCCAATTATATTTTTCATAGCGTACTAATGATCAATTGTTTAGCCGGAGGAAAATAGATACATTTCAGGGAAGGGGGGAAATGTGTAGTATTTTCTTTTATTACGGTAACCAAATACGGCGCATTGAATAGAAGCCACCAAACTGAAGGTTTTATATTATCAATCAACCCACCAAAAGCAAACTTCCTTTTCAGCACAAGCCTGAGCTCAAACAAAACATTCTAGACCAAATTCAAGTGAAACTAGCACTCACCTAACATTCACTATTTGTAGTGTATCCTAACGAACCCCTAAATCTGATCCTAACCCAAATCCAATAAGATTTAAGATTTAAATTAGACCAATCAGATTTTGTATGTGTGTTTGGGAGCTCTATAAATGCAAGAGACCTGATTTGCAGCTCAGTGTTAACTTAGCAGCTACACGATAAGTTGTAGTCTTGTATTTAGTATAAGATGTAAAACAGTTTGCTGTTAGTCTAGTTACATTTGGCTGGGTAGGATCGATGAGCTGCCTTCAGTCCTGGTGATCCTCATTATTTGTTAGGTTTATTTGGTGATAAGTAATAAAAAAGCACTGCTGGGGCTCTGAAGGAAAGAATGGATAGGGATTTCACCCTTTATCCATTCCCTTAGAGTGGAATGCTGGGTAGTTCTTTTGTAACAGCCCTATCAGAAAAACATCAGGGAGATTCAATAATTTCTTATCGTTTAAAATGGTGCTAATTTAGCCACAACCAATCAGATCTTATTTAACACGTGAAAGCTAAAATCTGGTTGGTTGGGCAATATTAGCACCATTTTAGAACTTTATTGAATAACCCTGTTTGTTTCTTACCTTTTTAACATTTTTAATCACTGCAAAAATCTGATTTGTTTTTTTCTGGTCAAACACCTTCAACAATTTTTAACAGTAAAGAAAAGACATGGCATAATAGCAGTCCTAACATTTTACAAAGACCATCAAAATATTGCAAACCATTGAAT
Source organism: Hymenochirus boettgeri (assembly GCA_019447015.1). Taxonomy (NCBI): domain Eukaryota; kingdom Metazoa; phylum Chordata; class Amphibia; order Anura; family Pipidae; genus Hymenochirus; species Hymenochirus boettgeri. Next base: position 134,870,599 of record CM033473.1, read on the forward strand.
ATATTTAATTTTGGTATGCATGTTTTAACAGACAGCTTCTGTGCATTCTGGGCTTTGAAAATAAGCTTTACAAAGGAGTCAAGTGAGTTAGGGAGAGTTTCCCCTCCCCACAACTCTTTTCCTCATTATGCAAATACCAGGGAAAAGAGACCTTACCGTATATACTCGAGTATAGCCAAGATTTTTTCAAGGTCTTAAGCCTCGGCTGCGAGTATGTTGCTTTGCGCTTGTGTCCGGTACGGCGTCCGGAAGGCACACCAAACTGTAAGTACCATTCCCATGGCTTACCATAACTCCCATGCTACCAGTAATTCCTATGGCACCATAATTCCCATGGCTACCATAACTCCCATGCTCCAGTAATTCCTATGCTACCAGTACTCCCATGCTACCAGTAATTCCTATGGCTATACCATAATTTTCCTGGCTACCAGTAACATCCCATGCTAACCGTATTCCTCCTATGGCTAACCAATAATTCCCATGGCTTACCATTAACCCCATGCTACCAGTAATTTCTATGGCTACCATTAACTCCCATGCTACCAGTAATTCCTATGGCTACGCGTCCCATAATTTTCCAATGTCTACCAGTCACTCCCATGCTAGCCCGTAATTCCTATGGCTACGCAATAATCCCATTGCTAACCATAATCCCATGGCTAACCAGTATGTAATAATGCACATGCTACAGAAGAGGCAGAAGTGGTCATTTCAACCCCGCTTATACACTCCTGAGTCATAAGGTATTCCTATTTTTGAGGTAAAAATAGTACCCAATCGGCTTAATACTCGGGTCGGTCTATACTCGAGTATATACGTTATAGGTTATTATAATGTAATTTTGCATTTGGTGGTAGGTTAATTGTGAATTCCAGTGTAAAAGACATGCAGTAATCATGCCTCCAACCATCCTAAACCCAGGGGGGGGGGGGGGGTGGTGCATAGATCTGGTGATCAATGGCAGCCCTCCCCAATAAAAGACAGATACAAATAAGAGACCACATTTCGCCCTTTAATACAGAAAAACACATAGCGGCTCTCCGTGCATAGTCCCTATGATTTCTCACATATATGTAGGCATTTTTCAAACTATGTGGATAACCTTTGGCTTGTTAGATCAAGATTTAATGGATAGAAAGCATATCTTTAATTTTCTCCTATACTAAGTAGGATAACCTTCCTTGTTAAAACAAGATCTAAGGATAGATACCAGTTTTATTCCAAATGTGTGTAGTATTTTTAACTTATTATGAATTTTTGCCTAGATGTCTCAGCATAAAATTTTTTCACATGAACATTGCCATTGGTTCCTGATGTACATTATTCTGTACTTCCTTCAATGTGAGTGAGGATTGTTGGCACTCTATACACGGGATTACCAAACTGCAGTATTCTCAGATTATCCATTTGTTGTAGAAGTGCCTCTGTCAGTTTATAGATTCTTTTGTACACAAGAGGTTTATTTCTAGTACGAAATAGTGGGGTCTAAGAGAATGGCTTAAACTCCAGCCAAGTTGGCTAAAATGCTCGTGACCGGAGAGTCAATGGTGAATTAGTATTGTAATTACTCCTTTTTCCTATTTAGGGTCCATTTTTTCATTTCCAATACAAGAAAAAAAATATCTTATTTTCAAGCTCTATAGTTTCTCTACAATAGGTACAATAAACAGTATAAGACAAAGAAAAATAAGATATATACATGATAATAAAATTATAATAGGGTTGAAAACTTTAAAGGAGAACTAAACCCAAAATATCAAAGGCAGCTCCACAGACTCTATATACTGTCAAAGTCAAAAAAAAAAACTCCAAAAAAAAACACCAAAACAAAACTGTCAAAAGCAAAACACACACACAACGTCAAAACACAATCAAGTCAAAAACTGTCAGAACCAATAAAACCAAAAACAAAAAACCAAAAAAATCATACAAAAACCACTTTCCAAAAAAAAACAAAAATTTCAAACAGCAAACAAAAAAAACCAGAACACAAAAACAAAACAAAACTGTCAAAAAGCAATTCAAAAACAAAAAAAAAAACCAACAATAAACAAACAAAACAAGATCAAAAAAATCACAAAACACAAACAGAATTCACAAAACACACAATTCAAAATCAATTCAACAAAATCAACAAACAATCACAACCCAAAAAACAAAAAACAAATCAAAAAAACAAATAATTCATGAAAATCCCATAAAACAAAACACACAACAGAAAAAAACCAAACACCTTTCAAAACTTTCAAAAAAAAAATCACAAAAGTCACACATCACAAAGTCCGTCAGTCACAAAAATCACTGTCAAACCAACCACTGTCAACCAAAACGAACAAAACCAAAACCACAATCAAAAAAACACAACTGTCCAAAAACAACTTTCAAAATCAAAAAACAAAACAAAAGGAAGAAACTTGTCATCAAAAAAAAAAAGACATGTCAAACAAAAACACAAAAATAAACTGTCAAACCAAAACTGTCAAAAAAAACAATCTGGAGACAAACAACAATTCAGTGTCAGGGGGGGGGGGGGAACAGCCATCTAGTCAAACAAATAAACAAAACCACAAACAAAAACATAAAAACACACACACAAAACAAACAAACAAAAATAACCAACAACAAAACCACATAAAACAAATCACAAAATCAATATAAATAATCAATCCACAACAACAAAAACAAATAAAAACCACTTTCAAAACAGCACAAACACTTCATCAACATTCACACAAACATCAAACAAAAAAACAACAAAAAACAAAAAAAAAATCAAACACATGAAACAAAAAACTAAAAAAAAACAAAAAACAACATATCACAAAACAAAAAAACACAAAACAAGACAAAAAAACATAATCAACAAAAAAAACTACACAAACAAAGATTCAAACAACAAAAAAAACACAAAAACCACAAAAAAATCTAAAACCACAAATCACCACAACATCACAAAAAACAGAAAAAAACAAAAAAAAAACAACAAAATCAAAAAAACAAAAAAAACAAAAAAACATTCATAAAAAAAATCAACAAAAAAAATAAATTCACAAAAAACACTATCTTAAAAACAAAAAAAACAAACTTTCATAATTAACATCTTCAAAAACAATCCAATTCACAAAAACTTTCTAATTAACCACAACAAAAGCGTCACGCTAGAGAATTCTGTCATAAATAACTGTCAAACCTGTCAGAAAGTCCACAAACAAAACAAATTCACATCAAAAATCCAACACAAAAAAAACAAAAGTCTAACAAACCCAAAAAAAAACAAACAACACAAACTTGTCCACAACAATTCAACACGACAAACAAAAAAAAAAACAAAACTGTCAAAAAACAAAAAAAAAACAAACAAAAGAAAAAAAAAACCAACAAACACAAAACCATAAGCATCAAAGTTCAAAACTGTCAAACAAACAAAACAAAACAAAACAAAAAACTGTCACAAAACAGACAAAAAACATCAAACATCAAAAAACAAAAAAAACTTTCAACAAAAAAAAAAAACAAGCTTTCTCAAATCGAAAAAATCACACAAAAAACCACACCAACAAAAGAAACGAATCACAAAAAAACATCCAACAAAAAAATTCAAAATCACATTTCAAAAAAACAACAAAACAAAAAAAAACAAAAAAACAAAATCACTCACTTTCCAACAACAAAACAAAACAAAAAAAAAAAAACAAAAAAAATAACAACTTTCAAAGCATTTCAAGTCAACAAAAAAAAATAATCAACAAACAACACCCACAACAAACAAACTTTTCAAATTTCAAAACAAAAGCAAAAACAAGACAACAAACAATCAAACAAACACCGTCAAACAAAATCAAAAGTCAAAGTCATACGAAAAAAATGAAATCATCAACAAAAAATTCTAGAACTGTCAAAAAAACAAAGTCACAGACACCCACCAAAAAAACAAACAAAAAAAACAATCACAAAGACAAATAGTCCAAAAATCAAAAATCACAATCAACAAAACAAAACCAACAGATCAAAAAAAACAAAAAAAAAACACCACCAAACAAAACACCGTTCAAAAAAAAAATCCCAAAAAAAGCAAAAAACAAACGTCCAACAAAAAAAATCAAGTCAACAAAAAAAGTCGACACACAAAAGACAACAAAACTGGTCAAACAAATCAATAACTGTAAAAAAACTGTCAGCAGAAACAAAAAAACAAACAAAACAAAAAAATCATCACAAAAAAAGACTGTGCAAAAAAAAAAACAAAAAAGTCAAAAATCACTGTCAAAAGTCACCAAAACAAAACCAGTCAAAAAACTCACAAAAATCAAATCAACATCAAAACAAAAAACAAAACAAAAAAAAAATCAAAAAAACAAAATCAAAATCAAAAACAACAACAAAGTCAAAAACAGAACTGTCACCAGTCAATCAATAATCAAGAAAGAAAAACTAAACTGTCACAAACTGTCAAAAAAAACAATAACTGTCAACCAAAAATCTATAACTGTCACCAACAAAAAGAAAAAAAAAACACAACTACAAACTGTCAACAAAGTCAACACAACAAAAAACCAAATCAAAAAAGTACTAATGTTCACACAAAATCAAAAAAAAAAATAAGAAAACATAAGTCAACTTTCAAAACAAACCAAAAACAACTTCATCCTATCAAACAACAAACACATCCAGTCAAAAAATCAACCGAAACAAAACAAAAACGCCAACTTTCAAAAACACAAAAAAAAAATCACAAACAAAAACAAAAACAAAGAACTGTCACAAAAAAACTGTCAACGAAAAAAAGTCACAAAATCTCAAATCAAAACAAAAACTGTCAAAAAAATCAAAAACAAAAACAAAAAAAAAAAATCAAACACAAAAACTTCAAAGTCACACCACAAAAAAAAAAAAAAAGAGCAGTCAATCCAAAAACAACATCAAAACCAAAAAAACAAAAAAAAAACAAACTGTCACCAAAAACAAAAACAAAAAAAACAAAAAACTGTCAACAAAAAAACACAAACAAACAAAAAGTCAAAAAAAATCATCAAAAAAAAACGTCAAAGAATCAAAAATCCAACAAAAAGTGCAAACAAAAAACTGTCAAAAAAAAACAAACCAAACATCCCTGTCAAAAAAAATCATCCAAAATCTGAAAATAAAATCAAAAAAAAGTCAAAACTGTCAAAAACAAAACTAGACAAAGAATTTCGACTATCCGATCAATTGAAAAAGAAAACGTCAAAACAAACAAAATTGCCAAAAACAAATTCAAACAAAAAAAACAACTTAAATCTCACAAACATCATCAAAACATCGTCATCAAAACACACAAAAACACAAAAAAAAAACAGTCAACAAAAAAGACTGTCAAAAAAAAAAAAAAAAAAAACAAAATCCAAACAATCACAACAAACAAAAAAAAAAAAATAAAAACAAAAACAAAAAACAAATCAAAAACAAAACAATTCAATCAAGTCAAAAGTCAAACAAACAACTGTCAAAGAAAACAAAGAAGTCAAAATTCAAAAAGTCACACAAGTCAAATCAACTGTCAACAAAAACAAATACACAAAAACAACAAAATCAATCGCCCAACAAAACAAAAAAACAAAAACAAAATAAACAACAACACAGTAAAAAAAAGAACAGAAAAAAATCAAAAAAAGAAAAAAATCAAAAATCGAACAAAACGTCAAAAAATACAAACCCAAATTCCACAATCTATAACTGTCATCAAACAAAACAAAAATCAAAAAAAAACAAAACACAATCCACATCCAACAAAAACTGTCAACAACGTCACAAAATCAAACTGTCAAAAAACAACAAAAATCATCGAAAACAAAACAAAACCAAAAAAAAAAAAAAAAAAATCAAACTGTCAAAAAAAAAAGTCATCACAAATCACACAAAAAAAAAAAAAAACAAAAAACACATTTCAATCAAAACCAAACATCACCAACAGAAAAGCCACCACAAAACAAGGGTCAAAACCAAAAAACACAAACTTTCAAAACACAACATCAGTCAATGAAACCAAAACAAAACAAAAAACAAAAAATTCAACGTTCAACACAACAAAAAAAAAAAAAAATCACGTCAAAAAAATCACATCAAAAACAAAAAAAAAAAATGTCAAAAACACACAAAAAAATAACAAAAAAAAGAAAGAACAACAATCACTTTCAAACTTTCAAAGTGACCACTTTCCAACACAAACAAAATCAAAAACCGAAAAAAACATAGACAATACCCAATATTCAATCAAAAAAAACAAAAATCACACTTAGTAAAGCCATTTGTTTCTCACCTCTGAATTCAACCTCTTAGTGTAGAAATCATTTATAGAACATTTCTGAATACTGGCAATCTATGATGTCACGGGCGGCTTCTAGTGTTGCCTCTTCCTGGTGATCGGGTGCCAAAACTCCTTCTGCACATGCTAACTCTACCTGTTTATATGTGTGTAAAATCCTTACCGGGATTTACCCACATTTGCAAACGTGATATTTAATCGCAAAGAGGACATTTACCCACAGCGATATCTCCCTGGGTTAATAGCCTTTGTGTCTTTGTATTTGTTTATTTCTGCACTCTACCATTTATATTAGTGCGTTGATTGCTGCAATGTACATTTAGGGCACAGCCACACTGCAACGCACCTGAATCGCACAAACAATCGCACGCCATTTACATACGTTCGCGCTTGTGATTTGTCCATTTTCATTCTGAAAATGCTGCGATTGCAAGATCGCAAGTTTTTGGTCTGTTGCTGTGATTTCAATACAATTGGAACTGGCAATTGCCTGAAAAACGCACTTGTGTGGCCTAGCCCTTAGTGTAATGCAAGCTGTATTGATTTCAGTTTAGCCATACAGCATGTATTTAATGCAATGGAACTTAGCTTTGCAGCAGGTCAATTTCCTGAGGCTGTGGCCCCACTTAGGTGCAAGGGTGGATGCACGTTCGCACTTCCATACATGGGTGTTGCACTTCCACAATTGGACCCTAGCAGAGCGCATGCAATACAGACCAAAACTGGTGATCAGATGCACTCCAATAGCACACGGAAACGCATTGCATGTAGTGGGACCGGTCCCATAGGCTATTACATGCCTGCACTCCTACTAGCACAATTGGATCACAAACCACAATCCATAAAATGCAGTTTATTGTTTATATATCGGATTTGGTGGATGAAAGCCATTAGTGGAGACATACATTATTTCAGATCGGACACACTAGATACCCAGACCTATAAACACACTACAACACTGCTTCTAGGAAAGTGTTAATCAGCTGCACCACCAATTTGAATATTGATTATTTAATATCTATCCTACATCATAGGGGTAAGAGGTGGATGGAAATCACACAGGTGCTGAACATGTAATGAGGGCAGCACGTTGGCTCAGTGGTTAGCACTGATGCATTGCAGCGCTGAGGTCCTGAGTTCGAATCCACCCTTGGACACATCTGCAAGGAGTTTGTATGTTCTCCCCGTGTTTGCGTGGGTTTCCTCCGGCACTCCCGCACTATCATAAATATATACTGATAGGTGTATGTGTCAAATAATGTGCTTAGATTGTAAGCTCTTCGGGGGCAGAATGTGAATGTATACATGTAATTGTAAAGCGCTACGGAAGATGTTAGCGCTATATAAGTTTACAATAATAATAATAATAATGAAGGCAAAAGTACTAGCAGGCAAGGGAAAATGTCAGCTTCAGATTTGGGGAACAACAGAACCTAAAATGAGCTCATAGAGGTAAAGAAAAGGCCCCTGAGTGGAATCTTCCATGCTGAGAAGGATGTTGAGCAAGTACGTTCTAACTTAAACTAGTTCTCCTTTAATGTTTCTCCATACTTAAAATAATGTTAGCTGAAATTGAACATTCTAACATTTTAACTTGTGTGATGGCTTCCGTCAGTATAATTTAGTGATCTGTCCAAACGGATCCTTAAACAACATTGGGGAGCTGTGGTGGGTCTTGTGGATGCCCCCCACCTCTTTAAAGATTAGAACATGCAGCTCAGCTTCTGTCAAGTTTCTGTTTATACTAACAGATTTTAAAGGGCATGTCCACCCTTTAAATTTTTTTGGTATATAGCAGGGCTTCCTCCCCAGCCCCAACCGTTATAATGATTTTCAGAAACTCTCCCGATCATTACTTACCTTACTTCTTTCCTCCGATGCACTGTCCCGGCCTTCTACTTGCATAAAACTGCAGGCAGGGGGCTGGACCGCAGCCGCATCCGTGATTGGCTGAAGGCAGCCAATCACAGACGTGGCTGCCGGCAGTAGAGAATGCCGGGGAGAGAGGTAGGTAAGTAGAGTTCGGGGGAGTTTCTGCAAAATCTATTATAGCGGTAGGGGCTGGGGGAGGAAGACCTACACTATACCAAAGGGATTTGTACTAGGGGGAGGAGAGCAAAACGGGGAGAGGGAGAGAAAGGGGTGGGGCTGCAGTGTGCATACAAAATTCTCCCGGAGGAGAGACAGGAGCCTATATGGACCCTTTATGGACTCTGCCAGGCTCCTGGTGGCCAGTTTTTGGACTTTTGAGGGGCATAGCAGGGCAGCCATTTGGAGCTGGATGTAAGGTAAGGATTTTTATGCACTAAAGAGTGGGGCAGTAGTGGGTTAAATTATAGTTTTGGGTGGACATACCCTTTAAAGACTGATTTGTGAATTTTGACACACCTTATGTGTACAAAGTTCAATGTCTGAGAAGGGCAACTTCTTTATACTCTAGGTGGTTGGGTAACAAAAAGACAAAAACAAGATGTGAAAAGAGTGTGGTAAAATTGCTTAAGTGGACACTAAAACATCTTATACTAGGCAGCTCTGTGAGAGTTTGGAGTTAAACCTTTTGATGTATGTTTCCTGACAAGAGATAAATATAGAACGCTGGTAATTACACACTGCTATGCTTAAGTAAATAAAATGTAGGATAATGGGCACATTGCTGTGAATGAACAGGATGAGATGTTTTTATAATGCAGAGGAAGGTAGGCAAGGATGGTGATTTATCCAGATGTATTTGTGTGCACTTAATAATGTTTCCTTGGAAGTACTTGAAAAATCAAGAGAATCATGGGTGGGTGCAAAATGAAGTGGAATAATAAAATTAAGGTTTGGATTAGATTCATTACTATAGATAGCCTGTACAACCTCCAAAGTTAGCATTCACTCTTGAACCCTTTCTGTACCTGAAACCTCTTTAGGGATAGGCTCCATCAAAATGTTTTATCGCGAGTTCCGAACATGATTGCATCTGATCATGTGTTAAAAAGCTGCGGTGCAATGCGATCCATTAATGGGATTGCATGCACAATCAGATGTACTCGGATTGTCAATTGCAGCACGTGAGAATGTAAATAAGCACCCTGGAAATGCATGCATGCTTCCGGATGATCTGATGTGCTATAGTGTGGCCTTGGCCTAATATGGTCAGATCTATGAACAACCCCTAATCGAGCGTCCACACACTTGGCCAAACGGCCATTTGCTGCATGCTCTGCAGTCGACATTGTTTACACACTCGTATCTGTACGAAGCGTAAAGGTAGCCATACACATGGACAATTTCAGTACATCTGACCTGTTGGCATCAAAACCAGTCTTAACAGAACATTTTCATTGGATCATTATACTAAAGTAAATGGAGCCAATAACATTGTTGCTATGTATGCGGGCAATGATCATTTTTTTTCGATAAAATAACTTGGAACAATCATTCCTTAGTATGCCCACATTGGCCAACTCACGATCAGATTCCATTTGACAAGATCACATGTGTATCCCCCTCCACTCTTAACCGACACTTCCTTTATTAGTGGTCCAGTCAGTTTTTTCTCTCTGTGAAAGGTCTATAGAACTCTTACTAATGTCTTGTTGGAACCATGAGTAACCAGTACTTGATTGCAGTGTACTAACATTGTGACCCACAGGCTCACTAAATCCTGGTTTACTTGTATTTCCGCTGTCGGTTCTGTGTGCCCCATGGGATTTTGATTTACAGTCACTATCGTACTACAGTGAGATTCAATAAAAGTTCTTTCGTTTAAAATGGTGCTAATTTTGCCCTAACAATCAGAACTTAGTAACATTTGAAAGCTAACATCTGAATGGTTGGCCAAAATTAGCACCATTTAAACGATAAGAACTTTTATTGAATAACCCCCATTGTTTGGTACTGTTTGAATGGGACAACCCTGTTCCTCCCTGTTACTCTTAGGTCCCCATTTGTGTTTCATTTTTATTCATTGGCACAGTGCATCCACACATATGTACACCGTAGTTCCTCTTTGCCATATCAGGCCTTTTTATGGTTAGGGCCCATATCTGGGACTCTATTTTATTGGTTTACTATTGTTTTACTGTTTGACAATAATAAGATTTTGTATTTAATTGTTTTTGGTATTTAGATTATATTGTTAGGGGGTCTATCAAATTAGTACGCACCTGCACGTGTTGGGAGCGTCCTCCCCACTAGAGGATCCAGTGCTGCAATCACCTCCCGATAAATCCTATCTCCCAATAGGCATAAAATTTGCACCAAACAAGGGAGAGCCCCAACTCGGAGGTAGGCGACCGGACTCGTGATAAATTAGATAAATTCCAAATTTTATCGAATCATAAATTCACACACTCTAGGTCCAGAAGATCCTAGCCAGGAGCCACACACCACAAACTCCGCCTTACGCGTTTCGTGGAACAGCTTCCACTTCCTCAGGGGCTCAAAGGGTGCCCCTCCAGGTACTATATATACAATCAAACATTAACCCCTTATTAGGCTAATCCATAAAAAACCACACCCACCATTAAGACACCATAATGCAAAATATGAATTATATTTATAAAATAAAAATATCAGAACACTTAGTGGGACATAGACACAATGTGTCCTAGCAATTACCGTAACAACACCAGATTAAAGCCACAATACTAAGTACCAACATATACACAGAATTGTATGGAAACAGTGTAGCATCTGCATGGAGTGAAATGGAGTAAATATAACAGACAAGCATCTGAGGAGGTTAAACAAAATCATGAACTAAATGAAAAATTGACCACTAGGTAAGTATGATGACCTACATAAGCAAGTAGATATGGCAACATATAAGTAATTACAAGTAAAAAAAAATTAATAATTCAAAATCGATACATCTTACAGGATATTTAGTTGCAAAAGCAACTTAATTCAAAGTCCTTATTAAGTCCATGGGAACAACAGTATTAAGGAATGAATCCAGAAGGCTTCTTTTTTAAGGAGACTACTTCCCGTTCCTTCTCCTTTCCTGACATTCACAGTACATGGTCTATAATTTGAAAAGATACCTTTAATCTACCTTCATGGACATGATAATGTGGGCAGATATAGCTGTATCAAAGGTACCTTTTAAAGTGGCATTTATGTGCTCAGCTATTCGTTTATAGGCCGGCCTGATTTGTTTTGCCCACATACTGTTTGCCGCAAATGCAAGTCAACAATATATTATATAGATGATCTACAATTAAGGTGTCTATTATGGAGATTTTCTCCCACCCTGATTATCCATAAAGGTTCTCGTGTTTGAATGTATTTGCACATTTTACGTCTCGCAAATCCACATTTATAACATCCCTTACAATCGGCCATATAGGAATAGTCTTTCTAGTAGTGTTGTCCTTAAACAAGCTAGGGGAAACCATAGACCCTATAGTGCGTCCCTTCTATAGGTTATCTTAGGGCTAGAGGGTAGGATGTCTTTCAGACTGGATCCATACGTAAATGGACCAGTTGCTTTTATAGTATTTCACGGATCTTATGGCTATCCTTGTTAAAGGCTGTGATAAAGCTCAGACCAGATTCACTCAGAGAACTAGTGTCCTTCCATCTTAATTCTTGTTGCTTTGTTTGCTTTTATTTTAATGTTTATTTTTATTTTCATTTTTTGTTTTAATTAGAAGAGACCCCCTATCATACCCTTTGTCTTTCTTAGGCCATTTTATATTTGCTTGTGGTATCCCCTTCCGGACTATCCCACAGTTCATAGATTTATTTTGGAATCTGTCCCAGTTGGAACAAATGCTTGTTAGGGGTCTGCTTGTCTGGAAATATACCATTATGGCTACAAGGGTTTTGAGTCCTGCCATGGACCTTTTATGGTCTGTCAGCACCACCTGATTCAGGTTACTCTGCCTTTGTTATTTTGGAGTGTGCTCTCCTTCTCATAATTAATTTTCTGTAAGGACAAGCATGCTCAGTAATGCTTGGGATAGGGAATTCCCCAATGCATTTTACACATAACAACTGTTACCCCTAACTGCAGTTAAAGGGGCAAAATGGTAAGTGATAGTTTTGAAGATTATAATTTTCCAGTAATGGAAGTTTAGATTTCCTTTTTGGCTATCCTCTGTACCACATCTATTATGTCCCATTTGTATAGTTGATTTAAAAAATGTCATCATATTATGAGTTGGCTATTTGTCAATAAGACCAAATTTGCTTCCTTAGATTTATGGACTTTTACATAAAACCATCACTTACTGACATTAGCTTTAGCAGATTGGCATTATTTTTATACAGCTAAGCTTTTTAATTTTACTTTATACACCTTGGCTTACTCCAGCTGGGTTTCATTAAGCATTGTCTAATTTAAGTGTAAGCACCCTGGGATTTTTAAACCCCAAATCATCACTTTACATTCATTTACATAAACGCCTCTGTCACTTTGCTGCCTTGTGTACTAATCTCTTCATACTGTATCTGTTTTAGATATTGCATATCATTGTAAATATTAAGCCCCAATGGTTTATTTCATGGAAAGTCTTAAAGACCATTGAATCATGTCTAAGTAATTTAAAAACATAAAATGTAAGAAACCAAGATACAGAGCCAGTGGTACACCATTTACAACTGTAGTCCAGATGCTCATTTACAACTACTCTCTGTAACACATCTTTAATACAATTGTTTATTCATCAAAAAGTTATTTAAGGCTTAAACATTTAAAGCATAACGATACTCAAAAAATGAACTTTTTAAAAATGGAAAGTACCTGGGCAGGGAGGTAGGATTGATTATTCTTACCTACAATATTGTTTCATTGAGGAGCTACAGCACGTACAGTTTTCATCTTCCAGGTTAGTCCTGAACTATTCCTGTTTAAAAATAGTGCTGAACCCAGGAGAAAGACTGGCAGAACAGTTGTTTTGGTGCTGATGCTCCTCCCAGAAACAATATTGGGAGGTAGAAATTTTCCAGGCCTATATTACTGTTTTAACTGTTTTTTAAATAAACTTTATACACAAATTAGTTATCCTTTAAGATTATGCAGTAACTAGAAAAAGAGTGCCCGTTGGTGCACAGCGGAAATTATTTGTGTAGTTTTTTGCTATGTGTAGATGCAGTGTCTATAAAATCTTTATACAGGGATTTTTAAACTGTTATTGAAACAGTTATCAGCTTCCAGGGTAACCAAAATAGACCCGGGAATCCTGCACAATGTGCAGTAGGTCGTGCTTTTAGTGTACCAACACCAATTACACAAACACCCTGCCCTGCCTGCCTATGTAGAATTAACCTACAGGTCTGAGAACAGACCCAGGCAATCCTGCCATAATGTCGTTCAAGCTAACACGCACCAGTACAATCCAAGCCCTATACAGGATCCAGATTAACACGCAAGTTCATACTAATTAGTATTTACCTCAACAGTTCCAGATTTACAGTCACTATGGGGTTAGAACAGCACAGGATACTGACTGGCTATATAGGTTAGGGAGAGGTTTGGTTAAAGAGCTAAAGCTCCCCGCAGAGTATAAAATAATAGAGCCTTCTTATAACAGAAGGTACCTCACTGCCTCATGCTTATTATAATCTACTGATATAAACACATATTTCTCACCCCAGAGAAATGGGCAGGGACTTGCAAAGTATCTCATTTATCTGTGGCAAAGACATGTGTCTAGATGTAATACAGCCTAATGGTATAGAGCAGGTGTGTTGAGCTTGTGACCTTTCACATGTTTGAAAACAAAAATCCCAGCATTCCCTGTTTGTAGTGTTTTTTTCTATGTCCTGTAGCTAAGGCATGTGTCCAGATGTAATCAGCCTAATGGTATAGAGCAGGGGTTTCAACTTGGGAACTTTCACATGTTTAAAAACGACAACTCCCGGATTCTCTGTTAACAGTAGTTTCTTGTTATATCCTGTAGCTAATGCATGTGTCAAGATATAATACAGCCTAATGGTATAGAGCAGGGGTGTTTAACTTGTGACCTTTCACATGTTTGAAAACTACAACTCCCAGCATTCTCTGTTAGTTGTAAGTTTTTTCTTTATATCCATTGGTTAATGAATGTATACAGATGCATAAAGTGTAATTATATAGAGCATATTTAAAAACTCCTACATTTTGTCAGTACATTTTACCCAGGGTGAGGACCTGAACCGCTAGGTCCTCACCCCTGGGCTCGCGTAACTTGAAGCACAGCGTTACTAAACTTTGCTCTGGTAGGCTCCGCCCCCTCCTCCCCTTGTGCGACGAGGCCAATAGGAAGGCACACTCGTTGCAGAGCGTGAAACATATAAATGTTTTTCAATATGTTGCACTTATTCAATTTATACATAATTTTATATATGCTTTCTTAACCGATGTATGAAATTGTATTTAATTTAATTTTTATCTATCTGTATAATGGCTTGCACCCACCCTTGTATACTTTTTTTTTTATTTTAATGTACAGCGTTGCGTACCCAAGTGGCGCTTTATAAATAAAATTATACTTATCATACCTTTCAAGGGCACTCATGCTTTTTCTCCTTTCTGCCTGGGTGCATATCAATATATCGTTATACAGTCACTTTTCACGATAGCACTCTGAGGACTTTAGCTGACGTGTTTCCACTCACACAGGAGCCGTCCTCAGAGTCACACCCCCACAGTGATTCCTCCTTCCCATAAAACACCATACAAGCCCCCCCCCATTAAAATTAATACTTACATATACTGTACATAATGTCGGCTTGTGCTTGAATAAAGGTGCATCTGTACATATATTTTATAGGTTGGTATCACAAAGGGAATTTTTACTTCATGTTCATGTTGTGTAAAACTAGCCAATTACAAACCTTGTAATATTTTGTATGTGATATGTACGGCACACCTAGTATAGACTAGAGGGAAAACGAGATTAAATGTTTCCTCCAAAAGTACAGGATACGTTCCAGGGAGGGAAACAGACAACCCTCTAGGACAGTAAAACACAACAATTAGAACAAATGGGCTCCAGATACCCTTCTTATCCTCTGCCAAAGATAACGCGACTCCACTCGAGACTCCCGGCAACTTACCGGTCTCTATGACTTCTGGCCGCATCTTTTTCAAGGAGGTGACCTTTTTAATGCAGCAATAAAGAAGTGTTTTTTAACTTACCTGATTGATCGTAACTGCTTGCTAGGGAACCTGAGGGAATGGTGCCAAACCCTGTGTATTCGTGTTGCTGAGTCAATACCCTCAAGGGACCAAAACGCTTCTATTTCAGGATAATGCATAATTTAGGTCTCAGCATGCTGAAAGCTAGGGTTCTCCATTTACCATCAACAGGACACAGTGTATAGTCTCTTGTGTTCTAATTAGCCAATATTTTGCAGGTCATTTCGCTGTCTCGGAAAATGTGTGGCAGTTTACCGTATAAATATTAAAGGAACACTAAACTCAGGTTTATTAAAAAAAAACTATGTGCCATCCTTTTGTATTATTCACAGGGAGGTGAGAACACTTATTCTCACCTCCCTGTGAATAATATTACGCTGGGGGGACCTGGAACTTACCTTACCCGCCGCTCCACTCACAGCCATTCTGTCCCGACCACGCGCTCTATCTTAGACGCATGCGCGCCAATACAAAAGATAGGGCGCGCGATCGGGAGAGAACAGCTGTTCAGTGACTGAGCGGCTGCGAGTAGAGCGGCGGGTAAGGTAAGTTCCAGGTCCCCCGAGCGTAATATTATTCACAGGAGTGAGAATAAGTGTTCTCACCTCCCTGTGAATAATACAATGGATGGCACATAGTTTTTTCTTTATTTAGTGTTCCTTTAATATATCTTAGTGGTGCTGTATTTATGTTCAGTACCTTTCTGTCTCCTTTTTGATTGACTTTTCAGTTAGTTAGAAGTGCATTTTTTGGTAACTGAAAAGCGGATAGACCGAAGTAGGGGGTTGTGACAAGCCTTATGTAATATATATATCTTATAGAGTGAGGTATAGCACACTCATGGAATTTATTAAACTATTTATTATAATAACAACACAATCGACATGTTTCGGCTATATATAGCCATCCTCAAGATATGATGATATCCTGAGGACGGCTTTATCCTGCCAAAACATACTGAATGTGTTATTATAATAAATAGTTGAAGAAATCCAATGAGTGCGCTCTACCTCACTCTATTTATGTATCTACATTGTAGCAGCACCGGGGTCTCCATGAACGGAAGCTGGAGTGCGTTGACCAATAAATGTATATGTATATATATATATATTTTTTATTTTTTTATTTAGTAATATATGTTAATGCAGGTTTTTTGACTCTGCAGCGTTAACTATGCTAAACCGTTTAGAATCCTCTTGATAGGGAATTTTTCCAACACAGCTTTATGATCACTGTTACTGCCTTGTTTTACTTAGCAAAACAAGCTGCTGCATGTTGGTGGTTAACGTTTTTGAATCCGTAACATCATCTATTTGCATCTGTGTGGACTTCCCACCAGTTTGTCTACAACTGCCCATTGCAATACATATTGCAATGGGTAAACATCTCCCTATATTTCTGTGAAGAAATACAGTTATACAGTTTATTTTTCTTATTGTTAACTACAGTATATGTTTTCATTTTTCTGTGTCACGTTTCAGCCGAGATATAACAGTCACGTGTCTAGTCTGTGTCTGTGATATTTGAACTGTTTGATTGCAAGTTGTAACTAATGTTATGTGTTTTACCTCACCTCTTCTGTCCTTGTTTTTACCTTGTTGATTTCTGAATGTCTCCCTTTATTCCTGTGGACTTTCCTGAATAGCGGCACTGTCTGGGTGAAGCTTTACATAAATCCATCAGCAATGTAGTCACCTCACTACAATCGTTACATAGAGGCATGCTTGCATCATTATTTTGGCTGCAGCTTGTTTATGAATTGCTTGCTAAAATCCATCAATTTTATACCACTTGCATAGAATAAAGAGCACTGGCGTTTTATCTGGCTTCCCTGATAGTATTGAAAATCTGTAGCCTTTAAAGCAGATTGTTAAGAGGAAAATCAATTGTTGAGAACACCAGCTTACTGCATTAGCCATCAAGCTTTTCAATCCTGTGCTTGGCATTTGGACAGTGTATGCAGCATTTGCTTCAGAACGTTCCAGCTCTTTAGGTGGCTGTTTGAGAGCCTGGTAAAAAGCATGACGTCATTGCATTTAAACAGAGCTATATAAAGGGAAAGTAAAAGCTTTAAATGAACTAAAATGGACTTTTGCAGTTTTCTTTCATTATTTTATTACTGAATATTTGGTATTGTGAGGAATTAAAGAGCATATCCGCCCCTTAAAGGGACACTAAAGTGATTAAATCATGTACCTTGCATTTTAATCTGTTATTCACTGGGAAGTTAAGCGAAATAAATTATAACACGACTAATCCTTAAATCAAACATGATCTCTGAAAATTGGATTTTCCATGCCATAAATGCACTGATAGTTGTGCCCTGTTTAAGCCACAATATTGTCAAGTCACAGTATGTATGTCTACTTTAACTGGCCACAAATATGTAGATGCAGTCTTCAAACTCCGTTTTATTGAATTATATTTACTTTAGCTCTGGTCCTCTGATAGTATCACATGTTGCTAGCAAAATATTAATTTGGCATCAGGCCCAAAGATATAAATGGGCATGACTTATTGTCATGCCCCTTTTAATCTTTAACCCCATAGACCAGCTGTGTAGGACTGTGGAGAAACGTAAGAAAGCCAGTCCAAAGTTTTAAAAATCAACATAGGACAACACTAATCCCCTTTCATTAGTGATCACTTGATCACTTTTTATTAGAGTATACAGACTGATACACCGAGAGCATCCCAAAGTTCTGTTTCGGCACTTTTAACAGCAGCCATTAGCTGGCGTTATAAAATGGTGGAATAGAATGCTGCTATCAGCATATAACATTGATTGTGTTGGCTGCACAGTTGAATTCAGCGTTGCCACGTAGCGCGTAAACCTATGTAACAACAATGGCACTGTTCCATAAGAAGTTTAAATGTCAGGTGCTCTTTTTTTTTTTTAACTGTCAATTTTAGTAAAATAACCATTGGAGGACAAAAGAGCAAAGTGCAAATGTTTAAAGGTAAGTATCAGATAAAGTATAGAATTTGCTATAATCTTCTCATCTTAGTTAAAAATACTAATGTGGTATTCAGAAGAGGAGGCGGGTTGTCTCTATTTCTTGGGCCATTACGTCTGCATTTCCAGGTAGCCATGTTGGGGCCTATATCTTCACACAAACTCACAGTAGGATCCTAGGCACTCGTCCCACGTGGGTGCTCACTCTTTAGGTAATCCAACCCTTAAATGGATATATAGTTACAAGGAACAGCAAAAGCGAGGGTAGCACTCCAAAGTAACTTAGATTTATTGAAGACCACACAACATATCAACAACGTTTCGGCGGTAAACTTGCCCCCTTCCTCAGGTGATCACCTGAGGAAGGGGCAAGTTTCCCCTCCCAAAACGTTTGTCATATGTTGTGTGGTCTTCAATAAATCTAAGTTTACTTTGGAGTGCGCCCTCACTTTTTGCTGTTCCTTGGCCTATACCTTCAAAGCTTTTGTTTAAATAGTTTTATATAATAAAAAATAAATAATAATAAAACAATAGACATATAAAAAACATCCTCTCTTTCCCATCTCCCCAGGGGGCTTCCCTTAAATATCACACATCAATCTAAATCACATTCAATCTGTTGGTTATGTCCCCTTGACTCTGCTAGGTGATCTTTTAACATGACTGTCTCACAATTTTTTTTAACTTTTATTTTTATTTCTCCTTTACCATTCTGGTCTTGTTTAATCCATTATATTCTTATTCTTATCTTGTTTTCTCATCATGTAGTAAGTGAAATAAAAAAGAATATATTGGTTATTTGTTTTATCCTATGAATGCTTTTCTCATTTTATATGCATTAATCATGAGGATAGAAAGCTTTAGCCTGCTTCATATTGCCTGGCTGATTCATGTCTCAAGGGCACAATAGGCCTGGATGCAGTTATATCCAGATGAATAGGGACAGATACCGATTTATATAACTGAGTAACTCATGACTTAGCACACCTGTTCCTTAGAAGGTACAGTATTGTTTGAAATGAAGGTCATTTAAAGTGTCTGAGGTTTAAGCCTTACACAAGCTAGATAAATGCCGCGCTGATGCATTCATGAACGACCTATTTGCTTGAAAATCTAGCATATTTAAAGTCACCCCAACATTGTTTAGTAACCCGTCTAGATAATGCCAGGAATGATTTCCTTGAGTTCTCTGATGCCAGTGAGGTCTACATTGTTACCACTTTCCCTGCCCATAGAAAAGAACAAGTTGCTTGCCTTGTATCTTTTGTAGGGACAGTTAGATAAATTGCATAGGGACAATCGTTAACATTACCTGGTGATGCTGCTGCCATATTACATACAAAAATTTTAAATTCAGAGGAGGCAATTTCTGCCAATTTACCTAAAGTAATTTTTGGACCACAGTTCCTCTTTAAAGCCAATAGTTTTAAAGCCAATAGTACTAATATTAAGAAGAGAGAAATAAGAAGAATTTTCAAAAAAAACCCGTATCCTGTCTGCTTTAAACCGAACAACACATTAAGGCAGCAATTGGTACATTCAAAAGACCCAATACCGAAACACAAGAAAGCGACATCATATACACAGTGCAGTGCAGTGAAGAATGCTCTGATTTGTACGTGGGGGAGACCAAACAGCACCTGCATCAACGTATGGCCCAGCACAGAAGAGCCAATTCCGTCGGTCAGGACTCAGCCGTGTACCTGCATCTTAAGGATAAAGGACATACCTTTGAAGATTGTAATGTTAACATATTGGCAAAGGAACGTGACTGGTTCAAGAGAGGTGTTAAGGAGGCCATTTATGTGAAAATAAAGAAACCAAGCCTAAATAGAGGTGGGGGGGTTCGACACAACTGTCTGCCATGTACAATGCTGTTTGACACCTTACTCTGGCGTTGCTATAATCTTCTCATCTTAGTTAAAAATACTAATGTGGTATTCAGAAGAGGAGGCGTTTTGCTCTATTTCTTGGGCCCATTACGTCTGCATTCCAGGTAGCCATGTTGGGGCCTATACCTTCACAAAACTCAAACAGTAGGATCCTCTGCACGCGTCCACACGTGGTGCTCACTCTAGGTAATCCAACCCTTAAATGGATTATATTTACAAGGAACAGCATAAAAGCGAGGGTAGCACACTAAGGCAGAAAGAAATTGGTACATTCAAAAGACCCAATACTGAAACACAAGAAAAGCGACATCATATACACAGTGCAGTGGCAGTGAAGTAATGCTCTGATTTGTACGTGAAGAAGACCAAACAGCACCTGCATCAACTTATGGCCCTCGGGTTCAGGACTCAGCGTGTACCTGCATCTTAAGGATAAAGGACTAACTTTGAAGATTGTTAATGTTAACATATTGCAAAGGAACGTGACTGGTCAAGAGAGGTTTAAGGAGGCCATTTATGTGAAAATAAAGAAACCATGCCTAAATAGAGGTGGGGGTGGCTTTCGACACCAACTGTCTGCCATGTACAATGCTGTTTGACACCTTACTCTGGGCGTTCCTATAACACCTCTTAGCCACTATCCAATCATGCCCTTAACACTTGGCTGTGATATGCTAATTGGGATTTTCCAGGGTACATAATTGCCACAGATCTTGTCCAAGTCATTCTGAATTGAGTAAAGCCAGTCGGATGACTAGCGAAACGTCTTCAAGAACTAAACTTCAAGTCCAGTTGATCAACTGAATACAAACAGATATCCATGAGCTGGAAATGAATGAGAACCTTCACAAGCAATAAGTACTAATAAAAAAAGACCTCTCATTTTAGTAATTTGCAAGAAATAGGCCAGATCTTAAATGAATCTTATATACAGAAATAACTTACTAAAGAGTAGAGATGGACGTTGTTTGCAAGTTCCCATATTTTCGAAAAATTTAAAATCAGAAATTTGCCTCCGAAAAACCCATTAAGTCATGGGAGAACAGAAATCTACACATATCTGCCTAAATATTTGGCAAAAATAGCAATGGTAAATTACTGTAAATGGCTCTGGGACACTAGTAAATGCGTCTGGGGAACACCTTCCTATGGGAAGAAACAGCAAAAAAGGAAACTTCGGTGTTTGTCATTGGGCCATTTTTGGCTAATATTCGAAAATCCTCAAATGGATTTTTTTGTACTTATCAAAACAGGTAAGGTATGGGAATACAAATTCATGTCAGAAATTTTAATTCCCTGAACTGTGGACTTAATAGGGACATGACCAAATATCATTTTTATTCTACACCCCACCCCCAACTAAATCACTCACCAGGACACTGTCTTGTACTGTTTACAGACTCTTGCATTATTACAGCTATTTACTTGTGCCATTCACACCTCCACTACTGTTTTTCCACATCAAACCCCCTGAGTCTGTATCTATACCTGGTCATCTGTTCAATTTGTTTGATGTTTACTGTCCCAATGTGTATATAAGTTTGTGATTTCTCAGTTCTTTTTGTAACATCCAGCCTGATGAAGAGGGTTAGGACTCTTGAAAAACTTGCTTAATTTTTTTATCTATAGACAATAAAAGTTATCACAGCTCTACTTTTTTCTTCTCTTATAGAGTGTGAATATTTTGTTACAGATTTTTATGAGCTTATCTAAGGCTGGGTACAACCCAGCAAATATTTTTTGGCCAACCGACCGATTCACGAAACTTTCGGTCGATGGCCAGAATATTGTTTGGTGTGGGGCCGGGCGGCTGCGACCGACATCGATCGTTCGTTCGTCTCCGGAGTCGACGAACGAACGTCAGGCATGTCAGAAAATTCGATCGATCGTGGCGGTGTCCCTATGGGAAGCACCATTGGTTGTTTCGCAATTCGGTCCTGGCAGAATTTGCCACGACCCGACGGACATTGTCCCGGCTAGCGCTTGCTCGTTACGCGACCGCTCGGTACCCAGCCTCTCCCAAATCAATTGTCCAGCATGTCCCCTTGTATCTGTTTGTAGCCCCACACCAATTTCAGAATCAAAATCCTATAAGGCTTCAAATTTTAAAAATATTAATGGTACCATTGTTTTCTAATGGAAACATTTTGATACTATTACTTCCATTTGTGCATAGTTATTTTCTAAATTTCACCAAGTTTTAAAAACTGTAAGGAAGAAAATAGGAAATGATTACAAAGTTTAGGCAGACACCCTATCACCTTGATTTTGGATTTAGTTAACATGAATATGGCAAGATCAATTAACCTTGAAAATCTGACATGCATACAAAGGTGGGCAGTATACTTTGTAAAGCATATATATTGTACTTGAGTTAGAAAGGGTTGACCTAATAAGTAGCTCAGTCTGAGAAGAAAATCAACACTATGCTATGGAAATAAGTAATAAAGACTCATTAAAGACATTTTTTTTTCTCTCTGGTGCAATTCTTGTAGTTGCAATGTGCCATTGTACCATTGTGAAACTTTAAAGCCAGCCATTTGCTGCCATAAAAATGTGCCTCAATAGTAAACCGCCTATTGCATATAATATCGCTGCATGGTTATACTTCCATATTAGCCACACGCCATCAGAAATGACGAAGTTAAAGTTAAGCTGACAATTAAACATCATTCACAAGAGCGGTTTACACTCTGTGTGTCTTAAAATCGCAACTCATTGCGCTTACAATTAGGTCATTGCCTAAGAAATCTATATCAGTAAAGCTTTGTCGCCTCATATTTACATTGCAAACACTGCAAAAAACTCCTGTTTAAACCCACACATTCCCTGGTACATTGTTTGAAAAACATTATAGCTTGGTAAAGAGTGCTTAGCAATACTTAATAGTTTGGTATAAAAACATTCTAATATCAACTCATTATTAGCTTTAAATCCAGTTTAACGGACACTTTACCCCCCACTTAACTTACAAGCAGATCAAACACACCCCACCCACCTCTGAAAGCTGCAGAGGAGATAGCAGAGCCGCAGTGAGGGTCGGCTGCTTAAATAATCATAAAAGCAATCGGGCTGCATAAGTAATCATAGAAGCAGTTTTGATAAGTAAGTAATAGCAAAATTTGTGTCTGGTGGGGTTCACTTAACTGCTATGAAAGTGAAGGTAATAGATGGGATTGCCCTTTAAAATTATATATATTTAAAAGTTTAGTTTTACAGTCTGACAATACAGAAGCTGTTGATAACATTTTATTGCAACTTTATCTATTACTATCATGTGATATTGTTGAAATGCATCCGTTCATGGTATAGTATACTCAATAAATTGGATTATTGAGTTTTTAACTATTCACATTACAGGAAGACATGCATGACAGGATCTGGAGACAGGTTCCCTATCAAAAAAGTACTGGAGAATATTGGGTAATATCTTTTTTTTCTTGTCTTTTTTGTGTGCTTTATTAAATCATAAATGACTAATCTACCAATATGCTTTGTGAAGGTTCTCATTCATTCCAGGTCAAGGTATATTCTTTTGTATTCAATTAGATCACTGAACTTGAAGTTTAGTTCTTGAAGAGAACGAAACTTCAAGTCCAGTTTGATCTAATGAATACAAAGAATACAACAGATATCTAGTCTACCAACATGATAAATAAAATTAATGAGAATAAAGACAAATTGGTTAAAATTGTCTCTCGCTAGGAATTTTTATTTAGGGATTCTTTCTAGTTAATCCAACAGTATCTCAGCTCAGATTAGTTATAGTCTGTTTGATTTACAAGCACACTTCTGTATTTTTGCATTCTTTGTTCATTTTACATTTTGATTTATGGCTGTGCTTTAGATCTCTTTGCTTAAACAAAACCTAGAGATGCAGCTATGCCAACCCAGAGTGCTTTGCAACAGCTGCATAGTCCGCAGTTTGGTCACAGAAAGACAGCGACTCACCAGAGAACTTCAAGAGCTTGAAGAGGAGCATAGCCAGAAAATGGAGCAAAAGTCACTTCAGAAGCCCCACATTCTTGCATTCCAGACCATGGAAGATGCAAGAGCCAAGAAACTAAAAGCAAAGTGCTATTCAATACTAAGTAGTACAATAATTGATTTACAACCAATGTTGTTAATAAAAAAAAATGACCTGTACCCTAAAATTCTTATGAAATGAAATATTATTGATTGTCGTAGGCTGATTTACTTTATCAAAGTGCATGTCAACTCCACATGAAAATCATACTTGCATCCATCACCCCAAAAACCTCAATAGTGCCTTACTGAGTTCCTGAGATATTTGATTTCAGCATTTGTCATTTCTTCTCCTTTGTCTATCCTTATCTTTTGGGTGAAGCAGTCAATCATGGCAGTGAAGGATATGTTACAGCCAATGGACTGACTGCTGCAGACCATGACGTCTCTCGCAATGTGTAAGCACGTAATAAACTTGTACAGCTTTAAGGAATGATAACATATTTCACTTTAGGAATGCTGATAAAGCAGTCCAGTTTATTGTAGTCTTAGATTTTCAGGGGTGGGGAGTAGTAGGATTTTTCAGTTGAGGTTGGCAAGCCCTTTAAGTTTGTGTTTTAAAAAATAATGATCAACTAATTAATAAAACTTGATGAATGGATCTTTGGTAAAAAACTGGTAACTTTTATTGCTTTCTATATAATGAGATCAAATTAATCATTTTGCAGAATTGAGTTTAACCTATTGGTCCGGCCCTCCACAACAGATCCAGTTGTCTTAAGCGGCCTCTTGGGAA
Source organism: Hymenochirus boettgeri (assembly GCA_019447015.1). NCBI lineage: Eukaryota > Metazoa > Chordata > Amphibia > Anura > Pipidae > Hymenochirus > Hymenochirus boettgeri. Next base: position 134,895,625 of record CM033473.1, read on the forward strand.
AAATATTGTCCTCCCTGCCTCTAATGAATCATAGGTTTCCCTAAAACAATGAATTAATCACTATGCATAAAAACTAAAAGATACATTTTTAATTTTTTTACTTAAAGGACAAACTCCACCCTCATAAGAAATCATCTTTTAGAAAGAATGGTCTCTTTAAAGGGCAATGTCCAGCCTTTTTTAAACTTTTCATATATTATACATATGATCCCCCAGCACCAACCGCCGTAATAAAATTATTAGAAAAGTGCCCAAATATTTATCTTACATTCCCTCTATCCTCCGCGGCAGTCTCCAGGCCCTCTCTTGCACGGAAATGCAAGCAGGGGCAAGGACCGCAGCGCGTCCCTGATGGCTGAGAGGAAGCCAATCAGGGACGCGGCGCCGGCTGCTAGAACGCCAGAGGATCGTAGGGAAGGTAAGTAACTATCGGGGGCACTTTCTATGAAACTGTTACGGCAGTTGGGGCTGGGGGATCAATTATAAAAACATATAATGGGGGATTTTACACTAGGGGGAGGGAGAAAAAACAGGAGGAGAGGGAGGGGAGGACTCTACCTGCGCATGCCTACAACCTTGTCGCGTTTGAGGCCAGAGACAAGCGCAGGATGAGTCACTGGGAGCTTCTAACACTGCAATTTTTCGGCTTTGGAGGGTGCACAGCATGGCAACCATAAGGAGCTGGGATGTAAGGTAAGAATTTTTGTACACTGACAGAGTGGTGAACCATTTAGCGTTTTTGGGGGGGGATTTACCGTATGGTTAGTTTTCATTTTTTTGCTGGACTTGCCTTTAAAACCCTTTTACACACAGGGGACTGTAATTATTTCCTCGTTCAGCGAATCTACGCTTCCAATGAAGGACCTATTTTTAGCATTTGTTTCCTTATTTTAATACAGTATGGTAATGTTACAAAGAATTAAGTTATTACTGTTTAAGGGTTATGTACCTGTACAAAATACACTGGTATTTACTGAGGGCCGTTTTAGCTAGGCCCACCTATACAAGAGCTAGGGCAAGCTAGTGCTCACTAATCAAGTTTTTGGGACTGCCCCCATGAGATGTCGGCCAATGCATTACGAAACATCCCTTACGCCAACGATAGTTAAATGCCTGTGTATTACCTGCAAAAGAAATTATGTACATTTTAACATTCTACATGGGGGCAGTCCCAAAACATGATAAGTGGGAGCAGGAAGACGGCTAGATTCAATTAGTAAAGGTAGGGTATGGGAGGCTATTAAAACAAAAAACAAAACAAATACCCTTTATATTTAAAGCCACAGCTATCCAGTTTTTTCATAGTGTACAGAACCTTCTAACAAAATATCAGGGTTTCAGCACTTTCATCCTATCTTTTGGCCTGCAACACGTGCACTTGGGTGTCCTGATAAATATGCAGGCACCAAACTTCCGTTGTTTTAGACGATACTTGCACATGTGGTGGTTGCTGCTTGGTCAGCTACACACATGTGATTATTTTTGATGACACGTTTGTTTGGCACCTGCTCTTGGTCGGCCAACAAATCACACATGTTTATGAGACTTTGAACTTCCTTGCACTGACCCACCACCGTAAAGCTGTTAAATTGTGAGTTAACAACACACTATGCTCAAAATGGGAAGTTGTCTGTGCAGCTGCCACAGTGGTAAATATTGCTGGAAATTTGATAACAATATGCTCCCCAGAGGTTCCCTGTGATATTTTGTTTAACACAAAACATTGCATTTTTTAGATCTTTCGTAATAATAATTTCTCTTTTTGCTATTCATAGGAACTTGAAAACAATTTGCTCAAAAATATTTAGAAGAACTTCAGAGTGCAAAAGATTCACAAACACTCCATGGATACACTTCGACTTGAAATGGATCAAGAGCTTCAGACCTCTGCGCTTTGAACTTGAAGATGAATGGAAAAGCTATGCTGGGTAAATATTTCAACAAGTTCACAAGATATTATCTTACTCTGCCTTTGTTAAATGGGGAAAAAATTAGATTGTGCCAATTAAATTGGTGGGTTCCAGAGCTTTAAAGGCCCAAATAATACATTTTTCTGTAGTGTATGGGAACCTCCCCCCAAACTTAATGCTAGAGTTTTTAACTAAATAAGTTTCCCAGATAATAATTACCGCACCTGCGTTTTTTTCATCCTCTGCCTCTAACTGCTTATTTTCCGGGGAAAGGAGTCTGTATACTGGCTGAGCTAAGCCAATCAACAGATGTGACTGCCCAGCTATTGAGAGAGCTAAGGCAAAGAGTGGAGGTTGGGTAATTATAAATCTACTTTCTGGCCCCATTGTTTAAAATATTTGGTTGACTTTCGCTGTTACTTTTGTTTATCATTCTGTTCAGCTCTTGTCCCGGCTTCATTTTACTAGCACATGCCCTAAAGCATACATATACTCTGGCACTCTATTGGTTTGTTGTTTGCATTCTGATCCCTGCCAATCTGCACATCCACCCTTTGGTTGCACAGCGCAATGCGCTTCCGGCAACCAAGATTGCAGCCGACCACAATGCAAACCACACTAGGGTGGCTACAAAAAATTATTTTTCAATATTAAAAAGATGAACAGTGAAATAACCCTAAGCATTGTATTGTCTTTGCAGAGACATCGGAGGGGGGGGGGAGCAGTTTTTCTCTTCCTTTTTTCGTAGCTTCTGTGCATTCTGGGCTTTGAAAAATAAGATTTACAAGGAGTCAAGTGAGTTAGGGAGAGTTTCCCCACAACTCTTTCTCATTATGCAAATACAGGGAAAAGAGACTTACCGTATATACTCGAGTATAAGCCAAGATTTTCAGGTCTTAAGCCTCGGCTGCGAGTATGTGGCTTGCGGCTGTGTCGGTAAGGCGTCCGGAAGGCACACCAAACTGTAAGTACCATTCCCATGGCTACCAGTAACTCCCATGCTACCAGTAATTCCTATGGCTACCAATAATTCCCATGGCTACCAGTAACTCCCATGCTACCAGTAATTCCTATGGCTACCAGTAACTCCCATGCTACCAGTAATTCCTATGGCTACCAATAATTTCCATGGCTACCAGTAACTCCCATGCTACCAGTAATTCCTATGGCTACCAATAATTCCCATGGCTACCAGTAATCCCCATGGCTACCAGTATGTAATGAAATGCACATGGCTACAGAAGGCAGAAGTGGTCAATTTCAACCCTCGGCTTATACTCGAGTCAATAAGGTATTCCTATTTTTTGAGGTAAAAATATGTACCTCGGCTTATACTCGGTCGGCTTATACTCGAGTATATACGGTATAGGTAATTATAATGTAAATTTTGCATTTGTGGTATGTTAATTTGAATTTCTCAAGTGTAAAGACAGCAGTAAGCATGCTCCAATCCTAAACCCAGGGGGTGGTGCAGATGATCTGGTGATCAATGGCAGCCTCCATAAGACAGATACAAAATGGAGGGCCACAGTTCCCCTTTAAGACAAAAAGACAATAGCGGCTCTCCGTGCATAGCCCTATTGATTTCTCACAATATATGTAGATTTTTCATACTATGTGGATAACCTTTGCTTGTTAGATCAAGATTTAATGGATAGAAAGCAATATATGTAGATTTTCTATACTAAAGTATATGGATAACCTTCCCTTGTTAAAACAAGATCTAATGGATAGATACCAGTTTTATTCCAAATGTGTGTAGTATTTTTAACTTATTAGTGAATTTTGCCTAGATGTCCAGCATAAAATTTTTCACATGAACATTGCCATTGGTCATGATGTACAGTATTCTGTACTTCTTCAATGTGAGTGAGGATTGTTGCACTCTATACACTGGATTACCAAACTGCAGTATTCTCAGATTATCCATTTGTTGTAGAAGTGCCTCTGCAGTTTATAGATTCTTTTGTACACAAGAGTTTTTATTTCTAGTACGAAAATAGTGGGGGTACTAAAGAAGAATGGCTTAAACTCCAGCCAAGTTGGCTAAAATGCTAGGACAGGAGAGTCAATGGTGAATTAGTATTGTAATTACTACTTTTTCCTATTTAGGTCTCATTTTTTCATTTCCAATACAAGAAAAAAAATATCTTATTTTCAACTCTATAGTTTCTCTACAATAGTACAATAAACAGTATACAGACAAGAGAAAAATAAGATAATATACATAGATAAATAAAATTATAATAGCGGTTGAAACTTTTAAAGGAGAACTAAACCCAAAATACAAAGGCAGCTCCACAGACTCTATAACTGTCACTTAGTAAAGCCATTTGTTTCTCACCTCTGAATTCAACCTCTTAGTGTAGAAATCATTTATAGAACATTTCTGAATACTGGCAATCTATGATGTCACGGCTGGCTTCTAGTGTTGCCTCTTCCTGGTGATCGAGGTGCCAAAACTCCTTCTGCACATGCTAACTAGCTACCTTGTATTTATGTGTGTAAAATCCTTACCGGGATTTACCCACATTTGCAAACGTGATATTTAATCGCAAAGAGGACATTTACCCACAGCGATATCCTCCCTGGGTTAATAAGCCTTTGTGTCTTTGTATTTGTTTATTTCTGCACTCTACCATTTATATTAGTGCGTGTATTGCTGCAATGTACATTTAGGGCACAGCCACACTGCAACGCACCTGAATCGCACAAACAATCGCACGCCATTTACATACTTTCGCGCTTGCGATTTGTCCATTTTCATTCTGAAAATGCATGCGATTGCAAGATCGCAAGTTTTTGGTCTGTTGCTGTGATTTCAATACAATTGGAACATGGCAATTGCCTGAAAAACGCACTTGTGTGGCCTAGCCCTTAGTGTAATGCAAGCTGTATTGATTTCAGTTTAGCCATACAGCATGTATTTAATGCAATGGAACTTAGCTTTGCAGCAGGTCAATTTCCTGAGGCTGTGGCCCCACTTAGGTGCAAGGGTGGATGCACGTTCGCAATAATGCGCAATCGTGCTCACTTCCATACATGGGTGTTGCACTTCCACAATTGGACCCTAGCAGAGCGCATGCAATACAGACCAAAACTGGTGATCAGATGCACTCCAATAGCACACGGAAACGCATTGCATGTAGTGGGACCGGTCCCATAGGCTATTACATGCCTGCACTCCTACTAGCACAATTGGATCACAAACCACAATCCATAAAATGCAGTTTATTGTTTATATATCGGATTTGGTGGAGTGAAAGCCATTAGTGAGACATACATTATTTCAGATCTGGACACACTAGATACCCAGACCTATAAACACACTACAACACTGCTTCTAGGAAAGTGTTAATCAGCTGCACCACCAATTTGAATATTGATTATTTAATATATTCCTACATCATAGGGGTTAAGAGGTGGGAATGGAAATCACACAGGTGCTGAACATGTAATGAGGGCAGCACGTTGGCTCAGTGGTTAGCACTGATGCATTGCAGCGCTGAGGTCCTGAGTTCGAATCCACCCTTGGACACATCTGCAAGGAGTTTGTATGTTCTCCCCGTGTTTGCGTGGGTTTCCTCCGGGCACTCCCCCACTATCATAAATATATACTGATAGGTTGTATGTGTCAAATAAATGTGCTTAGATTGTAAGCTCTTCGGGGGCAGAATGTGAATGTATACATGTAATTGTAAAGCGCTACGGAAGATGTTAGCGCTATATAAGTTTACAATAATAATAATAATAATGAAGGCAAAAGTACTAGCAGGCAAGGGAAAATGTCAGCTTCAGATTTGGGGAACAAACAGAACCTAAAATGAGCTCATAGAGGTAAAGAAAAGGCCCCTGAGTGAAATCTTCCATGCTGAGAAGGATGTTGAGGCAAGTACGTTCTAACTTAAACTTAGTTCTCCTTTAATGTTTCTCCATACTTAAAATAATTGTTAGCTGAAATTGAACATTCTAACATTTTAACTTGTGTGATGGCTTCCGTCAGTATAATTTAGTGATCTGTCCAAACGGATCCTTAAACAACATTGGGGAGCTGTGGTGGGTCTTGTGGATGCCCCCCACCTCTTTAAAGATTAGAACATGCAGCTCAGCTTCTGTCAAGTTTCCTGTTTATACTAACAGATTTTAAAGGGCATGTCCACCCCTTTAAATATTTTTTGGTATATAGCAGGGTTTCCTCCCCCAGCCCCAACCGTTATAATAGATTTTTCAGAAACTCTCCCGATCATTACTTACCTTACTTCTTTCCTCCGATGCACTGTCCCGGCCCTCTACTTGCATAAAACTGCAGGCAGGGGGCTGGACCAGCAGCCGCATCCGTGATTGGCTGAGAGGCAGCCAATCACGGACGTGGCTGCCGGCAGTAGAGAATGCCGGGGAGAGAGGTAAGGTAAGTAGAGTTCGGGGGAGTTTCTGCAAAATCTATTATAGCGGTAGGGGCTGGGGGAGGAAGACCTACACTATACCAAAGGGATTTGTAGCTAGGGGGAGGGAGAGCAAAACGGGTGGGAGAGGGAGAGAAAGGGGTGGGGCTGCAGTGTGCATGACAAAATTCTCCCGGAGGAGAGACAGGAGGCCTATATGGACCCCTTTATGGACTCTGCCAGGCTCCTGGTGGCCAGTTTTTGGACTTTTGAGGGGCATAGCAGGGCAGCCATTTGGAGCTGGGATGTAAGGTAAGGATTTTTATGCACTAAAGAGTGGGGCCAGTAGTGGGTTAAATTATAGTTTTGGGGTGGACATACCCTTTAAAGACTGATTTGTGAATTTTGACACACCTTATATGTGTACAAAGTTTCAATGTCTGAGAAGGGCAACTTCTTTATCATCTAGGTGGTTGGGTAACAAAAAGACAAAAACAAGATGTGAAAAAGAGTGTGGTAAAATTGCTTAAGTGGACACTAAAACATCTTATACTAGGCAAGCTCTGTGAGAGTTTGGAGTTAAACCTTTTGATGTATGTTTCCTGACAAAGAGATAAATATAGAACGCTGGTAATTACACAACTGCTATGCTTAAGTAAGAAATAAAATGTAGGATAATGGGCACATTGCTGTGAATGAACAGGATGAGATGTTTTTATAACTGCAGAGGAAGGTAGGCAAGGATGGTGATTTATCCAGATGTATTTGTGTGCACTTAATAATGTTTCCTTGGAAGTACTTGCAAAATCAAGAGAATCAGTGGGTGGGGTGCAAAATGAAGTGGAATAATAAAAATTAAGGTTGTGGATTAGATTCATTACTATAGATAAGCCTGTACAACCTCCAAAGCTTTAGCATTCACTCTTGAACCCTTTCTGTACCTGAAACCTCTTTTAGGGATAGGCTCCATCAAAATGTTTTATCGCGAGTTCCGAACATGATTGCAATCTGATCATGTGTTAAAAAGCTGCTGTGCAATGCGATCCATTAATTGGATTGCATGCACAATCAGATGTACTCGGATTGTGCAATTGCAGCACGTGAGAATGTAAATAAGCACCCTGGAAATGCATGCATGCTTCCGGATGACTCTGATGTGCTATAGTGTGGCCTTGGCCTTAATATGGTCAGATCTATGAACAACCCCTAATCGAGCGTCCACACACTTGGCCGAAACGGCCATTTGCTGCATGCTCTGCAGTCGACATTGTTTACACACTCGTATCTGTGTACGAAGCGTAAAGGTAGCCATACACATGGACAATTTTCAGCAAATACCATCTGACCTGTTGGCATCAAAACCAGTCTTAACAGAACATTTTCATTGGATCATTATACTAAAGTAAATGGAGCCAATAACATTGTTGCTATGTATGCGGGCAATGATACATTTTTTCGTATAAAATACATATGGAACAATCATTCCTTAGTATGCCCACATTGGCCAACTCACGATCAGATTCCATTTGACAAAGATCACATGTGTATCCCCCCTCCACTCTTAACCGACACTTCCTTTATTAGTGGTCCAGTCAGTTGTCTCTCTGTGAAAGGTCTAGTAAGAACTCTTATCTTATGTCTTTGTGGAACCATGAGTAACCAGTACTTGATTGCAGTGTACTAACATTGTGACCCACAGGCTCACCTAAATCCTGGTTTACTTGTATTTCCGCTGTCGGTTCTGTGTGCCGCCATGGGATTTGATTTACAGTCACTATCGTACATAGAGTGAGATTCAATAAAAGTTCTTATCGTTTAAAATGGTGCTAATTTTGCCCTAACCAATCAGAACTTATGTAACATTTGAAAGCTAACATCTGAATGGTTGGGGCAAAATTAGCACCATTTTAAACGATAAGAACTTTTATTGAATAACCCCCATTGTTTGGTACTGTTTGAATGGGACAACCCTGTTACTCCCTGTTACTCTTAGTGTACCCATTTGGTGGTTCATTCTTTATTCATTGGCACAGTGCATCCACACATATGTACACCGATAGTTCCTCTTTGCCATATCAGAACTTTTTATGTGTTAGGGCCCATATCTGGGACTCTATTTTTTATTGGTTTACTATTGGTTTACTGTTTGACAATAATAAAGATTTTGTATTTAATATGTTTTGGTATTTAGATTATAGATTGTTAGGGGTCTATCAAATTAGTACGCACCTGCACGTGTTGGGAGCGTCCTCCCGCACTAGAGGATCCAGTGCTGCAATCACCTCCCGGATAAATCCTATCTCCCAGTAGGCATAAAATTTGCACCAAACAAGGGGAAGATCCCCAACTCGGAGGTAGGCGACCGGACTCGTGATAAATAGTATTAAAGTCCAAATTTTATTCGAATCATAAATTCACACACTGCTAGGTCCAGAAGATCCTAGCCAGGAGCACACACACCCAAACTCCGCCTTACGCGTTTCGTGGAACAGCTTCCACTTTCTCAGGGGCTCAAAGGGTGCATCCCTCCAGGTACTATATATACAATCAAACATTAACCCCTTATTAGGCTAATCCAATAAAAAACCACACCCACCATTAAGAACACATAATGTCAACAATATGAATTATATTATATAAAATAAAAATATCAGAACACTTAGTGGGACATAGACACAATGTGTCCTAGCAATTACCGTAACAACAAACCAGATTAAAGCCACAGATACTAAGTACCAACATATACACAGAATTGTATGGAAACAGTGTAGCATCTGCATGGAGTGAAATGGAGTAAATATAACAGACAAGCATCTGAGGAGGTTAAACAAAATCATGAACTAAATGAAAAATTGACACATAGGTAAGTATGATGACCTACATAGAGCAAGTAGATATGGCAACATATAAGAGTATTAACAAGTAAAAAAAAATATAAATAATTCAAAATCGATACATCTTTACAGGATATTTAGTTGCAAAAGCAACTTAATTCAAAGTCCTTATTAAGTCCATGGGGAACAACAGTATTTAAGGAATGAATCCAGAAGGCTTCTTTTTTAAGGAGACTACGTTCCCTGTCTCCTTTCCTGACATTCACAGGTACATGGTCTATAATTTGAAAAGATACCTTTAATCTACCTTCATGGACATCGATAATGTGGGCAGATATAGCTGTATCAAAGGTACCTTTTAAAGTGGCATTTATGTGCTCAGCTATTCGTTTATAGGCCGGCCTGATTGTTTTGCCCACATACTGTTTGCCGCAAATGCAAGTCGACAAATATATTATATAAGATGATCTACAATTAAGGTGTCTATTAATGGAGAATTTTCTCCCACCCTGATTATCCATAAAGGTTCTCGATGTTTGAATGTATTTGCACATTTTACGTCTCGCAAATCCACATTTATAACATCCCTTACAATCGAGCCATATAGGAATAGTCTTTCTAGTAGTGTTGTCCTTAAACAAGCTAGGGGAAACCATAGACCCTATAGTGCGTCCCTTCTTATAGGTTATCTTAGGGCTAGAGGGTAGGATGTCTTTCAAGACTGGATCCATACGTAAGATGGACCAGTGCTTGTATAGTATTTCACGGATCTTATGGCTATCCTTGTTAAAGGCTGTGATAAAGCTCAGACCAGATTCACTCAGAGAACTAGTGTCCTTCCATCTTATATTCTTGTTGCTTTTGCTTTTATTTTTATGTTTATTTTTATTTTCATTTTTGTTTTTAATTAGAAGAGACCCCCTATCATACCCTATTGTTCTTTCTTAGGCCATTTTTATATTTGCTGTGTGGTATCCCCTTTCCAGGAGCCTATCCCACAGTTCCATAGATTTATTTTGGAATCTGTCCCAGTTGGAACAAATGCTTGTTAGGGGTCTGCTTGTCTGGAAATATACCATTATGGCTACAAGGGTTTTGAGTGCTGCCCATGGACCTTTTATGGTCTGTCAGCACCACCTGATTCAGGTTACTCTGCCTTTTGTTATTTTGGAGTGTGCTCTCCTTCTCATAATTAATTTTCTGTAAGGACAAGCATGCTCAGTAATGCTTGGGATAGGGAATTTCCCACAATGCATTTTACACATAACAACTGTTACCCCTAACTGCAGTTAAAGGGGCAAAAAATGGTAAAGTGATAGTTTTGAAGATTTATAATTTCCAGTAATGGAAGTTTAGATTTCCTTTTTGGCTATCCTCTGTACACATCTATTATGTCCCATTTGTATAGTTGATTTAAAAAATGTCATCATATTATAGATAGTTGGCTATTTGTCAATAAGACCAAATTTGCTTCCTTAGATTTATGGACTTTTACATAAAAACCATCACTTACTGACATTAGCTTTAGCAGATTGGCATTATTTTTATACAGCTAAGCTTTTTAATTTACTTTATACACCTTGGCTTACTCCAGCTGGGTTTCATTAAGCATTGTCTAATTTAAAGTGTAAGCAGCCCTGGGATTTTTAAACCCCAAATGCATCACTTTACATTCATTTACATAAACGCCTCTGTCACTTTGCTGCCTTGTGTACTAATCTCTTCATACTGTATCTGTTTTAGATATTGCTAATCATGTGTAAATATTAAGCCCTGCAATGGTTTTATTTCATGGAAAGTCTTAAAGACATTGAATATGTCTAAGTAATTTAAAAACATAAAATGTAAGAAACCTGAATACAGAGCCATGTGGTACACCATTTACAACTGTAGTCCAGATGCTACATTTACAACTACTCTCTGTACACAATCTTTAATACAATTGTTTATTCATCAAAAAGTTATTTAAGGCTTAATACATTTAAAGCATAACGATACTCAAAAAATGAACTTTTTAAAAATGGAAAGTACCTGGGGCAGGGAGGTAGGATTGATTATTCTTACCTACAATATTGTTTCATTGAGGAGCTACAGCACGTACAGTTTTCATCTTCCAGGTTAGTCCTGAACTATTCCTGTATTAAAAATAGTGCTGAACCCAGGAGAAAGACTGGCAGAAGCAGTTGTTTTGGTGCTGATGCTCCTCCCAGAAACAATATTGGGAGGTAGAAATTTTCCAGGCCTATATTACTGTCCCAAAAACTTTTCAGTTTAACTGTTTTTTAAATAAACTTTATACACAAATTAGTTATCCTTTAAGATTATGCAGTAACTAGAAAAAGAGTGCCCGTTGGTGCACAGCGGAAATTATTTGTGTATGTTTTGCTATGTGTAGATGCAGTGTCTATAAAATCTTTATACAGGGATATTTTAAACTGTTATTGAAACAGTTATCAGCTTCCAGGGTAACCAAGAATAGACCCAGGGAATCCTGCCACAATGTGCAGTAGGTCGTGCTTTTAGTGATACCAACACCAATTACACAAACACCTGCCTGCCATGCTATGTAGAATTAACCTACAGGTCTGAGAACAGACCCAGGCAATCCTGCCATAATGTGCAGTTCAAGCTAAACAGCACCATCGGACAATCCAAGCCCTATACAGGATCCAGATTAACACGCTAAGTTCATACTAATTAGTATTTACCTCAACAAGTTCCAGATTTACAGTCACTATGGGGTTAGAACAGCACAGGATACTGACTGGCTATATAGGTTAGGGAGAGGTTTGGTTAAAGGAGCTAAAAGCTCCCCGCAGAGTATAAAATGAAATAGAGCCTTCTTATAACAGAAGGTACCTCACTGCCTCATGCTATTATAATCTGACATATAAACACATATTTCTCACTCCCAGAGAAATGGGCAGGGACTTGCAAAGTATCTCATTTATAGTCTGTGGCAAAGACATGTGTCTAGATGTAATACAGCCTAATGGTATAGAGCAGGTGTGTTGAGCTTGTGACCTTTCACATGTTTGAAAACTACAAATCCCAGCATTCCCTGTTTGTAGTAGGTTTTTTCTTAATGTCCTGTAGCTAAGGCATGTGTCCAGATGTAATGCAGCCTAATGGTATAGAGCAGGGGTGTTCAACTTGGGAACTTTCACATGTTTAAAAACGACAACTCCCAGGATTCTCTGTTAACAGTAAGTTTCTTGTTAATATCCTGTAGCTAATGCATGTGTCAAGATATAATACAGCCTAATGGTATAGAGCAGGGGTGTTTAACTTGTGACCTTTCACATGTTTGAAAACTACAACTCCCAGCATTCTCTGTTAGTTGTAAGTTTTTTCTTTATATCCATTGGTTAATGAATGTATACAGATGCAATAAAGTGTAATTATATAGAGCATATTTAAAAACTCCTACATTTTGTCAGTACATTTTACCCAGGGTGAGGACCTGAACCGCTAGGTCCTCACCCCTGGGCTCGCGTAACTTGAAGCACAGCGTTACTAAAACTTTGCTCTGGTAGGCTCCGCCCCCTCCTCCCCTTGTGCGACGAGGCCAATAGGAAGGCACACTCGTTGCAGAGCGTGAAACATATAAATGTTTCTCAATTAATTTCCACTCACACAGGAGCCGTCCTCAGAGTCACACCCCCACAGTGATTCCTCCTTCACATAAAACACCATACAAGCCCCGCCCCCATTAAAATTATACTTACATATACTGTACATAATGTCGGCTTGTGCTTGAATAAAGGTGCATCTGTACATATATTTTATAGGTTGGTATCACAAAGGGAACTTAAAAATTTTTACTTCATGTTCATGTTGTGTAAAACTAGCCAATTACAAACCTGTTAATATTTTGTATGTGATATGTACGGCACACCTAGTATAGACTAGAGGGAAAACAGAGATTAAATGTTTCCTCCAAAAGTACAGGATACACGTTCCAGGGAGGGGACAGACATACCCTCTAGGACAGTAAACACAACAATTAGAACAAATGGTAGCTCCAGATACCCTTCTTATCCTCTGCCAAAGATAACGCGACTCCACTCGAGACTCCCGGCACCTTACCGGTCTCTATGACTTCTGGCCGCATCTTTTTCAAGGAGGTGACCCTTTTTTAATGCAGCAATAAAGAAGTGTTTTTTAACTTACCTGATTGATCGTAACTGCTTGCTAGGGAACCTGAGGGAATGGTGCCAAACCCAATGTGTATTCGTGTTGCTGAGTCAATACCCTCAAGGGACCAAAACGCTTCTATTTTCAGGATAATGCATAATTTAGGGTCTCAGGCTGAAAGCTAGGGTTCTCCATTTACCATCAACAAGGACACAGTGTATAGTCTCTTGCGTTCTAATTAGCGCAATATTTTGCAGGTCATTTCGCTGTCTCGGAAAATGTGGTGGCAGTTTACCGTATAAATATTAAAGGAACACTAAACTCAGGTTTTATTAAAAAAAAACTATGTGCCATCCTTTTGATTATTACAGGGAGGTGAGAACACTTATTCTCACTCCCTGTGAATAATATTACGCTGGGGGGACCGGAACTTACCTTACTGCCGCTCCAACTCACAGCCATTCTGTCCCGACCACGCGCTCTACTTAGACGCATGCGCGCCAATACAAAAGATAGGGCGCGCGATCGGGAGAGAACCGCTGTTCAGTGACTGAGTGGCTGCGAGTAGAGCGGCGGGTAAGGTAAGTTCCAGGTCCCCCGAGCGTAATATTATTCACAGGGAGGTGAGAATAAGTGTTCTCACCTCCCTGTGAATAATACAAACGGATGGCACATAGTTTTTTCTTTATTTAGTGTTCCTTTAAGATATATCTTAGTGTGTGCTGTATTTATGTTCAGTACCTTTCTGTCTCCTTTTTGATTGACTTTTCAGTTAGTTAGAAGTGGCATTTTGGTAACTGAAAAGCGGATAGACCGAAGTAGGGGGTTGTGACAAGCCTATGTAATATATATATCTTATAGAGTGAGGTATAGCACACTCATGGAATTTATTAAACTTTATTTATAATAACAACACAATCGACATGTTCGGCTTAATAAGCCATCCTCAAGATATGATGATATCCTGAGGACGGCTTTATCCTGCCAAAACATACTGAATGTGTTATTATAATAAATAGTTGAAGAAATCCAATGAGTGCGCTCTACCTCACTCTATTTATGTATCTACATTGTAGCAGCACCGGGGTCTCCATGAACGGAAGCTGGAGTGCGTTGACACAATAAATGTATATGTTATATATATATATATATTTTTTTTTTTAAATTTTTTTATTAGTATATATGTTAGCAGGTTTTTGACTCTGCAGCGGTAACTATGCTAAACCGTTTAGAATCTCTTGATAGGGAATTTTTCCAACACAGCTTTATGATCACTGTTACTGCCTTGTTTTACTTAGCAAAACAAGCTGCTGCATGTTGGTGGTTAACGTTTTTGAATCCGTAACATCATCTATTTGCATCTGTGTGGACTTCCCACCAGTTTGTCTACAACTGCCATTGCATAAATATTGCAATGGGTAAACATCTCCCTATATTTCTGTGAAGAAATACAGTTATACAGTTTATTTTTCTTATTGTTAACTACAGTATTGTTTCATTTTCTGTGTCACGTTTCAGCCGAGATATAACAGTCACGTGTCTAGTTTGTGTCTGTGATATTTGAACTGTTTGATTGCAAGTTGTAACTAATGTTATGTGTTTTACCTCACCTCTTCTGTCCTTGTTTTTACCTTGTTGATTTCTGAATGTCTCCCTTTATTCCTGTGGACTTTCCTGAATAGCGGCACTGTCTGGGTGAAGCTTTACATAAATCCATCAGCAATGTAAGTCACCTGCACTTACATCGTTTACATAGAGGCATGCTTGCATCATTATTTTGGCTGCAGCTTGTTTATGAATTGCTTGCTAAAATCCATCAATTTTATACCACTTGCATAGAATAAAGAGCACTGGCGTTTTATCTGGCTTCCCTGATAGTATTGAAAATCTGTAGCCTTTAAAGCAGATTGTTAAGAGGAAAATCAATTGTTGAGAACACCAGCTTACAATGCATTAGCCATCAAGCTTTTAATCTGTGCTTGGCATTTGGACATGTAGCAGCATTTGCTTCAGAACGTTCCAGCTCTTTAGGTGTGTTTGAGAGCCTGGTAAAAAGCATGACGTATTGCATTTAAACAGGCTATATAAGGGAAAGTAAAAGCTTTAAATGAACTAAAATGGACTTTTGCAGTTTTCTTTCATTATTTTATTGTGAATATTTGGTATTGTGAGGAATTAAAGAGCATATCCGCCCTTAAAGGGACACATAAAGCGATTAAATCATGTAACTTGCATTTTAATCTGTATTCACTGGGAAGTTAAGCGAAATAATTATAACACGATCAATCCTTAAATCAAACATGATCTCTGAAAATTGGATTTTCCATGCCATAAATGCACTGATAGTTGTGCCCTGTTTTAAGCCACAATATTGTCAAGTCTACAGTATGTATGTCTTACTTTAACTGGCCACAAATATGTAGATGCAGTCTTCAAACTCCATTATATTGAATTATATTTACTTTAGCTCTGGTCCTCTGATAGTATCACATGTTGCTAGCAAAATATTAATTTGGCATCAGGTCCAAAGATATAAATGGGCATGACTTATTGTCATGCCCCTTTTAGTCTTTAACCCCATAGACCAGCTGTGTAGGACTGTGGAGAAACGTAAGAAAGCCAGTACCAAAGTTTAAAAATCAAACATAGGACAACACTAATCCCCATTTCATTAGTGATCACTTGATCACTTTTTATTAGAGTATAGAGACTGATACACCGAGAGCATCCCAAAGTTCTGTTTCGGCACTTTTAACAGCAGCCATTAGCTGGCGTTATAAAATGGTGGAATAGAATGCTGCTATCAGCATATAACATTGATTGTGTTGGCTGCACAGTTGAATTCCGCGTTGGCCACGTAGCCGCGTAAACCTATGTAACAACAATGGCACTGTTCACATAAGAAGTTTAAATGTCAGGTGCTCTTTTTTTTTAACTGTCAATTAGTAAAATAACCATTGGAGGACAAAAGAGCAAAGTGCAAATGTTTAAAGGTAAAGTATCAGATAAAGTATAGAATTTGCTATAATCTTCTCATCTTAGTTAAAAATACTAATGTGGTATTCAGAAGAGGAGGCGGTGTCTCTATTTCTTGGGCCCATTACGTCTGCATTTCCAGGTAGCCATGTTGGGGCCTATATCTTCAACAAACTCACAGTAGGATCCTCTGCACTCGTCCACACGTGGGTGCTCACTCCTTAGGTTATCCAACCCTTAAATGGATATATAGTTACAAGGAACAGCAAAAAGCGAGGGTAGCACTCCAAAGTAAACTTAGATTTATTGAAGACCACACAACATATCACAACGTTTCGGCGGTAAACTTGCCCCCTTCCTCAGGTGATCACCTGAGGAAGGGGGCAAGTTTCCCCCCAAAACGTTGTCATAGTTGTGTGGTCTTCAATAAATCTAAGTTTACTTTGGAGTGCTGCCCTCACTTTTTGCTGTTCCTTGGGCCTATACTTCAAAGCTTTTGTTTAAATAGTTATAGTAATAAAAAAAATAATAATAATAAAACAATAGTCATATAAACAAACATCCTCTCTTCCCATCTCCCCAGGGGGCTTCCCTTAAATATCACACACAATCTAAATCACATCAATCTGTTGGTTATGTCCCCTTGACTCTGCTAGGTGATCTTTACTAACATGACTGTCTCACAATTTTTTTTAACTTTATTTTTATTTCTCCTTTACCATTCTGGTCTTTGTTTAATCCATTATATTCTTATTTCTTATCTTGTTTTCTCACATGTAAGTAAGTGAAATAAAAAGAATATATTTTTTTGTTTATCCTATGAATGCTTTTCTCATTTTATGCATTAATATGAGGATAGAAGCTTAGCCTGCTTCATATTGCCTGGCTGATTCATGTCTCAAGGGCACACTAGGCCTGGATGCAGTTATATCAGATGAATAGGGACAGATGAACCGATTTATATAACTGAGTAACTCATGACTTAGCACACCTGTTCCTTAGAAGGTACAGTATTGTTTGAAATGAAGGTCATTTAAAGTGTCTGAGGTTTAAGCCTATACACAAGCTAGATAAATGCCGGCTGAGCATTCATGAACAACTATTTGCTTGAAAATCTAGCATATTTAAAGTCACCCCAACATTGTTTAGTAACCTGTCTAGATAATGCCAGGAATGTTTCCTTGAGTTCTCTGATGCCAGTGGAGGTCTACATTTGTTACACACTTTCCCTGCCCATAGAAAAGAACAGGTTGCTTTGTATCTTTGTAGGGACAGTTAGATAAATTGTCATAGGGACAATCGTTTAACATTACCTGGTGATGCTGCTGCCATATTACATACAAAAATTTTTAATTCTCAGGAGAGCAATTTCTGCCAATTTACCTAAAGTAATTTTTGGCCACAGTTCCTCTTTAAAGCCAATAGTTTTAAAGCCAATAGTACTAATATTAAGAAGGAGAATAAGAAGAATTTTCAAAAAAACACCGTATCCCTGTCTGCTTTAAACCGAACAACACATTAAGGCAGCAATTGGTACATTCAAAAGACCCAATACCGAAACACAAGAAAAGCGACATATTTACACAGTGCAGTGCAAGTGAAGAATGCTTGATTTGTACGTGGGGGAGACCAACAGCACCTGCATCAACGTATGGCCCAGCACAGAAGAGCCAATTCCTCGGGTCAGGACTCAGCCGTGTACCTGCATCTTAAGGATAAAGGACATACCTTTGAAGATTGTAATGTTAAAATATTGGCAAGGAACGTGACTGGTTCAAGAGAGGTGTTAAGGAGGCCATTTATGTGAAAATAAAGAAACCAAGCCTAAATAGAGTGGGGGGGTTCGACACCAACTGTCTGCCATGTACAATGCTGTTTTGACACCTTATCTCGGGCGTTGCTATAATCTTCTCATCTTAGTTAAAAATACTAACATGTGTGGTATTCATCCTCTGCACTCGTCCACACGTGTGGTGCTCACTCTAGGTAATCCAACCCTTAAATGGATATATAGTTACAAGGAACAGCAAAAAGCGAGGGTAGCCACACTAAGGCAGAAATTGGTACATTCAAAAGACCCAATACTGAAACACAAGAAAAGCGACATCATATACACAGTGCAGTGCAGTGAAGAATGCTCTGATTGTACGTGGAAGAGACCAAACAGCACCTGCATCAACGTATGGCCCTCGGGTCAGGACTCAGCCGTGTACGCATCTTAAGGATAAAAGGACATACCTTTGAAGATTGTAATGTTACATATTGGCAAAGGAACGTGACTGGTTCAAGAGAGGTTTAAGGAGGCCATTTATGAGAAAAAAAAGAAACCATGCCTAAATAGAGGGGGGGGGTTCGACACCAACTGTCTGCCATGTACAATGCTGTTTTGACACCTTACTCGGGGCGTCTCTATAACACCTCTTAGCCACTATCCAATCATGCCCTTAACACTTGGCTGTTAATGCTATTGGGATTTTCCAGGGTACATAATTGCCACAGATTCTTGTAAAAGTCATCTGAATTGAGAAAGCCAGTCGGATGACTAGCGAAACGTCTTCAAGAACTAAACTTCAAGTCCAGTTGATCGAACTGAAACAACAGATATACCATGAGCTGGATGAATGAGAACCTCACAAGCAATAGTACTAATAAAAAAAGACCTCTCATTTTAGTATTGCAAGAAATAGGCCAATCTAAAGAATTTATATACAGAAAAAACTTACTAAAGAGTAGAGATGGACGTTCTGTTTGCAGATTCGCAGATTTTCGAAAAAATTTAAAAATCAGAAAATTTGGCTCCGAAAAACCCATTAAAGTCAATGGGAGAACAATCTACACATATCTGCCTAAATATTTGGCAAAATAGCAATGGTAAATTAGTAAAGGCTCTGGGACCTAGGAAATGGTCTGGGGAACACGTTCCTATGGGAGAGAACGACAGCAAAAAATGGAAAACTTCCGGTTTTCATTGGGCCATTTTTGGCTTAATTCGAAAATCCTTAAAGGATTTTTGTACTATCAAAACAGCATAAGGTATGGGAATACAAATTCATTCAGAAATTTAATTCCCTGAACTGTGGACTTAATAGGGGCATGAGTATGCCAAATATCATTTTATTCTACATCCCCACCCAGACTAAATCACTCACCAGGACACTGTCTACTGTTTAATACTTCTTGCATTATTACAGCTATTACTTGTGCCCATTTCACACCTCCACTACTGTTTTTCCCACATCAAACCCCCTGAGTCTGTATCTATACTGGTCTCATGTTCAATTTGTTTGTTGTTTACTGTCCCAATGTGTATAAGTTTGTGATTTCTCAGTTTCTTGTAACATCAGCCTGTGAAGGGGCTTAGGACTCTTGAAAACTTGCTTAATTTTTTATCTAGTTAGACAAAAAAGTTATCACGCTCTACTTTTCTTCTCTTATTAGAGTGTAAATATTTGTTACAGATTTTCTATGAGCTTATCTAAGGCTGGGTACACACCAGCAAATATTTTTGGCCAACCGACCGATTCACGGCAATTTCGGTCGATGGCCGAAAAAATTGTCTGGGTGGGGCGGGCGGCTGCGACCGACATCGTATCCGGACGAACGAACGATCAGGCATGTCAGAAAATTCGATCGATCGTGCGGTTCCCTATGGGAACGCACATGGTTGTTCGCAAATTCGGGCCTGGCAGAATTTGCCACGACCGACGACATTTGTCCCGGCCTAGCGCTTGCTGTAGCGACCGCTCGGTACCCAGCCTCTCCAAATCAATTGTCCAGCATGTCCTTTGTATCTGTTTGTAGCCCTGCACACCAATTTCAGAATCAAAAATCCTATAAGGCTTCAAATGTTGAAAATAAATTATAGGTACCATGTGTTTCTAATGGAAACATATTGATAATACTCCATTTGTGCATTGTTATTTTCTAAATTTCACCAAGTTTAAAAACTTTGAAAGGAAGAAAATAGGAAATGATTACAAAAGTTAGGTCAGAACCCTATCACCTTGATTTTTGGATTTAGTTAACATGATATGGCAAGAGATCAATTAACCTTGAAATCTGACATGCATACAAAGGTGGGCAGTAACTTTGTAAAGCATATATATTGTATATGAGTTAGAAAGGGTTGACCTATAATAAGTAGCTCAGCTGAGAAGAAAATCAACACTATGCTATGGAATATATTAAAGACTCATTAAAGACATTTTTTCTCTCTGGTGCAATCTTGTAGCATTGCAATGTGCCATTTACCATTGTGAAACTTTTAAAGCCAGCCATTTGCTGCCTTAAATGCCTCAATAGTAAACCGCTATTGGCATATAATATCGCTGGCATGGTTAACTTCCATATTAGCCACACAGCCATCAGAATGGAAGAAGTTAAAGTTAGGCTAGAAATAAACATCATTCAAAGAGCGGGTGTGTCTTAAAATCGCACTCATGCGCCTTACAATTAGGCATTGCCTAAGAAATCTATATACAGTAAAGCTTTGTCGCCCTAATTACATTGCAACACCTGCAAAAACCCTGTTAAACCCACACTATTCCTTGGTACATTGTTGAAAACATTATAGTTGGGTATAAGATGTGCTTAAGCAATAGCTAATAGTTTTGGTATAAAAACATTCTAATATCACTCATTATTAGCTTTAAATCCAGTTAAAGGACACATTTACCCTCACCACTAACTTTTACAAGCAGATCAAACCACACCCCCCCCACCTCTGAAAGCTGCGGATGAGGAGATAGCAGAGCCGCAGTGAGGGATCGGCGTTTAATAATCATAAAAGCAATCGGGCTGCATAAGTAATCATAGAAGCAGTTTTGATAAAGTAAGTATAGCAAATTTGTGTCTTGGTGGGGGTTCACTTAACCTGCTTATGAAAGTGAAGGTAAAGATGGGCATGCCCTTTAA
Source organism: Hymenochirus boettgeri (assembly GCA_019447015.1). Taxonomy (NCBI): domain Eukaryota; kingdom Metazoa; phylum Chordata; class Amphibia; order Anura; family Pipidae; genus Hymenochirus; species Hymenochirus boettgeri. Next base: position 134,916,778 of record CM033473.1, read on the forward strand.
AATTATATTATTAAAAAGTTTAGTTTTACAGTTTGACAATACAGCAGCTGTTGATAACATTTTTATGCAACTGTATCTATATTACTATCTAATTGATATTGTTGAATGCAATCTTCAATGGTATAGTATACTCAATAAATGGATATTGAGTTTTTAACTATTCACATCTAAGGAAGACATGCATGACAGGATCTGAGAAGGTTCCACTTACTAAAAGTACTGGAGAATATTGGGTAATATCTTTTTTGTCTTTTTTGTGTGCTTATTAAATCATAAATGACTAATCTACCAATATGCTTGTGAAGGTTCTCATCATCCAGTCATGGTAATCTTGTTGTATTCAATAGATCAACTGGACTTGAAGTTTAGTTCTTGAAGAGAAGAAACTTCAAGTCCAGTTGATCTAATTGAATAAACAGAATACAACAGATATACTAGTCTACCAACTATGATAAAAGAAAATTAATGAGAAATAAAGACAAATTGGTAAATTGTCTCTCTAGGAATTTTATTTTAGGGATCTTTCTAGTTAATCCAACAGTATCTCAGCTCAGATAAATATGAAGTCTGTTGATTTACAGCAGCACTACTGTATTTTGCATTCTTTGTTCATTTTCATTTTGATGTTTATTGCTGTGCTTAGTCTCTTGCTTAAACAAAACCTAGAGATGCAGCTATGCCAATCCCAGAGTGCTTGCAACAGCTGCAGTCGCAGTTTGGTCAAGAAAGACAGCGACTCACCAGAGAACTTCAAGAGCTTGAAGAGGAGATAGCCAGAGACAAAAGTCACTTCAAGAAGCCCACATTCTTGCATTCCAGACCATGGAAGATGCAAAGAGCCAAGAACTAAAAGCAAGTGCATATTCAATACTATAAGTAGTACAATATTGATTTACAACCAATGTTGTATTAATAAAATAAAAATGACCTGTACCCTAAAATTCTTAATGAAATGAAATATTATTGGATTGTTCTCAGGCTGATTATCTTTATCAAAGTGCATGTCAATCCACATGAAAAATCATACTTGCCTCATCACCCCAAAAACCTCAATAGTGCCTTACGAGTTCCTGAGATATTGATTCAGCATTTGTCTCTTCTTCCCTTGTCTATCCTTATCTTTTGGGTGAAGCAGTCAATCATGGCAGTGAAGGATAATGTTACAGCCAATGACTGACTGTGCAGACCATGCCGTCTCTCTCTGCACATGTGTAAGCACGTAATAAACTTGACAGCTTTAAGGAATGATAACATATTTCACTTTAGGAATGCTGATAAAGCAAGTCAGTTATGTAGTCTTAAGATTTTCAGGGGTGGGGAGGTAAGTAGGATTTTCATGTGGAGGTTGGACAAGCCCTTTAAGTTTAGTGTTTTAAAAAATAATGATCAACTAATTAATTAAATTGATGAATGGATCTTTTGTAAAAACTGGTAACTTTTATTGCTTTCTATATAATGAGATCAAATTAATCTTTTGCAGAATGAGTTTAACCTATTGGTCCGGCCCTCCACAACAGATCCAGTTTCTTAAGCGGCCTCTGGGAAAATAAATTGTCCTCCCTGCTCTAATGAATCATAGGTTTTCCCTAAAACAATGAATTAATCACTATGCATAAAAAACTAAAAGATACATTTTAATTTTTTTACTTAAAGGACAAACTCCACCCTCATAAGAAATTTTTTAGAAAGAAGGTCTCTTTAAAGGGCATGTCCAGCCCTTTTTAAACTTTTCAATATATTATACATATTGATCCCCCAGCCCCAACCGCCGTAATAAAATTATTAGAAAGTGCCCCAATATTACTACCTCCTCTATCCTCCGCGCAGTCTCCAGGCCCTCTGCTGCACGGAAATGCAGCAGGGGCAGGACCGGCAGCCGCGTCCCTGATTGGCTGAGAGGCAGCCAATCAGGGACGGGCTGCGGCTGCTCAGAACGCCGAGGATAGAGGGAAGGTAAGTAACTATCGGGCACTTTTATGAAATCTGTTACGGCAGTTGGGGCTGGGGGATCAATATATATAAATATATAATGGGGATTTTACTAGAGGGGGGAGGAAAAAAACAGGAGGGAGAGGGAGGGGAGGACTCTCCTGCGCATGCCTCAACCTGTCGCGTTTGAGGCAGAGACAAGCGCAGGATGGTCACTGGGAGCTTTACACTGCAATTTTCCTGGCTTTGGAGGGGCCAAGCATGGCAAACTGGATGTAAGGAAGCTGGGATGTAAGGTAAGAATTTTTGTACACTACAGAGTGGGACCATTTAGCGTTTTGGGGGGGATTTACCTGTATGTAAGTTTTCATTTTTGCTGGACTTGCCCTTTAAAACCTTTTACACACAGGGGACTGTAATTATTTCCATAGTTCAGAATCTACGCTTCCAATGAAGGACCTATTTTTAGCATTTGTTCCTTTTTAATACAGTAATGGTAATGTTACAAATAATTAAGTTGTACTGTTTAAGGGTATGTACACTGTAAAAATAACTGTAGTTTACTGCAGGGCCGTTTTTTTGGCATAGGCCACCTATACAGGCCACCTATACAAAGAGCTAGGGCTAGAGCTAGTGCTCTACTTAATCAAGTTTTTGGGACTGCCCCCATGAGATGTCCTGCATGCATACGATAACATCCCTGGATGCACGAGAGTGAAATGCCTGTGTATTACCTGGCAAAAGAAATTATGTACATTTAGACATTCTAATGGGGCAGTCCCAAAAACGGGATTAAAGCGGAGCAGGAAGACGGCTAGATTCAATTAGTAATGGTAGGGTATGGGAGGCTATTAAAACAAAAAACAAAACAAATACCCTTTATATTTAAAGCCACAGCTATCCAGTTATTTTTATAGTGTACATAACCTTTAACAAAATATCAGGGTTTCAGCACTTTTCATCCCTATCTTTTGGCCTGCACACACGTGCAATTTGGTGCCTGATAAATGTGCAGGCACCAAACGTCTGTTTTAGACGATACTTGCACATGTGTGGCTGCTTGGTCAGCTACACACATGTGATTATTTGGTGAAACGTTTGTTTGGCACCTGCTCTTGGTCGGCCAACAAATCACACATGTTTATGAGCCTTTAGACTTCCTTGCACTGACCCACCACAGTAAAAAGTGTTAAATTGTGAGTTAACACACTATTGCTCAAAATGGGAAGTGTCTGTGAGCTGCCACAGTGGTAAATAGTGCTGGAAATTTGAAACAATATGCTCCCCAGAGGTCTGTGATATTTGTTTAAACAAACAATTGCATTTTTTAGATCTTTTGTAATAATAAATTTCTCTTTTTGTATTCATAGGAACTTGAAGAACAATTGCATCAAAAATATTTAGAAGAACTTCAGAGTGCAAAAGATACACACAAACACTCCATGGATACACTTCGACTTGAAATGGAGCAAGAGCTTCAGACTCTGCGCTTTGAACTTGAAGATGATGGAAAAGCTATGCTGGGTAATATTTTCACAAGTTCACAAGATATTATCTTACTCTGCCTTTTTAAATGGGGAAAAAATTAGATTTGTGCAATTAAATTGTGGTATCCAGAGCTTTAAAGGCCCAAATATACATTTTTCTGTAGTGTAGGGGAACCTCCCCCCAAACCTTAATGCTAGAGTTTTAACTTAAATAAGTTCCCAGAAATAGACTTACCGACCTTCGTTTTTTCATCCTCTGCCTCTACTGCTATTTCCGGGAAAGGAGTCTGTGACTGGCTGAGACTCAGCCAATCACAGATGTGACTGCCAGCTATTGAGAGAGCTAAGGGCAAGAAGGTGGGTAAATCTATTTCTGGCCAATTTTTAAAAATTGGTTGACTTTCGCTGACTTTGTTATCACCTGTTCAGCTTTGTTCCCGGCTTCATTTACTAGCCATGCCTACATATACATATACTCTGGCCACTCTAGGTGTGTTGCATTCTGATCCGCTGCAATCTGCCATCACCATTTTTTTGCACAATCGCATGCGCTCCGGCAACCAGATTGCAGCCGACCACAATGCAAAACACCTAGGGTGGCCAGAACAATCTTTTCAATTTAAAAGATGAACAGTGAAATAAAGCAATGTCATTGTCTTGCAGCTTCCCTACGATCTGAACTCAACCACCAGCATGCGGCAGCTATTGACCATTTAAGGCACAATCACCAACTGGAGATGGATTCAGCAACAGTAGATCTAGAGAGACACAAAGAGATTTCCAGGCGCCAGGTAAAACATGAAAACAGATTTCTAATAAATATCTGTAATCCCAATAATCAATATTTATAATAAATGGGGTAAATAGACTTATACTATTTTGTATGTATTTTATAAATGTAAACCAGTGTAACATAAGCAAAAAATATTTATGAAGAAAATATTGGTGTATATTTATGTGCTAAATGCTTTTTAGGAGTGTGATCTTTTGGGACAAGTATCTAAATTAGAAGATAAACTGCGACATCAAGAAAAACACTCATCAAAGCTAAACAAGGAGCTGATGGCACTGAATGAGAATGTAAACTCTCTAACCAAGGAACTGGAGTTTAAGGGAAAGGAAATCCTTCGGATACGCAGTGAGGCCAACCAACACATTAGGTATTTTCAGGCTCACTCATTTGCATTTTAAACAGTTTTGTACATTTAAGGCTGGGTACACACCAGCAGATATTTTCGGCTGAACGACCGATTCACGGCACTTTCGGTCAAAAATATCTGCAGGTGTGTAGCAACCAACCTCGATCGTTCGTTCGTCTGTATCGGACGAACGTTCGATCGGAGGTGTTGGTAAATTCCAATCGATTGTGCGGTTCCCAATAGAAACGTGCGATCGATCGTTTGCAAATTCGCCCGCGACCAACGGACATTTGTCTCGGCTAAGTGCTCGCTCCTAGCAAGCGCTCGGTCGGGACAAATAGGCCCTCTGTGTGACCTTCTATCTAAAATCAAAATAAAGATCCAAACGTAACCAGCAGGTTGTATTTATGTTTATGAGTATAAATAGCAGAGTAATTTAAAAACACGTATATTTAATTTTTAAAAAGGATACATGAACAAGATTTAAACAAGAAACATGAGGAAGACTTGAATGACATAAGAGCCGCCCACATAAGAGAGATGCAAAGTATAATTGCAGAAATGGCAAAGACTCGAGCGCTGTTCATGGAAAAAAATTCTGCATTGCAAAAGTCGTAAGTTTAAGTGAAATGTGCCACAAACCTTCAAATAATCTCAACTAGAAGAGATTTAATACAATGAGAATTCTTCTAGGTTACTACTATAAAGATACCTCCTACTAACATTTCTACTAACCATTGGGCCTCTCAATTATTTTAGGGCTCAGGCAAACAATCCATTTATGTAATTAAAAAATCAACTGACTTCATAATTGGAAAAAACATCATCCACTTATAAAAAGCTGGTCAACAACATAGCAAAGAACTAAATGTCTTCCTGTCTGTCTATTAATTTAATCTGTCACCTGTCTGTTTGTCTGTCTGCCTGTAACCCACTGAAATACCATGTGAAACGCTAGGAAGACAGTAAAGCGGAGTAGCATGTAACAGACTGTTAGGGATAATAAATGTACCTGCACTCTTTCCCAGCAATTTATTAACCACTGGGAACTTAAAGGGCAAGACCAGCCCCAAATTGAAAACTTACATACAGGTAAGTCACCCCCCAAAACGGTAAAAGTTTGAAAGCTAAAATATATAAGTCTAACCTGAAATCCTGCACAATGTCCTGTTTCTCCTGTTTCTGCTTACTGGTTCTTCCAGTTAGCAACTGTCAGTTATGGATTTGACAGTTGACATCACAGCCAATGACCGAATGTTAATCCCCTATCTGCCTCTTCTGAGCATGCTCAGACTCAGTACAGGCTCAGTACAGGTTTCTAAATTGCTCAGTTTCCATGAGGCATCCAGAAGCATAGCAGGCATACTATAATGAATTCATAGGACAAACGATGATATATCAACATATTTTAAAGAGGCCGTTCTTTCTAAGAGATGTATTTATGAGGGTGGAGTTGCCCTTTAAAGGACAACTCCACCCTCATAATGACATATTTTAGAAAGAATGGCCTCTTAAATATTGATATATCCTATATATGCCTGCTATGCTTCTGGATGCCTCATGGAAACTGAGCAATTTAGTGAATTTGGTACCGAGCCTGATCATGCTCAGAAGAGGCAGCTAGGGGATTAGCATTCAGACATTGGCTGTCAACTGTCTAATCCAAAACTGACAGATGCTAACCAGGAAGCAGAAACAGGGGCAACAGGGCATTGTGCAGGATTTCAGGTTAGACTTATATATTTCAGATTTTAAACTATTACACTTCTGAAATATATAAGTCTGAGAGTCCAAGAGTAGAGGCAGAGACCATTTTAAGAGGAAGAAAGCTCCCACTCGTCACTTTCCTGGACTTTGGACAAGCACTGGAGAGTAACCATTTGGAGCAGTGATGTAAGGTAAGAATTTTTTTAACACTATACAGTGGGGCCAGTGTGGGGTTAAATTATAGTTTTGGGGGGTGGACATGCCCTTTAAGTTGTGGTGTTTTAAAGCCAGAAAAGGCTTTAATTTTTGTGCTAAAAACTAGTGCAAAAATCACCACTAAATCATAGGAATTACCACAGGCAGTGCAAAATTAGTGCAAACCTTTGCTAACTTGATGATACATTGGGTAGCATGTGTTTTGCACTTATTTCCTCATTATAATTACTGCTAATTATGTGTTCATTCTCTTCAAGGTTAACAGAAATGGAAGAAAAATATCAGAACAGAGAGTCAAGGCCAGAAGACCTTCAGATCATTTCTGAATTAAAAGACATGGTTGCTGAACGGGATCAGCTCATCAAAAAATTGATTGTAAGCCTTGTGTTCGACTTTCTCATTTTTCTTAGCTCTCCAAACGAACATGCTTAACTGTTAGATTCCTTGGCATTAACAATTAATTCTTTAATACTCTAAAATTCATGAATTATAATGGACATATTAAATTATTGAAACAAAGAAGCATCCAGAAATTCAGAACCACACACGTTGTGTATAAATTATAAATACATGAAGTGTTTGAAAGCAGTTTGGTAGATGAGCAGAATCTCGTGGCATTAAACAAGAACAGTTGTGGCATCATTTTTATATTTTTTCACAGGAAGACAAAAAGTTTTACCAACTAGAACTTGTGAACCGAGAGACCAACTTCAATAAAGTCTTTAATGCCAGTCCTAATGTTGGTGTAATTAATCCATTAGCAAAGGTACGTACTTTATACAAGTATATAACAAGTATAAGGTTGTTAATTTTTTAATGTCTTGCTTTTAATACATGTTGTTTTTAATAGGGAACTAAAGGCTTTCAGCCAAATCACTAAGGGCTAGGCCATACTAGGGTGTTGCACTGCTTTTCACTGCGATTCACTTTTCGGAGCACATACGATAATATTTTTTTTGTGAATCGCATGCGCTTTAATTGAGCAACATTGTGCGAATCACAGTGCAGATGGTGACACGAGAACTTTATTTCCCGTGCTTTACCACCTGGTGTAGTGTTAAAAACTTTAGTCCAAGATGCTGTTCCAAAGTGCAGAAAAGTTTTTGCTGAAGCGCCCCTCATGCCAAACCTGATTTGCTTAAAGGACAACAATATAAAAAAATATATAAACCACCCCCCTCCCATTACATGTCCACACTTTGATATCATACAGCAAAGATGAGTCCTAAAAGCCCACCACCTAGAGGGTTCTGATTTGCATATAATTTGTCATTGGCTCGTGGGAATGTCTGTTACAACCTCTCTCCTCCTTTGCCAGTTAAACAAACTTAAAATGTCCTGCTGCTAGCATACAGCCTACATAATCCATCTGATCAGGGGTGGGTGGAGGACTGTTTTCTCGTATGCTAGCTTTGAGTGACAGTTAGAGGCAGACAGAATGGTTATGCCCCTTTCACAGCATGGCTAATTGAAGGCAGAGAGGCTCGAAATCAGGAAAACAATGTATGGGGAGGGCTGCATACCTTTACTCTTTTGAAAGCAATTAATAAAAAAAAAATGAATTGCGGCAATACAGTTATCCTTTAAACCTGGAAGTAGACTATCCTTTATAAAAGTATAATTATGTATAAAAAATAAGTTCATTTAGAATATTAGACCACAGTGGAGGATAAAAGAATAGATGTTATATGGAAGTTAAGCACCATCAAAGGATTGTTCTCACAACATAATTGTGTTTTCTGTATAGCTTCTCTTAATGCTTCCTACACAAGAGCTGATTGACCACCCAGTCTAAAATTTTGGTTGGATTCTTTGGTCACTTAAAAACATGACCAGGCATTACTGTCCAATTTTTCTGCAAAATCAGTTGTGCAAATGATCAGACATATAAGTTCATTACGTCTGATGATGCTGGTAAACCTTAACTCTGAACAATAGGCAACTGGTTCAGAATATCGGGCCAAAGTTGTCTTGTTTTCCAAGCCCAAGACGCAGCTTCTGACTCTGTGACCCTGGGTACCTTGGCTCTTTTAATTGTTTGTTCTTTGTATTGTTTTTATTCCTGTAGGTATTTTGTATTCCCTGTTCTCTTGTTGTCTGTTAGTGTTCCCATGCGTCTCCTGTCTCTGATCTTGCATTCCATACCACTTATTGGTAAATTCTTATTTCTTGATTTTTACATCTACACCCATGTGTCCCCTAAAACTACACAACACCACAGACATCTATTAACAAACCACAATTATCATTTTAAACAGATCCAGCAGAGGTGATATGGGCAGTCACAAACTTTCTCCCTATACTTTATATAGGGAGAATGATCTGTTTGTCCTCCCATCTGTCAAAGATGATGTCATTGACAGATTGGTGGATTTGATTGATTGGATTTCCAGTCATGCTTCCTAAAGAGTCCCCACAACAGCAGGAGGGCACGGGGACTAAGAGTGCTGCCATCTACACTACAGCCACATTCCATCTGCATACCCTTCAATATTACCCCTTAAATAGTTACACTTAGAAAAACAAATTCCTCCCAGCTGCAGAGGGAGGATAATGAAGTGAACTTGGTCATGGCAAACTGTCGGCCGTGGTAGTATCAAAAGGGTCAGTCGAGGAAGCAAGACTGGCAAAAGTGATAACATCTATTTACAAATGTCAGAGGGAAAAAAACAATCAAGGGTAATTAAAACTTTGAAGTTAGGTAAGAGATTTAAGGTAAGTGAAAAAAATGGTGTGCACACTCTAAAGCTACCCTCTCACATATGGAAATAATGAATGGAGGCTTCTGGATAATTTCCATGTTACAATGGTAGCACTTTAGTAAATCCTATACCTTCTAAAAGGCTTTAACAGCATTCCATGAGCTAAATGCAAAACCAGAGAGACAGATACAGACCAATTTTGGCTTTCTTAAAGGGTAAATGTGGTCTCTAATTCTTCCAAACTAGTAAGAATTACATAAAAAGCCTTCTATGACACCTTCAAAATAAAACCCTATTCACATCTCTAGATAAAATTTGTGAGAAGTTATTGCTGGAGAGGTTCAGCAATATCAATTCCTGCTTTCAGCCATGTGACCAGCTTGTAGCCATGTGACCAGTCTCTGCCTGCATTAAAAGGCTCCCCCACTCAACTGTCATTCCCCCCCCCCAGGTACTTCCTGATTTCCCCAGCATTAAGTCTCAACTGAGCATGCTTCTCCACCAGGGAGGACAGGTGGGGCAGAGGTCAGGTGATGTCACTCAACCTACTGGAAGCAGGAAGTTTGAACATTTACCCCAATGTAATTACTCACAGGTTCCAGACAGAGATGTGATGGTCAGTTCATTTTAAACAAATATTGCAGTCTTTCATTTAACCCTAACTTGTTTTGAGACCACAGTTGCCCTTTAGAGGGCATCAATAGTGAAATTTATACATTGCTCCAATCCAGACTTAAAGGTTAGTGTATGCTGCCTTATTCCCACCTTCTTCTGTGGCTCTGTGTTTGCACAAAGTCTGATTTACTGCAGACCTTCCCACTCCCCCCTCCCTTCTCTGGTCATTCCATCGTTCATATAATCCGGCTGTGAACCAAGCCTGTGAAACAAGCCGCTCATGCTTGTTTCACGTAACTACTAATCTTTGTAAACAAAAAGAAAAAAACTTGGTATGTAAGCCTGTAGAGAGGAAGTGTCTCGGTTTTTCTGGAAACACTTGCTACTTAAGGAGTGGGAGGGGATGAGTTAGTAGAGATCCGAGTCCTGGCTTATCACTGCAGTCCGATCTCCCTTTGACGGGAAATAAATTGGTGAAAGCTTGGGAGGAGGGAGACCCAGTGCTGCTCTTTCTGCATCATTCTCCCTCCCTTTATTTCTGTTTTTAACCCAGTGTTTGCCAAGCATCTTAGTAAGTACGAGACTTGCTGTAAAACTTGTATAAGCCTACACACTAAACCAGCATGTTGTTTAGATTTGATTGACAGCACAAGCAGGAGTGTTTTAAAATATATACTTATTTTAACTTGTATATCTTGGGACAGAGGGGGAAACTGAAGAAAATAAAGGTACTCTGGGGTTGGGAGAATTATAGAACACACACAGCAAGAAAAAAATTACATTTTCCCAGTATAGATACCCTTTATGCCCTCTACATTGCAACACAGGCCTCTAATTTTGAAATTGCAAATCATTAGACTCATTTAATCCTCAGAAACATGTTAATGGAGAAGGTTTTTTTTGTTCATATGAGATACTTAAAATGTACAGGGTTATTCAATATAAGTTCTTATCGTTTAAAATAGTGCTAATTTTGCCCCAACCAATCAGATGTTAGCTTTCAAATGTTAAATAAGATCTGATAGGTTGGGGAAAATTAGCACCATTTTAAACGATAAGAACTTTTATTGAATCTCCCTGGTAGTTTCTTATATTGCATCAAGTATCTGTTAAACAATATGCTTCATATCATGGCCTGTGAGTGCAGGCTTGGGATTTGTACTTGCAATAGTTAAAGGAGAAGTAAACCCAAAATACAAAGGCAGCTCCACAGACTCTATAACTGTCACTTCTTACTGTAGAAATCTTTTATAGAACATTTCTGAGTACTGGCAATCTATGATGTCACGGCTGGCTTCTAGTGTTGCCTCTTCCTGGTGGTCCAGGTACCAAAATTCCTTCTGCACATGCTAACTAGCTACCTTGTGTTTGTTTCCCACTCCCCTTATGCTAAGCTGCATGTAACAGTTGAACTCAGAGTCCCCACCTGCCAGTGTCTCCCAGCCAATCATCAGAGATAGCAGTGAATATTATTAGCAGATTTTCCTGCTCATATGTATTTAGGAAGCAACTTGTTAACCCTTTATATTTGTGAGCATTTCTGCAAGACTGTGTCTTTGTATGTGTTTATTTCTGCACTCTACCATTTATATTAGTGTGTGTGTATTGCTGCAATGTACATTTAGGGCACGGCCACACTGCAACGCACCTGAATCGCACACGATTTACATGCGTTTGCGCTTGTGATTTGTCCATTGTCATTATGAAAATGCATGCGATTGCACAAAAAACTCATGCGTTACCAAATTGCTGACACATGCGTGAATCGCAACATACCCGAAATCGCAAGTGCAATTGGACCCTAGCAGAGCGCATGCAATACAGACAAAAAAATGGTGATCGCATGCACTCCAATAGCACACGGAAATGCATCGCATGTAGTGGGGCCGGTTCCATAAGCTATTACATGCCTGCACTCCTACTAGCACAATTGGATCACAAACCACAATCCAAAACACACTAGTGGGAGCTAGCCCTAAGTGTTTGAGTCTTAAAGGGAAAGGTGGCATCCCCAGTAGAATTGAACTGACCACTTTACAAGGGACACTTATAAAAACAAAACAGCTCAGAGCTGCAGGTGCAGCATATTGACGTGAACATGGTCTTAGCACAGCTCTGTGCAATGCATTTTAAAGGGGAATGTTGGAGTTTGGAAGTAGTTTTGGAAGTAGTGTAAAGGCAAAGGCCACCTTTGCCTATAAGACCCAAACACGTATTAAATATACATGTTGCGGTGCCAAGTACCATTGCATTAAATACAAACTGTATCAGCCTGCATCATGCTTCTAGAGAAAATACTAACAACCTTTTATTGTGTAGATATTATCAGGCCTATGTCATAAAAGTTCTTATGCTAAAATCTGATTGGTTGTGGAAAAATTTGCACCATTTTTAATGATAAGAACTTTTCAGTGTTCTCCCTAGGGTCTTTTAGCCGGGCGGCCCACCCGGCTACTTTTTCATGCCACCCGGCTGAAAAAAATTTCTTGTGAGAGATTAAATAAAGAATTTAGATGTAGGTTTAATAGGTGCCAATATGTCAGTAAAAACTCCCTCAAAACTGTCTGGTCAAGACCCCTTTTTAACAGCGAGATTATTTTAGCACTTGTTTTTGTAATATCCCCAAGGTCCCAAAAAGGTGGAACAGCAAACCTGCAACGCAATCTGTATACTTAATATTACTTAATGTAATATTTGCTTGTGCTGCCATGTTACATCTGTGTTACCTTCGGAAGTTTTAAAAACTGCAACTCCCTACATTCTGCAACCAAGGAATGCAGGGAGTTTTTAGTTTTCAAACATCTATGTCAATATAGTTTCAATGTATTATTACTGCATGAGTTTTAAGGGCATGTCAAACCTTAAAAGTATTAGAAAATAATTAATAATAATAATTAACTAGTAAAAATAGAGCACATTTAATTTTCCCCACCACCAAATTTCCCCGTCCCGTCCCACCCAGCTACTTTTTCAAGCCACCCGGCTGGAAAAAAATTCTAGGGAGAACACTGACTTTTAATACATAGGCCTGTATATGTGTTCGGGTCTTAAAGGCAAAGGTGGAAGAGTGGAAGAGTTGATTTTCTAGTTGGAAGAGTGATTTTCTTTATGCTAAACTTCACACAGGCAGCCTTTCTGCTGCATTAATTTTATATAACATGTTTGCGTTCCCTCTAACAGTTCCCTCCAATAATTCCTATTAATATGTACATTTATATAAACAACATGGTGCAGAGCTGCACATGGCATACCCTCCAACATTCAACTTTAATACATACAATTATATAGCATTGTGCAGTGCTGCAGGTGGAGATAATATAATGACCCTGATCTTAACACAGCTCTGTGCAATGCATTTCTCTGTGTAATGCATTTCATAGCTTGTTTTATACAGACAGCTGAATCAAAAACACTCTTCCTACCCTCCAACATTCCCTTTAATAAGGTACACTGATGAGAAATGCATTGCAAAGAGCTGTGCTAAGATCAGGTTCACTTCACTATCCTCCCCCTACAGTTCTGCACTATGTTGTTTCTATAAAACACACTCTTCCTACCCTCCAACATTCCCCTTTAATAAGGTACACTGGTAAGAAATGCATTGCACAGAGCTGGTGCTATGTTCAGGTTCACGTCTCTATCCTCTCCCTACAGTTCTGCACCATGTGGTTCCTATAAAAACACACTCTTCCTACCCTCCAACTTTCCCCTTTAAGAAGCTACACTTTCCACTAATATTGCTACAACTGACAGGGAGAGCTAGAGACCTTCACACTACGGGCCATATTTATAAAGGTGTAGTATCGCCTTCTTTAGTGATCGTTATGGCGATCATCAATTTATGATCACTATCGTAAATCTTGTAAATGTACGATAGTCTCCGTAAATCTATGACCGCCCGTAGAATATCATTACGGTAGTTTATTACCGCATGTTATGGTATACTACTGCCACAGTTGTACAGTAACGAAAACCATAAGTATCGCAAGTTTTTAAACATGGCCCTCCAACACTTAAACAATACATTGCAGGTAAAACATACAAAGACACAGGTCTGTAACTGTGAATAGTGCAGGTTTATTGCAAAACATGTGCTACATGTTTCTGACCCACTTGTCCTTCCTTGAGTGGGTATGAAACATGTAGCACACATGTTTTGCAATAAACGTGCAATATTCACAGCTACAGACCTGTGTCTTTATATGTTTCACCTGCAATTTATTGTTTATATATCAGATTTGCTGAAGTGAAAGCTGTAGGTGAGACATACATTATTTCAGATCCGGACACCCTAGATACCCAGACCTATATACATCACACTACAACACTGCTACTAGGAAAGGGTTAATCAGCTGCACCACCAATTTGAATATTGATGATTTAATATATTCCTATATATTATATATATATGGGGGTTAAGAGGTGGGAGTGGAAATCACACAGGTGCTGAAAATGTTATCAAGGTAAAAGTACTGGCAGGCAGTGGAAAATGTCAGCTTCAGAGTTGGGGAACAAACAGAACCTAAAATGAGCTCATAGAGGTAAAGAAAAGGCCCCTGAGTGGAATCTTCCATGCTGAGAGGATGTTGAGGCAAGTACGTTCTAACTTAAACTTTGATTTTTTGGGTTTAGTTCTCCTTTAAGCATTATTTCAAATATTGTCCTTAGAATGTTACAAATGGGTGATGGACTTTGTTCTAAAATCTCTGTAACTGTTTCAATGTACGTATTTTTGTAACTTATATATACCTCCCTATTTTCTCCCTTTAATCAGCACACTAATTAAACATGCATTGTGTATTTGTGCCCTACTTTAAAGTGGAATATTGGAATGCATGCTTTTAATAGTAATGCTCATCTCATCTCATTGAGACCAATTTTAGGTTCCCATGCTATGAACAGGATGACGTTTATATAATATCCCCAGTAATTATGATCTTAAACATTAGTACATCTATCATCTACTCACCTTGTTAGGTCTTACATAAATATACAAATATAAAGATAAACATATCCCACACACTGGGCCTTATTTATAATGGTGCGGTATCGCTTTTTTATTTCGTTAAAATGATTGTTAATTTATGATCACTATCGCAAATATATGATAATGATCGGTAATGTCCTATAGCGAGTCACCATACAATACCATTGCAGTATTTTACTACTGCATGGTATTCTACTACCGAACATTCGTTGATTAAGGACAACAATATCAAAAAATATAACATCACCCACATTACATGTCCACACTTCCAGCAGCTGAAATCGCTTACTCAGATTTACAGCTGTGCTGCCCTCCCTTAGATATCACACAGCAAAGATGAGTGCTAAAAAGCCTGCCTCCTAGAGGGCCCAGGGCCCAGCTTAACATATCACTTGGCTGGTGGGAATGTCTATTACAACCTGTTGCTAGGATGCAGTGGAGTGGAGGATGGGCGGAGGAGTGTTTTCTTGCATGCTAGCTTTGAGTGACAGCTAGAGGCAGACAGAATTGTTATGCCCCTTTGGCAGCATGGCTGATTGAAGGCAGAGAGAGGCTCAAAATCAGGGAAAAATGTATGGGGATTTCTGCATAGCTTTACTTTTTTTAAAGCAATAAAAAAAATTACCACCACTTACTTTCCCCTTACGTTCCACTTTAATCTGAATATCACACATCTCTGTATGCAATGCTGTTCCCTGGGTCAGTGATCCTCAAACTACGGCTCTCCAGATGTTTGAAAACTACAACTCCCAGCATTCCTCAACTACAGAGGAAGTTTTCAAACATCTGGAGAGCCGTAGTTTGGGGATTCCTGCCCTGGGTCATTGATTGACCGAAGGGAGCTAGAATACATACAGAGAGCTTCATTGATCATGGCCTTTCAGAAGAGTGACGTGACATTGCAGATGGGGCTGAATGAGATCTGCTCCCCTACTCTGAAATGATTCATTACAGAGACCTGCCTCACATGTCTTGTTTTTATACAGCAAAAGAAGAAAAACGATAAATCTACTAACAGATTTGTGAGTTCCCCTAATCTAAGTGCTATGGAGTGTGGTGGAATGGGAAATGGCCATCCTAACCGTCTGGAGCCCATTCCTAACTCCCCCATCCACGAAATTGAGTTCAACAGCAGCAAGCCTCTTCCACAGTCCGTACCACCCAAAGAAACCAAGACTTTTATGAGGTGAGCACTGCCTCACCAGTTATATTGTGGCTGGTCATGGAAGTGCAGGACAACAGAACAGAGCAAAAAGTATATGGCCTCTGCAACCTCTTTTAAGAGCTCCTTTTTATAAGTATTTAAAACAATTTATTTAAACATTTTTATGTTTAATTTTATGTTTTATTTTTTCATTTATGATGTCATGTCCATTCTGTTTGCACTTGCACATTTAAAAGCATGCCTATCTGAAGCCATAGTTTGCTGAGAATATGGCAAACTAGATGTTATTTATTTTCGCATGTTTGAGTTACTATAGAATATTTTCATTCAAAGATAGAAAAATGAACTTGCTTTTTGATATGCTGTCTGTGTTTAAAGGTTAGATTTCTTGTGAAATGCATTTCTTTCCCAATTTAAATGAACTACCGTGTACTGTCTTAATACATCCTAATGCAGTTTTTTGGCCTTTTCACGTTATGTGTAGATGTCATGCAACGGCATTTTGCTGCATTTCAATCACTATTTTGCTTTACATGCAAGGAAAAATACTTCATTTTAGATATTAAACATGGAAACTCTGTGCACAAAGTTATTTTTCTGGTGTGTGAAGTATAATATACAACTGTCTGAAGGGGAGCTGTAAAAGGGGATGTTAGCAGTTTTTTAATTGGACCTACTGCAAAGTCTGTGTGAGGTATAGCTGCATGTCTTTCCCCAGAGAACCAGTTCTATGCAGAATGGCTGCCTTCTCTAAATTAAATTTTAAACTCACACCTTCGGTTTTATCAAATCCCATAACTAAATGCATTATAGGTCTTTGCCCCTATACTCTGATATGATATCTGGAATGGAAGTGGAAGCTCTAATCATCTGTCTGTAGGTGCTCTCAGGGGTTCGGTGAAAGCCCCCAGAGACACTGTGCACTTCTGTTGATATTAAGGTTGATTTCAAAAACAGAAAGAACTGCTAGCTATTGCCCCAATTCCCCAATAGTAATGCAAAGACCTGCAATTTAAATGGTCATATAGATTCTTGGTAATTGTAGTACCTTTTTGCATGTTTGTTATAGGCATTATCTCTGGCATATGATCAGAACAGATTGATCATGGTATTTAAGCACAACTATGCTGATAATTAAAGTAAAGAACTGTATTATAGCTTAGTAAAAGCTCAAAGAAAACACTGCCACTCAGTGTCGAAAGAGAATATTGTTAGTGTCAGCTTCCTCCTTTAGAACAAACAGGGATGTGTGCTGAGAGCCCCTAGCACAATTTAATGTTTTCTGCACAAATATATCTATGCAATATACTTATTGCCTTAAATATTGCACACATTGTTGCTGAATATTTGTATACTACTTGCGTTTTATTTTGTAGCAATGTGCACTTTATATAGGAACAACAAATATAATTATGATAACCATATTAAAACCATCTCTGTTTGATTTGGAAAAACCTTGAGAAATACATCATTTTACATGTTAAATCTTATTCTAGTCTTCCCACTGGCTTTTCAACATGCAATAAATGTTAAATTAGGGATGGACTAGAACTCGAACCCGAGTTCAAGACGAACTTTATGAGTTTGGACGAATTCGTACTATTTGAACTAGTTTGATTTTCCAGACTCGTGGGACTATTTTTCGAAAATCCTCGAACATTCGAGAATTCTCAAATGTACAAGGATTTTTGAACGATCAGCAGGCCCCGATAGGTAAACCGGAAACCCCCGAACGGCTGGAGATTCCAGAAAACGTCCGATTGCGGATTGCCAAATAGCCGAAAATCCTACAGCCGGACGTTCAGGGTCCCGCAGCTCGAAACCCCCTCCTGGGTCCTTACAAGGACCATTGCGGCCCTAGGCTTAAGAGTTCCCGCAGCTCGAGCCGGGACCCCCCCTCCCCGGCACTTATAAGTCCCGCATCTCCAACGGCCGCAAAGGCACTTTTAAGTGCCGGTATGGGGGGTCCGGGTTTGAGCTGCGGGACCCCTTAAACCCCAAAGGGCCCTTCCAAGTGCCCTTTGTAAGGACCCAGGAGGGGGTCCCGGGTTTTGAGCTGCGGGACCCCCGAATGTCTGGCCGGGTGGTCGGGCGTTCGGCAATCCGTGAACGGCCAATTTCAGGAATCTCCGGGCGTTTGGGGATTTTCGGAAGCAGCTGTCGAGTATTAACGAACCGAAAGCGGATTACCGAAAACGGCACACGGAAACCGGAAGTAGCGTGCACATGTGCTATGTCCATTTTTTTGCTGGTCCCCGTGCATGGACGTGTTTCCCAGACAATTTTCCAAGTCTATTACCCCCCATTGACTTTAATGGGGGGTAATATAATAAGTTTTTGAACTTTTTTAGAAGTTCGAAAGTTTGAAAACAGACCTAACTTTCGAAAGTTCGGCCATCTCTATGTTAAATATGCTCTTAGGATGGTGTTACTTTTTTAATGAACAAGCGTTTTAAGCACTGAAAATGTGCACATGTATCTACAGAACTCTAAATATTCAGGATTCTCAATGTATATACTAGGAATACATTTCACTAAATCTACCAAAAATAATATTGTTAAATGTTCTTTGTATTGAGATTCAGTATATACTGTGTCAGGGCATATTTTATGAACATACAGGGAGATTCAATAAAAGTTCTTATCGTTTATAATGGTGCTAATTTTGCCCCAACCAATCAGATCTTATTTAACATTTGAAAGCTAACAACTGATTGGTTATGGTAAAATTAGCACCATTTTAAACGATAAGAACTTTTATTGAGCAACCCTGATGGTTTCTTTATTGCATATAGAAGAAAACAGTTATTGCAAAAGCACATAGTAACTTTGACCATCTACTGCAGTTAGATAGAGATAGCAAGGTCTGGTTGGTTGCCATTTGGTTCCTGAAAAGGCAATTTTTTAATTAATAACATAATTAATCCATGCCCCACAGAACTATCAATGTTTTGGGCTCAGAAACATTTGCCCCCTACAATTTGTTTTATACAGAATCTCAAACAAAGTATTCTATTTAATGCATGTAAGTGCATGGCTGTAAGATTTTCCCATTAATTGTTCCTGTGTGCTGGTTTTCCTTAGTGACACCCAATGCAGTGTTTTGGTATTATTGATATCCTGTTTATTATATACCACTAAAACCTAGGCTACCTTATCCCACTCAATATAATTTGAGAATTGTTTAAACACAAATAAAAGTAAAAAAAAATTGAATTATATTGTTAATTTACAGTAAGTGTGTAATAAACAATTAGCACTGCATGTTGCTAGTGAGGTAATAAGAACTCCTGGTTTGAAAGCCACCTGTGTTTTTTTATAACCAGTAAATAGTTTTTGGTGCCTGTGCAGAAGATTTCCGTTACATTTGATCATAGCAGTGGAAGACTGTGGAGTCATTATGGCATTGAAAAGGAGGCTAAAAGAGGGTCAACAAACACCATAAGATCAAATTCTACGGCCACGTTCAGCAATTCCTTCGCAACCCAAAAATCAAAATCTTCTGATACTGAAGAATAAGTTATGCCTTGTAAGCAGAGCTGCTGATGTATTACAATGGAGTGGATGTTCAAAGGTGTCACACAGGGACAATAAAGAAGGAAATCAATCGTATGTGACAGACTATGCTTACTGAAGTGCTTTATGTGTGCTTATCATGCTTTTGTTTATCTGGCTTGTGCACACTGATTACAATGTTTATGCTTTATAATACATCTTTCTCTTTCTTTCTGGGATCTAGCCCTCCCCAGACTGAGACCTCACCAGTGGATTCCCCAGAGCCCCAGCATCAGGAATGGTTTGCCAGATACTTCACTTTCTAAGAGACAATGTTTGAGTATATCTCTGTCTGTCTCTATATATTGTGGCACAGCTTTGATGTGGACTTTGTGAGAGCATGACTTTGACTACTCCTGATGTGACCAAGCTTACTGTCAAACACTGTGATCACAGAGTATGTGTCTCCAATAAGAAATACACTTTATTGATCTAAAAAACAATTGTTTTTTGCCGTCATGTCAGTAACAACTTTTTTTTACTCATTAATGTCAGTTACATTGTCAAATATAAGCCCATATAACCAATAATTCCTCTTTAAAATGGGACAATGATAGAAAAGGTATTGCATAGAGCTGGGCCCAAAACGTATTTACTTTATTAGCCTCCCTGTGCTTTTCCCAAATTCTATAACTGTCCCACTTTTTAGGAGAATAATGGGAGATATGCAAATCAAAGATTTTCCTGTGCTACCTTGTTTTACCTTCCAAAATTACTCTTTACAAAAAGACGCTAATAAAAAAAAATGTATTCTGTAGTAACACCTTTGGACATTTACAGTATTTATGCTGTTTCTTTAAAGCTGGCCAAACATTACAAACCTACCTCCTGACATTCCTGCAACCACTTGGCCCAATCATTTTGCAATTAATATTAGTCATAGCAGTGATCATAATAACATTGATGTCGGATTGACTGTCTAACCAGTGTCGAGATAGTTTAAGCGTCTTCCTGTACTGTAAAGGGAAATTTTGTCAGGTATGCCTTCTTGTTTCTTTTTATTGTTAAGTTACCAGGCATTGTCATAACATACCATCGTACTGCATCAGTGCAAGAGTTACATTACACTGAAATTAAGCTATATTAATGCCTTCCAGTTAACTGTAATTTGTTTGATTATAATTTATATTTTGAAGGCAGTAATAACAATGTGCCTGGAGTAAGAATATAAGATTTTGATTGCTATGTACTGTATATACTATGTATGCCAAGTTGTTCTCCTCCTGTAACAGCATCAAGCCCTGAATCCTAGCGTCTTATTTCCTATGGAAGTCACTTTTATAAAAATTATTTTTTCTTACAATAATACATCTCTTTCACTGAAATTTTAATCTGCATTACTGTGCAACAACACGGGTGAAAACAATAGTCTTGTGTTTTGGTGGTTTTCTAAAAATGGTGGGAGTGGTGGCATTTTTTCCCTGTGCCCTGGGAACTCCTGGTCACTCTCCCCATAGAACAGAAAAGGCTGCTTTGCTACTGCCTGTTTTCTTATATTGGTTTCTAAACAGAAACTCCCTCTGGGTTTAAAGGACAATGATACTCACCTTCCCTCCGCTCCTCTACTTTGGTCAGTACCTTTTACCCAGGGTGAGGACCTGAACCGCTAGGTCCTCACCCCTGGGTTCGCGTAACTTGAAGCACAGCCTTACTGAAACGCTGCTCTGGTAGGCTCCGCCCCTCCTTCCCTGTTGGCGACGAGGCCAATAGGAAGGCACGCTCTGCAACGAGCATGCCTTCCTATTGGCCTCGTCGTGCAAGGAGAGGAGGGGGCGGAGCCTACTAGAGCAGTGTTTCAGTAAGGCTGTGCTTCAAGTTACACAAACTCAGGGGTAAGAACCTAGCGGTTTAAGTCCTCACCCTGGGTTAAAGGTACTGACCAAAGAAGAGGAGCGGAGGGAAGGTGAGTATAATTGTCCTTTAAGTGACTTTCTGGCCTTTTCCAGAGCCTGATGGTGGGGATGTTGTTTTGTGAAGTGACCAGATTGTGGTCCCAAAGAAAAGAAACTGGTGTAACCTAAAGAAAAAGGAGTGATTCCAGGGCCGGCCTTTGATATGGGCAACCTGTGCGACTGCACGGGTTGCATTACCAAGGGGGGGCGACAGCTGGGAGTCTTAGGTCACGGACCTGTAGCTCAAAGTTGTGCATCAGTGCCACAGCCCCTCTAGTTACAGTCCTCCAGATCAAATATATGTATCAGCACCTCACCACATACTAAGCCCCAACACATATAAGCTTTACTTAAGATGTCTGTATGCTGTGCTGTTCTGTCTGTGCATTTAGTATGTTACTAGTTACATAACGATGTACGCACCATATAAACAAGCACGCACTGAAGATACTGAAAGACAGTAAGCGCAGATGGGGTACTTGATTTGAAGGCAAGCAGCATTCAAAAAAAAGTATTGTGTGTGCCTAGGGTTTTTTTTGGGGGGGGGGGGGTTGGGTTAGGTGCTAGGTGTCAGTAACAAATCTTGGTGGCAAAGATATAATTCTGTGTAACAAAGCAAAGGGAAAACAAGGAGATCAATCAAGGAGGAACAAGAAATCACAATAAACTAGTCATCAAAAAAATTAACAGAAACCAGGGACCTAGTACTAGTATTCTTAAACAGTGAGCAGTGTTAAGAAGACCGTAAGGTAGCTTGATGCATAATTTTGATCTCTGGGCCAGCTAGTTTAGATTGAATAGCTAATCCTTTACTTTTATTGAAACATTAGCTAATCTTTTTACTTTTATTGAAACATTATCATTTCGTAATTAGTGAATTTCTTTTATTTTTGGATAGAGTCATCTTAAAATGTCAGTGTTTTTCTACCCTTTTCCCACTGATGCATTTTTTTGGAGCATTTATAGCAGAACCAGAGTATTCTTCATGGTTAACTAGATTAATCATGTAATTCTTGGCCTGAGGTCCACAATGCCACGTTTTAAGACACGAGTCAAATTTTTGATGAGCAAAAAGTTCTGCAGGATCCAAATGTGCTTTAACAGATACATTTG